>OU015755.1:31487910-31508431 GCA_907169655.1 Acomys percivali | reverse complement strand
ACACACACACACACACACACACACACACACACACACACACACACATGCATGCACACGTGCACACAGAGAGAGATAGAGAAAAGGGAGAGTCATTAAGACCTTTAAGGTTATCTTGGCTTTCCATAACATATGTAAGGTGATTGCTTCATTTCCATCCATTAATAGCTAAGCTCCAATAGTGAGGAAGGCCCTATAGCAAAATGTCATTGCAACAATACAGGGAAACACAACCATTCTTAAAACCCAGAGGAGGTTTATGTCTACAGTCAAAAGATACTGGTAACTTGTTAATGGTTAGAGTGTCCAAATCTATGTAAACTCACCATGGCTTAATAGTCCAGGGTATTTATTTCCTTGTGTATTAAGGCCATTGGGAAGACAGGACTGTGCTGTGTTCTTCAGTGGTCCACCGTCTAAGAGTGCTTTTGGCTTTACCCTCCTTTGCATGTTACCTTATCTTCAGTGTGGCTGTGCTGGTTTTTCATAGCATATCCACACCCAGTCATACTCACTTGAGAAAGGACTACCTCTTTCCCTGTTTTTAGTCTCTTACTGAAGGTTCATCTCAGACTCAGTAGGCAGCATATGTCTGTCTCTGAATCAAAAGTCAATGGCTATATGGGGAAGTTGGACACACTGGGTTTCCTCAGCAAGGACACAGAAGCAAATGCTCACTGAGTGGACAGCCACAAAAGTCTGCTACTCAAGGCTGGTGCTGGTGTCAGGTTGCAAACCCAGGGCATTTTGAATTCCATTTTAACATCCTAGATGAAAACAAGTCTGTGACTCTGAAGGAAAGTAGACTGTATTGAACCCAGCAGGCATGCTAGACACCAGCTCTCTAGTGATTCCATCTATATAGCTGGTGTAAGGTTGCACTCTTCAGGCATTTAGAATTGCCTTTCAACATTCTAGACTGAAACCAATCTCTGATTTTAGGGTACAGTGCACTTCACTGAACCCAGCAGACATGAAGCTAGACATCATTTCCCTGGTGATTCTGTCTGTAATTTTATATAGTAATCATATATGCTTTATGGCAAAACAGGTTTCTGTGATGGTGTTTACCTAGACAAGAAGATGAAGAAATCAACACCCCTCATGTACCCCTCCATGTCCTATGTAGTGAAATAAAGAGCAGAAAATAGTACATCAGAAGGCAAATTACTAACTGGGGTTCCCTGCTCACAGATACCCCACTAAGAATCAGTTTAGTGCCATTACTAGCCATCATCCTATGTGACACATGGTATCCATAACTTCATCTTATAGTTTCCAATATGAAAGGTATCATCATAGTCTCCCCACACAGAGGGCACCAGGGTTTCAAACAAATATGTGCTGAATGAGTAAGTAAAACTAAAATAAAATAGAAAGAAACCTCTCCTGAACTGGTAGGCATTACAGAATTATATCTATTTGTTGAAAATTAGTCTTTGCAAACATTTGATTAAGTAACTCTTTTGTTCCACTAGCTAGGAGACATCCACCATTATGAAACATTCATTATCTTTGCCGTGTGAGCTACAAGTTAAGAGATGGGCGCATGAATAAGGAGTTGGTATATTATAGTGTAGAAAGAGAAGCCACAGAGTCTTGTAGTAAAATTGTACATCTAAGAAAGCTTCAAAAAATAGAGGGATGTGAAGGGTTGTTAGTTATTCTGTTAGCTATAGCAAGAGCAACAATAATAAAAGCCAAGATTGTAGTGGCTTGACATATAAATCTGTTCTTAATTATCTAAGAGTTGATTCAAGATATTCCTGGGTAGTGGTAATTGGCAACAATGTGATAAGGAGATGGAGAAGTTTGTTCCATGTGTAGAGACACAGCGCAGTGATGGCCCTACACTTTCAATATACTGTGTTTTCTGGGTTGTCTGTGAGTCTTGAATTTTGGCCAGCTGATGGGAAGAGAGAAAGATTAGGTCCAACTACACCATGATTTTACTGATGTTAGAGGGAATCAGATTTACATTTTGTTGGATAGAACAAGTCACATGGCCCCAGCTAGGTATAGAAGGTTACAAATACAGTCCCTGTTTAGGTAGCCTTTTTCTAAATCAGCTCCAACTTTATAAAAGGGAGGTGTGGATCTGTGATGGGCAGCAAGTCAGATTTGCCACAGAAGGCTTCCTTGAAGACCTAGATTTATCATAAGGTTGTGAAGGATGAATTAGTCAGCTGGATACTGACATACATCCCAGCTACAGGCAAAATATGTGAATGAATATTTTTAATGAGCCATGTTTTGAAAGATGTGAAGTCATCTTTGCCAATTAAAAAGCTTTCAGAAATTTCATATCTAATAGTGTCCAACAGAGCCACTCACGATGATGCATCTTTGTGGGACAAAGATCTGGAAAGCAATTTCTAGGGGAAGAGTGATGACCTCAGTGTTCTTGTAAATAAAGTTGTCTGGGTGTGAGATTGGATCATGAGTTTATCTGAGGTTTAGATAGAATCAAATGGATTCCAGGCCTGTCCCCGACCCTGGAGCTACAAACTGGGCTAGCAGAGCATGGACGTAGAGCAAGGAAAGACCATCCAAGTTTCAGGGCGGAGTTCTGTTGTGTGTTACTGGGGCAGCACATGGAGAGGGTCTCACCAGAGGACCATGTAAGCAACTGGTCTCTCTTAATCTTGCTTTCTTCATGGGTTATTACACACTACCAGTAAGTGTTCAGTCCCATCCTATCCAAGTTATCGCGTGGTCATTGGGAAATAATATGTCAGAAATGAGAGAGTCCAAACAATTAAATGATATAGAGACAGTTGCAAGTGATCGTATTATATAAACTGGTGAATGGATGACTTCTGTTTCTAGTCAACAGCATTTGATGTAGTTACACTTGGGTAGTTCTAGAGTTGTAAGCTGGTGAAGGGCCATCAATGGCCAGGTGGCAAACTTTAGGATGTATTCTACAAGCTGTGGAAGATGACAAATGGCTCTTGGTCAGCCAAATAGCCCAATTAAGAATGTGAGGACTACAATTCTATCAGTTTGGTGCACCGAATGGCTCTCGACTTGCTCCATCCTTTACGGCCCCACAGACAACGTAAAAACCCAGACCCTCACAGCTTTCACGTAACAACATCCTAAATAACCTTCTTGCCTCTAGCCTTCCCTGCTCAGTATGTGCTTAAGAGGATTTCATCCAATAATGTCTTGGTTCATTCCCTATTAAACCCTCCAATAAAAAAGCAGTAGCACACAGGCTTTGTAATTTCAGCTCAGCTTTATGGACAGCTCTGGCTGAGACAGTGCATGGTTTCATTTCTTAAGGTGATTTCCTTTGTTTGGAGAGAGTCACAGTGTGTGGATGCTGAGTCAGAAAGTATGAGGAGCCTGGTTGCTCTGAGGACATAGTATCAGGTTTTAGCATCACCCACCCTCCCAGCCCTTCCTGTACTGTCTGGACAGCTCTGAGGCAGACTGCAGCTCTCATTACCAAGCTGACAATGAAGCTAAGGTCCTACTGCCAACAACATAAAGAAAAGGCTGCAATTAGGAATGTTTATGGCCACAATTCAAGTACAGTTGGTCCAATGATAACGTATGGGAAAGTATAATCTTTGCTGAAAAGGAATTTTAACCATTTTCATATTTTCTCCCTAGAGGGGAAAAAAAAAGCTCTGGTTACCCAGCCTTTAAGAGTTTGGTGGCCCTTACCAATTGTTCTAATTGCCCGTGAGCTAATTAGGGACCATTATGTATTCAGAAGTGAGAATTTTATTCTTCAAAATTAGCATTTCCAGCAAAGAAGCTCATTTTCTATGCACCATAAGGTAGGTGTTCCCTGCTGACTTCCTCTCTCTGTGTATAAGCTAGGCCCACTCTGGAACCACTATAATCAGAAGTCCATTAGGTGGAGCCCAGAGAGGCCAGGAAGAGGGAACAGACTTCTAGGGTGGATGGAAGGGTCTAGAAACCAGAAGCACAAGCATGTATTTGGGCAGCTCCTTGTGGAAGCCACTTTTCCTTTTGGTGTCCCAACGGGCTAAGGTCTCCCAGTTCTCAACCATGTCACCACAGCTGAGAGTTGTGGCTTTTCTCCACCTTCCTGAGGGACAAGGGAGGAAGGAAGAAGGGAGCACCTCCCTCTAGTGGCCATCTCTGAGCAGAGAGAGTGGTCACAGGACAGTAACTTTTCAAGGAACATCTTTCCCCAGATAGCCCTCACTGATCAGGATGCTCAGGAGCCAAGGGCCATTGCCAAGGCCAGGGGAGTTTTGAGTTGTGAATTAGAACAGGGTCAATATTTTAACTCCACTGAAGTTAGCACACTTGTAAAGAAAATTAGACTTCAGTGCTAAGTGGCTTAGATTTATAGTTTTATTCCTCGTTAACTGTTCAGCTTTATCATTTCTATATATCTGTAGTTTCTAAATGAACAACTTAGCTGACAGTAGGAAAAACAGCCACATGGAATACATACCACCACTGCCCTGTTCTCTGGCCATACTGTTGATCAATTAGAGATTTATTTAACCACAAACCCAAACTTTTCTTTCCGGTTCTCAAAAGACTCTGCTGGTGTATTTGGCCAGCACTAAATGACCTCTAAAATCTTAGGTAAAAATCCTGACAAATGAGTCTCTCCAAATTGGTTAGCATCTTAATGAAAGTCTAATTTACAGTAAAAAAAATTTGCTTTGCAAAGCTTCCTCCCTTTTCTTCACAACTAATCCCATTGTAATTTCATTCTGTTGTGGCAAATGCTATGACCAAAAGTGACTCAGAGAAGGAGAGCATAAAATAATCCCTGTCTTCCTGCCCAATCTAACTTTTTTTTAATGAAACAGTTTATTAATAAAAATGTGTCAACTTAAATGCAAGTGGGGTTTTCTTTTTAGCATTTTGTTGTGCTTATTACATTTTTCCAACTTTTCACTGATTCTTTGTGAGTGTCACATCATGCACCCCAGCCCCACTCATCTCTCAGTCCTCTCACGGCCACCTCCACTACTGCAACCGCCCCCCAAAAGGAAAAAAAACCAAACCAAACCAAACAATAAATAAATAAACAAAAAATGAAACCCCTCATCGTGAAAACTGTAATGTGTCCCACGGTACAGACTTAAATGTGTGTTTTTATTCCTTTGTGAAAAGTCAAAACTTCCTATTATTGGTCCTGCATTCTTTCACTTGACATGACCTAAGTTATTTCAAATCGCTTATGCATTTCAAATTAGTCCTGCTCAAACCCTGTGAGACCGCTGTGTAAGGAAAGCTGGTGCCATGCAATTCCATGCTCATTGTATGATACAGTGGCAGACTGATTTCTTTCCCTACAGCTTGCCCAGGGAAAAAGAAAAGCACACAGAAAAGAAATAGCCAAGGTAGTATTCACACACTCTCAACCATTTAAGGTGCATCTGAAATGGGAAAGGAATGGTGACGGGAGAGGAGCCCAGAGTAAATGGAAAAGTTAGTTCAGCAGAAATGAGAATGAAGGACAGGGAGCAACAATGCAGACAGCACATCGTTTGGGTGCCAATGCATCCCAGCCAAAAACCACTGGTAGCCAAAAGAATTGAGTTTCTTACAGGTTATAGCACTGAAGAACACATACAGTGGTAAACAAACACCACCCCCCAAAAAAAACCCCAGGAATCTCAGTAATAGGGTGCCAGAAAGCACAAGACACAAGACACAAAGCACAAGATCCAGAGGAATCACTGGATCTTACCCTGGAGGAGGAAAGAATGAATGAAACAGAAAATGTAACTGGTTAAAAAAGCGAAAAGAAAAACAGTAGTCACTCACACTAGCTAAGATACTGCCCCATCTAGTGTCAGCTGGATTCCTGTGTCCTGCTCAGGAGGCAGGTAATAGATGTGGTCCCTTACTATTTAGGATGCAGCAGAAGATGAAATTCAGACTGGCATGAAAAATAAAAATCTCATGACTAGAAACCATTATTAGGCTGCATTAATCCTGTGCCACACTTTCTACTACTCTTGGCTCAGTTGCCGACTTTCTGGATCTCACTTTGAATATGGCACCATACAAAGAAAGAACAACTTAGCATCCATCCTAAAGGCTTATTGGTTCCAGTGGGGTCAATTCTGAGTTCATTACATTAATGATGAGGCAGATAGTATTCTGTGACTTCATTGGGTACTTAGGCAGCTATGCCGAAGGGACTTGAAGAGAGACAAGGCTTGTCCCAGGGTAGTGACCTTGGCAAGACAAAGACATGACATGTGAGCACCATAGATAGTCATCATGTTCAACAAAATTCCACAAACCAAACACATGAGATGCATCTCAAGAGACAATTTGAGCAATCCTTAGTTCACAGGCCATATTCTTAGAGTACAACATGGACAAAGGATGCTCAGATAAAAAATGCCTTTTCTCTTTAAAGGATGCCTTTACTCTGTTCATGCAAAAAATAATTAAATAAATAAATAATCGCAGAAGCTTCGCTCCTCCGCACTGTGGCTCTGCACCATTGGTTTAGTCTCATTTCAGAGATGGAAGAATTTATAATTGGTTTTACAGTTGCCACTAAGGTACCTTAATGACTTTTTACAAATTATTTGTTATAAGATTGACATTACTGTAAGCCAAACTGAAGAAGTTAACCCATGCTCTGGCCACCGCTGCAAGTCAAGTTGTTTATAGTTAGCCTGGCTTTGTTCAAGATCTCACTGATGTGCATCCAAAATTTAATCACAAGACTGACAACATTTTGACTATTCTGTGTCTATTGTATAATTGCCATAATTATATCTTCAGTGGTTGTGATGTCTATAACAGATTCATGAAAATGAAAATTAACTGGCTCTGTTTTACATCTAGGTTTCACATTAGTTTGGGGTTAAGTTTTCCTTTCTTTCTGTTTCTTTTCTTCTTTTCAGAGAGAGAAAAGTAGTGCTCCTGAAGAACAATTTTCTGTCTTAATATCTCTAGGGCAGCACCTTCCACTTCTGTGGGAATTAAAAAAAAATAACCTTGCTATTTTTTGATTATATTATTTATTAATTATAACATATGTGTGTCCCAAAGGAACCATATGGACTATAAATAGAGAAAATGTGAAGCCTAATTAGAAATTTGTCTTAAGACAGGACTGAGTCCCAGGTCCTGGATAAGGAAGTGACTGTGAGATAATGTATAAGGAGCTAATGTCCCAATAGGCAATATAGCTCCTCCTACCCATGGAAGGCATCACTAACCAATCATGTTCTTCCATAGAAGCATAGGTACAGTTTAACATTTTCTCTGCACATCACCTATAAAGTGCATCTCTACAGAGAAGCTGGAATGGCTCCCAAAGGCTTGTGTGTTAAAGGCTTGTTCTTCAGCTTGGTGCTGTTGGAGTGCGGTAGCACTTTAAAATAAAAACAAACTAATAGAAGTCTTTAAGTCTCTGGGGGTGGGGCATGCTCTTGAAAGGAATTGTAGGATATCTGTCTCTTCTCCCCGCATCTTCTTTTTGCCTCCTGTCCTTGGTGACTGAGGCAGCTTTGTTCCATCATGTGCTCCTCCACTGTAACATGCTGCTTCACCACAGGTCCAAAGACAGTGGGGGCAACCAACCATAGATGGAAACTAGACTAGAAACCATGAGGCAACGTTAAGTTCTTTCTGTTCAGAAGGTGATTATCTTCAGTGTTTGTCATGTAGAGACATGAGGCTCATGGTCTTTAGTGTTGCGATAAGTAAATGAAGGTAGGAATGGCCTTTTAAAAAAAGTCTAGATAGGGTTTCACTATGTAGACCTTGCCTTGAACTCAAGGAATTCTGCCTGCCTTCACTGAGATTAAATGTGTGTTCCACCATGCCCTGCTATGAAGAGTATTCTAGTTTTACCATCTGTTGGTCTTGGTCTGGTATTTTGTATTTGGTTGCTAATCATCCCCCATCCAAGGTCTGCTTGCTGTCTTTTAAGAGCAGGCATTCATGTACTTCTAAATGATATTTGTAACCTTGCCTAAGGAATTATAACTCTTAGCACTCTGCCCAGAGTCCGGCTGCAAGTCCCAGTATTTGTCCTAATCCCCTACTGGGTGGAGTTTCTCCGAGGACATGAATGTAGGGCTAATATTCACTTATAAGTGAGTATATACTATGCGTGTCTTTCTGGGTTTGGGTCACCTCACTAAGGATGATCATGTCTAGTCCAATCCATTTGCCAGCAAATTTCAAGATTTTCTTGTTTTTAATGGCTGAGTAATATTCCAATGTGTGAATGTACCACACTTTCTTTTTTATTCTTTGGTTAAGGGACATCTTGTTTCCAGATTTTGGCTATTACAAATAAAGCTGCTATGAACATAGTTGAGTAAATGTCCTTGTTGTATGGTGGAGCATCTTTTGGTTATATGCCCAGAACTGGTATAGCTAGGTCTTGAGGTAGCACTATTGCCAAATTTCTGAGAAAGTGCCATTTTGATTTCCAAAATGGTTGTACATGTTTGCACTCCCACCAGCAATGGAGAAGTGTTCCCCTTTCTCCACATCCTCACCAGCATGTGCTGTCACTTGAATTTTTGATCTTATCCATTCTGACAGGTATAAGATGGAATCTCAGTGTTGTTTGGAAATGGAAGGGCCCAGAAGGGTTAGGAGCTCCACAGGGAGACCATCAAGGCCGGCGGATGTGGACCCAGGCAGGCCTACACTATCTCATGCAGCAACCAAACACAATGCATACAGAGAACATAGACCCCCTGTTCAGATGTAGCCGATGGACAGCTCATTCTCCACGCGGTAGGGGTGGGGAGCTGGGACTGCCTCTGACATGAACTCTGGAGCAGGAGATTTGATCACTGTTCCTTAATGGGGCAGCCTTGCGGGCACACAGAGGAAGAGGATACAGGCTATCCTGATAAATAAGCTGTGGTCAGATGGTGGGGGAGGAGCCTCCCTCCCCAGTAAGCGATCTAGGGGAGGTGAATAGGGTGGAAGAGGGAGGGAGAGTGGGAACAGGAAGATAAGAGTGAGGGTGTAATATGAATAGACTATAATGAATTTTTAAAATTTTAGGAAGAAGAAATTATTCCTGATTGACAGATTAAAAGGTCTACATCTGGGCAGGGTAGAGTTGGGTAAGGGTGGCCAAAGTTCGAGGGCTTTGGGAGCAAAGGATCTTGGGAAGAAGAAGCACACAGGTACTGGAGGAGGAGGCAGGACAGGTATCGGAGGAGGAAGGAAGAGAGCCATGACGGGTTAGCATGGAGAAGACATGGTCGGATCAGCGAGGTTGGAGGAAAGTGGACAAAAAGGAACAAGTATTTATGGAAGTATGGATGGGAGGTGGCCCAGATAGAAATGATTAAAGCAGATGGCATGGGATGGAGGCTGGGAGATAATGGAAGGTAGCTTAGGAGGATAGTATCTGCCATGCCCCAGGTGAAATAGGGCTATTCTAAAATCTATGTGGTGTCTATGTCTTTATTGATTATGAAAGCAGGTTAAATAATACCACCATAATAATCACAAGCCTAATAATAAACACTTTCAGGCCATACTTTTAAATTAACAACAACAACTGTGGATTAGCCAGGAGGTCAGAGACACTGTTTGTGGGGGCATTAGAAGGGATGTCTGTTAGGTTGACCTAGGTCTCCCATGTCATGGTCTTGATGGCCACTGAGTTCTAGATTGCATTGAGGTAACTCACTTTCCAGAGGCTTCTAGAGAGTGTGCTGCTGCATTACTGACTGGAGTTGGAGTGTACACTACATCCCCTTGAGTCATGGAACAGTGAAGAGGACTAGACCTTAGAATTGGAGGTGCCAGCAAGTGTTCTTCGTGGTCATCACTTTATTGTTTTATACATGACATGGCCTTTGTCCTTGGCTTGTTTCTTCAGAGCCCTTCTGTAAGTTCCCCATCCTGCCTCACAGCATAATGTGACCTCTAGCCATATCCTTTCATATGCCCGTTGTTAGCTCCATTATCTCATAGGTAACCTTGGTCTAAAGTTTCTCTTTGTCTGAATATGTGTTGTCCCCAAAGCAGGGTGTGAAGTAACCTGGTCATGTGTGTTGGCAAAGTGGGGAGTGTCTGGATGCTTCCGCTGATTTTCTCAGCAAATGATAAGAATGAGACCATCCTCGTTATTTGAAGACCATTATTTTATGAAAATTAAAGAAAATGGACCAGTGGTTGTAAAAACTGTAGAATATGTTTATAAATGAATGCTTCAAGCATAAAATGTCTAGTAACAAATCCATTCTGAATCATTTATCCACAGTCTACTGTGGGGTCAGGGCTGGCAGTTTAGTTGACATTACTGTGGTAGGACATGGTTTGGATCTACACCTCCATCTTGTCTTGTCTGTAACGATGATGACCTTTGACTCCTCAGAATGACTAAGATCTAATAATGCTTTATCATCTCAGGAATTTACTTTCTGAATACTAGCCTAGTCTCCTGTAAGGAATTTGTATGTCTTTTAACTCAAGACTTTAGTCTTCCTCTTAAGAAACAATGCTTGTCTCTCTGGATCTGGTCTCATTCTACGAAGCGCTCATAGCAATCAGGAAAGCCTTGCCCAAGCCATTGAGGATGGATGATTCCATCTTCAGAGTATCCATGTAACTTCAGTTTCTCTCTGAGGAGCAGGGCCACCCACAGTTCACCTCACTACAAGCACCCATCTCATACTGTTCACCGCTTCTTCCCTCGGGATATACTCTGTGTTCTTCAATCTTCCCTGAATAATATCATGCTGTCATATGGGGTGGGTTATAGTGCATTCAAAATTCCCATCATCTTTTACTGTCTTAATGATAACTACGTGTGTTGACAGACATAAATCATTGTGGGAATTTCCATCTTGAAATGAATGTGACAATTTTCTCCCTTGAACAAATGGAAGTCTGATTTATGTCTCACAAATTCTATGGGGACAGAGCTTGTGTACTGCAGTATTTCATACTTTGTCATATTCGGGGCTGTTATTATTTTTTTTTCAACGAGACTTTAGGACAGTAAACTGAGTTTGTGAGTTGTGTCACTCAGCTACGTTAGGATTATGCTGTGGTAGTAAATCACGCCTAGGTTTCTCTTGCTTCAAACAATAAGAGTTTGTTTCTCACTTGTGTTGCATGCTTACCACAGCCTGGCTGGGAAAACTTTTATGTCTCACTCAGGAATAGAGGCTAGCAGGGGGTCCTTCCAACTTTGCCCCTGTTATATCAGGAGGAAGGAAGGGGTTGTGGTAGGTTACATGCTGAATTTGTCTTTATTTTGTTTTGATTTTGTTCAACTTTATTGGCTTAAAATTGAAGCATCATTAACAACATCTTGCATCTTGTTGTTACATATGTACCCTCTGTCACCATGGTGAACTAAACAAGTGTTTCCAATCATTCCCACAATTTGCTCTCTTTTGTAATCCATGGCTTTCTCTACTCAAGCAACTGTTAGAATTTTTTTTGTTGTTTTTATTTGTTTGTTTCCCATTTATTTTTCTTTTAGTATGTGTAGTTTTACATACTCTACATTTTTATTTAAATATACTTTGAATTTGTTTTTAAAATAAACTTCAGCATTTACTCTGTTTCTACTCAGTTCTTTCACTCAGAATAATGATTTAGAAAATCACCTATGATGTGTGTGTGACAGCTTGCTCATTCCTTTTCACCACTGAGGAGGATTCTGCTATTTAACCACATATTTGTTTATTCATTTACCTCCTAATGGATACTTGCATCATTTATAGTTTTCAGTTATCCAAAAGCTGATAAAATTTTGGTATAAGGCTTCTTGCAAATATATGCTTTTATTTATCTTGAATACTGGCCTGGAGTGGAGAGTACTTAAAATTCCTACACAATTTTACATTCTCTCAGCAGCTATGAGAATTCTAATTACTTTGCATGCTTGCCAACACTTGATATGGTCAGTTCAAAGCATTTTAACCATGAATCTAATTTTTCTCAATGCTGTGATTCAGTTAACAGAATGTATGCACTGCAGAGCCAGTTCTATTCTGTGTCAGACCTGTTATTGTCTGAACCAGTTCAGCCATTTCATTGCCCTCATACCTATGGTAGGCTGAAAGGCTCCACATAAAAGGTCCCCTCCCAGTGCCTAGGCCTGGTGCCCCTAGAAGCTCTTTAGATATTACCTTCTGTCACTGTGTCCTCTTTGGAATTGAGTGGTGGATTTTTTTTTTTTTACTTTGATCTGACTTTTATTCCTGCTTGCTCCCTTCTCTGTTCGATACATTTTGGCCACATTTCAGACATAGCTTGACCCCTGTGCTGTTTGAACGCCAAATGACAGCATGTTCTGGAGTTGGGTAAGCTCTTTCTCTTTCTGTCACTGCCTCTTTCCCAGGAATACTGTCCCTAGATAAAAGCCTAGACCACCTCCTTTCCCAGAGGTGCCAAGACAGCCATGCAAAGAAAGCAATATTAAGCAGGCCTGCTGGCAGCATGAAAGAATTCATGTGGAAACTGTGGCGACACAAAATCTGTTCTGTTCATCTAAAAGAAATGAACTGCCTATGTCCTGGAGAGGCTCCTCCAGTTAGAGGAGTGTTTTTTTCTGGAGCATCCCTCAGCACGAGATGGGAACTAGTGCCTAGTTTCCAAGAGCAAGGCCAGCAAGCAGCTGGCAAGATATCAGTGCGTGTCTTGAGGGAGGATGAGCTGGACAGTGGAATATCCAGAAGGCTCGGGCATTTGGTGCGTTTCCTGGCAAGAACAGAGTAGGTAGGAGGCTTGGGCTCTGACTGGTGACAACCCCAGGAATGTGTCCTCAAACCGGAGTACAAGCTGTGACATGAGAGAAGGCTGAAGATGGAATCAGAAGTGACCTGGGATTTTGGGCACTAAGTCCAATTCAGGCGCTCGGGGCCAGGGACAACACAGAGGCCCCAAGAGATGAGTTAGACTTCCGGAGTTGAATCTGCGCATGCCCCCTGGGACCAGCTGAGGTAAGGGTGGCTCTGCACCAGCTGTGGGTGCAGAGGGACGGTGGAGCTGCTACTACAAGGCAGGGTGTGACAAAGAACACCATGTGTCAACCTCTCTATAGAGGACCAAAAATGAAAATCCCTTCCAGAAGTGAACTTGTACTCAAAGAAACTAGGAAAGGAGGCAAAAGCAGCAGTTGGTGGAGCTGATCCTTCGTAAAAGTCTTACACTGTGTTGCGTCTTCCCGGAGCAGGTGGAGCTTGCCACATATCTAGCCCTCTGGTGATGCTGATCTGCTACAGTGTCCAGAGAGCCAAGTAGTTGTAATAGGACCTCAAGGAAAAACTGACTGTATTGCACAGAGGGGAGGGAGGGCAGCGGACCACCCACAGCTGTAGGCAGTGGAGAAATCAGCTTGGCTAAATATAGCATTCCTTCCCATCTTCAGAGTGTCAGCACCTGGGGATCCGGATAAAACATGAATTTTGATTCCACAGATGTAGGGCGAGGCTCCGAAGACTGCATTTCTTACAGCCTCCCAGGTGACGTCTAGTGCTTGCTGGTCAGTGAAACTGATTTCGGGTAGCAAAGAAAAACGCCGTTCAGAGGAGGCATCTGGGATGAGGGTATCCAGGCCAAAAAAAAAAAAAAAAAGCTGCCAGAGTAAAGGGAATGACAGGCTGTTTGAACAGGTGGTAGAGGATAGCACAGGGAGAGGAAGCAGGTAAGATGTGGTTGGAGATAGCCAATGCCCGGTGTGGTATGCCTGTCAATAGGGCTTGAGATTCTATGGAAAGAAGATCTAGTCAGTGAGCCACATGGATGTGGGTTTGATGTTTGGGTCAGCTCATTAGCAGCTCTTTTGACCTGGATCAATTAGTTTCTTATGAGTTTGTACACTAATCTGGCTTGTTATGTTGAATAAGTTACCACGTGTAAATGGCCTTGGGTGAAGCTGTCCCATGGCAAGTGCTCGTGTGATTATTGTGGTACCAATATTGTGGTATTGTAGGGAAGGAGTGTTAGAAACAGGGACCACTGGGGATAACATGGGAGGGGGCAGACGTTTTTATTCTAGACAAAAAGTGCAAAGCCAACCCCTTGTTGGGAAACTGCTATATAAGGAACACCTGGTTCTTGGGAACTAAGAGCTAGCAGGGAAAGAAAAAAAGAAAAGAAAAGAAAAGAAAAAAAGAAAAGATCCAAGGCTGGAGTCAACTCACCAGCCGAGGGATTGGGGGTTTAGAGCCATAGTTTAAAGCCAGTTGTGCTGAAGTATTGGCAGATCACACCCGGTGTAAAGGGATATCCCAAGAATGGAGCTCCACCAGCTCCTCAAAGAGAGAAAGGGAGGGATAAGCCTGAACCTCTGTAGCAAGCTGTCAGCAGGAAGTATACCGTGTTATCCCAAGGATGGATCTCTCACCTCTTTCTTGCTGTTAGGCAGCTACTTGGATATTAGAAAGCTGGGAAGGCATTAGGGCTGGAATAGCCTATAAGTCTAAGATCACTGTCTTAGTTAGGGTTTCTATTGCTGTGATAAAAGACCATGACCAAAAGCAACTTGGGGGAGGGGGGCAGGGTTTATTTCATCCTATAGACTGCAGTCCATCATCCAGGGAAGTCAAAGCAGGAATCTGGAGACAGGAACTGAAGCAGAAGCCATGGAAGAATGCTTCTTACTCGCTTGTTCCTCAGGGCTTCCTTAGCTTGCTTTCTTACAGTACACAGGACCATACTAGGCCCGGACCTCTGTTGTATGGTTATTAATATTTAACATTGATGTATCATTTTCATAAATCAGCAGTTACTCCTTAACCAGCCTTATAGCCAAATAACCACACAAAGAGACTAAGAGGCTAGGGTTTATTTAATTAGCCTATAGTACAATGCTGTATAGTAATTACTCCATCCTAAACCTCCAAGCTAGTATAGTTTTGTTCCATTCAGATCTCCCACATTATACTTGCTTTTTACTCATATTCTAGGTCTGGCTCATTCCCCTTGGTGCTTCCTGGTCCTCTCCATATGTATCCCTCCTTTCCTTCCTCTCTTTCCGCTCCCCTCACTGGATCAGGATGTCCCACCCTATTCTCTGTGTTGCTCAGCACTGGCTAGTTGGCTTTTATTGGCAGTACAGAGAACAATTGGTGACATGTTTACACAACCTTGAGACAGGAGATGCTTTGGTTAAACATCACAGTGCAATGCCCAGATTGAAATCAGAGTGCGGGGTAGAGGAACCACGTGAGTGAACAAGGATAAAGTGTACACAGCCCACAAGAACATTATGCCAACAGACCTCCCGTATCAATCATTAATCAAAAATAAACCCCCACAGACTGGCCCTGGGAGGCGTTTCCTCAGTTGAGGTTTCCTTTTCCCAAATGCCTTTAGTTTGTGTTCAGTTGAATAAAAGTAGCCAGCACCAATAGGAACTGGAATATTAATTACTGTTCAGAACACTAGAGCGAGTCAGTCATAAACTTTGGTCAGGGAGGAGACATCACATAGATTATGAATTTCCTGAAAGGCCCTTAAATCAACTATCTAACCTCTCTTCAGGAGCTCGAAGATAGCAGGATAACCATATAGCAGGGAGCTTTCTGACAGCCCATTGCTTTCTCCTGTAAGATCAAAAGAAACAAGCCTGTCAAGCACCTGCCCTGAACAGAACAGGACCCTCCAAGAACTGTTGCTTATACTCAAGACTTTAGAAATAGTTCACGCAGACTGGGACATTGGGCCTTTGTATGCTGTCCCCTCCCACTCCTTGCCGGTGTGCCATACTTCTCAAGTAAAACCTACCCGCCTTCTACTATATGCTCTGTGTGTGTCAGTATGAAGTATTTTGATGGGTATTGCAAGGATTGGGGAGCCCAGGGGGTCTAGAGTGAAGTCCTGATGACAATATAGGTTAAATTGGAATAATTTCCTCAAGCACTTTCCTTGTTATGTGATGCTCATTTGTAAAAATGATTCATTTCAAAGCATCCCTGATTTGAAGGGTCTCATAACTACAGGTCCTTGGAGACCTCCCAATCTAATCCCTTTGTCCTTTATTGTGCTCATGGGAAACAGACAGCTGGGTCCCACATGTCTCTTTGATTTCCCTTTCTAGCACAGGAGGGGCCATAGAGCATGAAGTAAGCTTGTCTCAGGCACAGTGCATGTGCTGAGTGGATACAAGGCCAGCACTTTGTATAAACAGTTTTGGAGCTTTGGACTCCTCTGTCTCATTCTGCTGTCCTTAGCAAGCTGGTATTACTTCCTAGTTCAGGCTGACACAAGGACATGTAAGACAGGCTGGCTAGAAGGAGTGATTACAGCATACTTACATTAAAAACGTATCTGATATTTCATTGAAATGAAAATTTCATAGGACATCCTATACTTTTAATTTCTGTGCATGTCAACTCTGCTATGCACACACAGGGCATCAACATCCAATGACCTGTGAGACCACCTCTGCCCTCCTCCTCATTAGTAGCCAGTGTAGGCTTAGTGCCTCTCCCTGACAGTCACCTCAGAGGGGAGAGAATACAGCATATCCATGTTACTGATTGATGACAGAGAGATGGAAGTAAGTGGCTGAGCCACTTACTTAGCTGCTTTGTGAGTCTCTGGGGATGTGAAGATAATTGCAGAAGCAAAAATCAATGTAGAGACTCCATTAGAATGGATCTCCAAGCATCTGTAATGGAGAGGAATGTCTGCTGACCTTTGAAGAACCTGTAGTGTGATGTTGAAATGATGCTTATTTTAAGCAAGGAGTTGGCCAACAGTGGTCCTCGGGTCAACTTGCACCATCACCCACCACCACCTTGTTTTTCACATAAACAGATTTGCAGCTATTCATTTAGGAACCATCCAAGGATGCCTTTGTGCTACAGGGAAGAGCTGAGCAGTTGCAACAGAAGCCAGATGGCCAATGGGGACTAATAGGTTCCATTTATCCCTTCACACAAATGTGTGTCAACTCTTGTTCAGCTACTAGACCTTTGTGACTGGTTATTATTATAGCACCCATTGGCTCTCCTGACCACTGGGGGTGGGGGTTGGGCTCCATGATTAAACCTTGATAATCTAATGGGTGAAAAAAGTAGGTTAAAATTGTTCTCAGTTCTATTTCTTTGACTCCTTGGTGAGTTCTGTGCTTCTTGTAGGGTGATTCACTGGATTTCTCTTTCATCTGTCAGTGTCCATCACCATTTTATCATTATGAATTTAGTGACCTTTCTTGTTGATTTGGTGCAGTTCTCAAAGGAGATGGTATGTCCGTACTTTGTAGTTATATTTGATTTATTCAACCAACCCTTCAGCTTAGAAGAGAGAAGGTCCTTCCCCTCCAGAAGTGTAATAAATGTTTAATTGTCTGTTCTTGTTGTTGTATTGGAGTTTTTTAAAGAAATATTTTAACCCAAAGGAATTTGTTTTAGTTGGATGGGTAAGATAAAGGCCTAAGTGGCCTAAGTGAATGCTTCCCCCCAAAAAACCTGCTAACCAATTTCCCATCATAAGTAAATAATATTCCCCATTCTCACTGTTCAAAAATGTTTCTTTTATACGTGTAAATTTTGTTCTAAGCAAATGGTTCAGTTTTCTGTTAAATTATCTGGAATGTTCTTTTAAAAGTGCCTTTGTTATAATTTTAAGTTAAAAAACAAAATCCAATGTTCTCTCTCTCTCTCTCTCTCTCTCTCTCTCTCTGTGTGTGTGTGTGTGTGTGTGTGTGTGTGTATGTATGTATGTATGTATGTGGCTGTTCACAGTAAACAGACTTTAGGAAAGATACCAAAAATGTTAATAATAATAGTGTTTGTATGACATTGTATTTTATAAATTTTCTGTCATCCCACATTTGAGTAATTTTCCAAATCTCATATATTGAACAATGAAAATTTAATTTATTTTAAAGAAGAAAAACCCTTTTGTTTTAAAATGTCTTAATTTTCTAATTTCTTTGACAATTATATTTTCTCTCTATCTCTTATTTTCTTCATCTATTTCTTTATTTAATCATTTCATAGCCTGATCCCAATCTCCCTCCATCCTCTCTTTCCAGTCCCACTCTCATGCCCCCTCTCCTTCTCAAAGAATGGAAGGTCCCCAAAATGATGTCCTTGACCCCTCAGGCTCCTTCAGTCCTTCCTCCCACTCTTTCACAAAACTCCCCAAGCTCTGCCTGTTGTTTGGCTGTGGGTCTCTGCATCTATTTCCATCAGCTGCTGGATGAAGCCTCTCAGAAGACAGTTATGCTAGGCTCCTCCATTGTAAGGTGGTGACTTCAGGCTCCTTAACCCTTGATGCTATGTGTCTCAGCTAGAATCACCCCATAGACTCCAGGGAACCTCCCTTATCCCAGAGATGCCTCCCCCATTTCCATTCTCTCTCCTGGTTCTCTCCCTCACTCCCTGCTCTCCCCACAGCTGGTCCCCACCCAGATCTCTCCCTCCTTCTACTTCAGGTGTTTATTTTTTTTCCTCTTCTGAGTGAGATTCAAGCACCTCCCTTGGGCTCTTCTTGGCTTCTTTGGGTCTGTGGATTATATATTGGTTATCGTGTACTTTATGGCTAATATCCACTTGTAAGTGCGTATATACTATTCGTGTCTTTCTGGGTCTGGGTTACTCATTTAGGATGATCTTTTCTAGTTCCATTCATTTGCCTGTAAATTGCATGATATCTTTGTTTTTTAATGGCTGAGTAGTAGTCCATTATGTAAATGTATTACATTTTCTTTATCCATTTTTCACTTGTGAGACATCTATGCTGTTTCCAATTTCTACCTATTATGAATAAAGCTGCTGTGAACATAGTTAAGCAAGTGCTTTGTGATGTAGTGGGGCATCTTTTGGGCATATGCCCAGGAGTAGTATAGCTGAATCTTGAGGTAGATCCATTCCTTATTTTCTGAGAAACCTCCAGATTGATTTCCAAAGTGGTTGTATAACTTTGCACTCCCACCAGCAATATAGGAGTGTTCTCCTTGTTCCACATCCTCACCAAGATTCAGCACCCCTTCACATAAAAAGTCCTGTGCATACAAGGTGCATACCTAAACACAATAAAGGCAATCAATATACAGAAGGCCAATAGCCAACATCAAATTAAATGGAGAGAAACTTAAAGCAATTCCATGAAAATCAGGGACAAGGTTGTCCACTCCCCTTGTATCTATTCAGTATAGTGCTTGAAATTCTAGCTAGAACAATAAGACAACTAAAGGCAGTCAAAGGGATACAAAGGAAAGGAAAAACTCAAAGAATTGCTATTTGCCGATGATATGATATATACATAAGTGACCCCCAAATTTCAACTGGAGCACTACAGCTGATAAACACCTTCAACACAGTGGCTGGAAACAATATTAACCCCCCCAAAATTAGTAGCCCTTCTTTCTATAAACAATAAATGGGCTTGAGAAAGAAACTAGGGAAACAACACCCTTCACAGTAGTCACAAATAATATAACATTTCTCCATGTAACTCCAACTAAGCAAGTGAAAGACCTGTATGACCAGAACTTCAGGTCTTTGAAGAAAGAAATTGAAGGAGATATCAGAAGATGGAAAGATCTTCCATACTCATGGATCAGTAGGATCAACATAATAAAAATGACCATCTTAACAAAAGCAATCTATGGATCCAATGCAATTCCCATCAAAATTCCAACACAATTTTGTACAGACCTTGAAGGAGCAACCCTCAACTTCATATGAAAAAAAAAATAGAAGAAAACCAGGATAGCTAAAACAATTCTGTAGAATGATAGAATTTCTGGAGTTATCACCACCCCTGACTTAAAACTATACAGAGCAATTGTAATAAAAACTGCATGATATTAGCATAAAAACGGACAAGTTGATCAATACAACCAAATCACAGACACAGAAATATACCCCTAAACTTGCAGATACCTGATTTTTGACAAAGAAGCCAAAATCATGCAATGGAACAAAGAAAGCATCTTTAACAAATGGTGCTGATCTAATTGGATATCTGTGTGTAGAAGAATGAAAATAGATCCATATTTATCACCCTGCACAAAACTCAAGTCCAAGTGGATCAAAGATCTCAACATAAAACTGGATACACCAAATCTATTAGAAGAGAAAGTGAAGGAAAGCCTTGAACTCTGATATAGGAGACAACTTCCTGAACAGAAAACCAACAGCTCAGGCACTAAGATAAGCAATTAATAAATGGGACCTCATGAAACTGAAAAGCTTCTGCAAGGTCAATGGTACAAAATGGCAGCTTAAAGAATGGGAAAAGATCTTCATCAACCCTACATCTGACAGATGGCTATATTCAAAATATATAAAGAACTCAAGAAATTAAACACAAACAAACCAAATAACTCAGTTAAAAATAGGATACTGAGCTAAACAGAGAATTCTCATCAGAGGAATCTCTAATGGCTAAGAAGCACTAAAAGAAATGTTCAACATTCTTAGCTATCAGGGAAATGCAAATCAAAGCAGCTCATAGATTCCATCTTACATCTGTCATAATGGCTAAGATCAAAAACTATTCTCATTATCTTGATAGATCCAGATATGGTCCTAAAATCCTTCTTTGGGGTGTGTGTGTGTGTGTGTGTGTGTGTGTGTGTGTGTGTGTGTGTGTG
>OU015755.1:31464205-31480137 GCA_907169655.1 Acomys percivali | reverse complement strand
CCTCCCCTTCCTACAGATGGTGTTTTGAGCCCTCCCCTTCCTACAGAGAGAGGGGAGATGATAAGGAGAAGAGAAACAACACCATAAACCTCAGAGGTAAGACTGACTACCTGAATAGAGGGGTAAGACTAAACTTTGAATTTATTGACTGTGTTTATTTCCCTTCCTGATTGAGCCTACTGGCTAAAGATGGGATGGAAAAGAGAGCTCTATGAGGTGTATCCACCGTCTTTTCAGATGGCTGGCTCTCTGAATAAAACACATCTCAGAGACTATATCTCAGTTTTGGCTTATATGACAGGCAGTATAGATCACTGAAGAGATCACTTAAGTCCACTGCTCAGGGTGATTTCCAAATTGCCACACCTTGCTATGAACTGTAGTCAGTGTGTTACAGAATAGATCTCTTACATTTATTCCTTCTATTTAACTGAATTTTTGTATCTTGTGGCCCTCTCCTTCTGGAGCCCCAGTACTCACACTCCAGGCTCTGGTAACCACCACTTTACTCTTGGCTTCTACAAAGTCAACTTTCTTAGCTTGCATATGTAAATATGACCACACAGCATCTGTCTCTATGTGGCTTTAGATTTGTCTACATTGTAAATAACAGAATTTGCTTCCTTTAAAAGGCTAAATAGTATTCTATTATGTATATACCAATTAAAAATTTCTTCATCAGTTGGTAACTTTTACTTAATTATGTTTTGTCTATTGTGAATAATGTTTCAGTGAACATGGTGGTTGCAAGTATCTCTTCAACATATGATTTTCATATCACTTGGAAATACACTTGGGAGAGGGGGAGTCCATATCATATGGCATTTCCATTTTTAGTATTTGGAGGAGCCTCACACGACACTCCACAATGGCTGAACTAATTTACATTTCCACAATGATGGGGAAGGCTTTCACATTCATGCCATTGCACTCATTTATCTATGTTTTTATTTATTTATTCTTTTGAAGCAGTGTCACATGCATACCAGGTAGGCCCCTAATTCACTACATGACTGAGATTTACCTTGGTCCTCCTGCCTTCACCTCCCCAGTATCGATATCACCATAGGCTTATGCCACCACGTTTGGCATTCCCCATTGGTTTCTTTTTGTAAAGTTTTGTTTCATCTTTATTTGTGTCTCTGTGTGTATCTCTCTCCCTCCTCTAATGTGTGTCTTTGTGTGTTGGTGGAGGACACAAAAGTATGGACTTCCCTGGAGGTGAAGTTGGAGGTGGTTGTCAGTTTTCTGATGTGGGAGCTCTGGTAATTAAGCTCAGGTCCTCTGGAAGAGTATCAAGGGCGTTTAGTGGTTGAGCTTTTCTAGGCCCCTTACTTTTTTAATTTTTAGAAAATTTATTATAATTTATTCAGATTACATTCCCAGATATTATCTCCTTCCTTATATATTCCCGTTCCCATGCTCCCTCCCTCTTCTACCCTATTCCCCTCCCCTAGACCTGTGACAGAAGGGAAACTCCTCCCCCACCATATGACCACAGTCTATCAGATCTCATCTGGATAATCTGTTTCCCCTTCCTCTGTGTGCCACCAGGCCTCCCAATCAAGGAGAAGTGATCAAATTGTGGGTACCAGAGTTCATGTCAGAGGCACTACTCACTCTTCACAATCTGTCCATTGACTAGATCTGAACAGGGGGTCTAGGTTTACTTCATTCATTGTCCTTGGTTGGTACAACAGTTTGTGCAGGCCCCCTGGGTTCAAATCTGCAGGCCTTGGTGGTCTCTTTGTGGGCCTCCTGTACCCTCTGGGTCTTTCCAGTCCACCATTCTTTCATACCATTCTCATCACTTCAACCAGAGTCCAGCAGCATGCTTTCTCAGAAAACTGGGAATAGTGCCACCTCAAGGCCCAGCTATACCACTCCTGGGCATATACCTAAAAGATGCTTCACCATAGAACAAGGATATTTGCTCAACAATGTTCATAGCAGATTTATTCTTAATGGACAGAATCTGGAAACAACCTAGATATCCCTCAACTGAAGAATAAATGAAGAAAATGTGTTACATTTACACAATGGAATACTACTCTGCTTTTAAAAACAAGGAAATCGTGAAGTTTGCAGGCAAATGGATGGAAGTAGAAATGATGGTCCTGAGTGAGGTACCCCAGACCCAGAAAGACATGCATGGTATATACTCACTTATAAGTGGATATTAGCCCAACATAGAAGTCCTCTGAGAGAACTCATCCAGCATGGGATAAAGCCCCTTACTTTTTAATCAAATAGAAATTTCCTGGTGGGGATGCAGACCTCTAATCCCTTATACTCAATAGAAGTTCAAGGCTAGTGTGGGCAACTTAGAGAGATTCTGTCTCAAAAATACGGTAAAAAAAAGAGTTGTTTGGGAGTACAACTCAGCTGTACAGTGTCTGCCTGGATTCAATCTTCAGTATCCCAATGTATTTTTTTAATTGTCCTTGAATATTCACCAGATATTCCACTGTCTTGTATAAGATGACCGGTTATCCTGGCTTTCTTGGGACTGAGGGTTTCGTGGAACATAGAATTTTTAGTACTTAAATTAAAAAAAAAAAAAGTTGAATTGAACTAGTCTTGTTTTCCCTATTGGTGGATCATTGCAACACTTTGAGATCCTGTAAAGCAGCCTGAGGTAGCTGCCAGTGCCCCTGTTGAAATTCAATTCTTGGTTTATGTCTACTTGCTATTCTGAGCTTATCAATGGCCCTTCCATTTAAATCTATGGGCACTCAGACTCCAGGCTTGCTATTTTTTTTTCTCTTCTCCATCATCAAATTACTATAAAAAGGGATTTTTCACAGTCAAATGGCTTTGAGCCTTTACAATGAGAAGATATCTCTTGTTAATTTTCACTTGCATTTGAGTACCTCACATAGAGGCTGACCTTACTAACCCTTGTGTATAAGGGGGAACCAATGTTTATTGAGTCTAGATGCTTACATGTGTAACTTCATTCTACCCGCATTATTGCTTCCATTTTCTTTTTGAGATAAGCAAACTGAAGTTCAAAAAGGTTAAGTAGTGTGTCAGGATCAAACTCGGGGCTATTGGACTGTAATTCCATGTTCTCTTCATACTGCTCCTCCTTTCAATGACTTATGCAGACGAGTTAAACAGAGAAATTATAAATTTCTGGAGACTTTGAAGAGATAATGGAAGGATAAGTTAGTAATTACTTCATTCTTTGTAGAGGAACTCTTCAGGCTGCCCTGTGGTAGGGGAAAGCATTGAAAGTCGTCATGGTGAATTGTTGATAATCCATGATGGGTATAGAAAGGGACAGCCATTGAGATGCTGTTTATTCAAGCATTAGTCTCAGATAAGGTGAATGACACTGGGAAAATATGATTTTGCTTTGTAATACTGGATAATGTACAGAAATAGGATGTCCAGTGTTGTGGGCTTAGAAAGCAAAGGGTCTAATACCTTAAGAAATTTTTTGTTTGTTTTTATTTGTTTTTATTTCCTCCTCTTCCTCCTCTGTCTTCTCCTCCTCTTCGTCTTTCTTTTTTGTCTGCTCACTCCTGATGTTTCTTGCACAGGACTCCTGAGTTCATGAACATGTTCCTGGATTCAATGACAATGATAGATTATAAAATGCATTTTCAAGTACCTATAGATACTTTTCAATATAAATTTTGTTATTAATGACATCTGTTGTAATTTTAAATAGAATTAATTTTAATGTGTTGGTAGTGATTTGTTTTAAAAGAGAATATTATCTGTTTCTCTTAACTCTGATTTTTGTTGTTTTTCGAGACAGAGTTTCTGTATGTACCAAAGCCCTGGCTGTCCTGGACTCACGTTGTAGACCAGGCTGTCCTTGAACTCACAGAGTTCCACCTGCCTCTGCCTCCCAACTGCTGGGATTAAAGGCATGTGCCACTACACCTGGCTGTTCTTCTTTATTAATTAATGACCAAACTCTCTCGTTAACATATCATGGGAACAGTATAAATACAATCTTTTTTTCTTAAAGATTTATTTATTTATTTATTTTGTATGCATGTATATACATGTATATGCACATATATGGGCTAGTGTGCATGTTCAGAGGGCAGAAGGGAGTGTTCTGTGATTTCCTCTATCAAACTCCACCTATTCCTTTGAGGCAAACGATCTCTTTTTAAAGCCGTAGCTTATGTTTTCCCAGCTAGTTGGAATACAGACAAGTTAGATAGACAAATTAGAAATTTCCCAAGATGTTGAAAGGTCACTGCAAGGAAAAGTTAGGAATCATTCTGTTTGAAAACCAACCCTTAAGGGTGTTCTTAATTTTTGGTTACAGAGAAAAAGCAACAATCATAGCTTATCACAGTGGGGTTATTCGTAATGAAGAAAGGTCTAGGTTGGCCCAGGAGCTCCTGCTAGGGGGAAGACTTGAGAGTGAGTTGTACTTGGAAATCTGAAGTCTGAATTGGGAAGAAGGTAGTTGCAACTATGGTAACCTAAGCCTGAGTAGAGACTATTCCATGGAGAAAGAACAGTGCACAAGTCAAAACAGATATTTTGGAAAATAAAAAGTGTTCAGTGTATTCTCTGTCTGTTTCTCTGTGTGCACATGCATAGGTGTGTGTGTGTGTGTGTGTGTGTGTGTGGAGATAGAAGTAAGGTCGGTAGGAGATAACGCTGTGGCAAGTATCATAAGCCATATATAAAAGTCTGGTTTATTATAAGAGTAACAAGGAATCGTTGATGGGTATAAAGAAATATAAAGATCAAATTAGTTACTCTGACTATAGCATCAGAGAGGACAGAACAGAGGAAAGAGGGGTCAAGAGACTAATTGGAAGGTAACTATAAAATATAGCTGAGATATGATGATCCAACTGTGGGAATGGCTGTAGACTTGAAAAGAAGCGAATGGCTTCAGGAGATGCTCGGAGATAAAACAGAGAGCACTTGGTATAAGGCAAAGGAGAGAAGACCAGGATCCATATCTGCTCATTTTGACAGGTTACAGAGTTGGGGATGATGAAGGTGCTGACACTATCTGGGTTTTCTTGTTTTTAAGGAACTTACTCTCCTTGAACTTCGTAGTGTCTGCTCTTGAAAGTTATTGACTTTAGGTGAGAATCTCTTCTGTGGTTCCAGTTTTGGAATAATCATTTAGTTTAATGACTTCTGTGGTTCATGCAAGTAAAACTACCTTGCACTGTGGACAAGGATAGTCTTGTATGTCCTAATAGGGCAATGACATCCTCCCATACACGCTACTACCCGAGATGAGTAATGGTGAAAATTCATTTCCTATTTCAATACTCTGAGAAGTGTCTCATGGTGACGATGTTACAAATACGAGGAAAATCTTTGTTATCATTGTATAAAGTCATAAACGTACATAAATTATCCTTATAAAATAAAAATATGGGGAGGGCACAAAAGAGTCAACAAATGGACCTGAAAAAACTGAAAAGTGACTAAAGAAAATAGCCAGAGATGTGGCTAAGTCATAGAATGCTTGCCTAGTATACATGAGGCCCTGGATTCCTTATCACAAAACAAAGAAAAATACCCCAGAGAAATATGGTATCATGAAATATGAGATAAGCATAAATTTTGAGAAGGTAGAAATAGTCAGAAGTGTGAGTCAACCAAGATATCAAACAAATGAACACCGAAGAGGTAATAAGCACACAGAGATTTTTTACTATGCTGAAGTACATTTAGATATGGGGAAAATAGCCCCATGACAGTAGGCTGTGGTATCCATGGAAAAAGAATGTGAATACAGCTAGTATATATTTCTTAGTTGTCTGTGATGGGAAGGGTAAAAGCTATGGGCATCTGGTGCCAAAGGAGATCTTTGTTGTGTTGGTTGTTTGGACAGGGTGTGCTTCAGACCTGATTAAAAGGAAGTCAATAGAAAAGGTGAAAGGCAAAGGGGATGGAGAGGGCTGAGATTATTGATCCAGAGAAGTAGGAGCGAAGGTAGACTGTACAGGGATCCATTTTGGACACAAGGGACTGTGGAAAGGAGAATGGATGTGGCTGCCAAGGAGTTTGGGAGCAGAAAGGTGATGGAGGATAAGATCTACTTTCTCTTATGTAGGGAGTGAGATCAGGTGAGTTATCAAAGATGACAGAGCAGAATGGAGGAAAGTCCATACAACTAAAGAAAAGCAAGTGAATTCTCTTTCTTATTTTTTTCCAAGAAGTACAAAAGAATAATCTTTACGTCTGTTTTTAGAAATCTGTCCCTGAAACCCAAGGTCCAACTGAGAACACTGTACAGTGTCCTGTGGAAGCAAATGCTCCTGAGTAGTAGAGGCGGCTGCATCATGTAATGACTTTGGGGCTTAAGGACAGACCAGCCTTGGGGACACATGGAAATCAAGCTTTCTGTTTAGAAGGACACACCCACTGAGTGCAGGAGCCACATCTTTACAGCAGCTCTTGAAGCAAGAGATGGCTACCGTTCCCTCTCAAACTCAAGGAAGCAGAAGGAGGGAGTTCCAAATTATTGCTAAGGGACAGAGCTAGTAACTAAAAGAAGTGTGTTCCCGTTAGAAAGCTTCACTGAGTGCATTTGTTATGGAGAAGGAAAAAAAAAATCCCTGCTTTTTCTCCCTCTCTTCCCATCATATAAACTGGATTGTTTCATATGTTTAATGGGCCTTTTTGTGTTTATAATTCTTAACAGTTGATTAAGCTCGGGTAGGTTTTAATGTGTTGATGTAAGTCGTTTTTAATTCTTAAAAGATTTTCTTGGGAAATATTTTCTCAACCAAGAAAAGATAGACTGTTCAAGAAAGGCACTGAGACAACCGGCTATCCATATGGAAGACAATCAAATTAGACATCTAAATAATGCCATATATCAAAATAAATTCCAGAGGGGCTTGATTTCTAAATGAATAAAACAGAACCATAAAAGTTACAGAAGAAAATGAGGGAGGATTATTTATAACCTAGAGAGCAAGAGTCCTTCCCACACGAGATGGAAACTCACAAGCTATAAAGAAAAAGACTGGGGGCTTGACTACATATGGAAAGATGTTAATTGCAGCCTTGTTTATCATGGTAAAGAATTAGAAACAAGCTAAGGCCTTTGTAGGAGAGAGCCATTTAACTACATCACCGAACATGTACACCATAAGACGTAGTGAAGCCTAGGAGTTCAGAAACTTGTTTTATGACAGAAGCAACCTGGGTTTGAGTTCATTTCCAGCATATTGGGCAAAGTTACCTAACTTTTCTCCTCTAATGATTTTATTTATCTTGGAAGGGAACTGTAAAAGCTAAGGGAATTAATACTACAAAATGTTTTGCATAGTTTTTTAACATAGGGTCATTGTCATAGGTGTTGCTTATAGTTATAACACAGTACCTAAAAATTGCAGTAGGGTTGGAAGCATAGTTCAGTAGTGGAGTGCTAGCCTTGCATGTGTGTCCCAGTGCTCAAATAAAAGAAAATGAGGCAAACTGATGGACAACAATTCAGTGTATTCTCCGATGTGTTATTGAGAAAAGAGTTTTCAGTAGAATACATACAGCATGGCATTATTTTAATACAAATATATTTACATTTCCATATACATATATGGAACTAGAACAGAGTGAAGAATCATCACAATGCAGCAAACTGTGAGTCCTTCTTATCTCTGAAGGGCAGCAGGAATGTTAAATGGAATATTTACATTTTACAGCCTATGATTTTGTATTTCTCGAGTCTCTCATAAAGAGAATAAAATTCCACAATCTTTGTTAACAGCAAACAAAAAATATTTGGGAAAGAAAAAAAATATCTTTAGTGTTCCCTGCTGTCAACATAGGATGGGATTTACATCACACAAGCACAGACCATGTGGGGTGGAGCACTGGCCTGTCCAGATGCACAGTACCCGGTCTTAGATCTTGGGCACATTCCCCATGACATGGAATCTACAGAAAGAACTGGATAAGGGAAAGCTGATGGTCCAAATGATATTTAGGATAAATAGAAAAATCAAACCCAGACCTGTGACACAAAAACCAGGCACTCACTTAAAGCATCAGTTCTCAATCTATGGGTGGAGAGCCCTTTGGGGGTAGTGTTTACATTCTGATTCTTAACAGTAGCAAAGCTACAGTTATGAAGTAGCAATACAAGGGACTGTATTAAATAATCATAACATTAGGAAGGTTGAGATCCCTTGCCTTTAAGGGAATTTTGAGTTTTATTTTGAATCAACATAGTCAGTCCTCTTTTTTCAATCAGACCATTAATTAACATCTTCTTTCCACAACTGCCCAAACCTTAAACAAGGAGAGCAGCAGGCTTATTAAAAGAAAACATAGAGAGTGTGTGTGTGTGTGTGTGTGTGTCTGTGTGTGTGTGTGTGTGTCTGTGTGTGTGTGTGTGTGTGTGTGTCTGGGTCTGTGTCTGTGTCTCTGTGGGTCTCTGTGTGTGTCTGTGTTATTGTTTAGTCACCCTGATCTGCTGCCTTGGTTTGACATCTCTCTTTACATTGTCATGAAAGAGGCACAATTTAGATGAAAAACCTCTAGAAAGATCCCAGGAGTTGGGGAGTTGACCTGACAACTCCTCTAACTGCAGCACTTAGGCCAGTGTCCTTGAGTTTATTGCTTAGTCTTTTAGCTATAAAAAGCAGAATTAGGAGAACTTTATCTGATAATTTTCATATCTCCTAGGCAACAATATTTGTTGGGTATTTTTGTTTGGAAGCAAGAAGAGAGATCACCTGGAATGTCTGCAATGGGAAATCTAGTGGCTTTTAGTTGAATAGCAGGCTTTACTATCACTGGAAAAGTATGATTTAAGCCAGTGTTTCTCAACCTGTGGGTCATGACCCCTTTGGGGATCAAATGATGCTTTTAGAGGGGTTGCCTAAGACCATCGGAAAACACAGGTATTTTTATTACAATTAATAACAGTAGCAAAATTACAGTTATGAAGTAGTAACTAAAATAATTTTGTGGTTGGGGTCACCATGAAGAACCATATTAAAGGGTTGCAGCATTAGGAAAGTTGAGAACCACTGGTAAATGGTTCTTTCATCTGTTGGACTAGTCTGTTCAAGTTAGGCACTATACATTGCAAGGAACACTCAGAAACTGAGATGTTATGTTTAGGATGTGTGATTTATCCACAAGAAGCTAAAAGGCAAGCCTGTCCTACATGTGGGTGCTGTATACACATCCCACCTGGGTCAAAAACACAAGGAGAAAATAACCATAAGCCTGATATAAAGATGATGACTCGTAGGGCCGTGGCAAAGCAAATGTGGGGCTATTTCATAAGGAAACTTGCCACAGTGGCCCTGGAGTACTTAAGCTTACGATTAGAACATCAAAGAGTACAAAAGGCAATTAGTCATTTCAAAAGGAGGTCACTAGGTATAGCTCCAAGAAAAAGATGATGCAATGAAAATGTTGGACGTATTTATGAAGTAGATGGAGGAGAAGAGATAAGGGAGTGCGATGGGGTGAATGATCAAAGCACATGATATGCAGGTATGAAAATGTCACAGTGACTTTCATTAAAGAAGAAATAAATGGAATAAGCATGAATTACTAGGAGAATGAATTACGATGGAACACTTATAAAACTATGTCTTTACTTTTGATCTTAACTCAGCTCATAGATAAGACAGTTTAGTCACAGATGATAAAAGGATCAGTGAACTGGAAGGAGACCAGTTTGAATGTAAGACAGGGAGATAAAGAAATAGAATATATGAAAAACAGATTTTCTTCTAAAGCATTCCCAGTATTCATCTACTAGGGATTCCACAAGAAAAGACTAAGGCAATGAAGAAGTAAAAATCTAAGATACTGGCCAAACATTTTCCAGAATCAAACTAGACAGTCCTCAGATTTAACTATTTTAGCATCACTTGACTTGACTAAATTTGCATATATCTACACAATCTATTTAGATGCTTTTGTGCAAACATGCATAATTTAGGGCAAGTGTCCAGGATTATAACTTCTTGGTCATTTATTGTAATATTTTCTTTTGAGACGGGAACCTCATTGTGTGCCCCAGACCGGCCTGAACTTTGAGATCCTCCTCTAAAGCAATATGATGGTAGACATGTGTCACCACACCCTGCTAAGCATGATCTTAACTTTATAAACAAGGGACAGTCCATTTTCCAGAGTTATTGTATCATTTAGCAAACCATCAGCAACACATGAGAGTTCTGAGTTCTGTGTGTCTACCAGCAGTTGGTATTGTCAGTATTTTTTAAATTTTAGCTGTTCTTACACCATGTAGGATATCTCATCATTGATTAAGGTCTCATTTTCTTAGTGATGGAAAGCTCAGTAGCCTTTGGTAAGTTGAATTCACATAATATAAAATTTTCTCTAGTAGTGTGAGGGTGAGTGTATAATCACAAATTTTGTAGCTACCATCACTAATTCCAAAATGTCCTCATGACACGAATGAACTCCATACCCATTTCCCTCTCTGCTGAGCCCGTGGCAATTGCTAATTTACTTTCTGTCATCATGATCTCCAAGTTCGGGCATTTTATTAAAATGGAAGCAAACAGTGTTGGGAAATAGCATAGATAGTGAGGTGCTTGCCATACGCACATTAGGACCTTTCTTTAGATGCCTGTCTTCAACAATGTTTTATAGTTTTAGGACAAAAATTTTTCATTTCTTCCCTTACATTTATTACTAAGCATTTCATTCTTTTTAATGACATTTTAAAATAGAGTTGCTAAACTTTATTTTTGCATTGCTTATTGCAGAAATGATTTCATTTTCATCATTTCAATTGTGTAGAATAATAATTTTTGTTCATTTGTCTTATATCTCAAAACTTCACTGAACTCATTGAACCACTATAATAGGCCTATGTGTACGCGCTTATGTGAGTATTTATTTTCTAGACGTACAATATTGTGTCATTTGCAGGTAGAAATGGTTTTACTTCTTTGCTTTCAACCTAGTTGCCTTTCATTTCTTTATCTTGCTTATTTGCCCTAGCTAGAAACCACAGTACAATATTGAGTAGAAATGTTAGGAGTGGATGTCCTCGCCTTTCTCCCAATCCAGCCTGTCACAATTCAGTTGGGTGCTAGCTACAGTGTTTTGTTTTATTTTAATGGATGTCCTTTATACCCGTGTGTGTGTGTGTGTGTGTGTGTATGTGTGTGTGTGTGTGTATGTGTGTGTGTGTGTTTGTGTATGTGTGTGTGTGTGTTTGTACACATGCATTTGTGCACTAATGTGAAGGATGTTGTATTTTTAATTTAAAATTCTGAGAGTTGTCCTTAAAATATGGGAAGGTAATTGAATCTTTGTGAATACTTCATGTACTATAATGATATTATCATTGCTTATTATATTTGAGAATTGTGAGTTTTTGCCTTTTGATTGTTTGACTTAACACACTCATGCCACATGAGAATTAAGACAGGTTTTTCTTCTAGGCTAATATGTATATATTTCATTATCGTTTCTTGTCTTATTTCATTATCTAGGCCTTTCAAGATGATCTTGAGTGGAAATGGAGACAGCAAACACACTAGATTTTCTTTATGAAATATAATGATGCCTGTATGTTTTTCATAGCTGTCATTTATCTAATTTAGGCAATTTTCCTCTGTTCTAAGTTTGCTAAGACTTTCTTTTCTTTTCAATTACAAATGCATCTTAGATTTTTGTCAGCTACATTTTCTGTCATTGCTGATTTTATCATGTGACTTTCCTTTAGTCAAGCAATAGAGAACACTAATTAATTTTAGAACGTTGAATCAGAATTGTGCATTTCTACTAAATGCTACTTGGCCATAGTGGATAATTTCTTCTACACAGTGCACATTTCACTTGCCAGTATTTGGTTGAGAATTTTCACACACATGTTTATGAGGTTCATATTCTTGTAATATCTTTGGTGTGAAATTGTGATGCTTAATTTTCATCAACTTGATTATACTAAGAAGCATTAGAGTGTGTGTGAAGCACACTTTCGGGTCTGCCTACAGGGGTGTTTCCAGAGCAGATCAACTGAAATGGGAAAGCACACCCTGAATGCAGGAGGCACCAAATTATAGGCTGGGGTTTTGGGTTGAATAAAAGGTGGATGGGTGAGAAAGATGCTGAGTGATAACATTCCTTTCTGTTCCTATAAGCCACCAAACACTCTTACTACAAGAGATATAAGCTACCTCTACTGCCAAGCCTCCCTCATTAGACACGGTCCTCTCAAACAATGACCCCCAAACAAACCCTTCTCTTAGGCTGGTTCTTGTTGGATGTTTTGTCACAGCAGTAAGAAAAGTAACTAATATAGAAAATGGGTACTGAGAAGTGGGGCCCATGCTATGATACTTGACTTTGTTAATAGGCCTTTGCAAATAGCTTGCAGGAAGAATATAAAATTGTTTAGAAATAAAATAAAATAAAATAAAATAAAATAAAATAAAATAAAATAAAATTGTTTAGAGTTGAAGGCTATAAATGGAGCTTAAAGAACCATTCTGGTATGTATTTGCAAGACCAGAATGGCAAAGAAACATGAACATTGGGAGCCATAGTCCCGAGAGTTGGGAGGCAAAGCCGATTGTGTGATGTTTTGACAAGAGCGTGGCTATACCTGCTTGTTTCCTAAAATCTTAGATGAGGCTAAATTTAAAAATAATGGACTAACTCTTTTGGCAAATGAAATTTCAAGTCAACACCATAAGTTGTGTGACAAAACTTTTCCTGGGTGGATGCAACACACGTGTCTACTACTGACCCTAGGTAGAGAGCCCATGACAGATCAAAGTTTGGATACCAACAATGTCCAACTTGGTGAATCATGAGTTTAATTGGGGTTGCTTACAAGAATATGGGTGAGAGATTACTTACAGGAGCAGAAATGACTTAAAGATAACTCACCAAAGCTCACCCCAGCATAGATGACATCTCACAAAAGCTGGGAACATGGAACACATTGCACAGCCTGCAGGCAGCTTGACATGTTGGAGAGTGTCCTTTCCAGTTGCCTCAGTTGCTCTAAATCTCTTCCAGGTAACTCAGCCAGTTTCTGCTTTTTTCAGGCAGCTGGTCTAGTCTCAGAGTCTTCTTGGCAGTTAAGATTGTCTGAGAGAGTCTAATTTGCAGTTCAACTTAATTAGTCTGAAAGGGTCTTTCAGCTTTTATTGCATATTTTGGGAGGGAGGGGCCTTGTTAATCTGATAAATTTCATGGATTTCCTGAAGCTATTTTGAGTTATTTACCTTCCTGTAGAATGGAATGTTCCAGTCTCTGAGAAAACATTATATAATATCATATTGAGAGTTTGTGTACTTATTACTCACTGTTCTTGCCAATGTTACAGTAAGAAAGAGAACAGTGTAGCAAACAATTGTGGGAATGTACAGTTTGGCAGGGCAAGGGGCCCAGGTCAGTTTAAACCTGTAGACATAGTAGATGTAATTGTTGAAGATTTGAGTAATTAAAGGGAATACTTATGCTCTGTACTCAGTTGATAGGATGTTTCCCTGAGGGGAAGACCCCATCCATTGGAGGCTTCAGTTGCAAAAATACAACCAAACCTATTTGAAGAGCTTCCTTTTGAAAAGAATATGGCTGAGGAGAGCCTATGTGGCATTCTCCTGGAGCACAGAAACTCGGGGAAGTGCTTCCTTCTTGGTCCTGGCTGTTTGTATCCTCAGGTCTGACCATTTGGTATTCAACAGCCAACTGGTGTGTTCCTCCCTGGGTAAGGCCATTTCTCCCATCCCCACCATTACTTAGGTGACTAGAGTTCTTTGCTGAGGCCTTGTGGTCTTTCCCCCATCTACTTTGGCATTCTGGTTGTGGTCCTTGTTCAGTTCCTATTTGGGCAGCCATGTTGGTGAGATTTCATGGTGTAGCTTCTGCCATACCCATGGTTTCAACAGCAAATTCTCTGGGCCCTATAAAGTACATAGCATCTTCAGCAATAGTGACTTAACATTCCTCCTCTGGCTGGAGTGGGTGGCAACCAAGAGCAATTGCCCATAGTGTTTTGGGAGTCTTTTAGATAATCCTCACCAACAACTCAAAGGAGTGCTCCTCATGCCTGATGTTAGGATTTCTGTTAGGTAGTTTTGGGCTTTTGGGGGGAGCACTGTCAACCAAGATGAGAAAATTTCATTAATAAATATATGTGTATTTATACACAGACTTACATGTGTCAGAGGATATTCCTCGATGAATAGTTAATAGCATGATTTATTATAACTTCTTAAAGACACTCTTAATGTTTATATTACAATGCAGGTGAACTGATTTTTAAAAGTTGTTCTTTCACTTCTACACAAATGTAGTCATAAGCACCCAGAGACACTCAGACAATAATATTTAAAGAAGTAATACATTCCTCTAAAATCGGGAACAAGGCAAGGCTGCCCACTCTCTCCATTTCTCTTCAATATAGTACTCAAAGTTCTAGCCAGAGCAATAAGACAACAAAAGGAGATCAAGGGTATCCAAATGGGAAAGGAGGAAGTCAAACTATCCCTATTTGCAGATGATATGATAGTGTACATAAGTGACCCTCAAAATTCCACCAGAGAACACCTACAGCTGATAAATACTTTCAGCAATTTGGCTGGATACAAAATTAACTCAAAAAAGTCTGTAGCCTTCCTATAGACAAATGACAAGCTTGCAGAGGAAGAAATTAGGAAAGCCACACCCTTCACATTAGCCACAAGCAATATAAAATATTTAGGAGTTACTTTAACTAAGCAAGTGAAGGACTTGTTTGAAAAAAATTTCAAAACTCTGAAGAAGGAGATTGAAGATGACATGAGAAGATGGAAGGATCTTCCTTGCTCATGGATAGGGAGAATTAACATAGTAAAAATGGCCATCCTACCAAAAGCAATCTACAGAATCAATGCAATCCCTATCAAAATACCTACACAATTTTTTAAAGACATTGAAAGTTCAATTCTGAACTTCATATGGAAAAACAAAAAACCCAGAATAGCAAAAACGATCTTGTACAATAAAAGGTGCTGAGGAGGAATCTCCATACCTGATTTCAAATTGTACTATAAAGCAATTGTAATTAAAACAGCATGGTACTGGCACAGCAACAGGCTGGTTGATGAGTGGAATCGAATTGAAGACCCAGATATGAATCCACACACATACGGTCACTTGATTTTTGACAAAGAAGCCAAATCCATTCAATGGAAAAAGGATAGCATCTTCAACAAATGGTGCTGGTCTAACTGGATGTCTATGTGTAAAAAAATGCAACTGGACCCATATTTGTCACCTTGCACAAAACTCAAATCCAAGTGGATTAAAGACCTCAACATAAAACCAGAGACACTAAGTCAGTTAGAAGAAAAAGTGGGGAAGAGCCTGGAACATATTGGCACAGGAGACAACTTCCTGAACAGAACACCAACAGCCCAGGCCTTAATGTCAACAATTAATAAATGGGACCTCATGAGGCTGAGAAGCTTCTGTAAGGCTAGAGACACGGTCAAGAGAACAAAGCGACAGCCTACAGACTGGGAAAAGATCTTCACCAACCCTACATCTGACAAAGGTCTAATATCCAAAATATATAAAGAACTCAAGAAATTAAACACCATCAAACCAAATAACCCAATTGAGAAATGGGGCTTGGAACTAAACAGAGAATTCTCAACAGAAGAATATCAAATGGCTGAGAAACACTTAAAGAAATGCTCAACCTCCTTAGTCATCAGGGAAATGCAAATCAAAACGACTCTGAGATTCCATCTTACACCCATCAGAATGGCTAAGATCAAAAACTCAAGCGACACCACATGCTGGAGAGGATGTGGGGAGAGAGGAACACTCCTTCATTGCTGGTGGGAATGCAAACTAGTACAACCACTTTGGAAATCTATCTGGTGCTATCTCAGAAAACTGGGAATAGGGCTTCCTCAAGACCCAGCTATTCCACTCCTTGGAATATACCCAGAAGATGCACCAGCACACAGCAAGAA
>OU015755.1:31439549-31462046 GCA_907169655.1 Acomys percivali | reverse complement strand
TGTGTGTGTGTGTGTGTGTGTGTGTGTGTGTGTGTGTGTGTGTGTGTGTTGGACTCTCACCTCTAAACCCAGCAGTCTACTTCTCACATATTTCTTTCTTCTTGATTATCCACTGAATATTTTTCTTCCATAAAAATGACTTTAGTTTTCGTGCCGTCCTCTGCCCCTGTTCACAAGGACCTTACTAAGTCTAGTCTGGGTTTTTCTACCCACCCGGAAGCTTCAGGAGACTGCCAGCATCCCACGAACTTGGCCTGGAGCCCAGAACCCTTTCCTCCTTTCTCCAAGCCCCATGCTCTAGGCATGGCTTCATTGTACTTAACAGGTCATCTTCCCCAGAAATTCGATCCAGGAGGCGGCTTCAGCACTGGGCATCATTCTCCAGAGACACAAGTGCCTCTTGTCCCTCTGGGATCTCCCCAGCTGCAGATTCTGCAGCCGACTCCTGTTTAGCTCTCCCTGGTGATACAAACAGGAACAAGTCTATGGTTTCCTCTGGAGGTGGGAATTTGGCTAAGAACACAGCGCTCTCTTCCTACTTCTCACTTCCAGAGCTACAGCAAACTTCTTCCAAATCCTTGCATGGATCCTAAGGCATTAACCCTCTGGCACCCAGCTAGCGATCTAAGAAGGCATTTCTATTGGTCCTTTGCCCTCAGTGTGGTAGAAATGCTAATGCTCTCTGTCAGATCACAGTCCCTGACCCTGAACTCCAGGGCTGATGGCACATAGCCTCCGGTGCCATGTGACCTTTAGTTACTAGAGCTCCTTGAATACTCCTAGTGATCTGCTCCCAACACAGGATGGCCCAGGCCAACCAACTCATTAGGTCTCTAGTGGCTACTTTCCACTCATGGGAGTCACAGACCTCATCTTAGGGCAACCCATTTAATTCTATCTCCCCCAAAGCTATAAACTTACTGTGCAAAAGCTCTTTTGGTGTTATGTTCCTCTGAAAGAATGGTCATGTCCCTTTGATGTAGCTATCTCTATGTCTGGGGCTTTAACTGGATTGCACAACACCTCATAGTAAGGGCTGTGATACTTAGTGAGAAAGAGCCAATCTTTGAGAACTTGGCTGAGCAGAGAACCAGGGGAGTCACTTGCCCTCTGTTAGCCTATGCAGAGATGTGAGACCACTGGGTTTCTTCCAGACAGGGAGGGGCTGCATATTTTTCCAAGAGCTCAGGGACTAGACACTTGGTGGGCCCACCAAACCTCTCTGGACAGTAAGGACCTCAGATTCAAATTACCCAGCCACAAGTAATGTTCACTCACTTGTAGGTAATATGTGTTTCCTTAGGGTGGCTCTGTAAAATAATCTGTGTCAGGAAGAAATTATAATGTAGATGTGCTGTTTGACCATAGGCAGCTGTGAGCTCAGGCACTATTTTTCCAGGCTGACCTGGACTTATATGACTTTTCTCTTTCCCACAAAACTGGCTGCTACTACCTGCCATGCAACTCTGCTGTGTGTGCAGAGGGCAATGCTTGGTATCTGGAGTTACAGCCACAAAGCAGTCACCTCGCGGAGCAGCAGCTTCTGACCAAGAATGTAGAAAAAGGATGCAGCCTTGAGCATCCACTCTCCTTCCTTCGTTGTCTGCCTTGCTTTCATAATCTGCTCATAGGACAGCCTATGCACTGATACAGACAAATCTACCATTTCCTCCCAGGATTCCTCTCCACCCTCCATCTCATTCAGAGCATCCAATACAGGCAGATTCTTACTCTCCTGCCTCCATCAGGACATGCAAGTAGGAAAATCAGGAAGCTCTAAGAGTTTGGGTACTCCACGACTCATTGTGGGGGCAGATGCCTTCTGGGGGCTCTGGGACTTCTATATCTCTAGTAGTGCTTCTAGGAAAGGGTAGGCATGGGTTGGTAACAGCAGGGCTCTGAGCGTAGTATGCGCAGGCTGAGCACCTGATGAGGATTTATCCATCTTTATCCATCCTTTATCCCTTTACATCCAGGAGCCCCTTAAACTCTGATTACCCTCTCCCTGCCCTAACGCCACTGGGATGGAAACCTAAGATGATGAGGTATCAGCTTCCTCCCTAGAATGCCCAGTACTCATCCTGGAAGGACTACATCCTTGGAGCAGTCGCTGGAGATGGCTGTCTACAGATGCAGTAATGGCTTGTCTAAGGAACCCAGAACTGAATTGCAGCCGTGGGAGGAGATTGGTGTTGAGACGGGAGTTAGCTCACTGTAGGCAGCAAGGAGAGAAGGGACCACAGTGAAAACGGTAAGCTGTCTATGCATGCTTCGGTAGAAATGGATATTAAGGCAAAAAAAGGGGGGAGAGATTTAAGAGTTAATACAGATAAGCTGTAGAGCTCCAGGGAAGGCTTGCAGGAAGGCGAGGGACACCGATTTTATGAGTTGTCACCCATACTGAGAATGGGCTTTTCAGTGATGCAACTGTCCTTGAGCCCCTCAAGCTCATGTAAGTAACTCCAGGGAATTCATTAGTTCTATCAATCTAGACATGGGTGGATCATTCCTTTGGTCTCTTGTCGGTGCCCTATCTGTGAATAGAAACTTGTTCACAGCTTCCCAGGAAAAATAACAGGGCAGCAGGCTTTCAATAAATATTAGTTGAAAGAGTGAGCGAGCAGACCTATTTGATTGAGAAAACAAGCTTAGCCTTCCAGGACAGAGCCTACCCATATCATCTACTCATGATGCACAGAGCTCAGAGTATCAGGCTAAAGCTGAGCGCCTGGGTTTTCCTCCGCCTCCTTCTTATTCTTTTTTCTTTTCTCTTCTCTTTTCCCCTTGTTACTCCTCTTCTTCTATTTCTTCTGCTTATTTGTCACACAGCACATCCAATCATGATGGTCCTGCATAGTCTCAAATCTGATCGTTATATAAAGCCTGCAGACTAGAGACCAATTAGAAAATGACTTATAGATGTGTTTTTAAGTCCTCAAAATATAGACCCCAAAATATAGCGCTCAACATTATTAAAAACGAACATCAATCTTTGACAATATGAAGATTTCATATTGAAATGTAAACTTACGTTTCTTTTGTCAACATTGCTCTTATCTCTAGTTAGCAGGTGTCCTTTTAGGTGGGACACTATCTCCCTCCTCCCTACTGTGATCCTGGTGCCGCCACCAAGGATGCTGACACTAAGATTTGCAGCCTCGTGGCTCCTCCCATAGCTGGCTCTCCTCTGATCCACATGCACAATCTCTATAGGCCTTGAGTTTACAATTCCTGATTCTAGAAGTAACAGAGAAATGTGAACAATCTATTCTGCAGTTTTAGGCTTTTGCTAGGGAAGTATTTTTGTTTGGAGGAGGTCCTTATCTTTCTCTTTATCTAGCCATTGCGCTACTGCTTAGGCACCATCTTTTGCCAGACCATAATTTACTCTTCCAGTGTTGGAGTGAGTCCTCTCCCCAAACCCTCTCAGCTGTCGGGAAGCTGCACCGGCCACTCTGTGTTATGATTTCTTGCTTTCTCACCCCGTAGACTAATCTTACGGTGAGAACATGCTATGCTCCCTTTAAGTCTAGCAGTGAGCAAACTACCACAGGTGAACTGTAATGTGCCTGTTTGTGTTCATTTGTTTTTCTAAAAGGTTCCTATGTTTTTGAAGAATGCTTCTAAAAGTAATGAAAATAGTATGCAGGAGAAACTATATGTGGTCCCCACAGCCTAAAATGTTCACTATCTAGATCTTTACAGATAAAAGATCATTGAGCCATGCTCTACCATGTAGCACAGAAAATATTTTGGTCTTTAGCCCCCTTCCAGTGTCCAATCACCGTATTTTATCACCCTCATAGAATAGTGGATTTTGAAACTTTCATGTTCCTTGTTCACTTATGAATGGTCTTTCTTTCCACAGAGAATGTAAGTCTTTGAAGGCACGCATGAGTCTTTTCTTACTTACTATGTTCCACTCTTAGAACTGTGTTTGGAGGACAGCAAACTCTCAAAATGTATTTCTAATAAGCGTAGCTGCAAAGCAACCATGGTGAAAGTTCACATTTGCTCTCTTTCTGCATAGCTATTCAGTTCAACAACTAAACCTGTGAGTCAGGCCTCTGGAGAGTCAAATGGAACCCATAATACTAGAATTATGAGAAACAAGACCCTCACTATATGAAACTAGTGAAAGCAAGACAGTTTTTAATATACCATCCTGCGAAAAGGGAAGGCCACATAAAGAAAGAACAAAAATGGATGGTGTGGCATTTTGGCACGAGGTAGTGGTTTTTTAATGTTCCTGATAGCAAGACATTCCCGCCACCTTTCCCCCCATAGGCTGGGACTTCAGAGAGTTAACAACCTTTGTGCTCTTCTGCCATAGCCCCTCTCCCAAATCCCTTATCTTACTGGTTTAGGGAAATACCTTAGGCTTCAATTGCTCCATTTTCTGATCACGAGCTCAGTCACATGGCAGAGTGCTTGCAACTTTTTAACTCTCCGTGTTCTGAGACAAGCCAGTGCCTGCTGCCAGCTGTATGAGAGAGGCTCAGCTTCTCTGTGACCTTTGATGAGCAATAAGTACACCCCATACTGAAGATGAACTATAATGATTTATTTTTTCAGAGACTAGCTGCTGCGGCCAGAATGCTTTGCCAGGATCTCTTAGCCAGCATGGGCGTTTACATCAGAGGGTCCCCTTCCTGTTTCCTACTCCCTTTCCTGCCTCCTCCTGGAATCAGAACTTTAAGCTTGTACTTCCACCCTTACCCTCCCCCAGAAAGGCATAAAAAGAGACACTCTGCCTCTGCCACCACGTGAGCTCTGATCCTTCTACAAAGAGCCTCCACCATGCCATCTCTCTCTGGTGGTAGGCCTACTGCTTCTCTCTGCCCATCACATTAACAACTTTCCTACTAAACTCAGTATTGTACCCCAATAATCTGAATATTTCTCTTGAACTATGTCCCCTCCCCCAAATGAAACAGAACAACAGCAACTTTTCGCCTCTGACTCAAGGGAAAAGAAATCTGTAAGTGGTCAAATTCCGTTGTGGTAAAAATGGGCTGATTGTTTGAGGTGTGAGACATCACTGGGGAAAAGACACTTCTGAGAATAAGCTGTCACATGCTGATGATGTGAGTATGAGATGACCCATTTGGCCTGAAATCCAGGGAATCAGGTCAAAGAGTGGCAGCAATGAGCCCTGGGAGTGGGTGGGCTATGTGCGTTGGGGGATGGGGAGTGGGTGGGCTGTGTGTGTTGGGGGATGGGGAGTGGTTGGGCTGTGTATGTTGGGGGATGGGGAGTGGGTGGATGAATGATCTGCCCTGGCTGGTTTGTAATAAGCAGAAACAGCAAATTCACCAGCAGGCAAACAGTTTTAAGAGAGAGACAAAGAAGCCAGGCTGTTTCTTATTGGCAAGGGTTTGAAGTAGTTGAAGGCCTCTCAAGGGAAGCCTGCAGACCCCTCTGACTACTGACTCAACTCATTTGAAATCTGAGTCTGAGTTAAATCCTGGGTTCCTTTGTTGAGATATGGAGGAGACTTGATTCTTCATAATGAAAAGCTCTGTTGTTTTGCTATTCACCAGGAACAAATTTCTGAGAAAAACATTTTTTTTCTGACATAAAAAACAAAACAAAACAAAACTGAAGATGGATTAGAATATACAGATCTGATTCCAAGAAATAGCTGTAGATAGTTGATATTAATTAGCTGCTTCTTGGATGTTTAGTGACAAAGAGTAGATTTTAGAAAATACTATTTTCCCTTCCCCCTTTTAGCTCATTTTTGCCATGCCTTCTATCTATCTTATATAAGCTTTAATAAATCAGCACTTGCTCTCTTGAGCACTTAGCTAAAAGGTTGGCCACTCAGCATGGAACCTGGTGGTAGAAAGGAACATTAACCTTTCTTGATGTAGCCATTGGATTTGATATAATGCTATGTTGCCCTCGGATACACAAATGCCAAGCAGCATTGTGTGAGTGGAAATTGAGCAAGAATTGGTTAGCAGCTATAAGGATATCTTTCATGCAACACAGGTATCCAAATGGCACCCTACAGGATCATTACAGGCAGGGTGTTGGAGATCATGTCCTATGAGCAGCTGACACCACTGCTACCAGGACTATTCCTGTCAGACATGATTTAAAAACCAACCATCAGTTGGTGCTTAGTGTGAATTGGTCTGTTTCCTCTTAGGTCACAAGAGCTATTTGTTCCATTTATATGCTTATAGCTTAGTATGTCAAAAAAATTCTGTGTTTATTAAAAACTATGTAGAGATACAAGCAAAAGCATCCATGCAAGTTCAAAGCTGGATTGTCTCTAGAGAGTGTTTTAGGCTAGTCCAGAATATAGAGTTAAATTGTATATTAATTAACCAAAAGAAAAAACATGAACTGAGGGAAAAATTAATTACAAGTGGAAACATAAGCTATTACATACAATGAACAGCACAGTTTTAAAACCAAAGAAATGGGAGTCCAACAGATGGACAATCAGATAAAGATCTTAGGTTGTAAAATGTGCATCACTATATATAAAAATAAGTGACTGGGAACATAGGTGACTCTAAGTAAAATGTGTAAAATGGAGTGATTTCATCTCATGTCACTTTGAGTTTTGGTAGTGTATTTTACTTGCTGAAAGGCTACCAACAAAGGCAGCTGGGTATCCTACAAGTATCCTCTCTGTTCCATTGGTGCTTGCTGAGGGTGGAGGAAATACAAAATAGGTATAGATACTAAGGAAGGTAGTTATAAATACCAGAGAAGACATGTGACGAGCTGCAAAATCATGTATTACCACTGATAAGAGCAATTCTGTCCTACTTTATTAAGAATGTATTTGTGCATACATACACACACATTAAACAATAGTTGTATTTGCTTTCCTCTATCTATTTATCATGCAATATAACACCAATTGAGGTAATGTCAGTAGTTATTGCACTTAAGCCATGAAACACTAAAAGAATGTCCCCCAAGGGACATTGCTACCTATTCTAAAATATACAATGTATTTGACGTTGCTTGTGGTATACTTATATTATATTTGGTATAGTTATGATCTGCCTATTCTTTTCTTTTGGAAATTAAACATAATGTAAGTTGACGCGACTGTGTCTCAAGTTGATGAAGGTTGTATTTGTGATGGTTGATCTTGTTTGTCAGCTTGACTACGTCTGGATCAGCTGACATCTTAGCAGCTGGGCATGTGTGATTGGAGCATATGACAGACATGAGGATGCCCACCCTAACACTGGGCCATGCCTTCTGGCAGCAGCATCCACAAAAGGGCATGGAAGAAGGAGGCTTTTTCTTTTTACCTGCTTGCCCTGGCAAGTTCATTGCTGTGGCTGCTGAGGCGTTCCTCTACTGGTGCTTCAACCTGACTCTTTGGAATTCCAACACAGACTGAAGAAGGCCAGCTCCTTCAGAATTCCTAGGACTCCAACACCAGACTGGAACTGCTGAGAAATCTCATCTTGTAGACTGAACAACTCCTGGATCTTGGGCCTCTCCATCAGGAGACATCTATTGTTGAGCTGCGTACCACAGCCTACAAGGCACTCTAATAAATCTCTCAGCTCTGTTCTTCTAGACTGCCACAAGGTGGTTCCACTAGAGAGCAGACACTCTTTTTAAAAAATATATTTTATTAATTTATTCATATTACATCTCAATTGTTAGCCCATCCCTTGTACCCTCCCATTCCTCCCTCCCTCCCATTTTCCCCTTAGTCCCCTCCCCTATGACTGTGACTGAGGGGGACCTCCTCCCCTGTATATGCTCATAGGGTATCAAGTCTCTTCTTGGTAGCCTGCTATCCTTCCTCTGAGTGCCACGAGGCCTCCCCTTCCGGGGGACGTGGTCAAATAAGGGGCACCAGAGTTCATGTGAAAGTCAGTCCCCACTCTCCACTCAGTTGTGAAGAATGTCCTGTCCATTGGCTAGATCTGGGTAAGGGTTCGACGTTTACTGCATGTATTGTCCTTGGCTGGTGCCATAGTTTGAGCAGGACCCCTGGGCCCAGATCTTCCCATCATAATGTTCTTGTAGGTTTCTAGGACCCTCTGGATCCTTCTATTTCCCCATTCTCCCATGCTTCTCTCACCTAGAGTCCCAATAGGATGTCTTCCCCTCGAGAACCGACACTCTTAAAGCTGAATGTAAAGCCTGTAATTCCAGCCCATAACTACAAGGGAAACTTGCCCAAATCATGCAGCCCAGAGCTTCTCCATTCTTTGCCTTTTGTGCACAAACACCAGAGCCTGGTGATACACATCTGTTATGGAACAGTTAGTGAGAAGCAAAACGACAGAAGCCAAAATTCAAGGTCAGTACATTCAGGGACTTTCTGGGACCCTGGAACTATGAACTAGATCTTTGATGGATTACGTCTTTGTTCCTTTTTGGCAGGGGTTGGGGCCTGTGTGCGGGATTCTAAGGTCAGAATGGTGCCTCTAACATGGCATCAGTTGTGCTAAGGTCTTGGTGTCTCTCCAAGAGAACCATGGTGAGTTCAGACTGTCATTCCAGGAGTGGCTCTAGGGAAACCGAGCTGTGAGGATGACTAGGTCATGTTTCTGGAACAGACTTTGCAATTTATTGACACTTACAGATGCTAAAGACTTCTCAGGTACCATGGGAAGCACTTAAAGCCCATGGTTGGAAATATTTGAAGGACCTTTTACATGCAAGAAGGTGCTTACTGACAACTTCTAAAAAATATGGAAAATATTGATGCTGGTTGGTTGTTTATAATATCTCTGGATAAACTGACAAAGGATGAGATGACAAAAGAAAAGAATGAACTCAGTAATACAGTTGATCAGTTCCAGATGTTCATGAACAGTCTAAAGCTTTCTAACTGCCCTAGACAGAAGTCTTCTCTCCAACAGCCACAGAGATCAAGTTAGGAAAAGAAAACCAAAGCCCTCAGATAAAATTGGCAGAATTATGGTCTGGCATGGTGGCACATGCCTTTAATCCCAGCATTCATAGGCAGAGGCATGGATCTCTATGAGTTTGAGGCCAGTCGGCTCTACATAGTTCCTGAACAGCCAAGGTTATTTAGAGAAATGCTGTCTCAGAAAAGAAAAGATTTGCTGAACTGCAACAAAAATTCAAGTCCTAACCTCAGAGGGAGTTAGCAGTTAAAGCAAGGTCACTGATTTGTAAAGAACAGGCTCCTGTAACTTGGGATGGAGATGAAGGGTGTGTCAGTTAGAAAGTAGTCCTAATCTCATCATTCTTAGTAGAAGATGCATCCCAACCCACCACTTCCTGCAATAGTGCCCTCTCTGCCTTCAGCTTAACACATGAGCTCTCAGCAATAGCTCTGGTTCCTATGCTGCCTTCCTGATGCTGTGCTCCCCACCATGATAGCCATGGACTCTAACCTCCAAAACTATATGTCCCAAGTAAACTCTTATGTAAGTTCCTTTAGTCTTGGTGTCTTACCACAGCAAAAGAAAAGTAAGACAAGTGGAGGAAATTGGGGCTGGCACAAGAATTCTTTCTAAACTATTTCTGAATTTTTTGTTAGTTTACAAGTATTTCATTTAAAAGTTAAAAAGACCATCGTTCCATTAATCATTGCATGTGATTATTATATTCCATACATTAAACCATCCCTAGATTAGAGAGATGAGTTCGAAATGGTCATTGTTCTCAGGAACTCTGAAGGAACCAGTCTCTAAACAATAACGCTGTGCCCCAGGGAATGCCCTGTCCAGCTGCAGGTGACTTGCATAAAAATTGAGGTCTGTTTTCTGGTCTTTTGCCTTTGTTCTTTCATCAAGTAGGATGTGGATTGCCTGACTCTGATTTTGATGTCTCCTGCAAGTCATGCTTCCATCCCATGTTCAACATGGAAGGAAATTTAAATCAGAAATAACCAAGTGCTTCTCACCCTCAGGTGATGTCAGACAGTGTGGCAGATAACTGAAACAAAGTTGGTCTCTCCTGAGTTCTGTTTGTAACTCCTATGGTGCTTTGAAAATTCATATTCATAGCACAAGATATGACTCTATAGGTTGGAAAGAAGTTGAGGAGTGTGTATTTGTAACACTCTTCCTTGGTGATCCCATCATAAGACCAAACCCAGGAAAGGCACTTGACCGCAAGTGCTGACAGCCAGACTGCAGGGAGTGCTGCAGTTCTGCTAAAGTTTCACAACTGAAAGAGGCAGAAGTAAAAGACAGAGTGACAGAAGTTGCGATTAGACATGAGAGAAGTGTTGGCTGAGAAGACGGGCCTATGGGAAAAGGCTATGCAGTTGGGTATTGATTCTGAAAGAAAGGCAGGCAGTGGTGTGCTCCACTAGAGTTGATGATATAGCACTACCTGCAAGATGGTAAAGGACTCGAAAAGTGGGGCAGGATACCAAGAGACTGTCTTAGTTTGTTATTACCACATCAAAGGCTGTGCTCACAGGCCCTGAGTGATGGCTCAACCTCTAAGAGTACCAGCTGCTCCAGCAGAGAACCCAAGTTCAGTTCCTAGCACCACATCAGGGAGCCTACAACTTCCTGTAATGGCAGCTGCCAGGGGATCCAAGGACTCTGGGTTCTGCAGGCATCTGTACTCACATGTGCAGTGCGTGCGCACACACACACACACACACACGATAAGAAAAAAAAGTGTATTTTTAAAAGGTTCATGTCCTGATTTGGACTTCTAAACCTCAGAAATGTGACAGAATGCATTTCTATCCTTTATAAATTAGCCAATTTTTGGTGTTCTGTTATAGTAACAGTGGGTTATCTATCATCACTATCTTTACTAATGTCAAGAGAAACTAAAATACTTAGATTGGAGGTGAACATGAAAAGATATCCCACTGGGTGACTAAATGACATAAGCCTGAGACATATGGCCAAGAAGAGCAAAGAGAGCAGATCTCCCTTCAAAGGGAATCAACTACCTGCCCTCCTTGAGTCTGCCTCCTATCCCCACCCTAACCCTGTGCCTTCATGGAATTGGTTACTAGAGTCCCAAAGAGTAAGCTCAGAAGTGGAGGGGGGGGACTGTTAAAATTAGTTTTGAATGATCAGTAATTTTTTTCTCTTTAATGTAGGCTTACAAACGGAGAATCGTATTTAAAACATACTCCATTCAAACCTGTCCTTTTGGCATTGTTATAGCCATTTCATTCACATTAGTACTGAAAAGTTAAGTTTGAATCTTATTTTACTCTATTTTAAATAGATTTATTTTCCACGTTTGGCTTTAAGCCTACTAGTAAAGGAGAAAGTCTATAAGTTCTCTAGTCTGAAAGACAACTAATATGTTCTGATCAATGTCCAACTCCAGCACTCCTGCTGGTGTTCAGTCCAAAGAATCAACTACTAAAACAAAAACTGAATAAAACGAAACTTCTTTTGTAACTCGATCTTAGTTCTTTGATGTCATAATTTATATAGGTTTATAGAACAAAATGGATATATTATGACATGAGGGGGGCAATCTGGGTGTTGTGGCTCATACCTTTAATCTCAGGATTCAGCGAGGCAGGTGGATCGTTGTGTATTTGAAGTCTACAAAGTGAGTCCAGGACAACCAAGGATGCACAGAGAAACCATGTCTCAAAACACCTTTTAAACAAAGTTCAGTATACATACTTGGCCTTGGTTGTGTTCTTGGTATCTCCCCTACCCACCCCCAAATATACACTGAGGTTCTAGATACTGCAATTAGTTAATATAAGGTCATACTTGAGTATGTCAGGTCCCTCATCCTTTGTGATTGCTAGTTTTTGGTTTTGGTTTTGGTTTTTCAAGACAGGATTTCTCTGTGTAGCCCTAGCTGTCCTGGACTTGCTTTATAGACCAGGCTGGCCTCGACCTCATCTGCCTCTGCCTCCTGAGTGCAGGGATTAAAGGCATGCACCACCACACCCAGCATGATTGGTATTCTTATAAGAAAACAGCCCAGCAAAGACAGGGACCATGTGATAACATAGCAGAGATAGCATTTTTATAGTTACAAGCTAAAGACTTTTTGTAAACTGCCGGAAACCACAAGAGGTTAGACAGAACTAAGGTGTGATTCTCCAACAGGCTTCAGAGAGAACATGACCCTATCAGCACCTTCGTATCAGACATCAACCCTCTAGGTCTACAGCACAGCAATTTTCTATTGCTTTGACTTGTGTTGCTCATATTGCATCTCTAAAAAAACCGAGGAAACCAATACTGTACTTCCATGAATCCTATTCAACAGCAGGTCTTTTTGGCCCCTCATCTTTAAAGAGGAAAAAAAACTGGTCACACTCTCCTGCATTTTACTCTTTTCAAAGCCCACCAGTGGCTGTCTCACACTCTTTCCGATAAAGCTACATTTTTTTTTCCTGACGGGAAACCTGTCATAGAACCCACTTTCTCAAGACCCACTGGCTTCTCATTACATATGGAACAAGGTAAATGCCTAAGGCAAGCTTGGAAGGCTCTGCAGAGCTTCACTTCCAGCCTCCTATCATTTTCCACCCTGACTATCTCATTGGCCTTCATGCTGTTGCCCTATCCTTTCACACTGGCCCCATCTTAGGGCATTTGCACTTACAGCTTTCCCTGCCTGGAATGCTCTTTGCCAACAAATGTATTTCCTTTTCTAATGTTTTAGTCAAGACAATGAGGAGCAGGGTTTAGAGCTATGGCAATAAGACAAAAAGGGAAGGGCATGTGAGTGTGGCACCGAAAATGTTGAAATGGTTGGGATTAGCTGACTTGGGGTTGCTGATCCGACAATTTGTAATTTGAGTGACAAGTCATCAGGGCTGACTTAAGAATTTAGGAAGTAAACCAGTATTTACAGCATAGGAAATGATTTCATTTTTAAAAGTTGTTTGTGAACGTGTGTGCATGTGTGTGTACATCCGTGTGTATGTGTGTGTGTGTGTGTGTGTACATGTGTGATGTTTGTGAATGCATTTATGAATTCAGGCAGGTGTCACATGCCACAGCATACATGTAGATTAGTCCTTATTTTCCACCGTGTTTGAGACAGGATCTCTTCTCTGTTGCTGCTGCTTATATGTTATTTTCCAGAGATTCCTCTGCCTCTGCCTTCTACATGGCCATAGGAACACTGAGATTATAGATATGTGCTACCATGCCTGGCTGTACAGAGTTTCTGGGGATTTGAACACAGGTCTTCATGCTTGCACAAGTGCTGTATCCACTAAGACATCACTCCAATTTTTTTACTTAATGAAATCTGTCCACATTCTTTTTTACTCAAATCTTTCTTTCTTTCTTTCCTTCTTTCTTTCTTTCTTTTTTTTTTTTTTTTTTGAGACTTTTTACTGCCAGCACAGGGATGGAGAACCAGACTGGGGTGTGTCCTAGCTGGCTCTGCATAAATGATATGGACTTTGATGATACTAATGCTGGGTCTAGCCAGGAAGAAGACTTGGGAAATATTGGTAGAACATCAAGGGGAGGTGCAAAAGTCCTCTCAGACATTCAAGAAACTTGCACATTTTGAGTTTCCTTAGTCAACTTTTCCAGTGACACTACTGAGGTGTAGCTAAACTGTGCAGTGCCCAGAAGATGTTTAAGCCAAGTTGTGAGATGCTGAGCTGTTTGTCAATGCTGATCACCTAGAAAGAAACAGTTGCCAGCTAACACAGACGCGGTGGCTCTAACACTTAGATGAAGTATTGGTGACATCTAAGAGACCAGCTGGTACTCACTATTCCTTTTGATTGTGAGACTGGGGATTCTGCTGACTGAGCTCTGCTGTAATTTCCCAGTGAATCTGGCTTGACGTCATGTGTATTCATTTCACGTTCAGTCTTTAAGAAGAACTTGTGATGAGAGGGGTCCTGTTATTGAGCCTGTTGTCAAAAGGAGCAGATAGATGCCCCTTCACGTTTATGTCCCCCAGGCCTCTTCTCTTCACTGGCAAAGCATGTGTCACAGAGCTGGTGTGGGTTGGTTGAAGATCTGGTGATGGAGCTCTATTGGAGCTATACTGTAAGTGCAATTGGAAGGTACTTTCTTTTGGAAATAGTGGCCTGACATCTGAGACAAGGAGATAGAATAGAAAATTTGTAGAATTAGGGTTGGGCAGAGACCCAAGTTGGGGGGTATGTAAGGTCATTGAGTGCCTGTGCCCCCTCCCAGCACCCTCGCAAAGCTCCAGAGACACTTGGTGGAAGCATGACTGTTTGGTCATTTCCCATAGTAAGAAACAGACTGGCAGAACACGCTGGTGTAAAGAGGCATAAAACTGAGGTGTTCTGGACTCAGATGTCAGAAGCGACTTGAGAGCGTCTCCTTCACTCACCATGTTGAATGATGTGCATGAAGGAGAACTGTCAGCAATTCTCTCTCATCCTACTGCCAAGTAGACCACAGAAAGCACCTGCACCCTCCATCTACTCCAAAAGCCGAAATTACTGGCTTTCTCTTCTCTTCCTTCCTTCTTTCTACTTTCTTTTTTTTGTTTTTTACTGTCTTGTCTAGTTGTATATTTCTTTTGTTTCCTCTTACCATTATCCCTTTTGCCTTTATGTCATATCCTCGTTGGTATTTTGTTTCTTCTTTTTTATTTTTCTCAACTACTTTTGAACTGTTTAATCATATTTAACCTTGAATAATTTTTAAATTCCTCCTAAAAGGATTTTAGCTGTTTTTCTATGGTTTTTGAGGGTATATTTGTTGTTCCAAATAATAATAATAATAATAATAATAATAATAATAATAATAATAATAATAATAATAATAATATAACATCTGGTTTGCTTTGGAAGTTGTGGTTCTTAGTGTGATCTTCCTTCTATATGTAGTAGGGACTGAGACTTCATGCAAAGTATAGTCATTAAGAACACTTACAAGACCTAGAGAGATGATTTATCAGTTAAGAACACTGTTGCTCTTGAGGAGGACCTTGGTTCAGTTCCCAACTATCTCTAACTCCGTTCCAGAGAATCAGATGGAATCTTCCAGTCTTTGTGGGCCTGAAGCTTATAAGTGCTGTACATAAATACATGCAGGTAAAACATTTATGTGCATAAAGGGAAATAAAGCAATCTTTTTTTGACTAAAAAAAGAACACTGTAAGACAAATGCATCCCAACAGATGTACAAGAAACTTAAGGAATAAAAGCCAGAGGAAGGAGCCAAGTGTTCACAACTTTTTAATAGCTAAATCAGAAGACAACAAAATTGTTCGTGTGTCAGATAGAGAATCTAGAAGTGTAAGTTGAAAAAATATCAGTTAACTCAGTTGGAGAATAAATGAGCAGGTGAATGAAGTGGAGAAGTCAGTTTATGCCATAAGCATTTTAGCTTTTTTTCCCTGTTGTTTAGAGAAGAATAGTTGTCTATATCTAGATAGGAAATTTATCAAAGAGATGGATATCTTGGAAAAAAGGAAATCTTAGAAATAAAGAGCTCAATAAATCAAATATAAAATTCAACATAAAATATCACTATAGCATCACGAATAGATCAAATGTAAGAACGAGTATCAGGCGTTGACAATAGAGTTAAAGGATTATTATATCCAGACAGCAATAAAGAAACAAAAAGTAAGCAACTGAGGCAGGAATAAGAGTCCAGTTTTATGAATCTTTCATATGCATGAATACCTATACTATAAACTAGAGATAGAAAGCCTCGCTAATGAAATTATGGCAGAAGTCACCCAAATGTAGGAAAAGATGTGGAGTATAGGTGGAATTTAGAACCCCAAATGGACATGAACAGAAAATAATTTTTCATGTCATATTATAGTCAAAATGCTGAGAATAAAAAACAAAATATTGAGAAGTACAAAATAGAATTGAAAAGTTACTTACCAAGACAAATTTATTATAACCACCGAAGACTTCTCAACAGAGTACCTAAAAGCTGAAAAACTGTAGGATGATGTATTTCAAACACTAAGAATAAGTAACTGCCAATGAGATTGCTATATTCACACACACACACACACACACACACACACACACACACACACAATCTTTTAACATTGAAGAAGAAATAAAAGTCTTCAGGATAAGCACAAACTAAAGTAATTCATGGCCACTGCACCAGAATCTCAGAAAATAATTCTAGGTGTTGTACAGACTGCAGAAGAAAAACACATTTGTAGTCATTCAAATTTGTGTGTGTTTGGGGGGCAGGGAGAATAGATCTCATGAGAAGAGTAGATGAGCAACCCAGGAAACCAACAATCCTCTAAGATGAATAAAGATAATGAAAATAAAGAATACTCAAATCAACCAAGAAAAAAAAATCAACAAACTGGAATTAGCATATACTTCATGTTACAATTTGAATATGAAATGTCCCCAGTGGCTTATATGTTTGAATACCTGGTTATCAGTTGCTGGCACTGTTTTGGGAGATTGTGAAACGTTTGGGAGGTAAGGCCTAAATGAAATAAAAGGCTACTGGTGCATGTTTGCATGCGTGCGCATGTGCTTGTGCGTGTGTGTGTGTGTGTGTGTGTGTGTGTGTGTGTGTGTGTGTGTGTGTTACTGAAGACTATAGGTCAGCCCTCTTTCTGCAGGAATACTCAGCTTCCTGGTGAGACATGACCAATGTAAACTGTGAGCTCCAGTCTGCACTGATGAAAGTTGGGCCTATTGCCTTTCCTGCCACGAAACAGAGTCGAAATAAATCCCTCTTATTTTAAGCTGTTGTTTGCCAACTATTTGGTCACAGTGGTGATAAAAATAACTAATATAATTCCCAATCATGACCCTAAATGTACATCGACCAAGATCTCTAATTAAAACAGACAGACAGAGCCGGGTGCGGTAGCATACACCTGGAAACCCAGCACTCAGGCAGGCAGAGGCAGAGGCAGGTATATCTCTGTCAGTTCAAGGCCAGTCTGGTCTAAAACGTGAGTCCAAGGATGGCCAAGGCTACACAGAGAAATCCTGTCTCAAAAATAAAAAACAAAACAAAAAACAAATGAACAAACAAACAGCAACAAAAAGGTACAGACAGTCCGATTGGATTAAAAAATAAAACTCACTTGTTTTCTGTCTGCAAAAAGCATTCTTCACTGGAAAAAAAGCATACAGCGAGGGAAGGGTAGAGAAAAATAATGTAATTATATTATAACCCCCCAAAAATGTAAGAAGAAAGCACATAGGCTAAAAATAAAATGATGGAAAAGAATGTAAAAACTGATGCCATGTGAGAGCAATCTGGAATACTTATACTTATATTTGACAAAGTAGACGTCAAGGAAAAAGTTAAGCAGAAGAGATAAAAATATAAGTAATAATAATGAACTATTCAGAGAGAGAGAGAGAGAGAGAGAGAGAGAGAGAAAGACACACAGAAAGACAGAGAGAGAGAAGAGAGACTAGGTTAATAAAGTTTGAAGTGAAAATGAGATATTACAATATATGCTATTGGATTCTAGAAGATAACTAAGGTATATTTTGAAAAACTATACTTCAATAAATTAGAAATCTATAAAAAGTTAACAAATGCATGCACACATATAGCATACAAAATTGAAAGAAGAGGATATGAACAACCTAAACAGATTAATAATGAGGGCACATGAACTGAAGTGAAGATTTACAGATGTTCCAATAAATACACAAATAAAGATCAACATCTTTAGCCATTGGAAAAATTTAAGTAAAAACCACATTCAGATTTCATCTCACTCTTGACAGAATGGCTCTTACTGATTAAAAATATGGTTGAGGGATGGGAGAAAGGATTCTCTCTCTCTCTCTCTCTCTCTCTCTCTCTCTCTCTCTCTCTCTCTCACACACACACACACACACACACACACACACACAATATCGGTGGGGATACAAATTAATTTTGTCACTGTGGAAATCATCATGAAGTTTCCTGAAAACATTAGAACCAGAAGTGCCATATGACCTATATGACCCTATCTCTGTGTGAACTCTCCAAAGTCAGGCCATGCACCCTCCCTGCCACTTTTTCTCCAGTCACGCCCTTGGAAGTTGCCCCAATGACCCTCTGCCAGGAATGCCCACAGAAACCCATGATTTTTGTTTGTTTAATAATATATGATAATAGAAGTTCATGGAATTTAAAACAAGTTCTCCAGCTCCTGGGATCCATAAGTCCTCTGATCTAAGTTGAAAATCAACCAGGCTTTATATTAAAATTACCCATGCTGGAGTCCAATGACCAGGCTTTTCTTTACATATTTTTTTTTTTTCAAATTGTCAAAAAGCTCCTCAATGGAGCTCGCGCTGGAGGCTTTCGCACACGGATAGTGGTTTTCCCAGCACAGTGTCCTGGAAGTCTGCAGTGCCTCAGCAGGTTGCTTCTACTTGTCTGAACTCTGATCCCATGATTCTCTCCACACGGGATTGCGAAGCCTGTGTAACCCCATTTCTGAAAAGGAAACTCCATTTTTTAAGGGAATGTGGATTCTGACTGACTGTATTCTGTCAAAAGGCTAGCGGACTTCATGAAAGGCTTCAGTTTTTACTAACACAGCATAAACCCCACTTTTTGATTCCCAAAAGGAAAGTCAGTCTCAAAGAAAACCACAAGATGGCCTAACCACCGTTCCCTAGTAACTGCCCCTAGCAACGGCCTATCAGAGAATGTCAGGAAAGGCCTGAAGGCCAGATGGCCCAAATCCAGACATGACAAGGGACCATGTGTACATTATGCTAAGGCTACATTTAGCGGCCACTTAGAAGAAAACAAAACCCCAATTATCTAAGTCTTACCTAAGCTCTAGCCAACGATTAACACTCCCAAGTGGAATTTCCCCAGCCTATTGTAACCTCTCTTTCCTTAGAGGCTACTTTGGTGACAGGTGAGAGTCCCTGCTTAAGCCTGAATAAACAGCCCTCGGAAGTGGCTCCTGAGTGATCTTTGGGGATCCCGAGATCTGGGACCTTAACAGGGATGTTCTCCTGGCCTTCTATTTAGTTTCCTTCCATCTCCCAAAACTCAGCTCATATGCTCCCCATTTTTTGTGAAAACATCTCCACTTAGAACATACTGATTTTTTTTTCCTCTGTACCTATTAGAGTTTTGTATATGTGAACAAGATAACTTCTATTAATTTGCCCTCGTGGGAGCAATATCTGCGTCCTAAACTTTAAGCAGTCTGAGGGAGAGACTGTGCAATCATTTCTCCTTATAAGCATTTGTTCCCATTACAATGCTCCTCCTCCCTCTGGTGCACAGGGAGAGGAAAATTTAAAAAAAAAAAATATATCTTTTTTTTTTTTTTTTTTTTTTTTTTTTTTTTTTTTTTTGTAATTTTATAGGTGGAAGCCCATATAAAATGCTCTCAAAATAACTCAAGGGCATAGATGGTATTTTTATCTTCATTCTGCACACTCCTCAAATCAGCAGCTTTCGGTTGTTAAGAATTTATTGTAGCTGTTGTATTCTTGCGCATATCAGCCGGCCCACTCACAAGGTTGTTCATTTTAGCAGTAATTGTGATAAGGAGCTAGAGACTGGTTAGCAAAACTGTGGATTTTTTTTTTTTTTTTTTTTTAAGACAGTTTCTTTCTATGTGGCCCTAGCTGACCTGGAATTCTCTATGTAGACCAGGCTGGCCTTGAACTCACAGAGATCCACCTACCTCTGACTGAGGGACTAAAGTGATGCTCCATTACACCCAGCCTCAAACTAAGGGATGTTTAAACAATGCAGCATCCCTGCATCTGTTGGAAAGAATGGCTTTCTGTGATGTAGTCTGGAACTTTCTGAGACATATCATATTAAATGGAAAACGACAAAGGAAACAAATTGTAGTAGATTTATATACTCTGTGGATGGAACAATGTATGCATGCATATATTTTCTTATCTGTGTATATGTTATTTCTGAAAGATGTACAACAAACTAATAGCACTTGTTTTCTCTAAGGAGAAGAACTTGGAAACAAGCTGCCATTCAGCCTGATGTAATCCCCACTCTGTCATCTACCTGTAGTGTACTTCTCCCTTTAAGCTAGAACCATACAGACTCAGTTGGTGTTCTATTGCTGTTAAAAGACACCATGAGCACAGAAACTCAAATAGAAGAAAAAATTTAATTGGGGGCTTGCTTACATTTTCTAAGGTTTAGTGAGGAGAATGGTGGCATGCAGGCAGACATAGTGCTGGAAAAGTAGCTGGGAGTTCTATATCTTGATCCTCAGGGAACAGGAAGAGAGAATAACACTGGGTCTAGCTTGGGCTCTTGAAACCTCAAAGCCCGCCCCCAGTGACACACTTCCTCCAATAAAGCCACACCTACTCCAATAAGACCACGCCCTCTGTTCCTTTCAAATGTGCCACTCCCTGGTGATAAAGTATTTAAATTTATGAACCTACATGGGCTGTTTTCTTTCAAACCGCCACACTCACCATCAATGAAGGTGGACATAGGGACTTGATTTTTAAATCTAGTGGACACTGAACTGAGGAAGTAGGTTTGAGAGAGTCATTGTATAATGGTAAGATTTTTTATTTTTTCCTTTTTAATTAAAAACCTGGAAGGGCTCAGGCTGCAGATGAATGGTAGTGTTTTCCTACCATTCTCAAGGGCTTGGATTTGACCCTCAGCACCACTACACACTGCTCAAGACAGTGCAGCCGCACATTAGACAAAATTACTAGTGTGTTCCCTATGGACAGAAACTTCTAAAGTCCATCCTATTAAAAATATTTTTTGAGACATTGATGCTCAGGAGAGACCCTTCCTTGTCCAAAGTGGAAAAAGATTTCTGTTGGCTATGGTGAGAGGGAGATTATTCTGTCAATATCATTTATTGAAATGTAATCTCAACTCTTAAAAACCATTTAAAGGCTTAGAAATATTTCTGATCTACGCAGGCTGGGAGCCTCCCAGATAACCGCTGATAGAGAAAGGAGATCTTCTGTGAAGCCATTGAGCTAGTTTTTGTTTTTGGTTTTTTTTTTTTTCCTTAAATTCATCTCCCTTCCAGGTGTGCATTCATGACTTTTTCCTCTAGGGTGTCTCAGCTGAGCCATCAACCTCCGTGGCTTTCATGACCACTGGCTGCTGCTATTTTTTGTTATTCTCCATCCTTTTGATGCTGTTCCATTGTCCCTCCTGTGGTTGCCCTAGTCTGATCTTTAGTATTTTAATTAATATTACTTAATTATACTGGCTCCCTGAGGCTTTTTAAAAGGTGAATTCAATGGAGGGGTGTGGGAAAGACTGAAAGCTTTGTTACAGGTGAAAGCAGTCTTGGCTGGCTTTACCCTTGGACACACCATGGATACCTTGAGATAGACTGGGTGGAGCCATCCTGGGCCTGAATTTCAGAAAACAGACCTAGGGACTCTACCTGGACTATTGTCTTTCTAATCGACCCTCAATGGGAGAAGGAGACCGCCCTTCACAGGTGACAGAGACAGGCGGAGAGGAGTGAGCAGCAGCAGGTTGAGACCAAGCTTGAGCGCACTTGGATCAACAAACAGGTTAGACCAGCATGCAGGCCAGAGACACCTAGGGACCCATCCCTTGGAACAGATACCAGAAGGTTCACTCTTTTTTCCCTCTTGTGTAAGCTAGTTGGGTTGTATAATAAAGTTTAATTGTTAAGAAACAGAGCCTACAGAGGGGACTCAATGAATTCACCAATCACCTGCAACATATCAAGAACTTTATATCCAGGGACACACCTAATCATTTATGCGACACCAGTCATGCCACAGAAAAGTATGATGGGGCATTTGGGAGATGAAGGGACCTTACAAATGATTATTTTATTCTGCCTACAGATAGGATTATGTGCATGGTATAAAGGAGGCAAAATTTTATTCTTTCCCTGTTGGTTATATTGGAGGAGTGGTGCTTGGGACTGAGAATTAAACTGCTACAACAGGTCAGAAGGTTAAAACATACAAATGTATTTAAGAAGTCTCACATGCCACAGTAACTTTTATAAGGAAATAAAGACCTGGATAGCCAGTTAAGAGATGAAGACTTGCACACTGCATTAGACAAAGCATAGAAAGCTGTATGAGACAAAAGGGCTTTACCTAGGGTAGTTAGCCATGTGAAGAAGTGGCCAGGAGGATGTGGCTTAGAGCAACAAGGTTTGTTTGTGCAAACTTTCCTTGGCTACAACTTTCTATCCTTGATGATAAGATGATAAGAAGAACACTTTCCTTTTGGTCTGGAGAGGAATATTTCATGTGGAAATTTTATTTCTTTAAAAAAGAAGAAGGGAAGGTGAAGGAGGAGGGGAGAAAAAAGGAAAAAGGAGGAGGAAGAATAAGATTAGGAATAATTTTATTTTTGTACCTGCTGGGTTTTTTTTTTTTTAATGCATTACCTCAAAATAAGCAATGCACTAAAGTGGTACATTCTGGGGTGGCATGTTCTGAGTTCTTTTGATATTAAACCAACTTAGTCTCATCTCACTGGGTGATATCCATGGGGCACTGTGGATTAAACAGAGCCTAGAAGATAAAACCTTCTGAGAAGCGTCACATCCAGCACTGCCAATTGATGCCCTTTGTTTCATCTTTTTCAGAATTTATTCTCTCTCTCTCTCTCTCTCTCTCTCTCTCTCTCTCTCTCTCTC
>OU015755.1:31422366-31436954 GCA_907169655.1 Acomys percivali | reverse complement strand
CCCCTCACCCCCATCCCCCACCCTCCACCCCCCACCCCCATCCCCATCCCCCAACCCCCACCCCCACTCCTTCACATTGTCTATGGTTTGTGTCTTCTCAATGCTGTTTCTATGGTCCTTTGATTCTGTAAGATCCCTGTGATGCTCCAGTCCATGTGCTCTTGTGGCTTGACCCCTCATGGGTTTTTTTCTCTATTCAATGAATAGAAATTCTTTTTCCCTGGACCATTAAAGAATCTATATCTGTTATGTTCAGAATTTTAGATGCACTAAGACAGGAAAGATATTTTCTTCAAGGCTGTCAAATACAAATAGCCAAAACACTAAGAATGTAACATGTAAATAATTCCTGATTGTGTCATGTTTCTTCTTGTTATAGGTAGTTTATTGTATATAGGTGTAATAATATAAATGTATATGTAAAAATGTTTAATTAAAAAAAGGAATCCATATCTGGCAAAGGGATCTTTGTTTATGAAAGGTTAATGATGTTTCTAAATGGTTATTCTTATGTGGTCCTTGAGTAGACTAATGCATCCCTGTTCTAAAGTGAGAATATAGCACATTCTGTGTTCTTTCTTCCTATAAGAAGGTGGAAGAAAGTCTCACAAGATGTGTATCACGTGGTTGAACATAAAACATTCATTGCAGTAGGACATGTCAGCTGGAAAGGGGCCTAAGCTCAGGCCTGGACACACCCACCAAAGTTATGATATTATCCAAAGCACAAAAGATGAAAGTCATGCCAGGATGGAGCAAGGACATCTGTAGAGACCAATACAAGTATTCAGCATCCATATGGCACCCCAGGCAAGCATGCGGACTGCAAAGGAAGGCAGAAGAGTAGGTCTCTCAAGAAAGAAAAAGAGAAAGTAGCTAGGATGATCAGTTGCCATCTTTTCTGTTCTTCCCAATGAAAGCAGAGTCCTTTGGGCTGAGCTGCTACTCCTCCGCTGATGTGAATGGGGAGATTTTTGAGTCCTAATTTGATGTGAGATTTTTATTACCTAACTCATGATAAAATTTGTACTTTTGAAACTACCAGTTCTTTTTAAAGAAACACAAGAATTTCTGTGGCTGATATTACCCTTGGGTTCACTGAGAATATATAAGGGAATTCCATTCTGCCTTGTCCTATCATCCAAACACTTAGGACTCCTGTGGTTAGAATGTAGAGGCAGAATATCCCCGTAGCAAGTTGGCTAGTCAGAGTAGCTATATTGATGAACTCTGGATTCAGCTGAGAGACTGCCTCCATGAGTAAGATGTGGAGCAATGTCAGCCTCAGGCCTCTATATGCTCACATAGGTCCAAGTGTATACACGAACGCACTTGTGACCACACACATTTGAGCACTCACATACAAACATGTACAGTCCACACATAGAAAAAAAGAAGACCCTATATGGCTCACCCACACCTGAAATATTTGCTATATGTACTTTTACAGCCAAGGATTACTGATCCACGTGGTAGAACTTTATTAGGCTAGTGCCAGCACATCTGGCTTCCCGCCTCAGGCACTTAGAAGCTGTGCTGTTGATGGAGCCAGTTTGGACTTTACTTCCCTTGTGTACAGAGCAGGGATAGTACCTCTCTGCACATAACTCATGGAGGTCTCAATAGCTGGTAAGTGTGGAAGCTTTACAAACCACAGACTGCTGCATAAACATTAGGAACTGAATTTTTTTTTTCTTTCCTTTGAGCTTTTTGATTGCTCCAGTTCCTTAATTTAATTCTCTTTGGTTATTTCTGTGGCTGTGACTAGTGCTATTAAAACCTGCAATTTGCAGGCAGTGCTAATGCTAATTTTCTAGTCAGCCCTACCTTTCTATAGGCTCTTCCGTGGGTAAGGGTATTTAAAATAAGCATGGATTATGTAAATAATTGGCTCATGAATGAAACACACAATCACATATTTTACTCCAAGTTTTTTTTTTTTAAATGGTTTATATAGTCTACATTCAGTGAAGAAACTGCAGTCGACTGGTACCTATATTTAGTTTTTGCTATCCCACTTTCTCTGGCCAAATATTCTATTTATGTATAGCAGCAGTTCTGTGCATGCATTTTAGGGAGAGAGGCTCCATCCAGGGACTTGCAAGGAGGGTGTGCTGACCTGGGTCACTACTAAAAGATCTGGCATGCTGTCTGCTCAGTAGCTAAGCTGGTGAATGTAGGAAACAGCCTCAGATATGGTAGTGGGCACCCTAAGCTCTGGGAGTTAAAAGGAACACATAGTCCAGATTATGGGGTACAAAGGAATGTCATGCCTATTGGCCTAATTTAGGCACAGTTACTCCCCACAGAACAGTAAATTGTAAAGGTAGCAGGAACTGCTGGAGATTGCAAACCGGGGCCAAATGCAGCTTGAAGACATGCTTATTTCATGGTATGTGTATAATTTTTTAAACACATCATCTCAGTGGTTTTTAGGTAAAGATGCTTGTTCCTCTTCCGTTCTTGTCCTGGTGACTTTCTAATACGTTATAGATTGCTGCCAAGCCTCCTGGAAAATTAGGATTTACATAATTTCACGTTGGTATATGCTGCCACATTAAATGCAACAGCATGGCCACTTCAATGCTAATGAGCTGTCCTGAACCTCACCGGATAACTTAGTTCTTCTCCGCCATTGTTTGCGGAAGAGCATTTGGTAACATTTGGGAAGGCCAGATGAGGAATCAGAGCTCCAAATAAATAGATGCAGATTCAGGCAGGGCTGTCAAGTCTCTAGGGATACTAGAATGTATCTGAAATCCTAAGGAAGCCCCCAAATATCTGGAAGCAATCACAAGATGATAGGAAATGCCAGTGTCATTTTGTTGGGCTCACAGCCAGCACTCATGATCTATTTGGGCACTGACCATGGGAATAAGGAGTACCTTTCTTCCAACTCTCTGGCCTGCTGTCTCTTTCTAGGCCTGGCCTGGGCTATTTTGTGAACTTAAGAAAGTTGAAGCTGCAGTCTCAGTTGAGAGGTCTGGAGATTTGCAAATGTTAGGAGCCGATGGATCTCACTAGATTAATACTTTTTCCTTTTCCGGACTTCGCCTTACTGCCGTTGTCTCCCTTAAGGAAATAAAATTGAGTGTGCATGCATGTGAATAAGAGGATTCCAAAGTATGGCAAGGTTCAATAGGTTTGATTAGCGTTTGCAGATTATTCAGCTTCCGGCCTGTGAATCTCTGCACCACTCGAGAGAGTGAAGATCTCTGTTGCTGATTTTATTGGTAAAATGATAAATGCAACATTCCATAATGGTTTTTTTATATATATTAGGCCCCTCTGGCAGTTGGAGTTTATGAACCCCTCATATGAATTGTGATTTCAAAAGCATTGTGAAATGCCTGGGATTATAAAGAAAACCAAGGAGTAGTTATTAAAATACAGTACCCTTTAAATAGCAGGATAGAGGGGCAGTTCTCATGAATACCTTAATTTCAAAACAATGTGAGGTATAAACAATATTTTGAAATACACACAAAAACTGTGGTGTGGTGTGAAAAATAACTGTGATTTTTATTAGTCAAAGTGATGGGTAATTCTTCCTATGATTTCTTGGTAATTGAAGAAAATCACCAAATTTCTTTTGTAAGTTAATGAAAATTAAAATGTGACATTCTAGGCTACTTAATAGATGGATTATTGGATATGGTAAAAAAAAATCTTTGTCAGTGATTTGTCATTGAATAAGACACTAGTTTGGAGCTGTGTTGTATGTGCTACTTTGTGATACAATATTATAGATTGTACTCAACTGATACATATATATATATATATTTTTAATATAATATAGCTCAACTTTTATTTTGTTGGTTGCTTGGAAAACAGATAATGGAATTTCTTTCCCTCACCTATGGAGATGGTGTTTTCTCATTAACTCTATTAACATGATGAATTATATTAATGAGTTTCCTTCCTGGGACCTGTGTTTCCTGGTTCTCTTGCCCAGTAATATTTACTCTCATTGCCTTTTACCCTAAGCAGTTCTGCCCTAGTCTGTTTGTGCCCTACTCCTGCAGAATAGCAAATAATAAGGACCATAAGGTAGTTGCTAAATGAACAGTCTTGTTTTCCTTTGTTATCATTTTGTGCTTCCCAGACTTGGGGACACAAAGCTCCTCTTTGTGACATGCAAAATTCATTAGTTACCCAGCCTCCCCCCCCAGAAAAAAATCACTAATACTTCTTCAATTAGACATTGGACGGAGAGAAAAGGCCCAGGCATGCATGTTTTCTCAGCAACAGATTCTATCCTGTGTGAATTGCCCCTTCCAACTTTGATGAATTTAAGAATACTTCTTGCTAAGAACTTTTCAGATGTCCAGCAGCCAGCATGCTCCTAGTCTGGATCCTAACTTCATAACAGCATTAACATCTAGCACATCTTATTGTGATTTTCAATTTTGTGTTTCTTTCTTCCTCTAGTTCTAAAATCCTTGAGGACAAGAACTGTGTCTTTCTGGACATCTTACTATAACATGTTCTTCTGAGAGTATTATAAGGTATTGAAGAATAAAAAAAAGATATCTGGTTTAGATGCAGAGTGACTGGGGAGGTGCTGCTCATCATAGGTAGAGATGCTGCTGGCCTTATCCAAGGACTACATTCTGGCTAGTTAAGTCCCAGAGCCTTGCAGTTCCCAGGCTGAAGTAGATGTCAAAAGAATAAATGTTACAGAATCAGGAAGAATATCACAGATCAAAGCACTCTTAGTATAAAACATTTATGAATAGATTAGGAACAGATCTAGCTACTGTATTTTTAATAGCTGTGCTATTATTCTTTCGTCTCTTACAATAGCTAGCTGAAAAGTAAAACTCCAGGTTGCTTGCTTGTATGGATTTAAAAACAAAACAAAACAATGTAGCAGATAACTAAGCAACCCCAAATCACTCATGTAGGAAACAGAAAACAAAATGTTCTTGACAGGCCTTGGATTTCCATTAGCTGATTAAATTGGTTTTACACTTTGTCTCAGGAGAGACTGGTATTTATTAGCTGTATTGGCAGATTTTAGAGACTTGTATTTCATCACTGTTCAATTTTGGAAATGCATTCCTCCTTAAAACTGATGCAAAGTTAATATACTTCAAACAAGAGGTGAGTCCTCACTGTGCTTAGAACTCAGTTAACATTTGCATTCCCCACTCTTGCTACTCCACCGAATTTACAGCTATGCTCACTGGGGCAGGACCTTGCAGAGGGATGGCCAATTGCTGCTTCTCCAGGCCCTATCTTCTTTGATGTCAAGGGCTGGATATCCTCACGCTCCCTGCGGCTGGCTTGACACCCACCCAAGACTGCCAGATCTACCAGTTTTTCTGTTGGGAGGCTGGCGTTTTCCTTTGGCAGATATTTCAGGGTGGATTGGCACCTTCTCAGTTGCTGGATTTCTGGACATCATTCTGGCTATTAAAATACCAGTGACAAGACTCAACACCCCATTTCTTGTAGAAGAAGGGCTTGCTTGCATGCCATTGGACCATCAACAGGCTACAACAGGATCAGCAGTTAATGGGGGAAGTTGATTGACGAAACCTTGCATTTAAATCCTGGCATTTAAAGCCACTTGCTTTGGAAGAGGCACACAAGGCTCTTTCCTTGGGTTTCCCTATCTATAAATGAGGACACCTTATAAGTTCCAGCCTGGTAGGATTGGCTGTGGAGAATACTTGAGATAATCAATACTGAGCACTCAACACAGCGCCTGACATAGAAACACCCAGTTCGAGAGAACTGTGTTGATTACTGTTTGGACTTTGGCTGCTTAAGTGGAGATCTAGATGTGCTATATAGCTACTGCTGCCAGGAGCTGAATTAATCAGGATGCCTTTGGTAAGTAACAGAAAGCTTGACTCACTGTGACTTACACAATAAAGACATTTATTACTTGACACAATGAGAAACCCGACATAGAATGCACTCTAAGTTTGGTTGATTTGATGTCCCAGGGTTGTCATCAAGGGCACAGATTCTATGTCTTGTCTCTTCAGGAGCTTCAGGGCCAGGAGTGGCTTGATCTTTAGGCTTACCGTCTCACGGAAACAAGGTGTTACAGTTGCTTGCAGGACTGCACAGATTCTTCCTGATTCACATCAAGCATCGGGGGCAGAGAGTAGAACTCTCTCTAGACCATGGACACTCATGTTTTCCTTCCAAGTGATGAGGTCAACCAAGGCCAGGGGTTGCCTCAACGAGCTTGTCAGTACCAGATACATCTCTTTACTTCAACAGGAGACCCCAAAGTTGTGCAAATACAAGAACTAACTGGAGGCTTCCTAAAATTTAGTTTCTTGGGTCCAGTGAGTCTGATTGGCCATAGGCCTAGGGCTATATGTGCCAGTGAGTAATCTGGATTATTTTACTTTCGTTTCTTAGTCTACCATTTTTTTTCCCTTTGGCTCCTTTATTTATCCTTAGTTTGGATTGATCCACCACCCCATTCCTCCTCTCCTTCCTTGCTTAAATCTTTCCACCCTTCTGTGTGTTACCTTCTATTTTTAATATCACTCATGTTCTAGATCTGAGAGAAACATTAGGCTTGAACAAACCAGAAGATGAGCAACAAACTGACCTGCAGGCACAGAGCAGACGTGTGGTTAACAGAGTTAAGTCAGGCACTGCTGGGAAGGAAGAAGACAGAGATGTCAAAAGCAAGTACCCTCCATAGCACAGGACAGGCCAATGACCAAGGACCCATATGCAGAACTCAATAATGCCAAACAACTCTCACTCACCCACGACTAATTTATTTGTTTATTTATCCATAAGAAATGTTCACTGAACACTTCCCAAAGCTGGGGTCTGTCCTAACTCCATGGAAAGCCTCCCTTATGCAGTATATAATATGGTGGGGCCAGCAGATAAGTAAAAAACTCAGGGTGGGATATTGAGGGCTCTTAATGTTTTAAAGGTGCCAGACAGCTGTGTATGGATGTGGAAGCAGAAAGAGAAAGCTACCTGCGTCGAGTCTCTTCCCTGACTGCCGAGGAGCTTGCCGGAGTACAAAGGGTCAATGGACTCAGCAGAATCCTCAGCTGTTCTGTCTTCTTCTTGCTCGAGATGGATGAGTCAGGGCAGCAGAGAGAGCAGAGGTCTCATGTGGGAGCAGTGGAAAGGCCAACACTCCTGTCCTTGCCCTTGGAGAGCAGACGCTTGGTGCGCTTGCTTGCTCAGCTGTTCCTGGCGCTGCTCACTCTGCCGTCTGACTCTTCGGTTGGTTGTGGGGTGGCTGATGTATAATAAGGGGGGGATCAAAATGCTCTGCAAAGTATGAATTTTGTGTGTATGTGCTGACTAGTTTTTATTAATATAGAACATAGAGTATTATTAATATAGAGCATTGGTCTTCCCTGATCTAGCCTGACTCCCGGAGCTGAGGATGACAAATACAGGGGGAAAAAAGAGGCCAATCATTAACTAAAGATGATTCTCACTCCCCACTGGTCTGAAATTGTCCTTCCAAAGGCGGGCACCCAGAAAAACTGATTAAATAACAATAGCAGTAATAATTATGGCACCGGATGGCTCCTGAATGCTTTATGCTTTCAGGATGATCATAGACAAATGATGTCATCTGACGTCTGGAATCTGTCGATGACTGATGGTCTGAGGCTCAGAACCCTTCAGTGTGGAGGACTGTCTGACACCTCTGCCTGATGCATCTGCATCCTGCTGTTAGAAAGTGCCCTACCTCTTCCTGTTTCTCCCTTCCTCACACACAGCTGCTCATCTTCTTTATTGCTTCTGTTCCGTTGCTTCTTCAAGCTATCAGCTCAGACAATCTGTCTCTAACATTGTCTCTGCCCCTGATTTCCCTTGACAATGTCAATATCATGTCAAATGCACATCCCAAGCTACAAGTATATGAAACAGGAATATATTTAATATGAAAAGAGACTGCTTTTGTTAAAAATCCAGAAAATAGGAAATAGTGTTTGACAAATGGGGGGGGGGGGAGAATGGATGCATGAATCCTTTAAATATTGGTTGGCACTTTCCAGAGGGCGCTTGGATCTGCTTCCTTTATGGCTTCAAGTGTCCCGAGAGACAAGGTGACAGCCATTACTTTTCTGCTTGCCTCTGTGGCAACATTCAGGACATACGGTTCCTATTTCCATTCAATCTGTCTCCTTTCCACTGAAAGAACTGGAGCCCAGCCTCTCAGAGACTTCCCACTGTGTCTGCTGGTACCAAGTGGTAAGTGGATGTGCTTGTCAGGTAAGATGGCTTGACTGACACAGAGGTCCAGATGCTGCCATCTTAGGAAACCAAGGGATTTGCAGGAGCAGAGGTCAGTCATGGGTTGAAATCCAGACCTCTGCTTAATGAGCTGAGTGATTCTAGGTAACTTATCTAAACTGTGTCCAATTCTTATAATCACTGATCTTTTCTTCTGGACTGTAAATCTAGACTGCCTGGAGAAATATACGGGTTGTGGGGGCAATCCACGTGGCAAGGAATAGAGCCTCCTGAGATAGAACACTCACACAGGGCACAAAAAAAAATGAAGCCTCTCTGTTTTCTGCTTGTAATGGCCATGATCAGGCGGAGCAGGATCCTCCAGAGTCAGTAAAAATCTTTACTGTGACAGCTCAAGGACCTGACTTGGGAATTACCGCTTCCCATGTAAGAAGCCAGGAACAATGGCATGTGTCTATCATCTTGGCCCCAAGAAAGCAGACACAGAAAAATCTCTGGGGCTTAGTGCCCAGCCGGTCTAGGCAACCAGTGAGCTCAAAGCTCACTGAGAGACCCTGAACCAAATTAAACAATAAATAAAGTGTAAAAGTGAGCGAGTAACACACCTGACATTGACATCTGGCTTTCAATGCATGCACACACACATACATGCAACCTACATACATGCATCCATACACAGATACATACATATGTACACGCCATTTCTTTCTAAATTACATTAAGAAAAACAACAGCAACAATCGTTTAAAACTGACGTTGGGGACGCGCATGCGTGCTGCCTGCGAGTCTGTATGACTGGGCTGGGTACTGGGTTGCCTCGGCGCTGGCTGGGGCTTCGCGTGGGTGGAGGAGGCGCGGGTGCAGTCTTTAAGAAATAGAAATGGCTTCCAAAAGAGCGCTGGTCATCCTGGCCAAAGGAGCAGAGGAAATGGAGACACTGATTCCTGTGGATGTCATGTGGCGGGCCGGGATTAAAGTCACCATTGCAGGCCTGTCTGGGAAAGAACCCGTGCAGTGTAGCCGTGATGTAATGATTTGTCCTGATGCCGGTCTTAAAGATGTAAGAAAGTAGGGACCGTACGATGTGGTGGTTCTTCCAGGAGGAAATCTGGGTGCCCGGAAATCTGAGTCGCCCGTGGTGAAGGACATCCTGAGGGAGCAAGAGAGGAAGGGCCTCATAGCTGCCATCTGTGCGGGTCCTGCAGCTCTATTGGCTCATGAAATAGGTTTTGGAAGCAAGGTTACAACACACTCACAGGCTAAGGACAAAATAATGAATGGTAGTCACTACAGTTACTCAGAGAGCTGCGTGGAGACGGACGGCCATATCCTCCCCGGCCGAGGGCCTGGGACGAGCTTCGAGTTTGCGCTCACCATTGCGGAGGAACTCAGCAGCAAGGATGTGGCTGACCAAGTAAAGGCAGCGCTTGTTCTCAAAGACTATAGCCTAACCCTAGACCCTAAGGTTGAAGCAGCCTTTGGGAGCCCCCGCCCCCGGCAGTGAGTCCAGAAGCGTGAACCTCCGGAAGTAGCCGCTACACAGAGATCTCACAATGAAGCCGGGTCTGTACACTTCTGAACCCTTCTAGTAGAATAAATAGTTTACCAACGTCTTGAAAAAAAATGATGTTGCTTAGTAGAAGAGAAGACAACCTGGGTATATGCCAATCTGTTTATTACTCATGATTAGCCTGCAGTACCTCTGAGTTCTTAGATCGATTGATATTTGTACATAAGGTCACAATTTGTCCTTCCTCTGTTCTTTGTAATGATGATCTCTTGTTCCTTTATGAGTGTCCTTTTTGGGGAGTCTTACAATGCTGGGGATTAATATTTACCCCCGTTTCATTTCTCCATATTGTGAGGACAGTGGTCCTGTGTTTGACCTTGTCCTGTCTTTCCTCCACGGTAGCTAGCTATGCTCCATTGGGAAATCTATGTGAGATACTTATGACCTTGAAGAAACTGGCCTCTATGTGCAGCTAGCTCACACCTGTAGTTTCTGGTCTGTGATTTAGTTGAATACTATTTCCTGAGTTTAGTATACACACCTCTAAAATACAAATTGCCGTTATTTCTGTATTCTCTGAATATTTTTTTTTTCTATGTGGCCCAAGCTGGCTATGTAGTCTAGGGTGGCCTCACATTCATAAGCATTGCAGGCCTGGCATTAACAGCTTTTATTATTCATTTAATTATTCTTAAACATTCATATTATTCTACTCTTAAGTTTGGAGTATGTGAGAATCAAGAATCTATAACTCATAACTACCCTAGCACAGGTCATGGAATACACATAGGGCAGCTGTCTTTGTTAGGGTTTCTATTGCTGTGATAAAACACTATTACCAAAAGCAACTTGAGGAGGAAAGGGTTTATTATATTCATCTTGGAGCTCCAGGTCACAGTCTATCATCCAGGGAAATCAGGGCAGGAGCTACGGGCAGGAACCTCATGGCAAGAATAAAGCAGAGACCATTGAGGTGTGCTACTTAATGGCTTACTCTTCATGACTTGCTCTGCTTTCTTGTTCAGCCCAGGGATGTCACTGACTGTGAACTTGCCCTTTCCCATCAATCATCTATCATGAATGTGCCCCACAGGCTTGCCTACTGGCCAGTCTGGTGCTTGTATCTGTTTAATTGTGGTTCCTTCTTGCCAAATAACTCTTGCTTGTATAAAGTTGACATAAAGCTAGCCAGCACAGCTGCTGGCACTGATACCATCAGATGACCTCATAGAGACTTTGTTTTTCTGGACAATGAAAAAGCTATCCATTTCCAACTGCTATCTGTGAGATTTTAGCTGTTTGTTTCTGACGAAACATGTCCCAAAACTAAATTCACATTATCTTCTCCTTAGTTTTTTTTCAGATTCCCTAGAATTTTACAATCTTGAATGTTTGAGTCTACAAACATTTGGTTCATAGCAGTCATCCAAAGAATGTTTTTTTAAAACTGGAATATTGAACATAGCATGGTGGTACAGTGGGGTACAGCTGCTTGTGTGGCTAACCCAGGAGACTATGAGGCGTTAAGTCCAGCCTGGACAAAGTAGGCTAACCTGGTTTCAAGTTTAAAGGGTTGCCAGGTATTAAAGTCAGTATTTCTTCAAGTTTTATTTTTTATTTTATTTCATTTTATTTTTAGTTTTGGAAAATAATTTGCAAAAGCCAGACTCCATGGCAACCACTGGTTTGGTTTGATCTAGTTTGCACTGTACATGGGCTTTGTCTCCTCCAGTTGGCTATGGCATCTGTCCCTCAGTGCTGTGTTCTTGATATTGAGGCCAAGCATGCGACTTCATATGGAGCAGGCAAAGAAGCTGAGACGATCAGAAGACAGTGGTGCAAAAACACTAGTGAAGTTATGAAAAGAACGCTAACAAAAAGCATTATGGGATAGGGAGCAGAAGATGGAGAGCAAGCTTGAGGAACATATTTCCTCACTGTAGCAGAGAGAAAGGTAGTTAGGGAGAGAATTACACTGGAAGTACACTATTCTGTTCTGAAAGGATACAGGCTTAATGCAACAGAGAGTACAAAGATAACACCAAAGAAAATGTACCCACATCTATATATTAGAAGTCCTATATGTTATCTATAAAAGAGACCAATGCATATACAGATCCTCGTGGAACAATGAATTTCAGTCATAGCAAAGGACACTTATTGAGGGAGAGGGAAAAGGGGGCTTCCAGAAAAAAGATAAAGGAGGAGGCTTGTGGTATAGAATCTTTCCAACACTGAATATCACATGCCTTAGTAGTTCAGGTTTTGCAGCAAAATGCCATGAAAATGGGTAGCTAAAACTGAAGAAATGTATTCCCTGCAGTTCTGAACACTGAGATATCCAAGGTTAAGGTGCCTCTCAGTTCAGTTCTCAGTGGGAGCCCTCTTCCTGGTGTGTAGTTTGATACCTTCTTGCTGTGTCCATATCTGACATGGCATCTTTCATGTCTCTTCTTAGGAAACTGATTCCATCTACCAGTGCCCCCATCCTCATGACGTAACTTCCTCCCAAGGCCCGAGTCCTAAGCATCCTTTTGCTGGGACTAGTGCTTTCCCGTATGGGTTAGGTGGGCACATTTATTTGACAGCACCATACAATGTTTCAGTGGGCACGATTTGGTAGAAAAAAAGATTTCCTATGTAATGAGCTACCACTTGTATGTGAAGGTAAGAGTGAACATGAATGAGCAAATATCTCTGAGGTAGAATCTAGGGTCCTCTGTGTAAATGCCCTGGGAGGAATAGCTGGGCCATTCGGTGGTTCTATTTCTGCTCTCCACTGTGGTGGCACCAGTTTGCACTCCCATTAACAATGCATAAAGATTCTCTTTCCCCACGGCTTCACCAGCATTTGCTGTCATATGACTTCTTGATGGAGTGAGATGGATTTTCATTTCCATTTTCCTGTTGGCTAATGACATTGGGCACTTAAAAGTGTTATTAGTTACTTGTTTCTTCTTTTGAGCATTCAAAATTGTTGACTGAATTTCTCTCATGACTGGAGTCCTATGTAGAAAGTGTTTTGTCAGAGGCTAGAATAGTGAGGACTGTTGTTTCCTAGTTCCATTTGCTCGGAATACTGTTTATATCCTTTTCTCTAAGACGGTGTCTATCCTTAAGGTTGGATGCTTCTTGTGAACAACAAAAGTGTGGGTTATGTTCTCCAGTCTGGTTGGCAAGTCTGTCTTTTGATGGAGAATCAAGGCTCTTAATCGGTTATTACTGAACGATGTATAGAAAATGTTACCACTTGATGGTTATTATGATTTTTTAAAAATTCCTACTTCCTACAACCTATATCGTAGCATCGTTTATTCTCCCCACCCGCTTAGTTTCTTGGGTGTGTTTATCCTTTCTGTATTTCAAAATACTCCATCAAGTATTCCATGTAGGGTTAGTTTGGTGGTCATGACTTCATTTAATCTGTTTTTTATCATGGACATAATTTATTAAGCTTCAATTTTAACAGACAATTTTGCTAGATAAAGTAATTTAGGTTGGAATCTCTGTTCTTTCAGAAATTGAAGCACATGGATCTGGGCTTTTCTGCCTTTTAAATTTTCCAGTGAGAAAATTCTGCTGTCATTCAGATGGACTTGTCTTGCATTTTTTTTTTTTTTAGGTTTTTTTGTTTTTTGTTTTTGTATTTTATTAATTTATTCTTGTTACATCTCAATGGTTATCCCATCCCTTATATCCTACCATCCCCTCCCCTATGACTGTTCCTGAGAGGGATTACCTCCCCTTGTATATGCTCATAGGGTATCAAGTCTCTTCTTGGTAACCTGCTGTCCTTCTTCTGAGTGCCACCAGGTCTCCCCCTCCAGGGGACATGGTCAAAAGTGAGGCACCAGAGTACGTGAGAAAGTCATATCCCATTCTCCACTCAAGTGTGGAGACTGTTCTGACCATTGGCTAGATCTGGGTAGGGGTTTAAAGTTTACCGCCTATATTGTCCTTGGCTGGTGCCTTAGTTTGAGCGGGACCCCTTGGCCCAAATCTGCCTATCATAATGTTCTACTTGTAGGTTTCTAGGACCCTCTGGATCCTTCTACATTGCTGTTCTCCCTGCTTCTTTCATCTAGAGTCCCAATAGGATGTCCTCCCCTCTGTCCCAGTTTCCTGGTAAGTGAAGGCTTTCGTGGGACATGCAGATATAAGTGAGAATATACCATTTGAGTCTTTCAAAAATTCAAGTGACATCACATGCTGGCAAGGATGTGGGGAGAGAGGAACACTCCTTCATTGCTGGTGGGAATGCAAACTAGTACAGCCACTTTGGAAATCTATCTGGTGCTATCTCAGAAAACTGGGAATAGAGCTTCCTCAAGACCCAATTATTCCACTCTTTGGAATATACCCAGAAGATGCTCCAGCACACAACAAGAAAATTTGCTCAACCATGTTCATAGCAGCCTTATTCATAATAGCCAGATCATGGAAACAGTCTAAGTGCCCCTCAGTAGAAGAATGGATAAAGAAACTGTGGTACATATACACTATGGAATACTACTCAGCTATTAAAAACAAGGAATTCCCGAAATTTGTGGATAAATGGATTGAGCTAGAAATGATCATAATGAGTGAGTTAACCCAGAAGCAGAAAGGCTCAAATTGTCTTGCATTTTTAACTATAATATGGTATGGGGAGTTTCTCTTCTGGGCCCGCTTATGCAGTGTTCCATGTGCCTCTTGTACATGAGCGGACATCTTTTTCCCTAGAGTTGGGAATTTTTCTTCTATGATTTTATATGAGATATTTTCTATGTCTCTGATTTGGTCTTCATTTGCCTACAGCTCATCAATTGGGATAGACTAGCATGCCAGTGAGGGCTAGGCATCCTTCTGTCCCCACCTCCTGTCACTGGAA
>OU015755.1:31368688-31397366 GCA_907169655.1 Acomys percivali | reverse complement strand
CAATACAGGCGGTAAACTTTAAACCCCTACCCAGATCTAACCAATGGTCAGAACAGTCTCCACACTTGAGTGGAGAGTGGGATATGACTTTCTCACATACTCTGGTGCTTCACATTTGACCATGTCCCCTGGAGGGGGAGACTTGGTAGCACTCAAAGGAAGGATAGCAGGTTACCAAGAAAAGACTTGATACCCTATGAGCATATACAGGGGGAGGTAATCCCCCTCAGGAACAGTCATAGGGGAGGGGAGTAAGGGGAAAATGGGAGGGAGGGAAGAATGGGAGGATACAAGGGATGGGATAACCATTGAGATGTAACAAGAATAAATTAATAAAAAAATTTTTAAAAAGAAAGAAAAAAACATGAAAGAGAGAATTTCAAGTCTTAAAGACAAGATAGAAGAAATGTATAGGTCAGTCAAAGAAGATGTATAATCTATAAAATCCAGGCACAAACATCTAAGAAATTTGAGATACTATGAGAATACCAAACCTATGAATAATAAGAATAGAGAAAGGAGAAGAAACCCAGGTCAAAGGTACAGAAAATATTTTATCAAAGTCATAGAAGAAAAGGTCCCCAATCCAAAGAAAGAGATGCCTATCAATGTTCAAGAAGCATTTAGACCACCAAAATGACAGGACCAGAAAAGAAAACTTCCCACAACATCTAATAATCAATTCATTGAATGTACAGCATAAAGAAAGAACTTAAAGGTGGAAAAATCAAATCACATATAAAGGCAGTCCCATTGGAGTAACACTCTGCTGTTCAGTGGCACATTCAGCAGGTAATCTTATGTCTTTATCAAGACTCCTTCCTTAGTACTCAGGGATCTGTGAAGAAGAAGAGGTGGAAAAATTGTAAAAGTCAGAGGTGGTGGATGACTCCATGGACAAAATTTTACAGACACAGAGCTGATACGCATATGAACACCCAGAGATTATGACCATATGCATAAGACCCGCACAGGTTCAAACCAGACTAAAGCCCAAACTCAGAGGGAGAAGCCAACAAAGTCCCACCCTTAAGGAAAATCGCTATTTGCAACCAAGCTTCTGGGTTTCACTTGGAGTGTCACTGGATGTACCAACCACACTCCAAGGCAGGCTCATGCCCAGAGTTTGCCAACACAAAAGGACTCTATGAACTTTTGTTGTTGTTGTGTGTGTGTTTTCATTTTGTCTTTTTTTTTTTTTTTTTTTTTTTTTTTTGTCTTATTGGGTTCTTGGTGGTGATGGTAGTGTGTGTGTGTATGCACATGCCTAGTTTTACATGCATACATGTACACCTGCAGGCCAGAGGCCTACCTCAGGTGCCACCTACTTTGCTTTTTGGAGGCAGGCTCTCTCATTTGGCTTGAATCCTGCCAAATTGTCTAGACCACCTGGCCCATGAGCACAAACGCTCAGGCTCATTCCACCTCTTTAGTTCTGAGTTTAGTTTTATACATAACTTCATTCGGTTTCTCTATGTGGGTCCAAAGGATTCAACCCAGGTCCTCTTGCTTGTGCAAAAAGAACTTTACCAACTGGACAGTTTCCCTTGCCCCAAGCCCCAAGCCCCATTGCTCATTGTTCACACCCTGACTCTGTCTTCATCCCCATAACTCCTTCCTGTCTCTCCAAACTCAGCCAACAGCTCTAGAAGTCTTTGCTAATGGCAGTCAAGCCCCTGAGAGATCTAGCTGTTCCTCTTCTGTGAGTACCCTTGCCATGGCTCTATATGGTAATGACCACAGAACATTACTCATTTTTACATCCAGCCAGACTTTGAGCCCCAAGAGATCAGAAGGCATGCCGTAGCTATCTTTGTAGCCAATATGCTGACAGTCATTGGAAGCTCAGCCAATGACACTTGCTAATGACTGCACTATTGCATTTGTCAATAACTTCTCTGTTGGGTGACATTTATGTCTCTTACATTCTTGGTTTTCTACGGTTTCTTCACTTTAATTTTGTATTATGGATAACACTAATTATGAAAGCCTAATTCTACCACACACATGTATGCTTACATGGGGATGCATTCACACATGTGCAGTGGTATTGTATCATTATTCATAAAGCAAGTAATGACTTGAGAAATACATTTATCTGAAATACAAATAAGAAACATGCAGAAAAAGCCCTTCAGATGCCCGACATTCACTTCCTGGAGTTTCAACTTTTCTGTTATTCAGAGAGCAAATTATAATTTTTCTAAGCCAAGAGGATGTGAATTTTGGCTGCAATCTGACCCAAATTGAAACTCTTTTCTCTAGACCTGTATCCTCTTGCCTGTTAATGAAGAATAACATCTATTGCTATTTATTCAGCAAGGCATGTGCCCATCACTCATGGACATTGCCAATAAATTACACTTTTCTTTTTCTTCTAAAAGCTCCTAAACTCAGGCACAGTCTCACTTTAGTTCTGTTGGAGGAGTTCATTATGGCCGATTTAGGCTGGTGAAATTGTTGAATTATGACAATTCCATGCGAACCTTCTTGATATATTTAAATGCTGGAGCTGAATCTTGAGGCACCTGCATTGTGATTCATGCCACTCAGTAACCTTGCCACATAAAGTGGAGGAAGAAAATGCAAAATCCAAACAGGATGCATAAAAGAGAGGAAGTGTAGAGGGAGCGAAGTCCTATGCATAGAAACAAAATGATTAACGCTTCTTGTTATGATTTGAATGCATCCCCTTCATAGTTTCATATAGTTTGCAGCCATTGTAGTAATATTAAGAGGTTGTTATATCTGATTAAAAATTATATGTTGATGGAGTTTGGAGATGGGGATTGAGGTAGATAATTGGGATTAGATGAAGTCTTGAGAGAGGGTCTCTCTGTACAGAATGGCTCTGTAAGAATAGGAAGAAGACAAAATAGAAAAAAAAAAGACTGGAGCTCAGATATCCCTCTGTCACTTCACTCTCTGACCTTTACCATATGATAACGCCACAGGAAGGGCATCACCGAGCAGATGCAAGCTCCACGCTGTCAGACTTCTCATCCACCAGAACCATGGACCTAATAAATATCTATTTATAAATCACCTGGTCTCAGGTATTTTGTTACGCAACAGAAAAGCAAAATAAGACGCATCTGTGTGCTGCAGAGTATTACATAGGCCAGTCAGAGATGAAGGGTTAGTTTTTTAAAAATTTTATCTTGTGATTTAAGTTTTCAAGTCTCAGTATGCAATACAGATCTTAGCATACATCGAAGGATGGTAATTATAAGTCTATGTGCTTGTTAATTGAATCTTTTTGCATAGTTCCAATTTATGAAGAATACACATCTTCATTTTCTTCTGCATGTAATAATTGTGGTGCTTGGGGAGTGGCTGAGAGTTTCAGGTTCTGAAGAAACATAGGCAGCTACTGGCAGTGGCAAGCCACTCCTTGCGAGAGAGTGTGAAACACGGCCACATTCTGATAAGGCAGTGGGCTCCTGCATTGATTTTACTGTGCCCATTGATGTAAAACCCTAACCCATCCAGCTTGTTTTCTTTTCAATTCAGCAAGAAAAAGTGAAACACCGGTATAAAAGCAAAACTGCTCCTTCTGAAATGGCTCCCGGAAGTGGTCATCAGGGATGCTTTCCTTGAATTTTCTAGAAGATAGATTGCACTGTCAGAATCTTAGCAAGGACAGCCATGTTGGGTCCAAGTCCCACATGTAATTCATGTTAAGATGCCAGCCAACCATAACATCTATAAAAGAAAGTTTAAGACATATTCTGGTTTTCTCCCATAATAACAATGCAGTGCAGCTTTTTGGATAAGCTTATACTCTTTCAGAACATTTACTCTTTATTATTTTACATTCTGACCTGTGCGTTGAGTTTGCCTCTTCAGACAGCCAGTCACTGGTATTTGCTTTTAGTTGCGGTGGCACTTAACTCTTTTCATAGGAAACATCTGCTGATATATTTCCTCTGTCAGACAGTGAACTTGTGGAGATCAGAGAACATGTTCGTGTCAGGGACTGGGTGCTGTCCAGGTCCTGACCCATGCTAGGGGTTGGTTGAGCAGCTGCTGGGTGACTGTCTTTGGTCATATCGACTGGCAGGTATCCAAGGTGAATGTGGTAACTTACAGATGATGAGTGGAGCCCAGGCAGGACAGATCCTGGAAACATGGCCCCTTCCCCAAGACATCATAGGAAAAGATGAAAGTTTATCATATAGTGATTAGGTGTTGATCAGTTTCTCTCTGCCTAGCCCCGATATCCGAGGTGGGCTGCCCTGATGAGAGGGGGCGTCAGGGAAGAAGGTGATGGTGAACATTTTTTTTCCCCTGGTGAGCAAGCCATTCAGAGCAGGCACTGATTTCGTTGGAAGCACTAGAGTCTGGGTTCAAACCCTTTCCAAATGTAGTCTAACGGGTATGCAAGAGTGCTGGGAGAGAGAATTGAAGTAGCAACTTAGTTGGACACAGAAAAGAAGGTAAAGATTGGGGAACGACAGTGTGTCGCTGAGGTAATCAATTCTCTCTAAGGGACTACAAAAACGTAGATACTACCCCACAGGTGGCGCTGCAGTTCCTGGTCAAAACATACTCTAGCCTGTAGGGGGCGCGCAAGAACCCAACAAGGATGGAGCAAGGGGGAAAAGCAGTTGAGTCAAGTGAGATCCTGTAATTTGTTGGCACACGTAGAAAACAGTGTTTAGGAAGGAAAAGAGGCCCAATTTGTTTTCTGTTAGCTTCTTTGTAGACTGGTTCGTTTTATTTACTAGTGTCTAGAATTCTTGTTCCCTCTCACAGGTGCAAACAGGAGGCAGATGCCATATCTGTCACCCTAGAAAAGATTCCTGCATGAAAAGGTTTACTATCTGTAGCTGAAAAGGGACAAAGTTCCCTGATGTCAGCGACAACTCTGACAACAGAGGCTTGTTCTCTGCAACAAGCCTGAAGACGAAGGAACCCTGGAGGCAAGTGGCATCAACAGTGGCACATCAATGGCCATTTGAATTAACAGATATTACATATGAGCCAAATCCGAATCTATAAGATGGAAACCATGACTTACTTCTCAAGTCTTCATTAATGTTATTTTGGTGAGGAGAGGGGGTGGAGGCAGAGGTGGAGGAGCGGGAGGAGAAGGAGGAGACAGAAAAGCCGAGCTACTATGCTCATCACAGTACAGACTTCCAGGCCCATCAAGTCCTTATATCAGCAACATCTGTTGCTTCCACTCTCTGAGGAAAGTAATTAATCTTCCTCTAGAGACTTCAGTGGAGAAAAGAAAGCACGGAGGCTGGGAGGCCATCTCTACAGCCCCTCATCCTGGCTGGTGTCACGGCCGATGTCACAGGACACACTTCACCTCTCCCAGGAAGCGCTGAGTGGACTTCAAGGTGACTCATGTCTCTACCTCCTTGCAGCCGGACCGCTCTGCTTGTTGTGTCCCTGTGAGTCACAGCTGCTGAAAAGAGGTACCCACCAACCTGGATACTGTTCCTGGCTGTGATGGCAGCTGTCTGACACTGCCCATCCAGGCATCTGGAAGATGATTAATAATGCGTATTTGAGCAGCAAGGTGATGTTTGATTTATCAACTGTCATCTAATCTAATGGCAATGTGTTTGCAGTAGAGTTCCACACCCTCAGGTTTGAAATAAGCAATTGAGAACTGACTAATCTTAGAGAATTCTATGAACGACAACATGGGCATCCATATTAGTATTAGAGGGTAATGTGAGGGCTTCGTTCCGCTTTGTTTCCTTTAAAGCAAGATTGCAGTTTTGATGTATGTAAGCAGAAGAAATTCCAAGCAGATCCTATTCCATGGGGACAAGGATTATTATTCCTGCCTCGCGTCTTAGAAATGGGAATATTTCTTGCAGGTAATCAATGAATATGATTTTGATTGCTTGTTTTTCTGATCTTAAAAACATGCCCCACATCCCTTGACTTGCAAAATCTATTCACAAATGAAATCTCTTTCCCCTTCATCTTCACAATGTTCCTTTGCGATGGGCATTATCATTCCTGGTTTCCTGGCAAAGACTGTGTGGCTTCCCTAGATTAGCTACCAAGAAGAGACTTGGTACCTTATGAGCATATGCAGGGGGAGGAGGTCCCCCTCAGTCACAGTCAGGGGAGGGGAGTAAGGGGAAAATGGGAGGGAGGGAGGAATGGGAAGATACAAGGGATGGGATAACTATTGAGATATAATATGAATAAATTAATAAAATATATATTTTTTAAAGTTCCAGAAGCCATTTTCAAACTTAACTCCTTGCTTGCCAATGCCTCTAGCATCCCTCCGCTTAGCCTAGTATGTCATTTACTTATTTTGGCTTCATCACTTGGGTCAACAAACATTTCTGGGTCCCCTTTCTTGTTCCAAGTCTGGGACTAAACACTGGAGATACCAAGACAAACGCATAGGACTTATCTTTGATGAATTCCCAGTGTCATGAAGAAATCAAATGGGCAGCCAAGAATGTCAAATTAGTCTGCTAAGACACTTGGGAATGCTATTAAATGGAAGTTTTTACTCTACATTTGCAGGCACAGACCCCTGTTTTAGGTACCCCAGGCTAGCTGGCAAAAGACATCGAGAAGCAATAACCCCAGGTGTTAAAACAAACAAACAAAACATTATATATGTTTATCAATGATTCAACTTAGATCTTCTTTAGCTCATGTTCTTTCAGAGCAGAAGAAGCTTTACCTCAGCCACAGGTAGACTCAAGGTTCCAACGGATGCAGAAAGTTCTTGGTGATGGGTGTTCTGAGGTATAGACAAAGTCCGTGGTGATGGGTGAAGATGGGTCAAAGCAGAGATGCTTTGCTATCCAAGTGGCCCCCTTATATGCTGCTTCCATGCCCTGTCTTAGAAGGAAGACCATTTCTCCTCCTTCTGAGGAAAGGGAGGGTAGGTACCAGGGTTGCCTCGGAGAAGCTATCTGAGGCTTTGTTTGATGGGATATTGTCATTATTCCATTCTCTGTGTGGGGAATAATTATCTTTTTTCCCATTGTTTGGGAACCCACACAGGCTCAATTTCTCCCCCTCTTCCTTTTCCTCTTCTTATTTTTCAACTTCTCCTTCCTGTTTCTTAAGGTTTCCCTCTGAGGAATCTAGCACAATCTCCTTAATTAACTAACTTATGTTGTGGAGGGAAAAGGCAAGAAGAGTGACAGGCTGTTTATATTTTTTGTCCTCTAGACAGTTCCTTCCCCAGACCATGAACACAGCTAGCCATGAGGACTAATAGAGTGGGGGCTCCTCGGAGAAAAGAAAGAACCAAGAGGACTAGGACAATTAAGAGGGGAAAAAGAAGCACCGAAAATACTCTCCTGCGATGAACCAGTAAAATGCATTATAAGGAGGAATGTTAGGAAGTGCTGGGTTAGAGGGCAGTCTAGAAAGTTTACACAAAGGAGCCAATTATTAACTCAGTTTACAATGGGGAAGGGACAAGAATAGTAATTCATTCCCCCAGACAAGCAAGGGACAAAGGGATGATCCAAAAAGAAATAAGGAGTCTGAGGAGATGGTCCAGTTTGGCAAAGTACTTGTCATGCAAGCATGAGGACCCAAGTTCAAACCTCAGAGTCCCCTTAAGAAAATGAACATCAAAGTACTGCACCAGCCAAGGACAATACATGCAGCAAACACTGAACCACTACTCGGATCTAGCCAATGGACAGGACATTCTCCACAGTTATGTGGAAAGTGGGGACTGACTCTGACATGAACTCTGGTGCCCCATATTTGATCATTTCCCCCGTGGTGAGGAGGCCTCAGAGAGTTGGTGGCACTCAGAGAAAGGATAAGCAAGCTACCAAGACGAGACTGGATAGATAGCCTATGACCATATACTGGAGGAGGAGGGCCACCTTGGTTATAGACCTAGGGAAGGGGTATAGGGTGAAAGCCAGAGGGAGGGAGGAATGGGTGGATCCAAGTGATGGGACAACAATTTAGATGTAATCTGAATAAATTAATTAAATTAAAAAATTAAAAATAATAAAAATAAATCTTTAAAAAAGTAAAAAGAAAGAAAGAAAGAAAGAAAGAAAGAAAGAAAGAAAGAAAGAAAATAAACATATTAGCACATAGTTAATTATCTCAGTACTGGGAAGGCAGAGGCAGCAGCCTTCTGGACTCATTGGCAATCTAGCCTAGGCAAATTGGTGCCTCCAGGCCAATGTCTGCGGTGGACAGCCTCTAAGGAATAACAACCAAAGTCGCCTTCAGACCTACACATGCACCTTTACACACATGTGCACACAAATACATATGTATGTGAATGCAGACACACCAGTAAAAGTCCTTTGAAAAAGCCATATGGAAACCTACTACTGTAGAATCTTCCTAAATATGTACACATTTAAAAGGAATTACCTTATAGCAGGGGAGAGGGACAACATCCCACTAGACATCACATACTGCCAAGTTAACTCCCCAGAGTCAGGAATGAGTTACCTCCTTTTGAGTTGTTGGATGATAGTATCCCATCAACCTCCCAAGTGGTAAAGCTGTGGCCGGTGCTTTGGTTGCCCTCCAGAATGTGATGGTAAGATCCATTGCTGAACTCACTACATACTTCGGTTGTCAAGCATGGAGAAATCTAGCTGGTGCTCCACAGGAAGCTTTTCCCCTGATGGCCAGCATTTATAGTGCTGAAAGGTGCTGCACACACTATTAGAGGAGTAAAATGATCATCAGTCTTATCCATCTATGAACAATGCAAGCTATAATAACCAAAGGCTTGACAAGACATTCCCATTTGTGCAATAGTAACATGAATGTTATAGGGCATTGTTGAGTTTAAGATCTACTACACAAGATGTAACCCACACCTGACACTGTAATGAGGCCAAGAACCTGGGGCTATATAGGCCAAGGGCCCTAGGGGGAAAAACCTACTTCTGTTATTCTTCTAAAGGGACATAGAAAAACAACAACAACACCAACAACACCAACAACAACAACAACAACAACAAACCCAAATAGTCTTAATGACCTTTTGTTGTACCCATAGATCAGTGCATTAGTCAATCCTCATTGGAGAAGCTTCTTTCAGTAGATGGCAACATAGGGACCCACAACTGATCAATGCTCAGGCATCTATGTGAAAAGATTGTAGGAGCCCAAGGTAGTAGATGACTCCAAGGAAACGGAATTTTCCAAGCACAACGAGACAGATGTGCGTCTGAACTCACAGAGAATGTGAGAGTATGCAGAAGGTCTGCACAAGCTGAAGCCAAGCAAAACCTCAGCATGGATGAGGGGAAGTAGGCACAGAGCCCCACCCCCAACCAAGAAGCTACTCACAATTGATACCTGCTAGGAGAAGCAAAATCAGATTCTTTAATAGAGTGACAGTGGGCGTATCAACTACACTCCAAGGCAGACCTTATGCTCAGGAGTAGGTGGCCAGCACAAATCATACTCCATATTTTACTATGGTTTTCTTGGGGGGGGGAGGTCTCAATTTTGCTTCTGTTTTAAGAGAAAACATGACATTGGGTAGGTAAGGAGATGGGAAAGATCTGAAGAAAGGAAAAAATATGATAAAAATATATTGTATGAAATTCTCGTACTGGGTGCGGTGGCGCACTCCTGTAGTCCCAGCACTCAGGGAGGCAGAGAAAAGCCGATCTTTGTGAGTTCAAAGCCAGCCTGGTCTACAACTTGAGTCCAGAACAACCCCAAGGCTACACAGAGAAACCCTGTCTCAAACAAAGCAAGACGAAAAAGAAATTCTCAAAGAATACATATAAAGACGTTATTAAAACTATATTAAATATATAGCATCTCAAAGGAGTGAGTGCCACAAGCCCTGAGACTTATATATGTTCCTGTATAAGTGTCTAAAGGCACAGCAGAGGGGGAGGCAGGGCAGACATGGGGAAAGGAGGCAGCAGTGTGAGCATAGGGAAGTTGGGTTTATCAGTACCATATTACAGGTGGCTTCTGGTTTATAACATCATGTGTCTAGCCAATGTCCTCTTAACCTCTTCTGAGGCCTCCATGGAGCTCTATACCTGCTATAGAAAGAGAGCCACTCTACCTAAGCTGGAACCCCTTTGTCCCAATCTGGACAGGAGCTCTACCAACTGCACAGACAGTAGAGATGAGGTAAAGGCAAGCCCGCCCAGGTCGACTCCTGTAACTCTTGTGCTGTGGGGCACAGTTTCAGGAGACTCTGAGCATGGAGGAGGGGATGGTTCATGTCTAATTCCATTGACCTAGGGACCAAATAACTGGCTTTGAATCACACAGAAACTGCCTGATATAAGCAGGATCCTGCCTGCTGTTCCTTTGGCTGGCCCACTGCCTCTGCCCTATTGAAAGCTAACTAACTACTTCTCAAGACAGCTCTAAGGTCAGTTGGTCAAGAAGTGGCATGTGGCACCGCAGGATGCCCAGTCCCTGAAAAATTCAGAAGCGTCTGAAAGTAGTGCATGCTGGAAACAGTGGTGTCAAAGTCGGTGTAGCCCACATTGTCAGGAAATGCCTCTCAGGATAGAAGTTTCATTAGGATTCCAGTCAGAAGTTGTCTGGAATATAGGAACTGCACCAGGATCTGTGAATGCCAATTTGCTCTCGGCTGCAATCAGAGGAGGACATTTGGCCACCTCACAGGGAAGCAAGAGGTCATCTCCCTGGCTCCTGAGCTAACGGACCCTTATGCAAACAAGTTGGCTGGTAGAAGAGAGGAAGAGTGTGAGTATGGAATCCACATAAAAGCTTGTAGAGTAAAAGGTGGTGGACAGCTCTTATCAGACACTAAGAAAGGGATCCCTTTGGGGAATATGCTGTGCTGTGGGATCTAGGAAAGACATTATAAGGTGTTCCCTGAAAAATCAACCCCCAGGCATCACTGAATGAGTACAGACAGAGCACTGAGGCAGGGGCCCATAGATGTGCACATCCCAGCAGGCCAGGGGAGCTGCAGTGGAACATTCTGGTCTCACATATCAGGCAGTGCCCTCTCTGGCCCTCTCTGAATTCTCTGTAATTCTGCATTCAGCCCCTACCTCTGTCTCATCTCTGAGATGACAGATGTGCAACCTCTGTCTCACATGAGACGTGCCTGGCCCATCTCTTAAGTCACAGGTCGGGTTTTGCCAGGTCCTGCAACATACTCTGTCTTTTCCCACTTATTTCACTGTGTGAAAATTGCTCTGTTCTTGGGTTGTCTGTCTCCCTCTGTTCCTACTGCCAGCAAATATATTGCTTCTATTTTTGTTGTAGTCACCCTTCCTGGGCATGCTCTGTGGGCTTGCTGCACTCCCTGTGAAGCGTCTCATCCTGTTGCCCTCTCCCATGTCTGCCTCTGCCTGGTAAATACAGAAGCTGAGCGTGGAGAATGAATGGAACATGTTCAAGTTCATACAAATGGCAAGGCTAGGTGCCAACTCTGAAGCCCATGTTTCCTGGGTGTCGAAGGCCTGCTTTTTTTTTTATTAACATATATCAATTATGCAAATTAACAGGGTTCATTGTGATATTTGAATTTATGCATATAAAATGACCTGACCAAATTCAGACTCTGCATGGAGGCTCATCCCACTGCTTCACAACATCTAGGAATCGTTAAACTACGTTCAGGTAAACTTTTTTCCATTTGGGAACTTTATTTCTAACTCAGAAGAGGATCAGGGACAGACTCCCTGGCCAGCCTAGGCCTGGAAGATGCAATATAGACTCAGGACAAGGAGGGCAGGCACAGGACACAACTCACAGCAGGGTGTACTTGGTTCTGTGTCCTAACTGGGTCTGGAGACGGTATACCCTGGGTACCCAGAGATAGTGGCATTAACAGCCAGGGAAGAGGCAGCCCAAATGGGAGCAATACAAACTGACAAGCCAGGCACAAGGCTTGGGTCACAGGATCAGGGTGAGACAAGTAAGGCTTGCCTATTGACTTTCTCCCCCAGAAGCCTCTCTGTGGGAAAGAGGATTCTGGGTGCTATAGAGAGGTCAAAAACATGAGGATATCTGTATTGCACCAGCATGATGTCTGGCTAATTTGATCATCCCCTGGCTACTGAAACCACCCTAGCCCTGGTATGGTAGGAGGGACTAACAGAGCACATAGGGGGAAATAGCTATGTACCCTAGGCCTCCCTACGCAGGTCAAGCAATTAGGACCACAGGGTACATTCTAGATTTTAAGACATCATGGCTAGACTGTGACTGACAGTGATGAACTTGGTAGGTCTGGGGACAGTGCTTCCTTGGCACCACACCAAAGCAGGACTTAGCTAAAGCAGAGATACCGAGGCTAGTGATCCCTGACAGTGCTCCATTTCCTTCTAGAAGTGAGGGCCCAACTAGGGCCTGCAAAGGGAACCAGATGAGGTTTGTTTTTTTTTTTTTTTTTTAAACAAATTCTTCAACAAAGGCTCAGACAGAAGCAGCAGTGTCATAGTAGAGGCTAGGGGCCTGTGGGTTGGAAGTGTTGATGAGCAGCAGGCAGAAGTGCTGCTGAGTCAGCATTTTGGTTTGGCCTCTGCAGGAGCATAAGATAGGGCATGTAGGTTTTGCTGTCTGTCAATCACCTGGCCCACCTCCTAGATGCAGTCTTTCCATGCCTTTCTTACGATAATATTTTATTTTAAGGACAAGTGGCCGGGTTCCAAGGTCTCAGTGAAGCAGGAAGTGATGTTGTAGCTGTCTGGACCCAGCATGACCTTGGGCTCCCTCATGGGCATCAGGTATCAAGTGCTTTACTTTCCTATCATGACCTGTAGCTCACCACCAAGAGTCCATGTATAATCCCAGAACCAGCGAGATAGACACAGGAGGATTCCTGGAGCTTACTGCCCAGCCAGTCTTGCCAAGTTGGTGAGCTCAAGTTCACTGAGGGACCCTGCCTCAAAAACTACGGTGAAGGGTGATTGAAGAAGACACTGAGCGACCTCTAACCTCCATTCACATAAAAATACTCCTGAGAGTTTCCATAAACTTCTTGTCTCCTTTGCTGTTAATGTGTAGTATATTTATAAACCTAAAGAAATCAATATAGCTATGCACAAATTAACTGGACTTCCGATTTTACACACATCTCTTCAATTTACAGCAGTTCTTTTTCTGATATGGAATACCCTACTATGAATCAAATCCAAGAAATTCCACTGTGTTTAGTAAAAGAGAACTTTCAAATACAAAACTATGATGGGGGTCCACTTAGATCCAGCACAACTCAAATACCAGGGCAATCCAGATGGCAAAAATGTATTGTAATCAAGCTGCCAGTGATTGATCAAGTGCATACACCTGAAAAACCACAAATATCTGTGCCAAGTTACTATTACATTTTTCTACCAATCAAGATTTGGGGGCGGGGGCTCTCCTAGGGGCATTTCCCTTTGTGGAACATTTATCCTGTTCTCATTTGTTGGTTTATTCAACTATGGCGTCTCAACCTGCCAACCAGGACATCAGCTCCCCATGTACTTGTTTCTCATTGCCAAGCAGGATATCCGTTACCCAGGGAGGCCTTGGGAACTTAAAATTTTTGAGCCCTATTCGAAAGGGAACCTTTATTCGAAATGCCGTTAGTTCCTTCTTACAAAATGTAATATACAAAGAGCTACAAAAATACAACAAGTACAAGGGAAGGTAATTGTATAATACTAGTAGTCCTCTGGAGAAGGCATGATCTAATTGTTTAGGTGTTTTTATTAGTCTATTTAAAAGAAGAACGTCCATTAAAAAAAAAAAAAACAAAAACAAAAAAAAAAAACAGGGAAGCCAAGTTCTCTTTTTGAAAGGCACAGTGTCAAATTAAAGGCTTGCCTTCCCCTTCCTCTTACCAATAACCTGCTCTGGTAGGTGAAGAATAAATGAGGCATAGGTGAATGACTGGCTCATCTTGTGACAGCGACCTTGGTACATGACCTCACCATTTGGTAGCTGAACTCCTACCAGTGGAGAGTTCCTCAACAATGGATCAGCTGTGTTGCATGTGCCTCTGCAGGCAGGAAACTGAGATCTGGTGGAGGGCTTAACAACCACCAAGTTTCAAAATAGAGCCAACATAAATTGTATTATCAATAATTGCAGCAGCTAATTTGCATTATAAAAATCCTCTGCCTCTGGAGAGCAAACTTTGTGGGTTTTGATAATGCTATCTGTAGCCTAAAATCACAATGAAATAAAATGTTTCTTGTAAGTTAAAGGGGAGCAAAAAAAAAAAAAAAATCAAGATGTTATTTTTTTATTTACAAAGCTCATAGATCTCTCAAAATCTCAAGAGATTAGAAAATTCAAAAAGAAATTAGGTTGCCTTTGGCTTAGGAAAAAACCCAAATATATTTTATTTCAGTTCCAATGCTTTGAATCAACAGCTTAAAACATTAGGATTTCATGTAAATACCTAATATCAACTTATTTTTAATAATCCTTGGATCTACCTTAGGTGACGTTAGGGCCCATAACCTAGCTGGCCATTGATTGGGGACCCAGTTAACAGTAACAGGCGCGAGGTCTATCTTACGATATGCGCTTTAAATCTTCATAGACATAGATAGTCATCTCTTAACCTTCATCAGAGAAGCTTCTTTTTGCTGCCAATACCTACAACTCCAGAAAATACGAGGCTGTAGAGCACACACCTCTAAATGGGATGTCTACACCCTGCTTCTTCCTTAAACAGCTCCGTGGCCCCAGAAGAGGGGCAGAAAGATTGTAAGAGCCAGAGGTAGTGGCTGCCTGCCCTGCAGCAAAATGATAGTCGCTGGGCATGGTAGGACCATTGCACAAGTATACTCATTGCAGCTGCAATTGCATGCACAAGATCAACACACAATCAAGATTAAGCCATCCTAGCGTGGATGGAAGATGGCTTCATGAAGTCCCGCCCAGATGAGGAGCTATTGGCAAGTGATGTCTGCAGGGAGAGGGAAAATTGGCTTTCTTCAGGAAGATGGCCCTGAGAGGCTACTAGTGTTCTAGTAGGTCATCACCCTCCCCATGAATATATACATAGCACCTTGACCATGGACCAGGCATTTCTCACTCCTGGGTCTCACTTTCCCCATTTTTCACAAAGAGTAAGATGCATGTGATGCATCCTAACTTTCAGTCACTCTTCAGGAACAGGACCCTGGTTTATGTCAACTGGCCACAGCACCAGTCACCCCACTGGAACTCAGGTTCTTAACCAAGAACTGAGGATGGGAGCAATGCATTGCCTTTGAAGAGATGGAGTGGCTAGGAAGGGCTCAGGTGTAATCTACGAAGTGACTTTTAAGAAAAATAATTAAAACAAGACCTTTGAGTGCTGACTATTGTCTGCACTTTGGAAACTTACTCTTATGATCTCGTCTCAGTGAGGGAATTAAAGCTCCAGTCACAGCATTTATGTCCAGCTCCCATCAAGCCTTACACACAACCTTTATCTGCTCAGGTCCCTTCCCCCCTTCTCTGTGGGATTGTTAATTCTGCCAACTATGCCCCATGTCCTTATTCTTCTTCCTGACCCTCACCAAGGGACAGGCATCAAGCAGTGTTATTTGGACTCTCTTATCTGAACATCTAAAGAAATCTTTTTGGTATCTTTGTAAAATTGTCTTCTTTCCATCCCTCCATCCCTTCCTTTTTTTCCCATTTCATGCTGGTATCAGCTTCAGATACCTAAAACCAAAGAACACCATCTGATAATGATGGGTGAGTACCCAAAGCCATGATACCAATTGTATTAAATTATCTTTCCTAAAAAAGTACATTGATTTCCCCAAGTTCCCTCAGCTTCACTTGATCTTAGCCAAAAGGCCAAGAAGCAATGTGTATTCCTTCATCTTAACATGAGATCGGTACCAAAAAAAAGAGAAATGGGTAACATTTTCAGGGCAAAGTGTTGTCTCAGAAGCAGATGGAGAAGGCAGCTGCAGTGTATGTCTGGGTTGCACTTATAAAGGAGGTGGAATTGATTTTTGCTGTTGCCAACAGGCCAGACCATCCATCCATCCGCTCTGCTGTAATCTTTGAGCAACACACAGAAGTTTTCAATGAATCAACATTTTGGGACTCTCATACTTTGGTTCTTCAAGCTCATTCTTCAAACCCTCTGGAGTTTAGCCTGGGAATGGCAGAAGCAAGGGCTCATATGAAGGCTTGTGTAAGCATGGAGCTGCCCTCTCCCTCTCTGGATGCTCTGGAGCTGATCCAAGTCTCTTTCAACATCTCTGAGGAGGTACAGGGATGCCTTAGTGGGTATTGGGGCACTGAAGTTCTGTCTGCAGCTCTGCTCACTGTGCGGAGAGCAAGAGATCTGAAAGGATGCATTTGCCTAGGAAAGGAGTAACTTGAATAATATGTCTCAATTATGAATAGGACTTTTCTTAGCTAGTGAAATAACGTTTCTCCCTGTGTTTTCATGATGTGTAATTCTACTGCTGCTGGGGGGCATCTATGAGAAAGACTGGCTATATAATGAGTTTTATTCTCCCACAGCAAACTCACCCATTCAATTCATAAGATTCAATTTTTCTGTACTCCATAGCTAGATTAAAAACAGAGAGACTTTCCTCCCTTTCTGAGAATTAAAGAGGTCATTTAAGTTGATAAAACAGAAGTTCAAAGGAGTATGGAAGCCAGACAGAGAAGAAATTACAAAGGAAAAGAGAAAAGACCTCAAGGTGAATAAAAGCAATACAACACACCAATTCTTACATAATGCAGCAAAAGAGTGATAAATAGAAAACTTATAGTTGCAAACACCTTAAGCAAGAAAAGAAAGGTTTTTAAACCAGTAATCTAACTTTATAACTTAGAAAAAAACTAGAAAAGGAAGAATAAACTAAACTCAAAGCTAGAAAAAGGAAGGAAATACAATGTTCCTCATTTATCCATGGAGGACAAGGCCCACAGTAGATGCTTAAAATCATAGGTAGAACTAAATTCTAAGTATGCTGTACTATGCTTTTTCCTATACATATGTAACTGTATTTTTTTTACTACAATTTAAGCACTGTAAAAGATTAGCAGCAATCACAAAATGTAAAGCATAGTCACAACATATAATATATGAATAAACGTTAGATATCTGTGAATTTGAGGCTAGCCTTGTCTACAAAGGAAGTTCAGGACAGCCAAGGCTACACAGAGAAACCCTGTCCCCACCCCCCAAAAGAATAAAGATTAGGAAAAAGTAGTATGTCTTCCCCAGGGTATTTTATTGTACTTCATTTACCCTTTTTTTATGAAGTGAGATGATGGACTATGTACATGATGAAACATAATAAACAGAATGATGAAGGCATCGTGATGTCACACTGGGTACCACATATGATAACTATGAATGCCATGAAGTGAATTAACATAAGCAGAATATTTATGAGTTATGGAGAGATGTTTTACATTCTGGGTAGCAGAGGGAAGTTCAGCATGAGATTCTATCAGGCTGCTCAGAATAGTGTGTAATTTAAACAGCTTGAATTGCTTATTTCTGGAATTTTCTATTTCATATTGCCATACCATAGTTGGCTATGGACAGCTGAAACCTTAGATACTGGGGGCTGGGCCACTATGCCAAAAAAGCAAATAGGAGAAAGAAGCAAAGCCAACAGCTTATTTTTCAAAAAAAAAAATATGAACAAAATTGTCAAACTTTTGGCTAGCTTAAGAAAAAATGAAAGAAGACTCAACTAAGCAAAATCAGAAATGAAGTGAACCAAATTTTTCAGATATAAAACAGAATTATCAGCAATTTCATGTCAACACATTGAATAACTTAGATAAAATGAATAAATTCCTTACAAAAGACACCTATTAAAAATGAAACATGAATAAAATTTAAATAACGCTCAACTAGAAAGGTTAAATCAATAGTCAAAAATTCCTCAACAAAGTCCAGGACCACTGGAGAAATCTACTGAACATTTAAAAAAAGAACTAAAATCAATACCCCACAAACTCTGCAAAATATTGAAGAGTAGAGACCATTTTAAAGCTCATCTTATGAACCCAGCATTTTTTTTTTAAAAAGATATAATCTAAAAGAAAATCCAGACAAATATCCCTGAAGAATAGTGATGAAATATTCCTCAACAAAATATGAACAAATAGAATTCAAAATCACATTAAAAAGATCATATACCATGACCAAGTGGGAGTTGGCTCTGGAATTTTAGAATGGTTCACCATCTGAAAATCAATACATGTAATATACCACATCAATAGAATGAAGAAAAAAACACATGGTCGTATTGATGCAGGAAAATCATTTTCACAAAAATGAACACGTTTTTGTAATAAAAACACTCAAGCCAGCAGTAGAAGGAAACTATATCCCAACCTAGGAAAATACCATGTGTAAAAAGCCTCTGTCTTGCATTTCAATGGGGAAGCACTAAAAGCTTTCCCTTTAAGATCAGGAGCAAGGCAAGGATGGCCACTCCAAATGCTCAACAGTGTGCTGGAGATCTTAGTCAAGACAGTCAGACAATCAAACAAGATAATAGGTGTCTTATCTAGGGTTTCCATTGCTGTGATAAAACACTCTGGTCAACATGAACTTTGGGAGGAAAGAGTTTATTTCATCTTACAGCTTGTAGTCCATCATAGAGGGAAGTCAGGGCAGGAAACAAAAGAACTGATGCAGATGCTGTGGAGGAATGCTGCTTACTGGATTGTGCCTAGTAGCTTACTCATCCTGCCATTTTATATACCAGAGGACCACTTGCCCAGGAGTGGCACCACCCACAATGAGTTGGGCCATTCCTAATCAATTCTGCATAGGCTTGCCCACAGGCCAGTCTGGTGGGGGCATTTTCTTAACTGAGGTTTCCTTTTCTCAAATGACTGTAGCTATGTCTAGAAATAAGAGAGAGAGGAAAAAAAACCCCACTAACCAGGACAATAGGCATACAAATGTAAGAAGAAAACTACACAGCATTGTTCAAAAAACTTGAGAAAGGTTCAAGAAAACAGAAAGGGGTCCTGAAATTGTTGGGAAGATGTAATATCAACACAATTTCAATACTCCTTAAAGGGGTCTACAGATTCAGTGAAATCTCCTCTCAAAATACAAATGTGTGTGTGGGTGTGCACGTGCATGTGTGGGTGTGTATGTGGGAAAAAAATCCTAATCCAAATGGAAATTGAAGAATAAATACCCAACATAATCTTGGAAAAGAACAAAGTTGGGAATGCGACACTTCCTTATTTCAAAACGTAGCACAAAGGTACAGCTGTTGAGACAGTGCCAACTGGCAGAAGGACTGAAATGTTCACCAGTACAAGAAGATAAAGAGGTCAGAGTTATCCTCTCAGAAGGCTAGGTGATGTCAATAAAGTTAACAAAAGTACACAGTGGGAAAATGATAATTTCTGCAGCAAACTGTATCTAATAAAAGGTAAAAATTCAGAATACATAAGAAATTCTTATAAGTCAGTAAGAGTAAGCCAATAATACGATGTAAAAGTGAGTAAAATACTTGAATTAACAATTCTGTAATGAATATAAATAAATGACCAAAAGTATGTGAAAACACACTCAACATCACCAATAATTAGAGAAATGCAAATAATAGGAGACCCCTTTGTTCTTTTAGGATAGGTACCATATTCCTGATAGTAGAAAATTTTCTGGTTTTCACACAAAATAACAAATGTTGGTAGAGGTAAAGAGAAATTGGAAGCCCTGTGCATTGATGCAGCTACAATGGATACAATATTATAGCTTCACCAAAAAATGAATAAAGATAGAAAATACTATATGGTTCAGCAATTTCATTATGGATGTAAACCCCCCAAAATTGAAAATGAGATCTTGAAGAAATGCTTTTACCTCCATGTTCATAGCAGTACTATGTACAGTAGCTAAAGATAAAACCAACTCGATGTCTTTCAATGTCTCAATAGGCAAATCATGGCATAAAGCATACAATGAGATGCTATTTATTCTTTGAAAAACATATATGTGTTACTCCATGGATAAACCTTGACATCATTATGCTAATGGAGGTGTGACGTCTAGAATAGTCGGTCTCATAGGAAATGGAAATAGGAGATGGCAATAGCTGAATGGAGAGTGAAGGCAAAGCTGTTCGATGGCAACGTAGGTTCAGCCTTTCAATGTTAAAAAAAAAAAACAACAACTAGAGGCTGGAGAGATGGCTCAGTGGTTAAGAGCACTGGCTGCTCTTCCAGAGGTTCTGCGTTCAATTCCCAGCAACAATATAGTGGCTCACAACCATCTATAATGTCATCTGATGCCCTCTTCTGGCCTGCAGGTGTGCACGCAGGTACAACATTGTATAATAATAAATAAATAAACCTTTTTAAAAAACTACTGGAGATTGTTGCAGTGCAATAGGACTGTATTTGATATTGCTGACTCATATACTTTAGAGAGTTAAATGGTGAATAGTTCTGTGTAGCTTACACAGTTAAAATAAAATGAAGTGTGACTACTTGTAATCAGTTTAGTTCTTGGGAAAACGTTCTAGTGGGCTTTGGAACAACTTCAGTATTGACATCTAGCTTTTCAATAGGAGATTTTGTAAAATCTACCTACAGAATAAGTATGTCTGACATAAATTTACTGTCTGATTTGGGATGTAATATAACATATATATCAAAGTCTAAGATCTTAGCATATAAGGTGTTTAATATTTCACCAATAATTTTAGATCAATTACATGTTGCATTTATAATATTTTTGATAAACTGGGTTAAGTAAACTATACCATTGAAGTAAATTTAATTATTTCTTTTCATTTCTATACAAAAAATACAAATGAAAATATACAGGCTATATTTCTGTCAGATAATTTCTAAGGAGAGTGACCAGAGAGGTTGGAAGAAAGCAAGGGAAGTGCAAATGCTGTACGGTTTTCACGGTTATCAAAGAGGATAGCAGAGTGATTAACTTGTCATCCATCGGACAAGTTGACGATCTCACAGTTACCCCAGAACTCACTCATGAGGAAACAAACCCAATGCACATGGTTAAAGCTAGAAAAAAAAAAGAAGAAAAGTCATTGGGAAATTTCAAAAGAGCCTATCTTAGGGTCTCTGTTGCATTGATAAAACGCCACGACCAAAAGCAACTCAGGAGGGAGTGGGTTTATGTAAATAGCTTATAATTTCACATCACAGTCCATCATTGAAGGAAAGCAGGGCAGAAACCCAAGGCAGGAGCCTGGGCCAGGAACCGAAACAGAGGCTATGGGGCACTGCTCACCGCCTTGCTCAGTCTGTTTTCATATACCACTTAGGACCACTTGAGCTGAGGTGGTGCCATCCACAGCGAGCTGGACCCTCTCACATCAACAAGAAGATGCACTATACTCTTTCCCACAAGCAATCTTGTAGAAGCATTTTGCCAATTGAGTTACCCTTTTCTAAAATGACTCTAGCCTGTGACAAGTGACATAGAACTGTCTAGCACAGAGCTCCAACAGAAGAGAAAAATGAAAACATAAAAACAAAGCCTGATGAAGAGAGCATTCAAAAGAAAAAGTATAAACAATTCCAAGTACATTAGTTACTTTGTCATAGGAAGATTGTGGTTTTCTTTTAAAATATGTAGATGCTTAGACTGTATTATCAATATTTTTAAATATAGCTATATAGTCCATGCACAAGATATATGCATAAAACATAGGAGAAAGAGAAAAGTTCTGTCTGGAAAACTCATACAAAAAAAAGCTGAGGTAATGTATTTCTGTATTAAAGTTTGCAGCTGTGAGCAATGGAAGCCATTCAAGCTGTGACGTGAGGTGTTCAATTTTAAAAACCCTTAGAAGAAAATGGCTGCAAGGGCAAGAGACCAAGAGGTCTATACACAGTTCCCCTTAAGTCTTAACTGAATATCCATCAATGCATTTATTGGAGCTACCACCAGAGACATAGAAAAACAACTGCAAAATAGAGCAGGAGCTACTCATGCAAGAACAGGAAGAGTTTGTGTTGCCAGGCAGAGCAGCATACTCTCAATATTCACAGGATGTCAGAGTAATCAGAAGCAATCAATCACGTGGAAAAATTAGCTCTAGATTAAGGTTGCTCTAGTCCTACCTAACAAAGCTTGAAAGTGAAGTCTCCAAAGAATCAAAATGTTTTCAAGTAACTTAATTGCATCCCAGGATAGAGCTCAAGAATATTTATAGGAAGTAAAAATATCTACGGAGCCTCAAGTTGTGCACAACTAGCAGCTTTCTTTCTAGGCAGCTAATCTTTGCATATGCCCGTGGAGATGTGCGCTGATTTATTGCAGCAATTGAGAAAAACTAGACTGAACTCAAGGGTCCATCAATAAGGTAATGCATAATTAAATTGAAGTATATTCACACAATGGGATATTATAACTCATTAACAATGAGCCGAATCTATATATTAACATATTCAAATATCAAAATAAATATACTGTAGACATTTTTGGAATAAAATATTAAATGGTGCTGGTAATAGTCCATGTAGATAGCCAGCTAAAATGTAATGAGTGACTGTATGCATTGAGTCCTGTGAAGATGTATTGTCTTATTTAACTTACCAAACTTTATCTGACAGATGGTGGAACTAGGGAACAGGACCAGCAATTACAGAAGCTCGTTTGTTTGTTTGTTTGTTTATTGCCCGAGAGCTCTGCTGTCAAACTGCCATGTTATAGTGCAACACGCCATATTCAGGGTTATACAAAGTGACTCTGGCTCTATGAATTTAGACAGCTAGGAATGCTGAGTGCTGTCATTTTTACGAGGGGCGGGGGAGAACAATTTAATAACAGGTCAACATTGGTCAGACCCAGGTGGTGAATTTGGACTGTAGTTTGATTGCCTATGCTTTTTAACAAGTTCCAATTACATTATGCTGAAATTTATTAATTAAAAAAATCTTTATAAAAGAGCTGAGAATTTTTACATAGTTGATGAGGCACCTCCTGGGGGAAATAAGAAAAGCTGCCCAGAGGCCCTTCTCCGAGTTCAAGGCCAGCTTGGTCTACAGAGCAAGTTCCAAGTGGGCTAGGGATACACAGAGAAACCTTATTTTAAAACTCCAATAGATAGATGATGATGATGATGATGGTGGTGGTGGTGGTGATAGATAGATAGATAGATAGATAGATAGATAGATAGATAGATAGACAGATAAGAGATGTAAACAAGCCACGTATCTACAGATGTTAGGTAGATACTGAAAATGTATAATAGACACACAACAGTAAACTATTTAACAACACAAAAGAATGCAATCCTGTAATTTACCCAGTACAGGCAAAACAGAGATCAGCATGTTAAGTGAAATAAGTCAAGCACAGTGTCTTGTCACTTACATGTAATGTAAAATATTAATTTCATAAAAGTGGGAAATGCTTACTACAGAACAGGGACAGTTAGGAGGCTGATGAGAGGAAAGGTTGATCAATGAGTCCAATGTAAGATGGGCACAAGAAGCTCTGGGTTGCAGCTGTGTGACAGCTGCAGATAACAATTGTGCATTGTGCATTTAAAAAATTAGAAGAAAGGTTATTATGGCAAAAAATAGTTAACTATTTAAGGAATAAATATTTAGCCTGATTTAAGTGTTATGGGACAAATAGACCCTTAGACTGTTACATAGCATCTCTTTAATATGTATGACTTTATGTTTTTTCATAGCAATTAAAGCAAAGAAGCTTTGGAGAAGAGAGAAAGATGGAAGGAGGAGGGAAGAGGGAAGGAGAGAGAGAAAGAAAGAGAGAGAGAGAGAGAGAGAGAGAGAGAGAGAGAGAGAGAGAGAGAGAGAGAGAGAGAAACTGTAATTTAGTGGTGCTCAACTTCCCTAATTCTGAGACACTTTAATACAGTTCCTCATCTTGATGTCACTCTGGACTGAAAAATTATTCACATTACTGTTTCATAACTGTAATTTTGCTAATGTTATGAGTTTTAATAAAATATCTGATATGCATACGACTCCTGTGAAAGGATCCTTCAACCTCTAAGTGGGATCACGACCCACAGGTTGAGCATCAATTGCTCGTTCCAGCGAGGGCTTTAGGCTGGATATGGAAGCCTTCCTAGGTGTAGGAAATACTTCCTCCGGTGTGGGATGGGCTACACTGGAATTTCATGAGTTGGTTCCTCGGAATTCCTGCATCTGCCTCTCTGGGTTTGGAACCTGGGAATGATTTAACTGTGCAAACAGATTTACTAGGCATTTCACCCTGTGCCAGGGTGAGGAGACAGAAAGCTTAGAGCATGTGCAGGTAAAGACCTGGGTGAAGAAGGCGCAGTCCTTGGCTTCTCCAGTCACACTGGCTGGGAGCTCTGGGGAGTGGCCACAGGATATGGCCTTCTCCTTCGGGTTTGAAGCTTGAGCAGGAAAATATGACTTTTGCATCTTGAGGCTTCAGGTAGCTCAGCCTTTGTTGTCCTTGAGCAGGAGGGGATGAGGTTAATAGTAAACCTGGGGGAGCCACTCCCTCTCTCTCTGCCAGGAGCCTGCATACACTTTGGGCAAGGAGGCCTACAGCAGCCGTGGTCCTGTGGCTGCACCAAAGGCTGCAATGGCATTTGGACACAGTTGCCATTTCCTCAACATACACACAGACTTTCCTAATCCTCATTCACTTATCTAAATTCCAGTACCATTCATTTATTCTTTTCTGTGACCACATAGATGTGGCAGTGCCCCTGCCTAATACCCTTTTATAGTTGATCTAATCTATGCTATGTCCCATCAAAAGTGGTATCTTTGTAAATGTCGAGGTAACTTCTTCACATACCTTTTAATAATAACTCTTAATTCTTTAAATAATAACTTAATTAAGTAATAACTTAATTAATTCTTTAATAATAACTCTTGATTCTTTAAATGAAAGATACAGACTAGTAAATCACACACACACACACACACACACACCATTGGTGTATCCCATTTCATAAAACAAATATGACTTGATATAAAGGTCCAGATGAAAATATATTCTACTCTCATGGTAGGCCATCCAGACAAAAACTAAATGAAGAGACACTCGAATGAATACTATACATAATGTAGACTTAACAGTGTCTACAGAACACTCCACCCACACAGTGCAGAATAAACACTCTCCTTGGTCCACAAGAGACTTCTCTAAGATGAGCCATATTTTAGGACAGAAAACAGGTAGTAACAAATACAAGAACACTGAAACAATTTCATGTCTTCAGTCTTCACAATGGATTAAGACTGCAAATCAACAGCAAGAGAAACTACAAAAACCAAACCAAAAGAAAACCTAAAAGTCAGAGAGCTTAAACAGCACAGTCTTGAATGATGAATGAGTTACCAAATAAATCATGAGGGAAATTTGTTAAATTCAAAGAATGAAAAGAAAGGTAAAAGACAGTGTTCCAGGACCTGTGGAGCACAAGGAAAATGTTCTAAAGGGGAAGCTGTAAATGCCTACTTTTCAGAAATCAGAGAATTCTCAAATAAATAATTAAATTATGTAGAAAACAAGAGCAAGCCAATCCTTTATTAGTAGATTGATGGAAAAAGGTCAAGGACAAAAATGAATGAAACACAAGTTAAAAGAACAATATAAAGAGTCAATGACTCACAAAGACTTGGTTCTTTGAAGTCATAAGCAAGGTTGATCAATCTCATCCTGGCAAATAACCTTCCTTCAAGCTCATAACTGAGATTTCAGATGCTCCTTTGTCCACCCAGAAATGCACTGATTTTTTTTTAGGTGAGTGATATCCATGGAAAATAATTCCATTGATCCATTACCCCTTTCTGACTGTGCCAGTGTTAGCAAGTGACTGATTCTAACCCTGTATCCATGCTCTTACCATGATCCATGTGGGATGGTGAGGGGTGGAAGGAAATGATCTCCACTGATTGTAAACTTGACTGTTTTTTCTGTGTGATTTTGTGGGATAGAGGGGAACAGTTCTGTGTAGACAGTCTAGAAGGGCTATGAAGCTTGCTTTCATGTCTTGGCTCTTCCATCTTTGCCATGTGGGATATTTGGAAAGTTATTTAAATGCCCTGAACCACTATGTCTTGATCTAGAGACAAATTAAATTCTAATTCATAGACTGTGTGAGGATTAATGTGATGTAATACTAAAATCCAGGACATCAAGTAACACCTTATAATAGAGACTGTACTATTACTGGTTTTAAAAAATGTACTGGGAACATTAAAGTTCGGTGGCAGAATACATGTCCAAAGTAGTCCCTACTCTCCACATTGTGGGACCCACAAGAAGACTGTGCTACTATATCTGAACAGAGGGTCTAGGTCCACATCACACATGGTCCTTGGATGATGTTTCAGTTTCTGTATAATTGTGTAGTTATCCTGTATTATGTGGCTAATATCCATGTATGAATGAGTTTATACCATGTGTGTCTTTCTGGGTCTGGGTTACCTTACTCAGCATGATCTTTTCTCATTCCATCCATTTGCCTGCAAATTTTAATATTTCCTTGTTTTTAATAACTGAATAGTATTCCATTGTGTAAGTGTACCACAGTTCCTTTATCCATTCTTCAGATGAGGGACATCAAGGTTGTTTCCAGATTCTTGCTGTTGTGAATAAAGCTGCTATGAACATAGTTGAGTATGTGTCCTTGTAATGTGGTGGAGCATCTTTCAGGTATATTCCCAGGAGTGGCATGGCTGGGTCTTGAGTTACAATTATTCTCAATTTCCTGAGAAAGCACCAGATTGATTTCCAAAGTGGTTGTACAAGTTTGCATTCCCACCAACAATGAAGGAGTGTTTCTCTTTCTAGACATCCTTGCCAGCATGTGCTATCACTTGAGTTTTTGATCTTAGCCATTCTGATGGGTGTAGCAAACTGTCTCTGTCACCTTCTCATTTGGAAAGCTAGTAATCTATACTCACTGTATACTCAGGTAATCAATTTTATTCCTTCTCTAGTCTCTGATGGGGTTGAAGACTAGATAGTTTAGTTTTACAATGAAACTTAGTTGTTCAGGGGTTAAGGTGTTTTTAGGTCTAGATAGATGTTTTAAGCTGGTAATGGCGAGATGTGATAGATATTGATTTACATTCAGAATTTTAGATGCACCAAGGTAGGAAAGATATTTTCTTAAAGGCTGCTAAATACAAATAGCCAAAAACACTAAGAATGTAACATTTATATAATTCCTGATTGTGTCATTGTTCTTCTTGCTGTAGGTAGTTTATTGTATATATGTGTAATAATATAAATATATATGTAAAAATTTTTTTTAAAGAAACTGAAAAGAATTGGGAACACTGATGTCTTTTAAGCACCCAGGAAATGGAATCCATTCACTATTGGTTCTGGCTTTCTGCTGTGTCCTGGGGCTAATGCCTGTGTTTGTTTGTCTTGCAGTTGTTACTTTTATGATGACTAATAGTAGATATTTACAGGAGCTTTTTCTTGGGTAGACCCAAAAGACATATCATCACAGTTACCCCTCTTGACAAGCCTTTGAATGAGACACTGAAATTGTCACCATTTCATGGAAGCTTTTGGACTTAAATGGCCTGTCCAGGCTCTCCTTGCCAAAGAGATGGACAAAAAGGAGGACTCGGGATGTCTATGCCTTTCTTTCATGTTGTAGTTTGTTAAATAATAGTCCCTCCTTCTTTCTGCTTGTTGTATGTTGAATAATGAGACTATTTATTTATTGATTTCCTTAATGATCACTGTCATTTTTATTGTCTGTATTGGGGGTATCATTGACAATCTTTTCATTGGCCAGCTATGGCCCCAAAGTTATGATTTAAGAAACATCAAGATTCTTCAAACAAACGATAGAGCTACCATAGCATAAGTAAGTAGCTAGCAAGATGCCATAGGAGGGGGTGCCATAGCAGATTGTTTGGTGCCTTCAGAGGTATGGTCTTGCTGAATGTTTAATCAAGATTCCCAAGCCTGTTAGGGAAGAATGAAGTTGCTATTCTTTGTAAGTCTCCTCATCCCTAGCCTCTGCACTTAAAGTTGCTTAGTTTTTCTGGTTAGATTAAGTTTGTGTAGCTTATGAGTTGAATGATAACACAGCCTCCGAATGGAAGCATTAATTTTACAACTTTCACAAACCATTAATTTTATTCCATATCAGTATTTTTAAATGTCCTTGTTTTACTTCCCTGCCTCTAAAATGTTGATTGAAATACTTAATTCATATTCATTTTTCTTCCTTAGAAATATATTTACAGTAATAATAATTTTATTATTGTTGAAATATTATCACATAGTATTCTTATTTCTGCCTATTCAGAATATTACAATTATTCTTTTTATTTTTCTTTCACCATTCAATTATTTAGGATACGGTGATTTTTTAGGTGATTGAATTTAAAAATAAATATTTTATTAGGCTTGGTGAGCAAATCCCTGTCACGTCTAGTGTGGAAAGTCTTTATCAAAATTTCTTATGGTCTAATAGAGATCACAGTCATAGGCACCAAAAACAGTATAAGGTTTATGGTCACATGGTTACAAATTTCAACTATCTGTCTTACTAATTTTATTACCCACAGTCCTTCTTATTTATTTTATATTACCTTCTGTAGAACTTTAAAGTAAGTAAATTGCTTTCTCACTGTCACTCTGTTCTTCCATTCTCCCTCTCTCTTACTCTGTGTGTGTGTGTACGTGTGTGTGTGTGTGTGTGTGTGTGTGTGTGTGTGAGAGAGAGAGAGAGAGAGAGAGAGAGAGAGAGAGAGAGAGAGAGAGAGAGAGGGAGAGAGAGAGAGAGAGAGAGAGAGAGAGAGAGAGAGAGAGAGAGAG
>OU015755.1:31357381-31368678 GCA_907169655.1 Acomys percivali | reverse complement strand
AGAGAGAGAGAGAGAGAGAGAGAGAGAGAGAGAGAGAGAGAGAGAGATTGTCATATGGATCCCCTAAAGCTGGAGTTTGGGGTTATGGGCAGTTGTAAGCCACTTGAATTGAGCCGGAAATTGAGATGGAGTTTCCTGAACAATCCCTCCAGCTACCCCTGGGTCCAGAGCGCTCACTGGTTGTTCTTTCCCCTACAAGCCATTATCTGTGAAATGTGGGTGTGAGCAACACCTCCCTCATGCAAGCATCACTAGTCTTATTCTTTAACGCTATTCTTACTTGAAACAAGCATTATTTGAAAACAGGAACTACACAATTAATCTACACAATGAGTTAAAACTTATTCAACTGCCAAGTGGGTAATGAGTGGACAGTCTATATAACACATGGACACACTGGGCAAAAGGATGGTGCATGCCCGGAGTATCAGACAGTGGGATGATTGCATGGGATGTCATCCTTTCTGCTACCTATGATGACATGCAATTTAAATTTTTGAATTATTTCTGAACCTTTCCATTTTTAAATCACGCTAAGCCAAGGGTACCTGAAACTATAGGATATCAAACTGTGGTTAAGCAGCTACTGCTGTTCCTCATTGCATGTTCCTTCTGTCCTCCCTCTGTCCAGGTGCTTACCTGCAGCCAGATACATCTAGGTGCATGGTGATGGGTAATTTGGTGAAATAGAAAAGGCTCCCTCCCACCAACATGCCTCTAAGAGCCAGTCTCCCACCAAATTTCCCATAAGTCTCTGAACATTAAGAGAAATCAAAGTAATTTGTCTTTTTCTGAGCACATACTACATCTTACTTTTACAATTTTCTTCCAGAGTCCCAGGGAGAAAAAGAAACCTAGCTTGGCGGTTGCAAAATGGCTGAGCGACAAGACAGAGGAGGGTGTAGAATCCTGGCAAGCACAGCCTTTGTTGCTGAAATGTCAGAGCGACTGAAGTCAAGTCCATTAATCTTGTTTTATTGCAAGATTCAAAATCGCCATGGTATGGCAGCCACAAAATTGATGGATGGGTCTCCCTGCATTCACCCAGCACCTTGGCTGCCTGGGAAACCAGACCTCAGATGAGCAGGGAGAGGAAATTAAAACCGCCCTTCGAGAGTTTCAGTCTCCGCCTCAGCTAAGGAAGGATGGGGCATCTGTGGGCTCCGGCCACAGATCTGCATATCGCTGAGATTTACCACATTTCAAAATAAGCAAATCAAAACCCCGGCAAAGTGAGAACCATCGCCATAAATCTTAAGCAATGGATCTCTAGACCGACTGGCAGGGAGAGCGCAACCCAGCCACCCAGCTGTTGCTCAAGGCCGCCAGGCTGTGCCGTGACCTTGATTGCCTTTTTGTTATTGTTTCCCATTCGATTCTTTGGGTCTTATTTGGTAGCCTAGGCTGTCCTGGAACTCCCTATGCAGGCCAGGCTACCTTCAACCCGGGGTCCATCCTCCCCAGCTTCTCAAATGCTGGGATTAAGGTTACTCCCAGCTCGTGTTTTGTTTGCCTTTTTGCTAATGAAGTAGATGCAGGGCGCAGAGACTGGTTGTTTTAATTTGCCATCCTCTGAGGGCTAGGGCACTGGACCCTTCCTTCTTATTTCTGTTTCCTAGTTGGATCTCATTCTTTTGTCCATAGCCATTTTCCTTCGGCTCCAAACATAATTAATGTCTCACTTCAGTAGCTTGGCATTTATTGTGAGCTGTCTACCGCCATTCCTAAGGCAGTACTAAGAACCAGGAAGCGGGGTGGGGGAGGAAGGTGGCGGATGGGGGCTTACAATACCCCCCCCCCCCCCCCCCGGTTGTACTTTGTTTTCTAATCTGAGAAAGCATAGAGATGCTTCCAGTTCCTCATTATCTCTTCTTCTTTGTGATTAACCTCTGTCATTTGCTATACGTTCATTTCTGCCTTCTTTTAAACTTCTAAGGTCAATTAAAGGAGACCTTCAAACCAAAAGAAATTTTTTTTTCTGTTAGATTTATGAATTACACAGATCCCTTTTTTAAATCACATGGATTTCACAAATGTTATATTAACTAATTTTCCATGTTTACTTCTTGGCTGTGAATTGAGTTTGCTATAAGCACAATCTACACAAAGAGATTATTATGTTTGTTTTCCTTTGTGTTGATGCCTTATCTTTTGTTGTTGGTTTATAATACATTTCAGTATCTGAAAAGGTCAGGTCAGTGAAAGCCAACATTGTTTTGTAGGGTGTTTTATTTGTTCTTCTTTTAACTAGGGAGAATTCGGGCTGGAGAAGTGGCTCAGTGCCTAAAACCACTTGTTCTTTCAGAGGGCCAACTTTGGTTGCCTATCTACACAGAGGCCCAAGACTACCCATTACTCCAGTTCTAGAGGCCCTGACAGCCTCTGGGCCCTGACAGCCTCTGGGCTCTGACAGCCTCTGGGCTCTGACAGCCTCTGGGCCCTGACAGCCTCTGGGGTCTGACAGCCTCTGGGCCCTGACAGCCTCTGGGCCCTGACAGCCTCTGGGGTCTGACAGCCTCTGGGCCCTGACAGCTTCTGGGCCCTGACAGCCTCTGGGGTCTGACAGCCTCTGGGCTCTGACAGCCTCTGGGCTCTGACAGCTTCTGGGCCCTGACAGCCTCTGGGCTCTGACAGCTTCTGGGCTCTGACAGCCTCTGGGCTCTGACAGCTTCTGGGCCCTGACAGCCTCTGGGCTCTAACAGCTTCTGGGCTCTGACAGCTTCTGGGCTCTGACAGCCTCTGGGCTCTGACAGCCTCTGGGCCCTGACAGCTTCTGGGCTCTGACAGCTTCTGGGCTCTGACAGCCTCTGGGCCCTGACAGCCTCTGGGCTCTGACAGCTTCTGGGCTCTGACAGCCTCTGGGCTCTGACAGCCTCTGGGCTCTGACAGCCTCTGGGCTCTGACAGCCTCTGGGCTCTGACAGCCTCTTCTGACCTCCATGGGCACCAGGCACACATGTAGTCCACAGACACAGATGTAAGCAAAACACTCATACACATAAATAAATCTAAAATTGTTTTAATACTTAGGACTTTCCCCAGTTCTCAGGCAACTCTCAGAGACATATTTAGGTAACCAATGTGTTTATAAATGGCATAGACTATATTGTGTTTTTACATTTACTTATTTTTGAAATACAATCCTTTTGAAGATTGCTCACATAACAATCTGTGGTTCTACCATGACTTAGACAGGCAATCATGCTTAACTTGTATCTTATTTTGCTATATTCTGCTGTAAGGGAATATCTTCTGGTTAACTTCATAATTCTAAAAGTTAATTCTGGATGTTTTCCATTAAAACCTTCTGATTCTGTAGGTATATAGTCACATAAAGTCATTATGCATGACACTCCACCCTTTTCTAATTGTCACCTATTATTTTGTCTTTTCTTTCTTATGTTCCTTCACGATTTTGTGAAATAAAAGGTGTTGGAAGAGCCTTTGCCCAGAGGGACTATCTGTTTGCACAACCCCTGCCCCACCTCCCCCCTCTCCCCTCCCTCCTCACTCCCTTCCCCCTCCCCAGTGTAATCATACTGAGCATATTGAGCTGAATGAAGCCCGTATCTTGTTGGAGCAGCAGCAGCCTTGCAAACGTTTTTCCTGGTACATGCTGTGTGGTGTTATGGCTAGTCAGTGTTGTAGGAAATTACACACATGCCCCATGATTCCAGTCTTACCATGAATGATTATTTTCATTTTATAGATGAGTCACAGCATGGAAAGAGGTTGCTAGATGCCCAGGTCCATAGCAGAAAGATGATACAAGTCTGACTCCTAAGATCGTGCTTATAACTTCTAGTGAGATTGCTTTTTATCAACTCTGAAGTAATTGGGGGGCAGGGTCATTTTTCAGGCAAACTTGGTTTTGGTTATAAAAATTGGGCTTCACTAGGATATGTTCATATGTGCACATACACACACACACACACACACACACACACACACACACACACACACCATTTACCCTGCTTGGATTCACTACCTCATTAACCTCCTCATTTCACCCTTTATTATCCTGGTCCCCTTCCTCCACCATAGCCCTTCTTCTGACAAGACATACTTTATTATAACTACTGAAACAAATACAATTTTGGTGTCTATTAAATGACCATGAGACTTTCTTGCTCAGCCTAGTAACAATTTCGAGTAGATTTCCCAGTTGAGGTTTGATCTTTGCAGCCACAGAGCAAACCTCATTTGTTCCTTAAAGTAGCCGTGTGTCTATTACTGATGCACTTACTCTGATTGTATATGCTTTTAATACACAAGCAAAATTGACTTAGTTTCTAATCTTCCTGGTTTGTATTATTTCTTTTTAAAGTTTTCTTCTTTATTATAATGTATTTTGAGAAATCTACAAACCCAAGAACACTAGAAAAATAGTGCAACCCCCTAGAAGTGAAAAGTTATGAATGTCTTAGCTCATGTGTTTCAAAGCTTCGTTTGCTTTTCTTAAAAATTATGTAGCTTTTGAGATAAAAAGAAAATGAACTCTTGCTGGGTGTAATGGTATACTCCTGCATCTGGGACTAGAAAGGTGAGAACTTCAGGATTGTGGGGTTAAGGCAGTCTGAGATACTCAGCAAGACTATGGGAGGGAGGGAAGGAAGGAAGGGAGGGAGGGAGGGAGGAAGGGAGGGAGGGAGGGACAGAGGGAGGGAGGGAGGGAGAGAAAGAGGGAGGGAGGGAGAGACAAGCATCTTCCTTAGATCTAAGCATGTATCCAGAAAAACTAAAAGCAGAAACTCAGAGGTATTTTTACCCTTGTGTTGAGAGCAGCATTATTCACATTTTGAAACCATGAAGCAAAAGTAAGTGTTCATGGGTTGATGAACAGATAAGCAAAATGGGTTACACACACATGCACACACACACACACACACACACACACACACACACACACACCCCAGAATATTACTCAACAAGCCAAAGAGAGGTTGTGTGACAATATAGACGAAATGAGGCCATTTTGGTAAGTGAAATAAATAGTTACAAATGGGTGAACAGTGTGATTTCACTTATATGAAATACTCTGATGTCCTGGTTTCATTTCTGGTGCCATGATGAAACAATACCCTGACCAAAGCAAGGCCAGAGGGAGGGGGAAAGGCTTTGTTTTCGCTCACCATTCCATGTTAGAGTACATAACTGCAGTGAAGTCACACTACCAACGCTTAAAGCAGCGAGTCACATTATATCCACAGTCACGATCAGAGAGAAATAAATGCACACAACTGCTCACCCGCTTACTTGTGCACAGTTTCATTTCTTCACCCTATGCAGAGCAGTCCCGCCTGCTTGGGAAATAGTGCCATCCACAGTGGACTGAGTCTCACAGACATTAACTGAAAAGCCAGTCTTCACAAAACACAGCCACAGGCATCCCCAGCATAAACAATATCTTGTTGAGGCCCTGTCTTCCCAGGTGATTCTAGACTGTATCAGGTTGACAGTGAAAGCAAATTCATCACACCCAAGAAGTAAAACTTGTTGAGAAAAAGTAGAGTGGTTCAAGAGGCTTGGAAGGAGGAGAGTTATGAGGGAGCCATAGTAATGGTCAGTTTCAATTTTGCAAAATAAAGAGAGTTCTGGAGATGGATGGAGGTGATGGCCTTACCACATCATGAAAGTATGAACTGCCACTGAACTCTTTGCTTAAAAATGGACCCAGTGATAACATCTGATATATTTATTTTGCAAGAGTGCTTTTTTAAGTCCCTGTGTGTCAGCTTTCTGTTGCTGAGACAAATACCTGGGACAACCCTCTTCCAAGAAGGTCATTATTTATTTTGCCTCTTAGCTTCAGAGATTGTAGGTCGTGGTCACCTGGCCTATTGTCTTTGGGCTGAAGACAATGATGGAAGCTCACTGTAAAAAGAAATCTGTTCACCTTACAGCAGCCAGTGGGCAAAGAGAGGGACTAGAGTCCTGTGCTGTTTTGAAGGAGAATGCCCCGCATAGACTCATATGTATCAGAATGCTTAGATACCAGTTAGTGCAACTGTTTGGGAATGATTAAGAGGTGTGGCCTTGTTGGGGGGCTGTGTCATTGGAGATGAGCTTTGAGGTCTCAAATGCCCACCCCAGGCTCAGAGTCTCTCTCTGCCTGCTACTTGTGGATCAAGATGTTTAACTCTCAGCTACTTCTCCAGTGTTATGCCTGTCTGCTTCCTGCCATAATAATTATGGGCTAACTTTCTGAAAGTGTAAGCAAGCCCCCAGTTAAGTGCTTTCTTTTCTAGGTGTTGCCTTGCTCATGGTATCTCCTCACAACAATGAAGGAGTAACTAAAACAGGCACTGACATCAACTTCAAGAACACAACCACAACGGGCTAGCTTCTTCCCAGTGGTTCTTATCTCTTGAAGATTTTGCTTCTTTCTGAGGGCATCATAGGCTGGTGACCAAGCCATCGACATAGGTCTGTGGTAAATATTCAAGACTCAGCTCGAGCACCTCTGCAATTTCACATTCTCTAATTTTCTTTTTCTCCTCACTTGTCCTGGAAAAAAATTGTTTTCATAAATTTAGTACCTTGTATTTTATTTTTTAAATATTTTAAAGAATATATATGAGAGCTCATGGAAGATTTATAGAATTCTTTGTTTCCTTTTAAATTTCCAGTGAATGCAAGACACTGCCTGGGTCATTCCCCAGCTTGGCTTTATGATACTCATTTTATTTACTGATTTCGCTATTGTTATTCAGGGTTTTTCAATTCCTTTTGAGGCTTTCAATGATTCTTTGAATGTGCCTCCCTATAGAACACATCCCATAGATCCTCTAAAGTGTAGACATGATGCTAAAATGCCAAATCACACACAGTGAAAATTTTCAGTTCTGCTTGGCAGAACATTATTATCCAAACTTACATCATTAGTAGAAGAATGTGAGCGTTCCTATCTCTTTACTGATTCAGCAAGACTAATATTAACAGATTTTATAAAAACTGCCAATGTAACAGTTATGAAAGAATACTGTATTATATAACTTGCCTTTCCTTGATTGTTAATGAGCTTAAATACTTCCCTATACACCAGCAAGTCATTTAGTTTCTTCATCTCAGAATCACTTGAACTTTTCTCAATATTTTAAGTCTAGAAATGGAGTCACAAATGTTTGTGAGCTGCTATGTGAGTCCTAGAAGAGTAAAGACAATTTGAGAGTATAGGGTGTGGACACCAGCTGCCATCTAAAGAGACACAGTGACTAATTATTGACATATAAAAGCAATCCATCAATATAAACCACCATATAAACAAACTGAAAGAAAAAAAACCCAAATGATCATCTCCTTAGATGCCCAAAAAGCATTTGACAAAATCCAACACACAATCATATTTAAGGTTTTGGAGAGATAAGGGATTCAAGGCACATACCTCAACATAATAAAGGCTATATTCAGCAAGCCAATAGACAACATCAAATTAAATGGAGAGAAACTCAAGTAAATTCCTCTAAAATCAGGGACCAGACAAGGCTGCTCACTTTCTCCATATCTCTTCAATATAGTTCTTGAAGTTCTAGCCAGAACAATAAAGACAACAAAAGGAGATCAGGGGATCCCAATGGGAAAGGAGGAAGTCAAATTATCCCTATCCCTATTTACAGATGATATGATAGTGTACATAAGTGACCCACAAAATTCCACCAGAGAACTCCTACAGCTGATAAACACCTTCAGCAAAGTGGCTGCATACAAAATTAACTCAAAAAAGTCAGCAGCCCTCCTATATAAAATGACAAACGTGCTGAGAAAGAAATTAGGGAAACTATACCCTTCACAACAGCCACAAGCAATATAAAGTATCTAGGAATAACTCTAACCAAGCAAGTGAAAGAGTTGTTTGAAAAAAAACTTCAAATCTCTGAAGAAGGGGATTGAAGATGACATGAGAAGATGGAAAGATCTCCCTTGTTCATGGATTGGGAGAATTAACATAGTAAAAATGGCCATCTTACCCAAAACAATTACAGATTCAATGCAGTCCCTATCAAAATAGCTACACATTAGGGAGTGAGGGTAGAATGGGAGGATACAAGGGATGGGATAACCATAGAGATGTAACAAGAATAAATTAATAAAAAAAATTAAAAAAAAGAAAACTAAGAAAAACCTTAAAAAAAACAAAACAAAATAGCTACACATTTTTAAAAGACATTGAAAGATCAATCATCAATTTTATATGGAAAAACAAAACCACAGAATAATTAAAACAATCCTGTACAATAAAAGATCCACTGGAGGAATCTCCTTATCCGATCTCAAGCTGTACTATAGAGCAATAGTAATTAAAACAGCATGGTACTGGCAAAGAAATAGGCTGGTTGACCAATGGAATTGAATCGAAGATCCAGAAATAAATCCTCACACATATGGACACTTGATTTTTGACAAAGAAGCCAACTATATTCAACGGAAAAAGCATAGCATCTTCAACAAATGGTGCTGGTCTAACTGGATGTCTACTTATAGAAAGATGCAAGTAGATCCATATTTAACACCATGCACAAAACTCAAGTCCAAGTGGATTAAAGACCTCAACATAAAGCCAGAGACACTAAATCTGTTAGAAGAAAAAGTGGGGAAGAGCCTGGAACTCATTGGCACAGGAGACAACTTCCTGAACAGAACTCCCACAGTACAGGCTCTAAGGTCAACAATTAATAAATAGGACCTCATGAGGCTCAGAAGCTTCTGGAAGACAGAAGACACTTTCAACAGAACAAAGTGACAGCCTACAGACTGGGAAAAGATCTTCACCAACCCTACATCTGACAAAGGACTATTATCCAAAATATATAAAAAACTCAAGAAATTAAACACCACCAAACCAAATAACCCAATTGAGAAATGGGGCTTGGAACTAAACAGAATTCTCAACAGAGGAATAGAAAATGGCTGAGAAACACTTAAAGAAATGTTCAATGTCCCTAGTCATCAGAGAAATGCAAATCAAAACTACTCTGAGATTCCATCTTACACCCATCAGAATGGCTAAGATAAAAAACTCAAGTGACAGAAATGCTGGTGAGGATGTGGACAAAGGGCAACACTCCTTCATTGCTGGTGGGAGTGCAAACTTGTACAACCACTTTGGAAATCAGTCTGGCCCTTTCTCAAAAAACTAGGAATAGGACTTCCTCAAGACTGAGCTACTCTACTCCTTGGAATATACCCAAAAGATGCTCCACTACACAACTAGGATATATGCTCAACCATGTTCATTGCAGCCTTATTAGTAATAGCCAGAACATGGAAACAGCCTAGATGTCCCTCAGTCAAAAAATGGATAAAGACACTATAGTACATTTACACTATAGAATACTACCCAGCTATTAAGAACAAGGAAATCCTGAAATTTGCAAGCAAATGGATAGAACTAGAAATGATCATCATGAGTGAGTTAATCCAGACCCAGAAAGACACACATGGTATATACTCACTTATAATTGGACACTAGCCCAACAGAGATGTCCCCTGAAAGTCTTCACTTAGCCTGAGATTGTGATAGATACTGGGACTTCCTATTGAGACTCTAGGTGAGTGAGGTAATGAAGAATGGGGAAATAGAAGGATCCAGAGGGTCCTAGATACCTACAAGAAGAAAATTAAGGCTGGCAGATCTGGACCCAGGCAGGTCAGCTCAAACTACTGTACCAACCAAGGACACTGCATGTAGTAAACCTTGAAGCCCTATCCAGATCTAGCCAATGGACAGCACATTCTGCACAATTGTGTGGAGAGCAGGGACTGACTCAGACATGAACTCTGGTGTCCCCTATTTGACCATTTGCCCTTGGTGGGGAGACATGGTGACACTCAGAGGAACAGTAAGCAGGCTACCAGGAAGAGACCTGATAGGTTGTGATCTTATAGTGGGGGACAAGGTCCCCTTCTGTCACAGACCTAGGAAAGGGGGAATAGGATGAAAGAAGGAGGGAAGGGGAACTGGAAGATACAAGTGAGGGCATAACAAAATGAGATGTGATCTGAATAAATTACTTAAATAAATAAAAAAAAAAAAAGACAGAGTCATTATGACTGAACTAACTGGTTCTTTTATGGCAATTGGAAATTCTGAGTTTCTTTAAACTCTATTATTTTTACTGTGTGTGTGTGTGTGTGTGTGTGTGTGTGTGTGTGTGTGTGTGTGAGTTTATTCATACCACATACATACAGGTGCCAGTGGAGACCATAGGGTTTTGGATCTCTGAAACCGGAGTTAGCCAGTTTCAGCCACCCAATGTAGGTGTTAAAGTACAAAATCCAGATCCTCTGTAAGAACAGCAAGTGCTCTTAACTACTGAGCTATCTCTAGACCCAGTGCTCACTAAAACAAAACAAAACAAAATAACAACAAAAAACCTACTGAAAATGTTTGCCTGGCTTTTATGAATAGATCCAGGAGGCTCTTCAGGGAATTTTAAAGGACTATTCTTGTTTCCCTCTGTCTTGTCTGTTTGAGGGGTGAGTGAGGGCCATGGTCTGGTATTTGAAACATCTATCATGGCTTTTCATCTTAGGCTTCAGGTGATGAAGCTCATGTGAGAAGTCTTCAAAGCGGTGGAAGGTGAGACCTCACTGACAGTAGTAGGTCACTAGGGCTGTGCCTTTGAAAGTTACACTTGAACTCTTTTTGATGCCTGCCTCCTTGGTCTTCTGGCATGCAGAACATTTGTACCACATGCTCCTGATAACATGGTACCATGTTCTAGACTCTTCTGCTATGTTTTCCCTGTTGTGGTGGGCAGATTGGTCTGAAACCATGAGCCAAATCTTTTCTCCAAATGTGCTTTCTGTTGTGTATGGCGGTGTCACAAGAACAGAAAAGTAATCAATACCATGAACTGTGCTGTATCTTTATCATATACACTCATGCCTGTAAAAACAGGTGTTCACATATACGCTTGTACGTGTAAAGAATTTTTTGAAATTTATCATACCATTATGTGTAACACGGGTATATGCTTTAACTTTCACCTTTAGTATTAGTTTTACTCTTGTTTTTAACGGTTTGATTTTTTTTTTTTAACTTTACATGTTCTTGGAAATTGAGCAGGAGTTTGTTTAAAACGCTCATTTGTTTTTCTTTCAAAACTCTGGTTTTCTTTCAAAAACTCTTCTACCACAGCCAGCACCACCCAGCCTAGCCCCAGTAAACGTACTTGCTGTTAGTAACTCTGCAGACGCTGTGCTTGGAGCTTGTCCAGGCATCATTTCATTTGTAATAGTCTTGCGAGGATGACAGTCTTTATTTTATTTACTATTATTATTTATGTGTGTGTGTGT
>OU015755.1:31323932-31357371 GCA_907169655.1 Acomys percivali | reverse complement strand
TTAACCAAATTAATAGTTTCTTAACATAACAGCTTCTGTGCACTCTCATGAGGGATAACAATATGGTGTTTGGTACATTTGTGTTGACCAATTCAGCACATTTATCATTTCCAAATCCTTCTGCTGGCTACTTTCAGTTACATAATAATGTTAGTTATAATCACTCTCTGTGCAACTGAATACCAGAAATCTTCTCTTTGCTGCACAGTTTGATAAAATATACTTTCTTCTCTCAAAACGTTGCAAAAGGTAACTCTTTTTTAGTTTTTTTTTTTAATTATTGACTGATAATAATAAAACTATGAAACATGGTGCAATATTTTAATATGTTGGTTCATTTTATTTTTATCATCTCAGGAAGATTATGGTGGAAAAGTAATATTTATGGTCAAGTTCTGAGATCCACCCCCACTAATGTACTTGAAGTGGCAATCCTCCTTTTTAAAGTTTCTAAACAAACTCACCTTTTGGCTCCCCTTCCTGGGGTCTGGGAAATGCTGTAGGTTAAATTTAATTCCTCCCAGGCTTCCTTCAGTTGCACTGAGGTCTGGCCTTGGTGCTGCCTGGCCTTCCTCACTTTTTTATGAGTTCTGGCAACTTGTAATTTGCTTTTGATCCACTTCTAAAGTTAATAAAAATTAATGCTCCAAATCTGATTTCATTTTTCATATTCTATTACCTTTTCTTGACATTCTTACTGTTAGTCCTGTTTTAAAAAATGACTAAGTGTGCCTATATGCTTCCCATACACAAATTTGTCATTTCCTCTCTATTTTTGGTGGCGCATACTGAGGCGGGGGCCCTGTTAGGTTTGCCACTTGAAGGGTGATTGTTCTGAAGTGAAATACTGCAGAACAAATACAGCCACAGCCACACTTCCACAGCACAGCCTTGGACGACACCCTGTCTCTTAAAGGATGTAGAATAAACACTGGAGAAGCGGCTCAGTGGTTTAGAGCACTGGCTGTTCTTGCAGGGAACCCAGGTTCTATTCCCAGCACCACATGGTGGCTCACAACCACCTGTAACTCCAGTTCTTAGAGGATCTGACGCCCCCTTCTGGCCTTTGAGGGCACCAGGCATGTTCATGATGCGTATGCAGGTGTAACATTTATACACTTAAGTAAAATTTAAAAAAATTTTTTTTGAAAAAGGATGTAGAACCTTTCACTCCCTTTCTTCTGCAATGACCTTCATAAGTGGGAGAAAATAGCTAAGAAAGAAATGACTGTGCTGCTGTTGCTGGGCACCGTGACAGATTGGAGCATTCCTCTCTGGAAATCATGGCTTCGTAGATTAAATCTGTAAACCCTAAGGTAGGCAGTTGGGGAGGTAATTAAGGTTTCATGAGCTCAGAGGATATATGCTCCAACCATAAGGACCATGGCCATAAATGAAAAAGATGCCCTAACTTTTCACACAGAGGGAAGACCATGTGAGGACAGAGAACTCCTGTTTGCACACCAGGAAGAGGACCCATCAGTGAGAACTCTGTTGTCACCCTAATCTGGACTTTAGGCTACACTGTTGTCAGAGTGTAAATTTCAGTCTTTTGTGCTGGTCAGGACCAAAAACTGCAAATCCCATTTAATCCTTACCAAAAACCTGAGGGGAAAGTTCTGACCTGGAGGAAACAGAACCTCAAAGAAGTCAAATGTCACGCCCTAGAGCATAGCAGGTTCTCAACCTGTGGGTCATGACCCTTTTACAGAGGTCACATATCAGATATCCTGCATATCACATTTTTACATTATGACTCACCACAGTTGGAAAATGAGAGTTATGAAGTGGTAATGAAAATAATTTTATGGTGTGGGGGGCAGTCATCATAACAGAAGGAGCTGTATTAAAGGGTTGCGGCATTAGGAAGGTTGAGAGCCACTGCCCTAGAGCAACAACAGCTTATATAACCAACGGGGCTGGAGCTTAACCCACAATTCTATCCACTTGACCACCTGGATGGGCAAAGTTGGTGAGCTCCTGCTTCCTTTACCTGAGACCACCATTTGAGCTTCGGAGAGGGCAGAGTGGTTTCAGCTGCAGGCTCTGTTCTGCCCTTAGCTGCCCATGCCCACTCTGTGTGGCAGGCCGAGGTCCACTTACCGTGAGCACGGAGGGAAGTGGAAGTGATGCGGTGCTTCTGCTCGGTGGCTTGCATCCTACCTTTTCTGAGCTTCGTTTACTCCTCATGCTCCTTATGTCTCTTTGTTCCTTCCACGCAAGGGTGAGAGGGTGTGGCGAGGGCCAGCATTATTGCGGTACTGCATTTCATTCCGTCTTCCTCGTTCCTACCTCACCTCTTTCTTTAGTTTCCAAGTAGATAATTGCTTGTTTATTTGTGTAATTACGTAAGTATTGCTTGTCTTCTTGTCCCCTTGCTGATCTGTAAACCCCTTGGAAGCAAGGACTTGGTTTTCCTCCTCAATCGGAACACAGAACCTGGTATGGAGTAGGTATCCATGAGTGACTGACTACATAACATGAATAAAGAGATGATGGAATACATGATTTATAGGGAGCATCTTTCTCCACCCAACCTTATTTTGGAGGCATGCTCCCATCTCACTATGCAGAAAGCCTTCTTGAAGTTTCCCAAAAAAGGTCTTGCCTGGACAGTGGAGAATAAACACCAAAGCTGGCATTCATAGGGCTTGAAGCTGAAACATGGTTCTCGATCTTCCAAGCTATGTGAGGAACCAAATCTTCTGGGCTTCTGTTCCCTTCTGTGGGGAAGGAAAAAAGCTGGAGTATATGTTCCCTGAGTTTGTCATGTCCCCACACTGCAATTCTGTGTCATTGCTTATTCTAGGCAAACCACAGTGGATGCTGGGAAGGAGCACGCGGTGGGTGGGTGGGAGCTGGAAATACAGAGAGGATCACTCCATGCCCAGGTGGTTTCAGAATGCAGACACTGGGGCAGGCCTCCTGAAGTCCTCTTAGTCCATGGAACCCTGTTGCCACAGCCATACCTTTGTTAGTCCAGGGAAGGAAGAGCCTGCCGCTTGTGTGGTGTAGCCCAGGCCTCCTATGCCGCTTGTGTGGTGTAGTCTCAGGCCTCCTACCCCTCAGTGTCCCTCCAATGTCCAGGCTCAATCAGTTTCTGAGGTTCCTAAGCATGCGGACTGTGACTCAGCACAAAGGCCACCTTGAAGCATCACTGAAAGCCTAGATCCAGAGGCATGGCTCATGCAGAGTGACTCTCCTCTGGACAGGGAGTTCTGTGAATACACAGATCTCTCCAAACATGCAATAATTAGGCAGTACAATGGCTAATGAATTTAATGCAGATAATTACAATTTAATGCACATTAACAAAACAATTTAAAGTCTTGATTACATCGCTAGCTTCTGATTCCTTGGGCCTGTTCCTGAGATAAAGAAGTCTACTCTGTGCTTTAATACAAGTGAAAGTTGTATTTCCCAGGAAGGGTGCTGGAGTTAGGAGAAGCTTTGAGTAGCCATTGCCTACAGGGAACACACATCATCGTGCCCTTCCTGATAATTTCATCTAACCTACAATCAAGACTGTTGGTTAATAGTAAGCAAGAGACCATTCAGTAGCAAGAAGTTCTTACAATAGATAAAGAAGACATATGTTCTAATATATTGAACACTTGAGTCACAGAACTGCCATGAAATGCAGTTTGCTAGTGTTAAGCTTCAGCGAGTGTTAAAGAGAGTATGAATCCAGGTCTTAGAAACTACAGAGATATAGGGCTGAGGACTTGCTTATTGGGTGAAGTGCTGTCTACACGCACATGAGAATATGAGTTCAATCCCTAATGCTGGGGAAGGAGAGTCAGGCAGATTCCTGGGGCTCACTGGCTAGCTAGCCAGTTTAGACAGAATTGACTTGCCCTAGGTCTCAGTGAAATAGAGAAAAGGGGGGCCACACCTGAAGAACAACACCCAAAGTTGACACCTATGTGTATGTGCACACAAGTACAGACCCACCTGTATCTGCACATACATGAACACACCACACACACACACACACACACATGCATTACTGCTGAGCTGAAACCTGGAGGTAATTCAGACTCTGTGAGGTCCTGAAGACGGGACTCCATTGACAGCAGAATGGCTTTATAAGAAGAGAGACCCAAGCTTGTATGCTTGCTTGATTTTCTAGTAGGTGCACAGACTCATGTTTTATTACATAAGAAGGCTCTCACCGGATGTCAATCTGATGTTGGTGCCATACTCTTAGAATTCTAGGTCTTCAGACCAAGGAACAAAACAAACTTCTATTCTTTATAAATTATCCGGTGCCCAGTATTTTGGTATAGCAACAGGAAACAGATGAAGGCAGGAGGCTCATAAGACAAACAATGCAAAGGTTGTTCAGTGATAGAGAGTGTAGCAGCCTCACACTTTCCCAGTGCTTCATCGAGAAAGAGCGAACCACGTTTCAACTCACATCTGGACCAAAGCAGGAAATATAGCCTAAGACTTAAATATAAGGGTTTTAGGGTAAGAATTCAAAGTGCAGTTGAAGGCATAACAGTGTGGGAGAAGACTGCAGGGCTAATGGGGAAAACACACACGAATGCAAGGACTCCCCTGACTATTAGGTTCTTACCAGGCTGCAAGGGAGACTAAGCCATGGTCTTCCTCTGTGAGTCATGGGAATCGCATCATGCAGCAGAGTTCTCATCCTAGTAGACTGTCTCTAGCAGCTGTATCCCACTCTTTGCTTAGCTGTGCTACAGATATCCTTTAGCTCTGTTGACTTTGTAATGAGATTATAATTTATTTTTTACTTATTTTTCGCCGGCAAATGCTAATTGCTCTGCAAACTGGAACTCTGTCATAAAGACAGTTTCCAGGCAGAGAGGTGCAAAGTGACTTCACAGAGGACGTACCGGTGCTCACAGCCATCAGCTGCTTCCTTCTCTCTATCTTAGTGTGCTTTCCGTTGCTGTGATAAGCACCATGACCAAAAGCAACTTGGAGGGGAAAGGGTTTGTTTCACCTTACAGCTCACAGTCCATTGGGAAGGGATGGAGAGGCAGGAACTTGAGGTAGCAACCTGGCCGTGGGAACCGAAGCAGAGGCCACGGACGAATGCTGCATATTAGCTTGCTCCCCCTACCTTTCTTATAGAATCTAGGACCACTTGTCCAGAAGTGGCACCCAAAGTGGGCTGGGCCCTCCCACATCAATCGTTAATCAAGAAAATGTTCCACAGCCATTCCTGTAGGCACTCATGGGAGGCATTCCAAGGAGACATTTCTCAACTGGGCTTCTCTCTTTCCCAGTGACACTAGCTTGTGTCAAGTTGACAGAAAGATGGACTTGGCAGGGATGTCAATCACTGAGGCTCTTTGTTCTCCCCATTGTTCCTCTTCCCATGGTGGATACATTGAATGCATCTCCTTCCTCTGCTTTCTACTACTGGTTGTCTATTTAATGGCCCTACTGAGGACAGGAGAATGAGCCTGGTTTATTAGGGTGGCCAGGGCCCAAGTTCTGACCATCAAAACTCTAATAATGCTGCCTCCCATCCACACTCATAAAACCTTTTCATTTTGGCCTCAAGCTGGCTCAGCTGACAGAGTGTCACAGGATATCAATTAAACCTCTTAAGCTGGAGAGATGGCTCAGTGGTTAAGAGTACTGGCTGCTCTTTCAGAGGTCTGGGTTCAATTCCCAATACCCACAAGGTAGCTCACAAACACCTATGGCTGTAGTCTCGTGGGATCAGATGACCTCAGATATATGTACATGCAGACAAAAACGTCCACATACATAAACTTTCAGCAGCTAAGAGGTAATAATGGGTTAAGGTGTCAAGGAGTTTTTTTTTTAAGTACGAAAGAGTACTCACGTGAGAATGACACTTCTCACTTTCTGATACATGCCCACCTTGAAAACAACTCATTTATTTATAGATGTTGCCAATTAGCAGATGCTGAGCGTCAGCATGTGTGCAAATAAAACGTCCCCTGATTTCAGTGCCTCTTCCCAGAGCCCTGAGCAGTGTGCCTGACTCCCTCTCTGTAGGTAAACTGAAGGATCAAGCAAAGCTGCAACCAGATCCTTGGGCAATAGGGCTAGTGACCACACCCAGCCCTCCATGCTTTCCTCTGACCACAGCGGGCCTGGATGTGCTTCTTCATTCTTAGTTTTGTGATCTAGCATGATTAAATTCTGAGTTTCTAAGTCTTCAAGACAGTTTTCTCCCATTTTGTACACAAATTATGACATGGGAGACAGAATATTTGTTACATTTTCAGTAAGTTGGAGAGTACCGAACAGAAATAAACATGTAAATATATTAATATTTTTTAGCATTGCCCAGAACTTTTGGAATTTCAGCGAGGCTTATGCATGTTGATATACACAATTCTCTATAAATCATGCCCAGATATTTTGGGAATTTTACTGTAAGATGCAGCACATTCTTAGATTGCTTCCTGAAAAGAGCCAAGCCATAGCTAGAAGGGGCTTTATAATAAGCAAAGTAAAAAGAATGAAATTAGATGATGTCTTGTTTTGTTGAACTGACTGATGCACCCTTCCTTTCAAGACTGGAATAGTCAGCACTTTCACACAAACGTTTCCTGTCAGAAGGGCCAGGGAATCCAGAGCCTGCAAGCTGGACCCTACGCACTGCTCCTCATTGGTGGCCCACAGGGAGACAACACAGCTGCATGGAGGAAGCCCACTCTGTGCTGAAAGCAGATGAAGGGTGTTTGTTTCTTCTCTTTCCCTCCAGCCCCACCCACACAGTTCAGGCCCACTCAAGGCAAGGCCTCCTGCTTGATGCTCCAGTGTAAACATAACCTTTCCCTCCCAAAATTTGAGTTCTCAGTCTGACCTGTGTTAGTAGTTTTTATTCCTAGTGGAGAAAAATGGAGGAATAAAAGTCTGTAATTGACTTTCCTTGGGGCTACTTCCTTTATAAGCATGGCCATTCAGTGCCTGTTATGGGCTATTTATATCAACCCCAAGGGCCTATGTTGAAATCCTAGCACACAGGGTGATCATATTGGAAGATGAAACCCTTAGGAGGTAATTGGGTCATGAGGGTAGAGTCTGCAGAAATGTGATGAGAGCCCTTGTAAACTATGTCCTAGAAAGCCCACTTACTCTTTGTCCTATAAGAAGATGTGGTAAGAAGGCACAACCTGTGCATAGGGAAAGTGGACCCCTCACTAGACACCAAATATGCCAATGCTCTGACCTTGGGTTCCCCATCCCCAAGAACTGAGAAATATGAGAGTATTGGTTGACCCACCCAGTCTATAGTGTGTTTGTGTCAGCAGCTCAAATGGACTAACACAAGGCTAGGCTTCCCTACTCAGTTTCTGGTATGAACGTGGTGGTCACAAGTTGGGAGCTCCAGCTTCTTTTCTTGTGGTGGGAGCTCCAAGATGCTGAAATGAAGTTGGAGATACCACCTGCTGATTGGGGAGTAACAGGTCTGAGAGGAGGGAGGCAGAGTTGAGCTCCAGTACAGGCTCCACAGAGCTCTGGTCAATACTGGACAGGAGAGTGCCCATCTGATTTGGGGCCCTCAGGGTGGAAATGGCTAGGCTTATTTATACTCGTAAAGGATGTGAGCTGCTGCAGGGAAGGTGAAGGGTCTTCCTGCAGCTGGGATAGCCATGTAGATGCTGGAGGCAGGAGGCTGCCTGTGGAGACCCTCCACACAGCTCATGTGTCTAGTGGCTTCCTCCTTGGCATCCTACACCCTGTTCATTACGAAAAAAAAAAAATGAGCCTGGCTTTCTGATTGGCTCACTTCTCAGGTGCCCAAAAGAGGAAGATTGACAAAATAAGGTCCAGGTTTCCTGCTACTGAAATTGGCACCTAGACCATAAAGCTTCTTTCTCCACTGTGTGTTCTAGAGTCTTCTTTTGCCCTCACCCATGTGGCCTTGTAGTTGTTCCTGGTGGCAGAAACTTGTCTCCAGAGGCTCCAGATCCTGGGTCACTGTCCCCTTCTTCATAGGCCCTATTGCATAGGGGTTGGGGTACTTGTCCTTGCACAGCCACAGTTATCAAAAGGGACCAGATGGGACACCTGGATTTCATACTTACTCTCCAGGTTCCAAGACATAACTACAGGTGCATCTCCTGATGATTAAAAAGTCATCTTGTTTTTCAACATGTTGGCTTCCCACTGATCTTTTGACTCAAGGAATTCAAAATGCTTAGGTAGCAGCCATACCATATAATACAATGGAACCCCGGCAGTGTCCTCTAGAGACCCTGTGTAGCTTGTAGAGAACATCATCTCTAATCCTCAAGAGCTTGGAGTGTGAAGACTGGAAGTTTGGGGTCCTCAGTAAATCACTGGAAATTGGTAGAAAGTGATAACATTCCTACTGCCACACCCAAACTCCTGGACACACTCTTAAAGATCTTTAGTTTATACATTCATTATAATTATACATTTCATTCTTGAAAGATGTCACCTCATCTTTGTAGAGTATTCCATCTTGGACTGGCACCTCAGAATGCTGTTGCAGTGCTCCATAGGGTTGGAAGCCTCTGGGTTGCAAGTCACCAGGAAGTCTGTCATGTGTTCACTCTCGTGACACATTTGCAGCAACCAATCTGACTTCTCCTCTCATGGTGGGAGCTCCAAAGCTGAATAATTTATATTTCCTGTGTAATAAAATATGAATTATTGAGCTTTGTACCTCTACCCTAATAACGGGGCCATTACTACACCTTGTGTCCCTGAATATCATTGTCAACTGTGACCAAAGTTCCTCAAAATACCTTGTCATTCCTTCAGTTTGTACGAGACTACTACAATGAATGACTGTAGGTAACATTATTTAAAAGGCTAGAGGACTCTGCTAGGAGTCTAGGCCAGTGTTTTTGGGTCCATCCTCTTGGCAACACAGCCTCCTGTCCCAGTAAGTGATGAAGATTTCTATCAACTTTCTTGTTGATCTCTTCTGCTGCAATAATCTGGGTAGTGTTGTGATCAGTTCCCCATCTGTCTGATTCCTAGGGACTTCATAGTCTATTATGGGTCATGGTGTCTTAGCTTTCACTCTGTCCTTCCTGGTCATTACAATAATTGAAATTCTTTGTCTTTTGGCAGTTAAGCTCCCCTGTTTCTGTTTTCTCAGTGTTTAATTGTGGAGACTCATAGCCAAACAGGGAGTGAAGTGTAGAGAGTCTTGTGGAAGAGTTTGGGGGTGGAGGGGCGTACAGGAGCTCTATGAGACGACCATCAGAATCAACTAACCAGGACCCAGAGGGCATTTCAGAGATTGAAGCAACAACCAAGGAACATAAATAGACCTGGCCTAGCCCCACACACACACACACAGATGTAGCAGATGGGCAGCTCAGGTTTCATGTGGATCTCCTAGTAAGGGGAGCCAGGACTATCTGACAGGGACTTGGTTGTGTGCTTTTTTATCACTTCCTCCTTGGCAAGGCTGCCTCACTAGGCCACAGGAGAAAAGGAGGTGCTCAGTCCTGATGCAACTTGATGAGCTCAGGTGGGTGGCTGAGTGGGTGAGGAGGTGCCCCTATTCTGAGGAATAGGGGAAGGGGAGGGAGAAGAGGGAAGGAGTATGGGATGAGGAAACAGAGGAGTGAGGGGGCTACAATCTGGATATAAATTGAATAAATAAAAATTTAAAAATAGATCTCTAACTATCTATACTACCATCATCCTGGGCCTACAGAGGACATCTAATGGCACTTAGTTGTTGTCATCTGGGAAGAGGAAACCTCAGGGAAAGCAATACCTCAACCAGAGTGGCGTGTGGTACGTTTGTGAGGAATGTGGTTACGGATGATTGGTGTAGGAGAGTCCAGGCCACTGGGGGTGGTACCACCGAAGGCAGGTGGGTCTGAGCTGCATCAGAAAGCTAGCTGACCCCGAGCCAGGTGATGATGCATTAAGAACCATCCCTTCACATCCTATTGGGACTCTAGGTGAGGGAAGCATGGGAGAATAGGGAAATAGAAGGATCCAGAGGGTCCTAGAAACCTACAAGAAGAACATGATGATGGGCAGTTCTGGGCCCAGGGGTCCTGCTCAAACTATGGCACCAGCCAAGGACAATACGTGCAGTAAACTTCAAACCCCTACCCAGATCTAGACAATGGACAGGGCATTCTCCACAGCTGAGTGGAGCGTGGGGTCTGACTTTCACACGTACTCTGGTGCCCCATATTTGACCACGTCCCCAGGATGGGGAGGCCTGGTGGCACTCAGAGAAAGGATAGCAGGCTACCAAGAAGAGACTTGATAACCTATGAGCATATACAGGGGGAGGAGGTCCCCCTCAGTCACAGTCATAGGGGAGGGGAGTAAGGGGAAAATGGGAGGGAGGGAGGAATAGGAGGATATAGGGGATGGGATAACACTTGAGATGCAATATGAATAAATTAATAAAATATATTTTTAAAAAACAAAAAAAATATTTCTTCATGGTTTCTACCTGGGTTTCTGCATAACTCCCTTCAGTGATAGATGGTGACCTGGATGCATATGATGAAATAAATCCTTTCCTTTCTAGGTTGCTTTTGATTGGAATGCCTTATCACAGCAACAGAAAGCAAACTAGAGTAGCATCTCCTCAGTGCTTAGTGCAGCGAGGGCACATTCTTTATGGATTCAGTAAATGATGTGTTTTATGAGGCTTGCCTGGTGTCTAATCCTCTGTTGGGTGTCCTATCATATGGGGTGAATGGAGAAATGAAACTGTGGTACAGGCTTAAATATAGTTCGGCTTGTCTTTAGGAGACCCTGAAATAAATAAATAAATGATCATCACTGAAATGACATCTCTTTGAGCAAACATGTCCAGAACCTTACACCATACCCCTCTCACTCAGAGCCATACAGAGAAAGGCATCTGCAGTGAGGGCACAGCATGAAGGAGGTGGCAACTGTCGTACACATGCTGACCACATCTTTGCAGCTTGCAGGACTGTTTATGATGGAACAGCCCCATGACTACTACAACCTCACCTCCTGACTTTGTCCCTAGTGATGTTTTACAACCTTCTCCGTCCATCCTTCTCCTGCAACTGCTGCTATGCTGGAAACTGACTGTGTGTCCAGAGCATAAAGGCTTTAGTTTCAATGTCACAGGAAGAGAAGTCACAGACGTGTGACTTTGTTTACTGGTAGATATCTGTGGAAAATGCTCTTTTCCTGGAATGCAGGCATGAGTACCAGACCCTTAAGATTGGGTCAAAAACTACAGAGTAAGGGGGTAATGATATAGTCAGGAGTTTAGGCATGGACTAAGGGCAGAAAAAAAAACTGAAGGAATTTGAAACCAGAGTGACATTTTAAAGAGATGCATGACGAGATATTTTTTTTCTGCAACATATATGGAAGGTAGAACAGAGTCTGGTATAGAGGACCAAATAGGAAACTGTTGCCATGGTTACTGTGAAAGTAGTATGCTCCTGAACTACAGAAATGATGGGCAAGGATCAAGAAAGGAAATAATTTGAAGGCTATTCAGGGTAGAGTGCCAGGACGTGTCCACATTGAGCATAGTGTTATAGCAGGAGCAGGGAGCGATACACATCTTAATTCCTGCATTTGGATACAGTGTGTGAGTCATTTACCCAAAACATAGCAGTGAAAGTCAAGTAAAGGAATTGCTTTGCAGTGTTCCCACCTCAGTTAGAGGACTCAAAAAAATAATAATTAATAAATTATTAGCACTTTCCTAGGCTGTCTGCAGTCCGTTTCTTTCCATTCTGTTGTTCTCTTCCTGGGATCTCCTATACCCTTGTTCAGAGGTGTCTAATATTCCTCCCTCTGAGGCCTGGGTTTCCCTTAGATCCTGGGGTCTAAAGATATGACAGAGGGAATCAGAGATAAATATCCACACATTGTCTCCTGACAGACTTTCTTGATTACTGTTTCTCATTCCTTTCCTCTCCAGCACACACACCACCTCTAGCATGGAACATGACAGAGACTCGCTGTTTATTCTTTTTCAGTTGTTGTTCCTTGATTCTGATTCTGATTCTAATCAAAGGGGCCCCAGGTCTGGCTCCAAGCTTTAGAAGATCCAGCTCTGGCTTTTCTCTGACAACACACCTGATCTTCCCCTAGATCATGGTCTAAGTCAGTGGTTCTCAACTTGTAGGTCACACAGACTTGGGGACTAATGACCCTTTCACAGGGTCACCTAATACCAAGGAAAAATGCAATATTTACATCATGATTCATAACAGTAGCAAAATCACAGCTGTGAAGTAGAAATGAAAATAATTTTATGGTTGGGGGTCATCACAATTCGAGGAACGGTATTGAAGGGTTGCAGCATTAGGGAGGGTGGGAACCACTCTGGCCTAAGGGACTCAATGTCTGGTAAGGGACTCAAAAGAGCCTGCTCAAATAGTTCAATGATGACACCCCCAATTTTTGTACAATCTTCCCTCAGTCTGACCTCCTGATCTATGCACCTTCAGGTTTATGAGGAGATAAACAAGAGTGTTCATACTTTTGTGTCAGGTCTACCTCAGTGCAAGAAGGAACACAAAATAGTTGGGGGTATGAGTAAAGGACTTGCACTTGTATGTTGAGTTGGGGCTGTGAAATGTCATGGTTAAAGCATCACATCTTCTGCAATAGTGACACTTGGGGCTGGATGTCTCTAATGTAAGGAGCTATTTTCCTCCTACATATGCATATGCATGCTCACATATTTAGCACCACCCCTGGCATCTGCCTACCAGATGCTAGTGTGCTGTTCACTCTAACCACAATTTAAATGCCTTGAAACATCTTCAAAAGCCCCTCTGGACTGGAGTATCGGGGGAGACAAACTTCCCAGTAGTTGAGAACCCTCCAAGAATGACTTCCTGGTTAAAGCTGCTTTGGCATATTTCTAACTCAATCACTTCCCAAATTTCTATTCCATAAAGACCTCACTAAGCCTTTTATAAAGCAAGTGAATTAACAAAAGCAGTATCAAAACAACATTATGTGTATATGTGTGTTTACTTTTCGGCATAAGACATAGCCAATTATAGGGACTGTAGTCTGGCATTGCTGATGGCGTCACAGGCACCAGGAGCTATAGGTATGAACTCTACCCTGGCCTTAGGCCAGAACACCATCTGTTTATTTGGACCCCCATGAGCCATTGGGGTGGGTTATCTTCAGCTTTCCAAGTCCTGCTGAGCTGGCTGTGACACACAGATAGCACTCAGGATCCTGTAGCATCCCTCTCCTCATGTGTGACTCAGACTCCAAGGACTATTTCTCCTCAAACACAGACCACAGTGACTTCGCTTTTCTAAGAATTGCCTGGAATCACATGGCACAAAGATCCCTCTGAGTTCAGACTGCTGAGGCCAGGACAGGAGTTGGTTATCAAACATGCTGGCTCAAGCAGTTGCAGCCTCCTGTTGGCTTTTACCAAGGACATCTGAAGGTCCTGTCTGTGGCACATACTTACAGCAGCAGTGGAACTGGGCAAGGCTTCTTGTGACAAGAATCTCCTTTTCATTGTTCCTTAGGAGAAACATGTAAGTGGATGCTTTGGCCCCACCCACTGAGGAACCCTCTGTGATTTGGTTGTTGCAGTTTTGAGACAGGGTTTCTCTGTGTAGACTTGGCTGTCCCAGACTCACTTTGTAGACCAGGCTGGCCTTAAACTCACATCCTGCCTCCCTGAGTGCTGGGATTACAGGGGTGCGCCACTCTGCCCAGCTCCTCTGTGATGTTTCTAAAGGTAGAAAGTCACATGTTCTCATGAGTTCCAGGAAAGTACAGGCTATGTCCTGATCCCAGACACATCTGTCGGGCAGGCCCATGGTGGATGCCCAGGAATAAATTAATTAATGTGATGAGTCCTTGAACGTCCCATTCAAGGATAATGACTCTAAACAGACGCTGGATAAAATTACTCTCTGAATGTCATCTGCATGTAGGCCTCGACTGTAGATTTAAAAACTTAGGACAATTTGGCCTGAGTTCTGTGTCTGGATTTCGAGGCAGCAATCATGAAGATGAGGAGAATGTCTTCTTCAGCTCTTATTATATGGCCCCTCTAGGCATACTTGCTGAATTTGATCCCACCCCCCCGTGATTTTGTCATCTGAGTTCTAGGGAAGGAGACAAAGGTGCTTCCATGGCAGAAGGATTGTGTTCACTGTCATGATGCAAGAGATGGTGAAGATCTGAACTCAGGGCTGTCCGAGAAGCCCACAGCCCTTTCATCTATAGTACTGTTTCCACAGCTAAGCAGAGAGAGAGGCCGTGGGACAAACATGGGACAACAGACAGTAGGGACTCCTGTGGTTGGAGTATGGAATGTCTTCCTACAAGCTCAAGTGTTGAGCACTTTGTCCTTAGCTAGAGACTATTTGGGGAGGTTGTGGACACTTTTGGACGTGGGACATAGATGGAGGCAGTCGGTCATTAGGGGCATGTCTGCGATGGCCATACTTATTTCCTGGCCCCTCCCTCACTTTTTGTTTCCTGTTCTCCCATTCAGCAAAAAAAGTTTCCTACATCAGCACTTGGAAGGCAGAGGCAGGCGAATCGCAGTGAATTCGAGGCCAGCCTGGTCTACAAAGCAATTCCAGGACAGCCAAGGCTAACACAGAGAGACCCTGTCTGAAAAAAAAAAAGTTTCCTACATATTCCCACCACCATGATGCTCTGTCCAAATGCACAAATAACCCTGGGCTTACCGCTCTGAAACCATGAGTCAAGGACCCAGAGTCTGGATAGCCCAGAGATCTAAACATAACTAGTTAAAAACAAAAAGTCAACAAAATGATTCCTACTGTTAGTCTGTTGTACTTATAGATTGTCACCAGAGAGGCTTCACCCAGCAACTGATGGAAAGAGATACAGAGACCCAAGCATTAGACAGTACTCTGGAACCCTGTGGAAAAGGGGTAGGAAAGATTGTAAGAGCCAGAGAGATCAAAGACACCTAAAGAAGTCCCATAGATCAACTAACCTGGTCTCATAAGCGCCTCACAGAGACTGAATCAACAATGGGAGAGTCTGTAGGTGACTGACCTAGGTCCTCTGCATATATATATGTAATATGTAATAATAAATAAATATATATATATATATATTACACTTGTGCAGCTTCGTCTTCATGGGGGACTTCTAACACTGGAAGCAGGGGCTGTCTCTGCCTCTTTTGATGACTTTTGGGACCCTTTCCCTCATACTGGGTTGCCTTGTCCAGCCTTAATACGAGAGTAGGTGCCTAGTATTTCTATAACTTGATAGTTTATGTTTGGTTGATATCCATGGGAGGCCTGCCTTCTTCTGAAGAGAAAAAGAGAATGGTGCATAGGGAGAAGGTGAGGGAGGGACAAGAATGAGAGGTAGGAGGGGATACTGCATTTGGTGTGTAAAGCAACAACAACAACAACAACGACAACAAATCATAATCATAATAGGTATTTTAAGGTTAAAAACAAGTAAATAAATAAATCCTTATGTTTTGCATACAGTGATGAATAGATGAGAAGTATGACGACTAATAAAAAAGTTTCACCCTTCCGGGAGTCAGTAGGCAAAGGACATCCATTGCTGACAATACTGATATGTCCAAGTAAATGAGAAGATCCCTCTGCATAGTAAGGAAGACAAGAGTATCACAAAACAAACAAACAAAACTGCCGAGGCCTCGCTGATGGGCAGAGGAGTCAGTGGGTTGTTAGTGGAGAATGGTTAGTGTTGCGAGGATTTGGGGGGGATGATGCAGCCATGTACGTCCAGTCTTCATGCTACTCATAGTCAAGGGGAGAAGGGAGTTTGTTACCATGTATAATGGCTTCTCTGCTCCTTGGGTGGAGTCTCTGCTAAAATAGTAAGCAAGGACAAACACCAGCGTAAACAAGTTAACAGATCCACTCTAGATAAGCTTGCCGTCACCATGGTTGCCTCTGATGTGAAAAACCACACTCCCAACTCTTTTCAATCTCATATTATTAAAGGAGACATCAAGTGTAATTACCATCCCCTCAAAAGCATATCAGCTTTCTCATCCTTGAAGAAAGGTTGTTTAATTAATATGAACACACTGAGAATCAATTTGCAAGAAATACAGAGAAGTACAGCCACAGGGAGAGCTAGCTACACAATAGAAACCTTTTGTTGTTGTTGACAGCAAGATGACTCCATGATATTCATAATTAAGAGCCTAAATATGCAAAAAAAAAACCTTCCCCTTTTTTGATGGTTCACCAATTTCCAGGGTCTTACTAGTCCCTTCAAATTGCTTATCTCATTGTATCCATATGACAGTCCTTGCATGGGAAGCATTATTGGTCCCTAATACACATGAGAAATCTGTCACTTTTTAATTTGCTTAAAGTCATGGAGTTAGCATATAAGGAATCTAGGACCCGACATCTGTCTCGTGCCAAAGCCTAGCAATACTGATGCATTCAGCAGCCTGCCTCAAGGTCAAAGTCTGAAGGCTTTAACTAGCTGTGATTTGCATAAACTGCCGAACTCTTTGGGGCCATCTTCCCCAGAATTTAAGTTGGAATAATAATGTCTGTCTTGTCATTCTCACATAGAGGTCATGAAAATAGAAAAGTAGACACAGATGCATTTTGAAACATTATAACCATATACTATAAATTGAAGGACGCACTTGAATTTAATGTCAAGGAGAAACAAATTTTCTCAATGTTTAGATTTTCTTGTTATATCCCAAATATCTTTTTCTGCCTGCCACGTTGCTATTCTATAAGTTTCCACTCTCGATCACAACCTCCTTCAGGCAGCCTTCCTGGTCGTCTCTTCAATGTATTTTTTCCACTGCTAGCCAGTCATACACTTGCAGACTATATTGTTTTATCCACTCCTAGGCAAAGATCAGGGCAGGGGCCATATCCACTGCAATTCAGCCTTGTAAAGATCAAGGCATACATTGTATCCTTTCTAGGCTGTCTGCTGAACTCAGCTACAGTGAATGCAACCTTTGAGTCTGTTTCTGCATCACACTTGAAGACTTACACACCCAGGAGAGGAGGGAGACCAACACCCAGCATCAGGAAAAGCCATGCTGTTGCCTAACATTGAGCCAAAGTAGCAGTTCACTTCTGATACCTCAGTCTAAAGTAGTCCCTACTTATATCATTCTAGGTTGGTGGAGAGCCATCCGGTAGGCATTCCTAGGACGCTGGACTTCCCGTTTTAAAACCAGAAACAATCCCAAGACAGCTTTGTTGCCATTCTTCCTGGGCCAAAGCTTTTGGTGCCAACCTGTGCAAGTTGCAAAGAGGTTTGTGGCTCAAAATATCTCTTGTGTTTACAACTCCATGACTTTAAGCAAATTAAAAAGTGACTTAAGGCCCAGTCCAAATCCAACCATGTTTAACTGCCCTTGTAGGCAGCCTGTCTGGCAATCCAGACAGCTCACACAACCACAAGGTAGCATGGGTTCCAAAAAGAAGAGCTGCAGTTACCAAAAATGGGTACCTACAGCCTGAAGTCTGGAGACACCCTGCTTTTAGCCAGATCTTTGGGAGTGTGTAACTTAATAAAGGTTTCTGGTGTCTTCTCTGTGAGATGGTGGCCTCTTAAGTGATTGGCTCAGAGTTTGGGAGTCTTCCAAAAAGTTCTGCTGTTCCAGGATCCAAGGAGAAGGAATGATTGTTCTGGACATGCTGAGGCCATAGCAGAAACTAGAAAGGCCCAAAGAACAGAGAAAATCTGGACAAGGGATAAAGAAAGGCAGGCAAAGGCCGAGGCAGGAATTCTGAAGGGTAGCTGAGATCCAAGGAATGGGTAGGACAGTGCAAATTCTGAGGACAGGAAAGGGACAGGAAAGTAGGACTCTGAGATCACTGGAAAGAGGAAGTGTTCAGAACTTTAATAAGCAAAACTAGTCTATGAGGGGCAGAGGGTGAGTTGAAAGTGTAGTAAGACATCCACCATGGACAAGGTAAGGGATCATCCTGCAGTGATCTGGCAGAAAATCTCCCAAGACCTGGATGGCCTAACCATAACACTCGAGGCATTTTGAGCCATAAGCCCCTTCAGGTGTATCGCCATTCTGTGTTATGTGTGCATGGCTTAGACCTGACCAGCAAGCATCAATAACTTTCCCCACTAGGCACCAGTGGCACCCTCGCATACCAAATATTTCTCCAACCATTGTCCAAGTTATCTTCTCGGTGTCAAACTCACCCTTAATTGAGGATGCCCGTTAAGACTGACTGTGAGCTCTGTTAACTTCTCCAGTCTTTGCAGGCTCGGCCTTGTGAAGGCTGCCCATGGAAAAGACCCTCCGGAAAAGTTAATGATTTCAGCATCTTATCTGCTGTGCTTCCTGGAGATCATCAGAGAGAGGCAAGACAGGCAAAGCTGCAGTGTTAGGGGCTCGGAAGGTAGCTTGACTCACATGGCTTGCTACTCTGAAGAGGGCTCGGTCCGCACAAGCTGTATTCTCATCTTCAGGTCCCTGGTGGGGTTTTGCAGAGAGCAAACAGGGATTTTTCTCCTGCAGGTAGGAAATGCCTCTGAAGAGCATGGAGACCACGTAGGCAGGATAAGGCAGCTGGCTGTCTCAGAGTTATGTGCCACCCAGGGGCTACTTCATGCTGGCATCTGCCTCATTATGGATTAAGAGCAAACCCTCTTTGATTGCTTTGGATCCTCAGTTCTGTGGTTTCTGTTGCAGTTGTGTTTTTTTTCCTCGACCGTATTGGTGGGTAAACACAAGATGTCAGTCATAACGGGGTAATACAGAACAGAGGACAAAAGACACAAGCTAGGGGAGCAGTGGGAGCTTCTTACTCTGTTACAGAATCTGTGCAAAAGTCAGCAGGACACCAAGACAGAAAGGACCAAAGCTGTGTCCTACTGGGAAGGCAGGAGAGGAGAAGCAGGGGTTGTCAGAACTCTGACTGGCCTCTTCTGCTCCTGCTGGGGACCTCTGGCTGCTCCCATCTGTCAGTGCCCATGACTGTCTACGTTACCACCTCTCACCTATGGTGGGCTAAAGCCCTGGAGAGTTAACACCTGCCTCTAGGATCACCTAGTTATTGACCAAAGGCAGTCAGGATAGAAACTCCTCAGCTTACGTGTCCCTTCTCTGGGCTATCTCTGCCATGTGTGGTTGGCCCTGACTGTTGGGTTTTTTCATTGCTATCAAGCTCCAGTTAGTCCCAGTACCTCACTCGAGAACACACCCTACACTGGTTAGTTTTGCCCCCCCCTCCACCCCGCCCCATCTCACAGCCTGTCTTGCTATGTCCTTTCTAGAATCACCTCCTAGCTAACGGACTGCATCGCGACCTCCAACTTAATATCTGCTTCTGCAGGAACCTAAACACATGGAGCAGCTGCTGCAGTGTGATTCCATGGTGTGGGGCTCGCTCTGTGCCTGAGTCATGGGCCCAAACAGAGGGGCACCCACAGGCATGCAATGTCAAAAGGCATCTCTGGCATGCAACCCGCACTGAACTATCAAATTTAGCGAGTGACTTTTACTAGCCACATGCAAATTTTGCTATCCTCGAGTTTTATTTTAAAATTGTCTAATCTGATTTCTCATAGTAAAAAAAAAAATCAGATATAAACATAAGATTTCAGAGAATGTCTATAGATGTGTGCATTATTACTAGGATTGGATTTCTATTTTGAAACACATTTAAAATGCCCCAAATCAGCTGGAAGAAACCTTAAGAAGACAATGCCCCATTTCCCTTAAAGGGGGTTGGGTAGGCTTCTGGTTGCTTTCTTGGGCTATAGATGTTTATTTTCATTGGGAGTTGAGAATAAGCTACTATTGGTCTTATTGAGAGAGAAAACAAGGTTGGACACAGGGATGTGTCTCTTTTCCTTTATATTTCTTTCTTAGGTTTGGAGACAAAGGTTGAAAAGAAAAAAGGGGGAATATAGAAATATATAGGAATGATAGGACAAAAAGTAGATTATTGAGTCTACTATTTTTAGTTCATTAGTATAGAATTTTGTATATTGATGTAAAATTTTGATAGATTTGTATAGAATTCAAATTCAAGATTATTCTTCACATACCTTATATATATTTCTACTCTGCAGTATTGTACCCATACAACTCAATTATAATATAAGCTTTAACTCCAATACTCTGAAAATGCTCTTGCAGGCTGTTTAGGATAGTAAATTATACAAGTTAATTGTTAGTTGATCATATCATGGTCATGTCAATTACTAGTCTATTTTTATCACAAGAATATATATCTAAGATGTAACAGATAGATATAATTCTATAGAAAGATAAGGTAAAATAGTTAGATAAGGTCTTGAAAAACCTCAGAGTCCTACCAAATATGGCATCTAAAGATGCTATACTGTTTTAAGTATTCTTTGACAAAAAGACAGGTTAACTCCTGGCAACACTCATCCTACCTCAAAGAAGATGATGAACATCAAAGAACCTCCTTATGGAGATGGCTTCAAATGTGGCAAATGTCCTCATTTCAGCTACAGACAGAATTCTCCCTAAAATTAGGCAAGCTTGGATACAGGCAGAGTTAATGGCCAAACTCTGCCAAGACAGGGTAAGCAAGTCCTCAATAGTTCCTGCCTCACAAATATGTCTGTCAGATATACTGGACCAGAAGGTTGAAGATGATGTTCCAATGTTATAGACAATTTTGGGTGACTGTTCAGGCAGCAAACTGTCTCTGCCATTTTTTCACTTTGTAAGCTGCAACCCTGAACTTCCTGTTTACTCATGTAATTAATTTTATCCCTTCTCAAGTCTCTGATGGGATTGAAGACTAGATAGTTTAATTTTACAATTAAGCTTAGTTGTTTAGAGGTTAAGGTGTTTTTAGGTCTAGACAGCTGTTTTAAGTTGATAGAGATGAGATATGATAGATATTTATTTACATTCAGAATTTTAGGTGCACCAAGACAGGAAAGATGTTTCTTCAAGGTTGCCACATACAAATAGCCAAAACACAATGAATGTCACATTAATATAATTTCTGATTGTTTTGTGGTTCTTCTTGCTGTATGTAGTTTATTTTATATCTGTGTAATAATATAAATGTATGTGTAAAAATGTTTTTAAAAAATAAACAACAAAAACAATTACATTCTAGTTTATGCTGGTATACATACAGCTTTGCCACTGTGTTGAAAGGCTGGCATAATGGATCTAATATAATCTCTTATCTCAGGATCTCACATACACAGAGGAGTTGATTCCAGAGTGAGTCATGGCTTAGATTCGTATTGCTAAAGAATTGCCTAGATGTCACATTTGAACCATCAGACATCATGTCTGATAAAGACATGATAAAGTCTCTACTTTATCCCTCTAAAGCTATTAGAAACATTTATCAACTCTGTTTTCCTTTATTAGCAAAGAAGAGAACTTTATTAGGCAACTTTTGTAACACAAGGGTCAATTGTCTTTAACTGAAAGTTAACTTCTCACACACTATTTGATCATCCACACAGCCCCCTCCACTGCCACAGAACGGCCCATCGAAGAAGAGTGAGAAAAGTCATAGAGTTGATACCGGCAGCAAAAGTAGTTTGAAGAATTTCTGGCAGTGAATTTTACAATGGAAAATTCACACAAAACACTATTTGCAAACACTGGCCCCAAAGAAATAAAAGATCTACAGAAAGAAAATTACATGCTTGGCTATAAAAGAATCCCAGCTTTATTTAATGAGGCAATGATGTGACAGAAGAAACTAAGAAGAACACTGCAGAAAGGTCAAACACAGGCAGCCTCTTGATGAAGACAGATGCAGAAATCCTAGGGAAAATGTCAAATTCTAATCCCAACAGCAGAGGGTACTCCTCAGTACCAGTAGTAGATGGTGGATTTTACATTCAAAACTATCATAATTATAGCCAATCATCTTAAAAGATTTAAGGATAAAGATGAGGTGATCACATCAATATATGCAGAAAAGGCATTTGATAAAGTTTGCTGTTTGTTCAAAAACACATTTAGAAAACCAGAAATAAAAAGCCATTGCTCTGATTGTTTTAGAGTATCTATAAAAGCTTACAGTAGTGACATAGTGACTGGATCTCTCCCCGGAGGTTGGAAATGCATTGAAATTAGCTTCTACTATCATTGCTCTCCAAAACTGCCCTGGATGCTCTAAGCAGGAACTAAGAGAAGAAGGAAAAAAAAAGGAAGTAAAATGGAACATAACTCACACAATGGGCTTACTCACACATGGCATGATCATATTTTTGAAATGATTTCAAACGATTAGAGATCATTGGCCCCTCATGACAGGAGCATGGGTTCTGAAGGATTAGATAGGTGCTTCTGGATGAGGATGTCCTAAGGTTGCAGCCATGGGAAGGGTAGCCTAGAGACAAAGGACCAGTCTCCCAAGCAGCTCCCTCACATGCCAGGCAGTCTCTTGGAGATGACCAGGGGCCTCAGTCATCATGGAATCAATCCTCCAACAGGGTTGCTTGAGTATGCCCATGGCCAGCAGCTCTCTCCCTGCCTGTGGGATCCAGGGGAGAACTAATAGAAGGCCTCTGTGCCTCTTGTGATCTAGTCTTAAGTCCACTTAATTGGCTCAGACTGTACACTCAAAGAGGGATATTAAAGATCAGAAGAAAGGTTCCACTTTGCAAAGGGTGAGTGAAGGATGTGCGGACCTGTTTTAATGCCACGGAAATAGATATCAAGTATATTATGCTCTCCAAAGAGTCAGCTTTGGTTTTCTTGGTTCCGTTGTGGTTCTGTCTCTTGTGAACTTTTTAAAAAAACTTTCTTTGTGGTGAACGTCTGTTATTTTATTTAATGTCTCAAGCTGGCTACACATAGCACTGACTAATCCAATTGTGCCACACACAAAACCACTGTACTTATTTCCCTCTGAAGATGGTTTTCTCTGTATCTTATGAATTCTGATGACATTTTAAAAATCACAACTTGGTTCAAATATATGCTATATTTCATAATTGGATTACTTGGAAGTTTTTTTCTTTTTTTCTTAATTTCCAAATTGTTAGAAGTTTTCCTTGATAAGATAATATACTTAGCATAACTTCAATTCTTTTTTATTTGTTGAGTCTTGTTTTAAAGCCCAGCATTAGGTCAAGCTGTGTATTCTTCAAGAGAATGCTTTTTCTCTAACTGTCAGAGTTTAGTGCTTAATAGCTACAGGTGGGACAAAACTTGATTGTGCTATTTGCTTATGCTTGCCAGACATAACAAATAAAATTAAAAATGCCCAATTTAAACTAAACTTCATAGAAACAAAAATTGTGCATATGCATATATATTAATATAAATGTCCTGCTTTGTCTTTGACCATTTTCTTGTGTTAAAATCTACATTGCTTTACATACCAATACTAGTATAAACAAGAGTATAATAATGCCATTATCATGGGTTTTATATCAGTTATCTATACTTAGCTAACAAACTATGTCACAACTTAGCCTTATATTTTACAAGCTCAGTATCTTAATCCATCTATTGCTATAACAAAATATCTGAGACTGAACAGCTTACAAACAATATAAGCTTTTCACACTTCAGAAAGCTGGGAAGTCTAAGGTGGATGCATAAACAGGGATATTCTGTGCTGAAAATGTGGTCAGGTGCACACATGTGTGCATGTTCACAGAGGACAGAAGGGACTTTGAGTAAGTCTTTCTCATCACTTTGTATCTATTCCTTTAAGGTGGGATCTGTCTCAAAACTTCCTATTTGTTTATTTGTTTGTTTTTGCAAGACTGGACATCAGCAAGCTCCAGCAATCCTGCTGCTTCTTTCCAGCTTGGGCTGGCTGGGGTTACAGGCATGCACAGGATGCCTGGTTTCTTCATGGGTGTTGAGAGCTGAATTAAGGTCCTCATGCATATACAGCATGAACTGTCTCTCCAGCCCCTCCCCAAGAACGTGTCTTTTATTAGCATATAGCAATCATGCAAAGCAGTAGATTTAACTGTGGAATTGTCATAAATATACATAAAGGCACTCTGATCAAGTTCACTGCCACATCAAATATTAGAGGGCTGACGCGAACAAAGGGGCCCTGCTTGTTTCTGGCTTCCCAATCCTTTTATATTGAGTGTTGGAGCCTTTCACCAGCACAGAATCCCCATGACTGAATCACTTCTCAAAAGGCCCCACCTCTTTCTACTACGTCTCAAGGACTAGGCTTCAGCATACATCTCAGAAGGGTCACAATATGCGTTGTTCTATAAGTTGATAATTTGTACAAGTGTGTGAGGATGATTTCTCCTCACGGCCTCTGCGTCTTCAACTATCTAGAGCAGCGGTTCTCAACCATCCTAACGCTGCGACACTTTAATACAGTTCCTGATGTTGTGGTGTCCCAAAACACAGAATACTTTTCATTGCTACTTTATAACTGTAATTTACTACTGTTATGAATTGTAATGTAAATCTGTGTTTTCCAATGGTCTTAAGCAACTGCTGTAAAAGGGTCATCGAACACTGACCTCTCAAGAGTTTGTGATCCATAGGTTGAGAAGGGCTGAGCCAGAGACTAGCTAAAGAGTTACTTTGTGTGGGAAATCAGCTTTGGATATCAACTGCTTTACGTGTCCATCTCCCCAATGGCCTTCAGGAGGTTGAACATTGATATGTAAAGCTGCCTTCTAAGTAGAAAAATGAAAGCCACAAGATATAGTCATCTGTTGTTGAATGCAGACATGTTTATAACCACTATGTATTCTTAATAGATTGACCCCCTTCTCTAGTAATATCTTACTTAAAGACTGATGTGCTTGAGCCTAGAGCTAATTCATCTCTCTTTTGGTACCTGTTTGTGTGATACATAGATACATACACATCTTTTACTTTTATATTTGTGTTACTGGATTTAAAGTATATTTTCCACTGAGGAGGATATAATTGGATTGTGCTATCAATCTAGTTTGTCAATATCTTCTTTAGGCTACAACATTTAATTCATTTGTACTTAGCATGAATACAGAAAAGATATACTTTAAACGTACTCTTTTAGTAGTTTTTATATGTCTGCTCTTCTTTTTTGTTTCCCATTTCTCCCTTTTCCCTGGTTTCTTTTGTGCTAAAATAATAGCCTCCCAGGGTTGGGGTTGAATAATAATCAAGATACATTATATAAAACTCTCAAAAAAAACTCTCAAAGAAATAATAAATAAATAATGAAAAAATTTTTAGAGTCTCATTCTCATTCTTGTTTTTGTTTGTTTGTTTTTTGTTTTTTGTTTTTTTTACTATTTAGTAAGATGATTTCCCTGTGCACCTAGGTACCCAAAAGCACAGGAGCTGGAGATTTCAGCAATGTGTTTATGACCTATTTGGTGCTTCCTAGGTGCCCTTTCTTATGGAATCAATAAGTACTTACTTACAAGGAAAATGTGAATTCAAATTCTCTTCACAGTCCTCTCCAAACCAAGAAGAAGCACATTTTAAGAAGCCCTAAATGAGAAGAGATGTGAGCAAATGACCATGTAAGTCCAGGAGAATTCAAACAAAACCCTTGTGACTTGCCCAAAGATCATTATTTCTGTTCATTAGTCTGCTTAGATTCATGTCAACAAATACCTGAGGTAATTGACTTATAGAGATAGGAACTTTAAGTTGGCTTTTGATGACTGTTGCCTTGTACATTACTGGGTATAGTCCCCAGGGCTTCCCTCATGGCAAGTGTTCTACCACTGAGCTACACTATTGGCCCAGTTTTGGAGGGACCAGCCTATCTATGATCAGTTGGTTCTTCACTTTGGGGTCTGGAGAGAGGCAACATATAATGATATGAGGCACATGGTAGAGCAAAACTGCTCATCTAATATAGCCAAGATACAAAAACAGACAGGGAGGCACTTGGGTACAAATCACAGAGTGCCTTTGAACCACAATGCTTCCAGAACTGTGGCTTCAGGGCATAAGACAAAGCTCTTGTCTTGATATTGTCCCCTTCACGTCCTTTGTCTTTGCTCTGTACTTGGAGGGAAATCTTAACCTGCTGAATTTTCAGGCTCCAGATGTCCTAAATGAATGGCAATAATCAATGGGAGGCTAGAGGTTAGGATAAAGGGGAAAACAGGGTATATTTTTCCTTTCTCCTCTGATTCAGGTAACATCTTTGCCAACTGGTTTTAGATTCCATCGGACCAGGCTTTTTGGTCTCTGTTAACACTCTTTGTCCATCCAGCTTGAATGGCACTCCCTTGCAGTGGTTTTGCCTCAGTGTTCTCTGATCTCTTCACCCACTGTTACAAATTCTCTGCATTAAACCCATTCCAACATACCCCAATCTAAGTCTAATAGTCAATCAAGTCTTTTAAAAAAACAAAAATGTTACCATACCTCCCTTACCCGCCTCCCACACACATTCCTCAGATGCGCAGATTTTGTGTACAGGTTTAGAGTGTTTCTAGACTCTCTTCAGTCCTCTAGCCATGGAGTTAAGATTGCAGACTCACCCACAGGCAAACCATGAGTTTTAATAAGTACTTTTCCAAATGGATAACTTACTCTCTTGTAGTCTTACATTGTTCCTCACTGATATCAAAAGCTCACATATCTGCTCTAGCTGGTTCACCCCATGGAGCCAGCTACAGTTCTAAACTAGATTCTTCTCCGTCCAGATGCAAATCAAAGGAATGACCTTAGCAAATGAGCCTCTCCTATCAAACAGTTAGGGTAGAACATGGAGATGGTGCCAGGTAACATCTTGACCTGAACTTTGCCAGCAAAATATTACTGAAAAAAAAATCACAGTTTTTATAGGTGAAACTGTAGGCTTTGTTTGTTTGTTTGTTTTTTTAAACTACTTTATCTGAGTATTCCTTAATGCCTCTACCTCCCTTCCAACCCACTGACCTTAGTAAGGGAGAAAGATGGTTAGGAGGGACAGAAGAATTAGACCTTTTTACACTCAGTTCCTTGGGGCGATTCCATTCTTGGCTGTCAGGATTTCAGCAGTGCAGCAAAGCAGCAGCAGACACACAGCAGGAACAAGCAACAGCAGGAGCAACAGCAGGGACCAAAAGCAACCTTTTTGAAGCTAAGTGATGTGAACGATGTGCAGGAATGTGAGGCGAAACTATACGAAGCAGCAATGCAAAGCGATGTCTCCCTGTTTGGGGAGGGGGGGCTCTTATTTATATCCTCTCCGAGTCCCCAACAGGATGTTTCCCAACTGGCAAGGACCATGCGCCCACACAATGGGGCCTGGTTAAGAACAATTGTGTTAAGAGCAATTGTGGCCAAAGGAATGAACTCCCCAGTCAGATATGGTGGTGCGCATGTGCAATCTCACCACTTGAAAAGTAGAGGCAGAGGTCAGCCATAAGTGAGGGACACGAGACATTGTTTTAGAAAAAAAGAGAGAAAGGGAGGGAGGGGAAGAGGCAGGGAGGCAATAGTGAGGGATGGAAAAGATCCCCTGATCATCCCTCTCAGTTTTGTAGCTCGGCTAGAAAAACAGGTATTTTCAAAGTACCATATTGTTGTTTGTGTCCTTCCTATCAGCTAAGTTTCCTGGAAGCCATCCCATAGTAAATGCTCCAAGGAAAGAGAAGAAATATCCCTTACAAAATATATGATGTAGGAGCTGTCTCTGTGAGACAGGAAGACTGTATTAGTTTTTCATCACTATAACAAAATGCCTGAGACAGGCTAGCTATACTGAAAAGAGGTTTATTTATCTTGCTGCTTTATTGGTTTAAGGACATGGTGCTGGCATCAGTCCAGTTCTGTAGTCTAACACACTCCACAAATATCCACAGCAAAGAGAAAGTAGAAAGGCCATCTATAGCCTCCAAAATATTGTGCACGCAAGAAGGCAGTGAGAGATGGGAAGGCAGGTAGGGAAACAGATGGATGTCCTGGCTACCTCAGCAGAAGTGAAGAGTTCTTTTTCAGTTCAGTTACTTTTCTAAAGATTTCCTCTAGCCACACAATATCCACTGTCTCCTAGGAAACCCCAGAAGGTCACAGAAATTAGCTAATGGTATCAGTTGGCAAGCGAAGAGGGTATAAAAGCACCATATTGTGGTGATGGAAAGCTGCAACAGTGTGGTATATAGCAGACAAGCCTGGCCAAGAATCTCTGGGTATCATAGTTCCACCTTGTAAGACAGACAACTCCAGAACAGGGCTGAGTTGGAATAAATATAGCATGAGTGTTTCACTGAGACAGGATCAGGAGGATGGGCTGTAGTTTCTCACACCAGAGTCTCCTGTCAACCAGGAATCATTACAGAGCCTGGAAGGTCTGAGAGGTACAGAAGAGTGGCCCGTATGATGCTGAGGAATCTGCCATCACCTGGGGTCATACAAACCACCTTTTCCGTACTCCAGATGCCACCTTGTGCATGAACAAGATGAAAAGGGGTATGAAACAAACTTGTCCAGAAGAACTTAGATTCTCTGATACTATTGAATATTTTAAGTGAGATTGTTTCCTTGGATCAGTTGTGGGTTTTTGTTTTTGGTTTTTGGTTTTTTTTTTTTTTTTGACAATCTGTCTGTCACCTGCAAACTTTCATTCCTGATATGAATTGATAATAGAGACACTTTGAGATGCCAGGCAGACTGGGATTGGATCTGAGTCAGTTGTCTTTAAGTCATTCGCCAGAAGTAGTCAGATACTGCATTTATGTAGGGGAGTTTAGCCTCCTTGAGAGGCTAGCTGCCCTGGCTGGAGAGAACGTTCACACAGTTCTCTCCAAAGCAAATCACTGAGAAGCCTGAAAGGTTAAATCATACAAGCTCAATCATACAAGCACCTTTCTCTCCACAGAGGGATTGAGAAGGAGATGCTGTGAGTCCAAACTGCCTTTATCTGGGTGGGAAGATCTATAAATTCTTCTAAACGCTTCACCTATCAAGTAGGGGTTGATACACTTGACCTCGTGGTCACATAAATGGCCGACAGAAGGAAACAGAAAAGCAGAGGTCTGAGTCCTGTGACCATTCGAAGAATCTGGATGTCTTCCCTGTTCTTTAGGTCTTGAGTTGAGGCTCATCTCTGGCCTGGGGCAGGATAGCAGTTGCTTGCTTGGGTCAAGCTTTTTTGGGGGGCTCTGGAGACAGATCAAGGAGGCATAGGATTTATCCTCAAGGAGCTTCCAGGCCCAGTGTCATCCAGTCCCACAACTTCCTGCTTGTCTCTTTCCCCTTTGATATTAATGAGTGAACATTCCTTCGTAGGATGGGCAGGGGTGCAGGAGTTTATGCCTAGAATGGGACCTCACAGAGTGAGTCAAATTCCAGGACTACTTGGTTCGTGTACTTTTCCAGGATATATTGAGTAAGATCTAAAGAAACTACTGTGGAGTTACAGCTCTGTGTAGTAGGCTTAGATAGTTGGTAGGGATCAACTGATGCTGCAATGTGTGGGTGGGAGACGTGGGGGCTGAGTATAGTATAGCTTAAGTTTGAGGCAGTCTGTAGTCACAAATAGATTTTCTTTGAGGAAGTCAGTAACATTTTTCTTAGGGCCTTCAACTAATTAAGCAAGATTCACCCATATTGCAGAGGGACATCCATTTCCCTCAAATTCCACTGGTTACAATGGTAATCTCATTTGGAAAATGCCTTCACAGCAACATCCAGATTAGTATTTCACCAAATACTTGGGTCTTGTAGCCCAGCCAAGTTGACACGTAAAATTAACTGCCACACACACAGCTGGTGTATGATATCATGGTAGGTCCAGACCACTGGCCCACATGGAAATAATGATGGCATGAATGGAATATTTGTCAACCTCCCTTGGCTATCCCACAAAGACTCAGGTGAGAGATGCCTTTTGGAGAATAACCATAAAGGCTCCCTTTCTAGAACAAATTGTGAAAGATTGAACAGACATGAAGAGAATGTCTGGTAATGTTGTAGGCGCTATTTTTTTTCTTAAATTTTTTTTAATAGTCAAAAGTCTGTTCATTTAACATCATATTTCCAAGATATTTAAGTGATATTGACATTTCTTAAATAGTGACAGAAAACAGATCTTAATAGTAACTTTAGGAAGATTTCACATGCATTGTGATAAGAAGCACAGTTGTGCCTAAGTAAATATTTTATACACAGGTGTATCTAGGTGCTTTTGAACATTTAGCTATTAATTCTGTTTTTTTTGGGGTTCTTTAAGCCTCTACCTCCCTTCTAAGCCCCCAACCAAGGTAGGAGAGAAAGAAAATTAGAGGGAAAGGAGACATAGACCTCTTTAGACTTAGTTCCAGCTGGTTAGGGTCATTGGGGGTCTTTGGGAAAATACCAATGTCAGGCATCAGGATATCCCGCAGTACAGCAACAGCAAACAACAAATGTAGCAGGACAAGCAAACAGCCTTTTTCCTCCTCCATCTGTCTCCTCGATGTCTCTCGAAACCTCTCTTTGGGCTCCTGTATTTATGCCCTCCCAGAGACCTCAGAATTCCACTAATTACAGCTGGGAAAGACCATGTCCCTTGTGAGTCACAAGGGGCTGTGATCACATATGGATAAACTAAGGCAGCCCCATATCCCATAATTGGGATTAAAACAAAAACATGCTTACATAACATAACTGAGTTTTAAAAGAAACCAAGACTTGCACTGTATCATGTATATGAACTCAGCAGTATACAAACTTTGGTGAGTTGCCAGGCTCTACCAGGCTCCAGGGATTGGCCTAACAGGGGCAGTGGAGGGATGAAGAAAGGACAGATCCAGAAAAGCCAATATCCACTGATCTGGGTTCTCTGATGGAGAAGCCACAGCACTCCAAATGCTCAGAATGTTTATATATACAGCTGAATGTGAAGAAAGGGCTATTCTCTATGGTTAAACAAGGAGAAAGGATTATGCTATATAGGTGAACAAAGTTTACTTATGTTTTTAGGAGCAGCTTCTGTGTAGGAGCAGTCTTCCAACTGTAAACAATCAGGGCAGAAGGGCATGGCATGAGTTTTCTGCGTGCACTGTCAACGTCCATATGAGAAAGCATGGACGCTTTGCCATCCTCTGAGTCTCACTCTGGGAAGTCTTCGCCACTTCCATGTGTTGGAGGCGTTGGGGTCCTTCAGATGGCTCATCTTATATCAAACAATACATATCTGCTCAGAGCTTCACTCACATCCTAAGATGAGTGGTGAAAGTAGATGATGCCCCTCACTTCCTGCTTCCTAGAAGTCAACCTTCTGTGCCATAACCACCAGCAGTTGGGCAAAGTAGCTCTGGTTGATAGAGCAGAAGGACACCAAGAAACAGTCTGAGCCTTGCACCACCCTTGTCTTTGAGATGGGCATGTTGGTTACATATTAACAGGCTTGGAGGGCATTGGGGATGGGCCCCTCCTTCAGAATAAACTGCCCGTAAAGCTGGAAACTAAAACTGTAACACTAATTACTGGCCAGAAGAATGGAACCCGAGGTCATATCTCTGACCCTAGGAGGAGATGTGGTATCATGAATTGCCCAGAAAGTCATTAAGAGATAATTATCTGAACCTGTTTCCAGGGGCCTTAAACCTCATAAGATGATTATCTAGCAGAGAACAAGGACACACTGTTGCCCTTTCTATCAGAGTAAATCTAAATGGGACTGACAGTTACCTAGACAGGATGCTATCCCTCAGGGGAGAAAACAAAGCTTGTTTGTTTTAGAGCCTTTAGATGCAGCATAAAACCTACATAAAATGTGCATTGGTACAGTGGTCCCATTGGCCACTATCCACTTGGTTCTCTTGAGATTGCATCCTACTTAATTCTAATAAATTCTTTCCAGCCTCTGCACTTTGCTTTGTAGGGTTTGGTTTTTGGTTTTGGTTTGAATCCTGCTGCTAGTGAGCTCAAACACAGGAAGCTAATGGATTCCAGAGCATGATCCTGTACCAAGGGTACCAAGTCACAGGAAAGAGAAGAACTAAATCTTGACAGAGCAATACCTCAAGTGCAATACTCTCCTCAAGATGAGGAGCATCTGTCTGGTTACCCTGGACCACTGCTCACAAGGCAGGAAGTCAGCACAAGCAGAAGCAGGATGGCCAAGCCAAGGGCCCAGACCTGGAACTGGTCATGATTGTTGGTAGACTGTAAGGTGCAGGAGGTTTGGGGAGGCAGAACCTTTGGAAAATAGTGATGGAGCTGGTATGTCACCTACCTGCAGGCCTTTCTGAGCACTTACTGTGTACCTGGGACATATGAGAGAAAAGGCAGTGTCTGTCCTGCACCCAGAGGGCCACTAGGTGGAGGGTAGGCATGGTTTATCTGTGGCTTGAATGTCTCTCCCACATAGAGTGCAGAAATTTAATCCCCATCGCAAGGTCTTAAGTGAGTGAGAGTTTGATTGTTCTTAAAAGGGGGGGAGGGGAGGTGCTTCTCGGGGGCACTGTTTTGTTTAAGATAAGGTCATTAAAGTGGAGCCCCATGATTGAATCCTGGTGGTTTTGTAAGAAGATGTAGAAAAACCAGAAATACCCTCCCTCCTTGACACACACACACACACACACACACACACACACACACACACACATCCTTTGTCATGTGATTCTGTGCAATGTCACAGGACTATACAAACATAAAGGCCATCACTAGAGTTGGCCACTGTACCTGGGAATTTCAGAAACCTGAGCAAAATATTAGGCATAAACAGACTCTTTGTAATAGTTTCAGAAGGAACCACCCTGAAGACACCTTGATTTCAGTTTTCTAGACTCTAGATAGATGAGGCAACATTTATCTGCTGTGAAAGCCACCTGAGCTGAGGTATTTTGTTGTCAAAGTCCCTGAAAACAAACACACTAAATCTCTGGGATGCACACCCCGCTTCCAGCCCTTTAGCTGGATTTGGACTGAGAAATTCATGGAAGCCCGGGTACCACTGATTGAAGACACCCAGCAGGGCTATGTGATGACAAGGGAGTCCAGAAAGCATGGAGGCGTACCCCAACACTGCACCCCTGCAGTGCTAAATAAATATGTGTAATAGTGCCTTTCTAAACAGTAAGGACCTGCTTTGGAGGGAGCCCCTTCCTACAAAGAACCAGACTGAGGTTAGATTGTACACTCCAGCCTGCCACACTGGTATGGCGTTTGTGTTCTCTACTGCTCCAGTGACAATTAGCATCAGGAGATTAGTTCCATGATGACCCATTCATTTTTCTCTACTTTCTCTGGTGTTCAGTAGATAACTGGAATTGTTATACCACCACCACCACCGCCATCACCACCACCCCCTCATCTCTAGTGCTCTGAGGAAATTCGCATGGAACTGTTTTGACAGCTTGGAAGTTTGGTTGCATATTCTCCATGACTTCACGTGTCAAGATCCATTTGAAGCCTTGTTTGTTCAGCTGATTAAGTCCCATCCAATTTTCCTAAGCCAGAATTTCAAAGAATCTATTACGTTCCATCTGTACCCTAGAAGGGCAAAAAGGCAGGCATGGTCACAGCAAATGAGAGGTTGGCATCTGTCATCCAGAACTATCGAATCCTCTGTGACCTCTTTGTTTTAACACACACACACACACACACACACACACACACACACACACACACACA
>OU015755.1:31306712-31323922 GCA_907169655.1 Acomys percivali | reverse complement strand
TTGCTTGGCCTAAAAGTGAACAACTATAAACACACAGATTTATTACATGTATGCATGTATAATTTAATATAGGTCCACATATGAGAGTAAAATATGAGGTAACTGCCTTTCTAAGCCTGGCTTCTTTCACTAAACATAATGATTTCCAGTTGCATCCATTTTCCTGTTACAAATGGTGTGATTTCATTTTTCTGTGGAGATAAAGAGAATCATGTATGTGTGCCACAATTTTCCTTATCTATTAATCAGTTAATGGACATCCAGGCTGGCTCTATTTCCTAGCTTTTATGATTACTTCAGCTATTAGCATGGATGTGCAGGTGATATGTGGACTTAGAACCCTTTGAGTATTTACCCAAGAGACATCTAGCCGATCATTTGGTACTATTTTCAGCTGTTTATGGAGCTTGTATATTGATTTCCAATAGTGGCTACTCAAGTTTACATTCCCTTCAGCAGCGGAGGAGAAGGAGGGTTCCTTCTCCCTCACATCCTGGCCAGCATTCATTGTCATTTGTTTTCTTGATGACAACCATTCTGACTTGGGTGAGATGGAATCTCAAAGCAGTTTTAATTTGCTATCCTTGTTACTTATGAACACTTCATGGCAAAATTATCAGATTATTAACCCATTTATTGATTTGATTTTGGGGCTGTTAAATTTTTGAAGTTCTTCATGCAAAATAATATTCTGGATATTAATCCTTTGTATGATATCTAGCTGGAAATATATTTTCCCTATTCTGTAGGCTGTCTGTCTACTCTGGGAATTGTGTCCTTCACTCTTCAGCAGCTTCTAAACTTAATATAATTCCATTTGTCAATTCATGGGGTTATTTTCTGTACAACTAGAGTTCTGTTCAGAAAACCTTCGCTGGTATGCTGAAGCACTTATGTTTTCCTGGAGTAGTTTGAGTTTTGGGTTTCATATTTAAGAACTTTGACCCGCTTTGAATTGAAATTTTTGTGCAAGGTGAGACATAAGGATGTAGTTTCATTCTTCAACACAGAAATCCACTTTACTCAGCACTATTTGGATTTTCTCTGATGTGTTTCTTGGCCGTGTCTAGTTTGTGAATTGAATGTTGCCATGAATAAATGTGTACAAGGGAGGAATCCTATGTGTGTATAGATTTTGAGAGTATCCACTTTAAAGGTGTCTATTGGGAGTCTTGGAACATATTCCTTTGGTGATTGGGACAACTATACTTTCTAAGTCTCTTCCTCAGTAACAAGGAGACAATAACAGACATGTTATGATGACCTGTGAAAGTTAAGTGAAGTGCTATACATAAATGTTCTTTGATGACTACTTTAAAGTGTAGCAAGTGCTAAAAGAACATTAACATCCTAACAAGGTTAAACACAAATTAATTCTTTGACCTCCCTCTTCCTCCTTCATCTCTTCTTTTTTCTACCATGTTCTTGCTCTTCAGTGAAAAAGTCTGTAGTGATAATAGAAATATAGTGTGAGGTAGTATAAAATGTTATGTGTTCTAATTTGACTTTGAAAAGTAGGAGGAAGAAAATGAAATTAACTTTAATTATGGGCTTTGCATAAAGCAATATATAAAATGTATGGTCATTTAAACATGAAATTAATGCAAAAATGATGAAGGAAACATGCCACATTCTTTTTCCTCTCTATACTTCACTCTGTGTGTTCACTCACAATAATCTCTTATCAAGCTGGTTGCATTCCAAGTGCCCAGTAAGCCACATGAGACTGGGGGGCCATCATGCTGGCTAGCGGAGTTCTAGACTTTGCTAAGTTTTGGATTTTCCTGCAAATGCCATTCTCATGTCACAATCACCATGTTCCACACCTTTTCTTGCTCATTTCCTTCTCGATGTAGCCTAAAGACCCTCACTACAGGCTCTGAAGGATCAGAACCAGTCTGGGGCAGAAGGAAATCTGCAATCTCATGGGTTGCAGCTGTGGAAGGCCATGGTTACAGGGAAAAGGCACTTATAACTAAGCCACACTCTGTCAGCTCCCCTGACAAGTAACTAGTCTTTGACCTCTGGGCTCCCATGATGTCTGTTGTGTCAATCTACTACCTTCCAAGTGTCCTTTATGGCTGAGTCCAGAACTAGGTAACCCCATTATGCATCTATTTCTCTGGTAACACCTGAGTCTGGGTGTTACCTTTTCCCCTACAGACAGATCTTTGTTCTCATGTGACTACAGTAGTGTTTCTGAGAAGCTTTCATGCTCTCTCTGGGAAAAGCCTTGCCTTTGCCTATACTTAAATCAGACTGTGCTATATGACTTACTTCAGTGGTTGGTCTTTGACCAATGGGAGATCCCCTTGAGGTCATATCACCTGTCTTCTTGACTGGGACAAGCCCCAGGTCTAAGGAAGAGTTCCTTTCATCATATCTAAATTTAGTAGGCTCCTACTCTAGTCTTGCCTGGCCATAAGAAGCCTGAATGACATGGGGACTGAATCCGGACCATGTTTTTCATTACTCCAACCTCATGGTGCTCTGGAATTTAGAATCCTGAAATTTCCTGATCAAAGAACTTGGGCTTCTGTCTGTCAGAGCCTCCTCCCTGTATTCATTCTCTGAAGGGGTCCTCTGAGACCCAATCGTGGCTAGGGGGCAGATATTAGTTCAAAGTATGATTGAAGTTCAGCTACCCAGGATGTGTTTTTCCAGCTGTGTGTCCAAGCCTCACCCCCATCTGTAGTGTGGAGCAGAGTCAAGGGAGGGTAGAAAATGGGGCTAATGAGGCCATTTCCCCTGAATGCAGAATCCCAAAAAGTTTGGGAATGTTGTACCTGAGCTTAGTCTTCCCAGCATATTGGGAGGATTACTTCCCCAGATAGGGGATGGAAGGCACTGGACTTAACTCTTTGTTATCAGTGTTTATAACCTTTAAATATCTCAGTATGTGGTGTGTGGATCTATGTTTGTTCTCTTGTTCTGGGAGTCACCCAAGTTAAGGGTGTGTGGGGAGCCATGCTAAATTCAGCCATGCTAGAAATCCCATGCTTGGGCTGCAGGCTGTGACCTTTGAGTTGTTGACCTTTGCTGAAGGAGGTCTTGTGTTTTAGGCTATCTTTGGATTGTTTACCCAGAGAAATAGGGAAGTTCTTACAGGGAACTACCCAGAGGATTAAGGAAGTTCTTACAGGGAACTATGCAAAAGATTATACTCTTGCCTGGGGGCTAGGGCAAGTGAGATTACAATAGAGCTTCTGGTGACCTTGCTATATAAAGTCTACTCACCTGCATTAAAGAGAGTCTTGATCAGAAATCTCCAGACTTGGCTCAATTTTTCTCACGTCTCTCTCTCCCACTTTCAATCCCTCTTCCAGGGAACCCTGTTCCATTTGACCCATGGGCCGGGACAAGGGTGGACTTCATCTGACTCTAGTGAACAAAATTTCTCCTACCATGACCATCTCTACATGCACATGGTAAAAATCTAGAGTCGTATGTGATGTAAGTGGGATAGACTATTGTGCTCCATGCCGCTTCACTTTGTAAGATGAACATTACAGAAGGTGCTGGCCTGTCTACTCCATGGCTAGGTTTCAGGCGCCAACTGACTGAGATGATTCGATAGGTCAGTGGGCTAACAATGTTAGCATTTCGCTAAGATCGTTCAGCTTCTCACCATCAACTCAATCTCCTGGCCTCTCTGGACCTGGCTGATAAAGACTCATCATCACTCTTAGCTGTGAGTGGAGCTGAGGAACCAGGAGCTTTGTTCTGAGTCACTTTCCAGAGCATAAATTACTGTTCCCTCCACAGTCTATCGTCCACCCACATCAAACAGCACGTGCAGTTAGAATGCACATCCAAGACAGGTTTGCAGAGCGAGAGATGAATATGACCTTCCTAATGAATTCATAGTTTAGTGGGTGGTATTTCTGTGAAATGATGACAGTCCATTGCAAGAGGTGCTGTGAAAAAGACTTCTTCAAATGCACAGGAAACTTGTAAGATGGATGACTCACTGAGTGAGAGAGCTTAAAATGCAAATCTTACATATAATCATGAATAATACTTAGATTCTCTTGGTTTCTAGAAATAGAAACCTTGAGCCAGATTAAGCCCAAAGGTGATTGCATCACCCAAAGGATGTAGGAAAATCATGCAAGTAAAGACTTACAAATCACAGCTGTCCTTCATGGAAACACCAAAGACAGCATAAAAACGCAGGCGGGTCTTTCTAAGGGCTTCTTCTCAATCCCGTATTTTTCTCTCTGCTGTCCAACTTTCTACTTGCCAGTTTACATGAAGAAAACTTCATTACCAGCAATAACTGAAGAATATATCACTTAGACACAGAACAGCCAGTGTGATAGTTCAATTCTCTAATGCCAATTTGAAATATGTCAGAAAGGACTTTGACTCAGCCTGAATAAGGTGCAGCTCAAGTTTAATGCTGTAAGTATGAGTCTTTTTATGCAATGATTAAAGATGGAGGAAGGAGAAACTCTGCATCCATCCAGAGAACATTTTCCAGAACAATAATAGAACATAGATGAATAAATCAATACATGCTAACTATATTCCAACCCATGATCTCTCAACATATATGCAGGCACATGCATGTTCATATGTGTGTGCACATGAATAGATTCTTCCTTGTATACATTCAAAGAGGGCTCTGCCCAACAACATTCACCTAATTCCTGTCTCCTTGGAGAAAGTGCCTAGCAGCACATCTGGTGCTGTATTCCAACGTGGTGCAATGGAGCCTCTTCCCCAGCTTCACAGTGCCTGATGGCAATCATCCATCTCTTCTACAGGTGTCTAAGATTAATGACGGCATCAGAGGGAGATCTCTAGGAGTCGTGGACTGGCTTGCTTTCCCATGGTTGCTGTAGCCTCCAGGTTTCTGAGCAGGACAGTGCACTTAACTTCGTGCTCATTCCATGTCAGCTTCCTAAAGAAGTTGACACTCTCTTGTAGCTCATGAGGGAAGGGCTATGGACTTGCAGCCTTGTGAGTCCTTGGGGAAAAGGGAGCGTGGGGTGGGGGGGGAGGAGGGAGACTGTAGCAAAGAAGAGGGAGTGGAGAGGAGAGAAAAATGTAGGGGAGAAGAAAATGTGGAAAACACAGGAGAGTATAAATGCTATTGTGTGTAAAAGGGGGGGGGCAAGGAGGGAAAAAAAAAACAAGAAACATGGCACATTTGTTGCAGTTTGTCAAGGCCCATAGTATATGACCTTCAGCCAATTCAGGTCTTTTGCTGCCTTTGCTTAAAAGAGATGGGTATTTCTTACGTTCTTCTCTACCAGTTCTGGAATGGCTGCCTGGAACTGAGGCTAGATCTTGATCATCTTACACCATAAAGGCACAAGCGGTAACTGAAGTGTGCTACAATCCTGCCATTGTGGAACTGAGTAGAGGCAACAATTGAGATTATGTCACCACGGCAGGACACAGTTTGCCATCTTCACAGACAAGATGAGAAGATGTTAAGTCTTTATTGTTCTCTTTGCTACATCCATTTTTGCTGACATTCTGACAGTTGAAAAAATCTCAGCTTCTGGAACTAACTTCTTTATTAGTTAGGTGCAAGTTAGCTAAGAATAACAGAAGTGGCCATCGCTTAACTTCAGAAGGACATTTGCTGATACATAAAGGCAAGTAGGTAACGTTGTGGAGCCCAAGGAAAAGAGGAACAGCTGTCAAGCTTTGAGATGAGCTGGGTGTTGGTGGACTCAGTGATCTTGGCATGATCCTTGTTCCTGATCCTCAGTTCCAGAGGCCTCTCAGACAGCTGAGGTAAGGGTGTCACTGTGTCTCTCTGTTCATATTTATGGAAGAGATAATCTAATGGTTTAGCCTGAGTCACATCCCACCTTGGTGGCCCTGGAAACAGAAACACAGAATGCAGTCATCGCTAGGAGGGTCTTCCCAAATGTTATCAGGTACAGTTTCTGGAGAGAAGCTATTGTGATGACCCCCTCAGGTACCCCCAGGAAATCTGCTTAAACTAGAGTTAGAAGAGTCTCCAATAGCTCCTGTGATTGCTATTTTTCTGATGTACCTTTATCAGAAATTTCTTGGCTTTGCCCTTTATTTTTGTAATGTGTTCGTAAAGAATAGAAGTATAATTCAATTTACAATTTCAAATTTACTTCCCTAATTTATTTAAAATCTCCTCATTCACTTACTTGATTGATCTGTTTGTCAAATGATATTTTTTTTACAAGAAAGAAATCTAAATTGTGTGCGCATATGTTTATCTATGACATCATTCACTGCCTTCTTGTATTTAAAATAGTGTATTTAAAATGTCTTTTCTTCCTAAACAGCATCTCTACAAAAATCCATTGCCTTTTGCAATTTAATGTTGTAAAAGAAAAGCCTGAATCAGCCAATTTTCATTTCTACAGGAAAAAAAAAATCCATTATCTTTGCAGTCAATTTTATTGTTGTCGGAGAATAACAGGCTTCTAAAGTAGTATGTGAAAACAGGCCCCGGCCAACAGCTTCTCTGCATTCATTGTGTATAGGAATGTGGGTTAGGAGAGGGAAGGAAGGAGGGTAGGAGATTAGTCTTCAGGGTGAGACCCAGCACCCAGGAGGTTTATATGCTCATAGAGGTAAGGATGGTAGCAGAAACTTTGGTGCCACATTTTGATCAAATGGGCTGACATCTCTGACCTTTGCAGCCATGATGACCTTGGCCTTGGTTGCTTTCAGCTTTAGCCCAGCATCTGTTCAGAAGACCTGAGAGATGCAGGAGCATCTTTCCCCCTGACCTTATCAGTAGCAAGCACCTGCTCAATCAAGGCTTCTAAGACAAAGAAGATACAATTTCACAGTGAGGCCCTGATTTGATTTTTTTAATTCTAAAGTCAGGGGATTGTTAAGGCACCGAGGAGTGTATTCAAGTGCTTCTTCTTCTTCTTTCCTTTTACTACCTGCTGAAGACTGCAGCAGAGCACCATTTGGGGATCACCTTTCCATTTTCAGCCCCCTCTTAAAGAGTTTCTTTGTACGTATGTTCAGGCCTTGACCCTGGCCGGTCACTACTACTCCAAGGTCCAAGAGCCTGGTTGCAGGGAGCAGAGGGTTTTGTTTAGCTCAGGCTTGACTCCTCATTTTGCCTGAAGGATTTCTCAGCCAAGAGGAGGTGACTTGCTGCCTTTTTGTTTTTGTTTTTGTTTGTTGGTCTTCATTTCTTAACATATAATTGTAATGGCTACAAAGAAAAGCTGGGAAAGAGGACCAGGAGGAGCGACGGTTGGATGAGACCTCAGTGGGGAAACAGATGACTAAGAATGAGAGATGTATACAGTAGGCAAATAAGTTACATCTTCTTAAGACTCGGAAGTGGAATGGCCATGAAGCAGGTCGTAGGAATGGTATTTATAGGAGGTGTGGTTGAAACAGAGTGTATTTCTGAGAGCCTCCAAATGTGTGAGATCAGTGCAGCCCCAGCTGGACACACTACAGGAGGACACAGCACAGCTGGACAAAGGCCCAGGCCTCTCTGGGAGACATCAGTGCAGCCACTACTGCGTTCCTCACTATAACCCACAGTTGCTGCAGCCACAATCGCTCCCCTGGATTCTAGCATATGGTTGGTTATTATCCATAATGTCCCTGCTGTTGTGAGTTTGCTCCGTTTCATCTTTTTTTATGAGTATTTTAATGGGAGGCTGGGGGAGGGTGCGGGAAGCTGAATCTGAAGATGGGTAATTTTAAGGCTATTCCCTGGAGGTGGAAGCTGTGTTGGCAGAGCAGGGCCTCTCATATCTCACAGCAACAGAGTGAGACAGGAGGCGCTGCTCATCGATAACAGGCTTGGAAATCAAGTCTAAGGCAGGAAAAGTGTGACAGGGTGGAGCGGGAGTGGGGCTATAGTGACCCGATCAGGGCACAGGAAGGGGAAATCATTTATTACTCAAAATTGCCCCTTACTAAGAAAGAATGGATATCACACCTTAATTCTACTCAAATGTTCACAGTCTGTGGCCAGACTGATCTGAAGACTAGTAACACAGGCCAGCCTGCTGCACCCCAAATGTGTTTGTTTTCACGTGCAGCTGCTGCCATCTTAAGATTTATAATAAGTTTTAAACAAAAGTCTCAACACGATGATCTTGTTCTGAGCCCTGCAAATTATGCGCCCTGTCATACATAACATGTGTTTATTCTATTAATATTTTGGTGATCTTGTCTACGTGTCTAAATGTACTAACACCTTCATGTATGTACATTCTCGGGTGAGGATGTGATGGGTGGCAGAGCAGTGCAGGGTTCCATTGCTTAGGTCTCTCAAAAGCCCAAGGGAAGAAGTAAGCAGAAAATACTCCTTCTTTGTACTCCAGATCCAGATGCAAAAATGGAGCTTACATACTTATAATCCAAACATCATAGCCATTTGTGATCAGACCCTCAGCTAAGTGTTCTTATATTCCACAATATTGTTTTCATAGAATTTTCTAAGGATGGTGTCCTTCCTAGAGATGATCTTACACAAATAAAATTCTTCATTTTTGTGGACAAGTGTTCTATTATTTTAACAAATATTAAGGTATAGCCTCTGTGCCGTGACAAGTAGAAATCTTTCTGCTGAGGACAGAAACGTGAACTATGACCCTCACAATTCTCCCACAGAAATTAGAATGCACTAAGTCAGTTTGCATTTTATTTCATTATTTTTCATTTGACTCCTAAGGAGAAGTTTCTTGAGGAGAGATGACTGGGTCAAAAGAAGCCAAGCACTTTAATGGCTTTAATCACATGTTGTCAAAATGTTTTTCCAATTTGGAGTCCTTCAGTGCACAAATGTACCTGTTCCACTGAGATCTGGCCAAAAGTGAATATTATCATTAAAAAAAAAAAACCCTCCCTGATTTAATACGTGTAAATACAGAGTTGCTTTAATTTGTATGTCCTTATTTTGAAGCCCTGCTCTGCAACTCTGTAATTGGTATTTTACTCTTGACACTTCACTTTATCTCTGTGGAGGGTTTTTTATTTTATTTTCTTGTCTCCATGTAATAGCACTTAAACTTATCCTTATTTTCTTTCATAGAAGATTCAGTGTGCTTCAGTAAATATTTTACATCATGTAAAAAAACCATTCCCTTAAATAGGAATCCTCTCTGCTTCACTGTCCCCCCCCCCACGCGAATGTCTTTCTAAGACATTAACTCTTCCATATCTGTACCCTGAAATAGGTAAATTCATTCCAAAAGACAGCCTGCTTTTGTCAACATCTTCAGGCATCCAAATATTGTAGCTTTCACTTTATAATCAATCCTGACTCCGTTTCTACACTGAGGTCAGATGTGAACAATTCTCTGTCCAGTGTCTTCCTGCTGAGTCTCAAGTCTCTCCAGCAGACACACAAGTATCGCTCTACCTCCTGTAGCAAGAGCCTGCTGAGTCCACAGCCAAATGGGCCAGTCTTTGAGCAGCTGGTCCATTGGATAGACATGTGTCTTAGCTGGGTCAATTGTGGTCCTCTGCTGGGTTGTTCGTCTGATATTAGGTGAGAAATGAGAAGCCCTTTTTCTTCTGTGGCCCTGGATCTTTGGAGATATGAATATAGAACTTCCAGCTGCCGGGCTTTGCCCGTTGTCCCTGCTCCCAACTCAGGATCCCAGCAGCACAGCACAGCTAGAAATAGAAGGCAGGAGTGTGGAGAATGGCTCCTGAAGGCATTCTGTTGCTAGGTCAGGCTATCTGAGAGCAGATTACAGCTCCAATTTTTCCCTGTACAAATCACACACACACACACACACACACGAGGTTCTTCACTGCTGCTGAGACAGTCTAGAGGGCATCGGGCCAGTCCGGTTAAAAGCTGCTAAGTATGGCTAAAGTCACTCTGACTGTTAATGACAGGCTTTATTGAGAATACACCTTCTGATAGCTACTTTTCTTGAAAATAACCTAAGCTATTGAGGGACAAGAACTCTTTCTTGTGTTCTGGATGCCTTGAGTGAACACTACTGCTGTCCCATCTAGACAAAAGCCAGTCTTTTGTCCATCGCTTCCATGCTGTATACACTACCTGTCTGTTTGCTGCTCAGAAGCCCTGTCAGTTATTGGATAGACCAGTCTATTTCAGTGTTTGTATTTGATTTACCCTTATTTTATTTTCACTGATCCCAATAGGCAAGAGTAGTGTGATGTGTGATTGATATGAGTATCCTATTTTTATTGTGACAATTGATTGTTCAATCTTGATTATTGTAGTTGTTCTATTTCATTATCAGTTATTGTTAATCCCTCTCTGTTGTTAACTTATGCTACATTTTATTATAAAATGTGTGTGTGTGTGTGTGTGTGTGTGTGTGTGTGTGTGTGTGTGTGTAGGGAAAAAGTATATATAAAGTTTAGCATCACCTATAATTCAGGTGTGCCCTGGATTGTCTTACAATGTATCATTCCAATTAAAGCAGACCCTTAGTCTCAGTCAAACACGCTTTTTCTGGGTCTGGTTGCGTTGGTTGCTCTTTCTGAGTAGATGGATTTCCATATTGAAAACTTAGGCTGCATGAAATCTCTCACCTAGCATGTATCGTGTCCCTTCTACGATCAATTCTAGGCACGATGCCTGCAACCCGGAGCGCCACCTGCCCACCCATGCTATTAGTCACCCGAATGAACTCTCAGAGTCATAAAGCATCAAACTGGAAATGAACATTAGTCTTTGCTTTCTCTCTTTCCCATCCATTTAAGGTGAAGCTGACACTCAGGAGTTGGGACTAAATCTGCCTGCTATTTCTGGGCTGAGAAATTGCGATGTTTACTGTAGTTGATAAACACCTAGGCCGGCAACCTGGATGAAAATGGATGGAAGATGACTCTACTCTCTGTACGGTCCTTGTATCAGAAATGAGCATTTGGTACTGTGCATGTATTTTTAGCAGAGTTAGCCAGTTTCACATAAGCATCCTGTATCTTTGTCAAAGGCTCATTTCCTGATTTCTCTGAAGTCATCTGCTACTGTTTCCACACTCGCCTTCACACATTATTCAGGCTGTAAATATCAGCTGCTGGGTTGGAACAGCTTCTTGCTTCCTCCATCGCTGTGTTGGGTGGGTGCCTTTGCTATGTTGGGTGGGGCTCACCCCTTCATGTCTCTTTGCAGTATACTGGAGTACACCAGATGGCTTCTGGTCCTCTTCACCTTTTGAGGAGTGATGGTTATACATGGAACAAATGAAAAAGAAACACAAATATGCTGAGAAAGTCTAAAACTAATCTCTCTTCTCCACTGCATGTCCCTTCTGTCTGTGAGAAGCCAGGTTCTATAGGAAAGTCTTAGAGAGATGAGGCAAAGAGCCAGATGCCATACCATTTGGGACATTTACCGCTATCCTGAATTATCTCTACATTGAGCCTCTAAGTGACTGGGTTGGTATAGAATAAAGAGCTTTGTGCAGCCACAGAGACAGACTCTGAGCACTTGGTAAGCATGCTAGGACCTTCGTCCCTTTCCTCAGCTGGTGTTTGAAATAAAAGGCCTGGAGGCTTGTTTTGGATAGTGGCAGAGAAGAGGAGTTGGTAGGGACCACTCTCAAACCTAGACCCAGAAATAAGAAGGCAGAAGTAAATGATGCTGTGTAGCGTGTTAACTATAAGAAAAATGCTGGTGAGCATTAAGGAAAAAGCCAAACATTTTTTATTCTTTTAATAGTATTTGCATGAGTACTTTGCCCAAGTGTATGTAAGTTTATTACATACAAAGAATGCCTGCAGAGGCCAGAAGAGTGTTTCAGATCTCCCGGAACCCAATTTACAGACAGTTGTAAGTGTCCATATAGGTGCAGGGAACTGAACCTTGCAATCTCTTAACAGTTTATTCATCTCTCTAGAACTTTCTCCCACTTTTAAAAGACATACTCTGTCAGCCTTTCCAGACACCACGGCACCTTATTTACAGAGCTTTCTCTAGCTACCAACTGACATCTTGATCTTGTATCCATTGCAGTTGTTTTCAGCTAAAAGCAAAGGCACAGAAAATTGGACAAAATTTAATTTAAAGTTTAGGAGAGAATATTACCATATTCACCTAGGTTCTCCAAATACTGAAATTTATTATAAAATATGATAATATATTATATATAATAAATATGTATATATGTATACACACACATATATCCATATATGTGTATGGTGAACTTGTCATGAAATGTTTAAAATTCTTGAACGTGAACTCTAGGATTAAGCCTGCACAGGTCTTGTGTATGCTGCCACAGCCATATGGGTATCATACACTCAAAAAGTAAATAGGTATCACAAATTGAACTTGATGGGTTGGGAAAAAAATGAGAACACAACATTGGGTGAGCAAAGGATAGTGGGTATGTCTGCTGGGATTTGTGTGCATATGATCAGAAATATCATGTATTAAATGGTGAAAGAATTAATACAAACATTTTAAGACTGTATTCTAGGATCAATGAACACGGCCCTAACCCAGACTCCAGCTTGTTTATTTTAAATGTTCTCTGAAACATCCTTACCTAGAGCAGGATTGGTCCCTGACTCCCTGGCATGGAGGAAAGAGAACATTAAGCAGCCCAAGACTTAAAATACTGTGTCCTTGAGATGCACTAGGATCTACCCCATTTCCAACAGATGTCATTGTTGTTTAGCCCATGATAGAATAATGCTCACAGTGGAAACAGGAAGCTAAACGTCTATCCATAGGAAGCTCAGAATGGAGAAAAGGCTCAATTGGCAACTCAGAAGACTCTTCCAATTTCTCTAGTCAATTTCTACTGGATATCTGTATGCCCCGAATCTGAGAGTGTTTTTTGTTTTGTTTTGTTTTTTGTTTTTGTTTTGTTGTTGTTGTTGTTGTTGTTGTTTTTGAGACAGAGTTTTTCTGCGTAGCTCTGACTGTCCTGGGACTCATTCTGTAGACCAGGCTGTCCTTGAACTTGGAACACCACTGGCCTCTGCCTCCTGAGTGCTGGCATTAAAGATGTGCACCACCATCACCTAGCTATGATTTTACTTCTGTTTGTTATCTCAATCCATTTTGTTTGTTACTCCAGCCATTTCATAGATGTTGTACATGCCTGATTTTATGATGTTTTGCTACCTGCCACTTCTTTCTATCTGCTAGTTGATTTTTTCTTCTTCATTTGCTATGTGTTCAATTAACACACTCATTCATAAAAAGAAAGCAGCACAGCTATTATTCGTAGACCATTCTCCAAACCACATAGCACAAGTACATCCTTAGCATACATCCAGCATAGGAATGTACACTAGGTCTTAGTACATCAAATCTTGCTAATATATAGCAGTGGTGGCTTTTGCACAATACTGCAGTAGGAAGAGTGAGTGTTATTCTTAAGGATTATTGAGATAAAGCTACTGTGATACTGTAACTTAAGGCTTTTTCTATTACCCCTGTGGTTTGCTTATTTTTATAATTCTAGAATCTCTCTGGTGTTAACTAACTTGTTATCTATTATAGTGGGAATTAGAAAATTGACCTGACTTTCCCAAGAACCAAAGACAAGGCATACAAATGATGAGCTGCTAACAGACCCAAAGATCCTTCATTCAGAAAATGATTATTGAGTGTTTATTCTTAAGCAAATAGTATTGATCAGAGGTGAATCTGTTGTGTTGGAGGAACAGTAGGAAAGAAAAGTAGGAAGATTAGTAAAGAGGAATTGAAACAATTACTGAGCTTGTGTTTGAAACTAATGTAGAAAGTAGTTAGGCCCTGCTACGGACAGCAGCATAAGTGTTTGTTCTTGGGGTCTTAAAAATAAGAGGCGCAGTGGATGTCTGAACAAGCTGAGCTCAGGTTTTGGTAGCAGTTGGAGTGGGCACATATCACTCTCAGTTACCCTGGGAGTCGACCTCCCTCCTCATGTTGGTTTTATAAGGCAGCATAAAAAGTAATGAAGAGTGATCACTCAAAGGTGATGTGACATGTAGCCTGCTTGGCTTCATCTCAGGCAGGTCTCGGAACTGGGAACTAGTGGTGCCACATGAGTCAAGTTCTTTGCTTCCATGTTGCCTTCCAGCCATCCCTGTATAGAGAGAGTTGAGGGGAGAACACGCCTGCCCTCCTGCCAGTGGACAGATGTTGAGTGCACGTTGTTTAGACTTCTCTCTCCTTCTATTTACAGTCCCTAAAGGGACTGATTTCTTCCTAGAGGATAAATGAGGTCTACTTGTGTCTCAGAGCACATATATACATTTATCATCGTTCCCTCACTTAAAAAAATTACAGGGACGTTTTCAAAAGCACAAATATACAGTTACAAGAGAAATAACTTCAGCATCAAAATCTTGGGGGCTCAAAATTATATGTAAAGGGATTGATGCACCAGAAGACTATCAGTCTACTCTGGATGAAGGAGAGGTGTTTGGACCATAGCACTAGTGAGTTGACATGAAGAACATGTTAGGGAATGGGACAGAAACTCTCAGTTCCCAAGAGTTGGTAGTGTGGCCTTCATCATCTAGCCAGGTGCAAGAAGACCCTTCCCAAGTGACCTGACATAAGCCTAATGACACAAAGAGGCTAGGTAGCAGGGTCATTCTGCAGAATCCTGTAACCAGATTATGTTAAGTTGAAACTTAGTCCAGCAAAGAAAGCACTTGCTGTTTTGGTCAGAGTTCACTGCCCTGCTTTAAAATAGGGATGAGAGACCAGGAAATGCCACATACCATAACAAACACTCTAACGTGAAATAGACATTAAAGAAAAACTAACAACAAAGAAAAATATTAGAAAACAAAAGGAAACAGATCCACTGCAGTGGAAGAGAGCCTGCTGTTCTCCAGCATCAACGATGCAGCCACTAACTGAGAAGAGAAGAGTTGGGTGGACAAGGGGTGGATAGACGTGGGATTCAGGAAATGCAGGGGGAAAAAGTAATAAAGAGATGATTCCTTGAAAGATGGTGACGAGCAATAGCAAGAATGAGCCCAGAGTCCTGACAATGGCCAGGACTTATTTCAAGGAAAGTGAGGGACACGGAAGATCTAAGTGTAATGAAAATTTCACACACTCTTGGATTGCTGCGGTGATAAGAGATTTCTTAAAAATGCAGGAATAAAACTTAGGGAGAAAAGTTAAATATGAGCTCCAAGCAAGACAAAATGTTTTCCAGCAAAGATTGGGTCTGACCAGCACTTACATTGTTGTATAAGAACACTGAGTACTGAACTAAGCTAAGTTACCACGATGTTGTACAGGTCTGGGAAGAGCAGCCACGTGGAGGCTTTCAGAAAGTAAAAGAATGGGAGAGAGTTCTTTCTTGTTTCCCGTGGTGGAATGTTCACGGACCAGCCTGGAATTAAAAAGCTAAGAGTAAATAAGTATACTATTTAGAAGCATCAAGGCAAATGCCAATGTAAAGCTAGTTGAATTCAAACAGCTTCCTCCGGGGAGTTGAAAACTATGGACCAAAGCCTGTTACTCCTTTTATAATTAATTTAATTCTTTCAGCCTATAGATCCACAGAGCTGGAGAGAAAAACAAACCCAATGATGAAAAGGCAATGGGGCAAAGAAATGTGGGTATTGGTTAAGGAGTGTCGGGGTGACAGCTCATGGAGGCAGAATAAGAAAGGGATGAAAAGTAAATTGAGCAAAGAGAAATGATGTAATTCAGAGTAGAGGGAAAAGGTGGTAGACTGTATCAGGCATTGATCAGCCTGGGAGGAATCTCAATGGCCTCCTTCTTTACCCAGGTTCATTCTGGTTTTTTTTTTTAAATATTAATTAATTAATTTTATGTCCAGTTTTAATTTTTATTGAAAATAAAATTAGGGACATTTATAGTCTGTGCTCATGGATCCCATTCTCTTCTTTTGGATTCCAAGCTGTTCGAGGTCTTTGTGATTGCCTACCCTGTGGGCTTCCAGCAGGGTTTGAGAGCCTACTCAGCTGGCTTCCTGGTTGTATCAGTTATGGGCTGAATGTTTGCCTCCCAAAAGGTTATGCGCCCAGGCATTCATTCAGTCATTAAGGGTTAGGTGAGTTCATGAAGGCGGGGCCTTGATCTACTATATATGTGTACTGCTGGAGATATACCCAAGAGCAACCAAGTACAGCTTCCCTTCCTTTCTCTCCTCCTTCTTGCCTCCTCCCCTCCCTCCTCTGTAGCTCCTCCCCCCTCTCTCTATATATATATACACACATGTAAAGAGGGAAGCCAACATGAAACACTGTGGCCTTTCACAAGCCAGGAAAGGGCAAATAGGATCTGTCAGTGCCTCCATCATGGATTTTTATCTACCCTCTAGTGCTGTGAGAAATAAAATGTCTAGTGTGCAAACTACCCCTATCTGTGACATTCGTACAAGAAAATATAGTCTCTCTAGCTGTATAATCCAGTTCTCTCAAGTGAATGACTCAGTCTCTCTATCATCTATATCAGATATATTTATTCATCTGTCATTTATGGATCATATCCTTCCTTTCCAAGCTCCTTCCCTCACTCCACCCACATTTCATGCACATGCATCTTGTGACACACCTCCCCCCCCACTTCTCAGGCCGAGTTTTTGATGATGCAACAGCTATAAGGAAAGAATCTGTAGACATCGGTTCAAGAAAAGCCACACTTTCCTATCCAGCAGTCCTAGAGATTTCTACTTCACAGAGGCTAAAATCATAAAGGCCTGAAAACAAAACAAAACGGAATTTAGAGGGCCAGAATAATCCAGCCGACTCAGTAGCCATGGGCTACAAAGCAGCTTTGTAACATTAAAATACATTAAAAACAATACATTAAATGTATTAAAGGGACAGTATAGTAAAAGGAGCAAATTCTGCCAACTAGTAGAAAAGGTAATAGGGAGTTGAGACTTCCAATTTACAACTGAGGGAGAGTCCCTGTGAAAAAGTGGGAGATAAGGATGACACAGAAACGTGATAATAAGTCAACACAGGTAAGAACACACATGCTCTGCATCATCCTGGACACACATTTGTTCTCAAGGCAGACATTGCTAATCGACCATAGCACCTCCTCTGGTAGACCTTGCAGTAGCAGAGAGGGTTTTGTTCCACTTTCTTTCCTGGCCAGGATACCTGGGAGCAGAGATGAGCCTAGAGGTGGAAACAGGGAATGAAGCAGCACTCGGCACCCAGAAAAGTTTGCTGTCTTTTTCACTAAATGCAATTTTCTTTTCTGTTTTTAAAATATTTATTTTATTTTATGGGTATAGGTGCATTGTTTGCGTGTGTGTGTGTGTGTGTGTGTGTGTGTGTGTGTGTGTGTGTGTGTG
>OU015755.1:31250502-31306702 GCA_907169655.1 Acomys percivali | reverse complement strand
TGTGTGTGTGTGTGTGTGTGTGTGTGTGTGTGTGTGTGTGTGTGTGTAAATCAAGTGTTTGGTGCCCAGGGAAGTCAGCAGCAGCTGGAGTTCTGGATGGTTGTGATATTACATGGGTGCTGGGACTCAAATTCTTCTCCTCTAGAGGAACAACAAATGCTCCAAACCACTGAGCAATCTCTCCAGCCTGTATTTTGGTCCCTAAATGCTCCAGTTTCTCTGTTAATGAAAGCAACAAGGCACCAAATTAACATGAAAATCCATGCACGAAAATAATCATGAAAGTAGAAAACATTTTTAAAAATGGTTGTTGTAAACATAAGGGTACTATACTAAAATAATCAAGAAAGTTATAAACTTTCCTGAAAGTTACAAACAACTATCTGAATGAAGAGTTAGCATTCCATAAATGTCAAAACCACAGGATATAATTTTTCTTCTCGTGTGTGTGTGTGTGTGTGTGTGTGTGTGTGTGTGTGTGTGTGTGTGAGACAGGGTTTCTCTGTTTAGCCTTGGCTGTCCTGGACTTGCTTTGTAGACCAGGCTGGCATCGAACTCACAGCGATCCACCTGCCTCTGCCTCCCCAAGGGCTGGGATTACAGGCATGCACCACTGCACAGGCTTTCATCTATATTTAAATTTTTAAAATTTATATATTCCTTTCTCACCTCCTGGTCCCCCTCCTACCCTCTTCCCCATCTCCCTTCTCCTCAGAAAAGGGCAGTCCCCGCAACAACCTACACCAGCACATCAAGTCACATCACTTCACCCATATTTTAAACTCATTCCCAGTTGATAATTATTGTTTACATTATCAATCACTTACGTACCCAGACATTCTCAGGAGGATTTTTAATTAATATCAAAACTAATTTCAAAACTTATATAGAGCATTTAGTCTAAATGTTCAGCCATACCAAGCTTGAAAAAGAACAAAGAGAGAAGAATTAGCTCCCTAGATCTCAATATGTATCCTAAGGCCACAAAAAGAAAAAGCAAAAACATGTCGTGTTTGTGTTGTTTGAATAAACAGATCAATAGAATAAAAGAGGCACATATAGAGATGTAAGCCTAACAAACAGAGAGATAGTCGCCTGGGACCAGGACTTCAGCATTTCTGGACAGCAAATAGTGCCATGAGTACCAAGTGGTCTGCAGGCAGAGTAATAAACCCGAATCCCTCATAGTGTTCCCAGTGCAGCAGCAAAGGCAAGAGTTCACAGAGCAGGATGAAGCTAAGTGTGAGTGAAGGACACAGGTAGATGAGATACAATGAAAACCACCCTAAGAGAGGGTAGCTTACTACATGCAGGGCCCTGATTTTGATTCTCAGCAACACATACAACACACACACACACACACACACACACACACACACACACACACACACACCTAGCAATATAAAGTTTAATCCGTTAGAGCCAATTCCAAGTAAGCACAGTCCTTGGACATATTGGCATGTGGCACTGTCGTGAAGGAGAGAGCTCAAAGAGAGCAGGGATAAGCAAGGAAGGTGTGGGAAAGCCATGCTCCTGGAAGACTATCAAGTATACTGAGAAGGGGTGAAGCTCCTCAGAGATGTGACCATGAAAGGAAATGAAGAAATCAAAGCCTCTAGCAGAATAAGAGACAGTCATGTCACTGTGCAGCATTGCTCCTGACCCCCGTGTTGTACTTTAAAGGCCTGTATTCCTCCTCTCTTGGAAAAGGCTCAGGAGCCGGGCATCTCTTCCTTAAAGTGTCTGATTATTTCAAATGGTATTCATTCTAAATGGGATTCCTACGTTAATAAAACAAAACATGAAGCCTGTATTTGCAACCAATAAACATTCTCTAAGAACCAAAAACAAAAACAAAAACAAAAAAAACCCACATAAAATTTTAGTGTAGCTCAGATTCTTTTTTTTTTTCATTTTTAAAAATATTTTATTTAGATTACATACGAATTGTTATACCCTCACTTGTATCTTCCTGTTTCCCCTCCCTCACATTTTCACCCTATTTCCCTCCCCTAGGTCTCTGACAGAAGGGAACCTCCTCCCCCACTATATGATCACATCCTATCAGGTCTCATCCTGATAGCCTGCTTCCCCTTCCTCTAAGTGCCACCAGGCCTCCCCACCAAGGGGAAGTGGTCAGATAGGGGGCACCAGAGTTCAAATCCAAGAACACTGTCAGAGGCAGTCCCACTCTCTCCACAACCATGGAGAATGAGCAACCATTGGCTAGATCTGAATAGGGGGTCTGGGTTATCTCACTCAGAATGATCATTTCTAGTTCCTTCCATATGCCTGCAAATTTCAAGATTTCCTTGTTTTTTACTAGCTGAGTAGTGTTCCATAGTGTAAATGTACCACAGTTTCATTATCAATTCTTTGACTGAGGGACATCTAGGTTTCCAGATTCTGGCTATTATGAAAAGGTTGCTATGAACATAGTTGAGCAAATGGCCTTGTTGTGTGGTAGAGTATCTTTCAGGTACATGCCAAGGAGTAAAATAGCTGTGTCTTGAGGTACCTTATTCCAAATTTTCTGAACACTGATGCAAAAATACTCAATAAAACACTTATAAACTGAATCCAAGAACACAACAAAGATATTATTTACCATAACCAAGTAGGCTTCATCTCATGCCTGCAGGGATGGCTCAATATATGGAAATCCATCATTGTAATCCACCATATGAACAAATTGAAAGAAATTAACCAGATGATCATCTCCTTAGATAACAAAAAAACATTGACAAAATCCAACACCCATTCATGTTTAAAGTCTTGGAGAAACCAGGGATACAAGACACATACCTAAAAATAGTAAAGGCAATATACAGTAAGCTGATAGCCTCAAATAAAATGGAGAGATAATAAAGGAAATTCCACAAAATCAGGGACTAGACAAGGCATCTCACTCTCTCCATATCTCTTCAAAATAGTACTTGAAATTCTAGCTAGAGCAATAAGACAACAAAAAGAGATCAAGGGGATCCACATCAGAAAGGAAGAGGTCAAAGTATTTTCAGATGATATGATAGTATACATAAATGACACCCAAAGTTCCGCTAGAGAACTCCTACAGCTGATAAACACCCTCATCAAAGTGGTTGGATATAAAACTAACTCAGAAAAGCCAGTAACCCTCTTGTGTACAAATGACAGTCGTTCTGAGAAAGAAATTAAGGAAACTACACCCTCCATGATAGCCACAAATACTATAAAGTATCTAGGTGTAACTCTAACCAAGCAAGTGAAAGACTTGCATGAAAAAAATTCAAATGTAGCTCAGATTTGACTGAATTGAATATCTTCTAAGCAGCTTGTGGAGATGCTAAAATGACACTTAGAAACAGTGATTCAAAGACTAAGAGCAAGAGAAAATGGAAGAGGCCAGGGAGGGGGGGGAGGAGAAAGAGAGGGAGGGAGGGAGAAGAAGGAAGAAGAAGAGAGAGAGACAGAGACAGAGAGAAACAGAGTAGAAAGCAAATAAGAAAACAGTCTCATATAAAAAAAAAATAAGTTCCAGGATGCCCAAGGCAGAAGGAAATCCAATGGAATTTTAATAAGAGATTTTGAAGATCGGCAGGAAAAAAGCCAAGAAAATGAAATTGAGTTAAAGAAAGAAGTCAAAAGGGGTCAGACAGTGCTTGGAATGGAAGGCAATGTAATAGACATACAATTTACGTGCCTTAGGAGGAAAGCAAGGCCATGAGAATGAGTTACTGCTCAAAACTGCAACCCCACATCTTGGGTGTTAGGAGGAAGCAAACCTGCATGGTAAGTGGGGCTCTTGCACACTTTGGATGATTCACCCAGAACAGCCAGCTCCGGGATATAAACCAGTGGAATGGGTAGACTTTAACTGAAAAGGAAAATATTCTTAAAGAATCAAGACAGAAAGAGCAACATATTTATGAGGGTGGGGAAATTAAACAAACAAGAGGCACGAACATAAGGTAAAACAGCCATGGAAAAGTGGTCTCCAGGAAGTTGAAGAAAGCCAGATAAGTGGGAGGCCATTTTAGATGCAGCCAACATGTTAGGGTGATAAGAGGACAGACTGGATGTGTTGGAATTTAAGGAACATCACATACACATGTCCTTCTGGGGACACCTCACTCAACTCTGTTAGTTGACAGTTTTGATAAAAATCCTTTCAGCTATTTGATCAAGTGTGACTTTCGCAGAAGGACAACCTGTATGTGATAGTACAGACAGAAGGCTAGCTTAGCTGTCACCTGAGAGGCTTCACCTGCCAACTGATGGAAACAGATGCAGAGACCCACAGCCAAACATCAGGCTGAACTCTTGAGAGTCTTGTGGAAGAGGCAGAGGGGAGGAAAGATTGGAGGAGCAAGAGAGGTCAAGGACACCACAAGAAAATCTACCAAATCAACTAAATTAAGCCCATAGGGGCTCACAGAGACTGAACCACCAAACAGAAAGCATGTATGGTACTGACCTAAGCCTCCTACACGTATGTAATGGATACGCAGCTTGGTCTTCATGTGGGACCCCTAACAACAGGAGCAAGGTCTGTTGCCTGGCTTTGGATCCCTTTCCCCTACCTGAGTGGCTTTGTCTAGCTTCTATAGAAGAAGATGCACTGAGTCCTTCTGCAATTTGATATGCCAAGGTGGGCTGATACCCATGGGAGATAAGCAGACGCCATGCAGAAGGAGCTGCAGTGGGCAGGTGAACTTCCTAGAGATAGCCCACCGTTCTGTACGGCTGCAATGGGGTATACCTTGGAGAGGCATGGTCTCAAGGCCTTCATCTCCATGTTGCTTCCTGCTGCTGCTGTGCCTGCTCATGTTTGTCATTGCTGTACTCGCCATCTATCTGGCATGGTATGGTTGGGAGACCCTCACTGCCTATAGCCTCATGGGACAACACACTCATTTGGGCAAGTTTCCTGCAGCTCACTCATTTGGGCAAGTTTCCTGCAGATCAATATGAAGATGAACTTTCATAAAATAATATTGTTTAGATGAATTAATGATTTTATAGAATTCCTGATTTGATCTAAATAGTTTTAGAAAGTTAGGTATGTTTTTGTCAGTGGCTCCGGTCTAGAAAATCTTGAGGAACAATTTAAAGTTCAGAAAAGTACACTCTTAATAGTTGAACTAGGGACTTTTGAGGTTGTCGAGCAAGAAGAATTAGCACTAGCTGATATGAGTCTCGCATTGAAGCTGGGCTGGTGGTGATTAATTTCTTGTACCCATTTTTGCCCTCAGCTTCCTGATATTATTTAATGAAAAATACTAATGAGTAGATGTGCATCTTGAGGATTCAAGGTAGAAATGGCTGATTTTTTTAAAATATAAAGTTTATATTTGTGATTCTAAGATCTTTATAAGATTACTTTTTAAGATAATTGATTCACTCTTTGTAACCGCAAATTGTAGCCTACAAATAAAAACAGATTGGTTGAAAAAACTACCTTGTTTGCTTACACCCTGTTAATCTATAGCAAGTTGCTTATTTACAACTGTATGTGTGTTTTGGAAATAATTTGTTTTTCACATTTGTTTCTCACCCATGATACGTTAAACATTTGATGGTGAGGGTATTGAGGAACATGTTTTCTTATATATCCTCATTGTAATCATTCACTTAAAGAAAAAAAGAGCATAATCACATTGTGATTTTTGTACTGCTTGAAAATTTTTGCTAGGATATGTAAGTTGTGGGAGAAAAATAAGTTGTTGGAGTTCACTTGTTCAAGTTTGCTCCATTGACCCCAATATGCATGTGTGTGTGTGTGTGTGTGTGTGTGTGTGTGTGTACATGCATATGTATGTGAAAGTGTATGAACCATTGAAACTTTGTTCCATCTACCCAGTGTGTGAATGGGCTTATGTCTATCTGTATGTCTGTCTGCCTGCCTGCCTGTATGTATGTATGTATGTATGTATGTATGTATGCAGTTGTTGAAGCTTGTCTTGATTCATCCATCTAAGTGCGAGGGGTGAGCTGGTCTGTAGTGTGTCTAGACTCAGTCTATCCAACCACAGAATCATTAAAAACTATCTTTACCTGCAGTTATGTAGGGTTGAAATACACTTCGATTCATTTATTTTCTCTGTCCCTTTAATTTACTTCCTACTCTTTGACAGTTTTTTTTCCCCATTCATTTATTTACTTTACATCCCTACTGGAGCTCTTTCTCCCTCCTCTGCTCCCAGTCCCTCCCTTTTACCTCTCCTCCACCAATATCTCCCTCCCTTTCCCCTCAGAGAAAGAGTGTGTGTCTGTGTGTGTGTGTGTGTGTGTGTGTGTGTGTGTGTGTGTGTGTATGTGTGTGTCCCTTGTGATTTGATTTAGGAACTTTAAAAGTCACTTGTGAAGAAGTATTAGTTTATTGAAATCACTATAGTAGTGTAGAAGCATAGTGTTAGTCTTATGAAACGCACATTGAAATACTAAGGGGCTCCGGGGTAAGTGCTTGAAACCTGCAAGAAAACATTTAAAACAAATATTACAGCAAAGTTTCATGTTCACAAAAATATTACTGAGGAATGGTAAACTAGTTGAAAAAATTACATCACATGTTCAATAAATAACAGGAAATATACATAAATATATAATAAACTGATTTATATTAACAGGATATAATTTAAAGTAAGGAGATACCAGTCATTAACCTACACCCTGGCAGAAGTGAGTCTGGAAATCTGAAACATAGGTATTTAAATGGAAAATAGTAAATCTATACTATAGTGTGGTCACTTTTGAAGAGAAATGCCCTGTGACTCTTATGTGAGATCAGATTGGCCTCTGAGCCTGTCCTTGGGGGCATCTTCTTAATTGCTAACTGATGTGAGAGGGATTAGCCCACTTTGAATGGTACCATCCTTATGCAGGTTGGCCTGGGCTGTATAAGAAAGATAACTGAGTAAGCTAGAAAGAGCAAGATAGCAAACAGCATCCTTCTGTACTCTCTGCTTCACTTCCTGCCTCCAAGTTCCTGCCTTGAGTTCCTGCTCCAAATTCCTTTGATGATGAGTTATAAAGTATGAGATGAAATTAACTGTATTCTCCCCAGATTGCTTTTGGTCAGAGTTTTATCACAGAAACAGAAAGCAAACTGCATCAAGCACTAGTATATGTGGAAATCTGGATGGAAACTTCAGTGGCTTCACTGAGTGAAAAGACAGGTTGCATATTATACAGGCAATTATACATGTACCTAAAATGTCAGACAGTAAATGTTCTAAGCCAACCTGGCAGCACAAGCTTATATTTCTTGCAGTTGAGAGGCTGAGGCAGGAGAATTACTATATTGTTATGAATTCATAACTGACTTTGAGACTAGCTTGTTAGACATAGTGAGACTGTGTCTCAATTTTTTTTTAGTCTACTAAAGAGCATAATGTAATTTTATGGATCCCTGTGATGCTATCTTAAAATTGTGCAAGAGTGAGAAAAAGGCTCAAACAGGACAGCACTGAAGATGAGCTTGCTCAAATGGCTTCAGTTAGAAAGTTAGTGTCTTATTTTCTGAAACATAAATGCATTTCTATAGTGACTGTGCACTTAATGGTTACATGTGTAATTAAAGATTTCATGTATGATTAAGCACCAATTTTTAAAACGTAGGTATCAGATCTTATCACTCTAAAGTATTGAGGGCCATACAGGAGGTTTATCCTGAGACCTGTAGAAGCTGGCCTTCGACAATAAGGCAATCTATAAATAATTTTCTTTTCTGTCACCTCAGAAATCAGCTGCTGTCAGTATAATGAGAGAGGGACACTCACTGGGTGACAGTCTGTTCTCCTCTTCTGTTGCTCATTTCCAGCTCCTCTGGGCATTTGGTTGAATCTGTCATAGCATAATCTATAAATTAAATCCAGGGAATCACAGAATAAATGCATCTGTGAATTTACAGAGCTCTAGTGTTCAGCTTTTCCTTGTACAAGCTTGGGAAGAAAAACTCGTTCTCTCTAACACTGTAAAGAGATTAGTGAGCAGCATCAACAGCATATTGCTGGTAGAATTTGCATAAGTAAACACAAAGGCAATACATTGTGAAATAACAATATATTCCTTCCCTGCCTGGTGATTGGAAAATCTGTGCCTCACCTGAGACAAAAATACATGTGATACATAGTTCTTGGTGGACGCCCCATGTTCCTCTACCTTGCCAAGGAGTGAGAGGAATGCTCAGGGAAACACTCCTCTGCCCTCACCTGCTCCTGGATTGCCACTTCCCTGCCCATTCTGCATGGCAAGTTTGCAAACCACAAAAATCACAACCACTTGTGTTAGTCATGTTTCCTGCTACTGTGACCAAAAAAAAGTTGCTTCGGGAAGGAAGGGCTCATTTTGAAGTCCCAGTTTGAGGACACAGCCAGTCAGCCTTGAGAAGGCATGACATGGTGACAGGATCACAGAGAAGCCGGGGGTCACATTGAGATGACCATAGCTAAGCACAGAGATTTGCTGGTGCTCAGCTCACTTTGTCTTTTTTCTTTGGCCTGAATTCCAAACCTTAGCTTGATGCCTCTCAGTTGGCATAGCTGTTCCCACCCCCAATTAGTCTAATTTGAAGCACTCACAAACATTCCCAAAGTTCATCCCCAAGATGATTCTAGATCCTAACACGTTGATTAATCATGCACCACTGGTTCAGGTTTGGCATGATAACATTAAGAAGAAAAGGTACTGTAGTCTTATAGCCAGCTTCTTCCAAAAGAGTAACAGTGCCAGTATGGTCAGCAGTGATCGCTAACCACTGTCTCCCTATTCAGTAAAACAATGAGCCAGGGAGTGGCACATTTGAAAGGATTAGGAAGTGTGGCTTTGTTGGAGGAAATGCGCCACTGGAGGTGGACTTTGGAGTTTCAAAACCCCAAGCCAGGCCCAGTGGCTCTCTCTTCCTGCTGCCTGTGGATCTGGATGTAGAACTCTCAGCTGCTTTTCCAGCACCATGTCTGCTTGCATGCCACCATGCTCACTATCTTGATGACAACAGACTAAGCAGCTAACACTTCAGGCAAGCCCCCAGTTAAATGCTTTCTTTTATGGGTGTTGCTATGGTCATGGTTCACAGCAATAGAACATTGACTGAGACAGGTAGCATTTCCATTTGACACAAGGCTGGAGGGAGGAAAAGACCCCTGGCTCAACCATTTAAGGCTAAAGACTTCATTGACTCTTACTGCAGGAAGGGGCAGCCTTTTAGTTCCATCCAAACTTACAACTGATTGAGTGAGGTCCACCCAGACCAGGGAAAATAATCTGCCTCACTTCATCTACAGCTTCTTATGTTCCTCTGGTACAGAAACAACCTACAGACGCACCTAGATTAATGTCTCATCAAATGTCTGTGCAATCCTGATCCACTCAAGTTACCACATACATTAACCACATTAAGAACCCAATCTCCCCTAAAGGTTCTAGGGATAGTTGGTTGCCTCATTTGTCACAAGTTGGTCTTGGTCTCTGAGACAGTTATGTCCACATTATAGGACCATAGATTTAGATTCAGTATAAGAAAGACCTTTCTAGTATTCAGGACAAGTACAAACATATACACTAACATTTCAGGAATGTGTTCTAAAGCTAGAGTTTTATGCATAGAAGCATTGGTGGGTTGAAAGAAATTGGGAAGAAGCCAAGGAGAGGTCTAGAAACCACCTGGTTTCCCTTACATAGAAGAGGAATGCCCTTTACATAAACGATTGTCAAAGCAGCCAAATGTCTGGTGAAGGTCTTGACCAGAGAATTCCTTCATGCACATAAGTGTATGACTCTGTGATCTTTCAGAATGCTCTACATTTGCAGATCCTTTATGAAATCATATTTAACTGGGCACTTAAGCCATACTGCCCAAGCAACCTGGTCATTTTCTTTCTGAGTACTCTGTGATGATACACTTATGCAACAATTATCAGGTGCTCCTACCACTAAAAAATACTAAGAGTTGTTAGTCCAGCATTCAAAACCTTCTAATAATGTCCAACCTAGTCTGATTCCCTAGTGCTTTACATACAGACCCTTAGTTCACCCTAAGACAAGCCTTAGCTGGTCAAGAACTCTTAACTTCTGATCCTCCTGAAGGGTGTTCATTGGGTACCTCAAGACTAGACCAGGCCATTTTCCTGTGAGTTCCCTAGACATGGTACTGTGGCCTCCACACTGAATTGCAATTGCCTGGTACTTTGGCCCTATAAAAACTAAGACCAATCACAGAATGAGTTCCTTTGGGACATGGCATATTGGCTATTGTGCCTAGACACTGAACTCAGTGCCTGGTACGTGATGATGCACTGAGCCCATGTACTGACTGTGTTAATCAAATGGTCCTTCCATTCACAATCTTCTATTCTGGGTTCCTGCATGGCTTTAATCCTATCTGGATAATGCATCAATTCACTTACTTGTTCATCCATTTGTAATAGAATGTTTCCTAGGTAACAAGCTCCCAGACTAGATCTGGGAATATGACACAGTCTTGCCTTTCAGGAAGCTTACAGTCTAGGTAGCAATTCAGAGAGGACAGGGGATGAGCAGACACTCCACTGTTGTCATCTTAGTCATTCCTAGACAAAAGGCTCCTGCAGATGGGGCCCCTCCAGTGTTGCTCATCTCTGAACAAGAGACTTGACCATAATTGCTGAGGGGGAACATGCGTATAGGGGATTCCATACTTGTGCTCCTAATTGGATCGTTCTTTACAGCTAACCAAGTAAACCAGGTGCTAGACAATTCCAGCATTTAGAAACAAAAAGAACATCAAAGATCAAAGACTCCAATCCCTTACCTACTACTTTATTTCCTTTTACAATGTTCCTACAGTTGATTTTGAGTAGACAAGTATGAACCCCTCCATATAGAAACAACACGGGAAAGAAGTGATCTTTAAATTAATATTTACATGGGGGTAAAAGTGGAGATTTAAAAGCTATGCGTTCTAAGGAAGTCTATGCTCTGTAATGCTGACACATCTATTGTCTGTGTATCCATTCTGTATTATTACAGACAGTGTGGCATACAGGTCCCAGCCTGCTTTAGCAAACTTTACCAACCCCTTCACCTCCACACACCAATACTAATAAGTGATTTTGGATGGTTTGTTGAAAGTTGGTGTGGTCTTATGTCTCAGCATTAAGACTGCTTTAACTGGGGACATGTGACAATTCTTCCAGGTTTCTTTGGATTGGGTGGCTGTGCAAGCTGGTAACAGATAGTAGGAAGGCATTTAATGCATTGATTATGAATATGCTCAATTTCAGAGAGCTTTTCAGACCACTTTGGCCACTATACTCTTGGGATTAAGTTATGAACATTCTAGATAATGAATATCATCAATTTGAAAGCATTCACTAATTTCTGTACTACTGCTCAATATCTTGTCTCCAATAGCAGAGGCAGCACAATAGATTGCCATATGTGGTGTGGTTGGAACTTTCAAATTATTCTCTTACCATTTCCTATTCACCACTCTACAGCCCTGGGACTCATGAGATCCTGGGAATCTCTGCAGACTTATGGAGTTTGTGTTTTTAAATAACCACATGACAAGGATACTTGTGCTGTTACTCTTGATAAAGACAAATCCAAATGGCTGGAATTAGGCTGTGAGTATTCAGAGAACACCAACACATTTGATAACCTTAAAACATAGCTTGTCAACATTTGGTCAGGACACGAATTGACTCTATAGAAACCATGCTCATCAGACTGATTAGGGTGTGGGGGATTTGTGTGGAAGCTATAGAGATACAAACTTAAGATGACACTGAGCCTCTTCTCCTTACAAGCTTTGTCACCTCAGGCTACAGACTTCACCTTTCTGTGTCCCAGTCAAGCAAGCTGTGAAAATGAACACATCACATCTGCCACTCAAGGAGGGCTCTGGAAGAGATAAGACAGTGCATCCAAAGCAATCTACAGAGCACCTGACACACAGTGAGGAAGTGGAATTCTTTTCTCCTAGGGAGCACTCTGCACACACACACACACACACACGCGCGCGCTCTTGTGAAATCTAGGGAAGTCTGAGGGGTTCTGTTTGGGTATCTTTAAAGGACAAGACTGTTTGTGGGAGTGATTGATTAGGTCAAACCATTGAGATTCATTATGAAGGCCAGGAGAGAAAAGATTCCTGTGACAAGCTGTTTGGCCTTCTCTCCATCTTTACAGTAACGCATTTGTCAGCACAAGAGGAAATAAATGAAGATGCTCCTGTGACTTGGTTCTGCAGGATGCTCTTCTTGAGAGAATGGAGACAGATGGTTTCAGCTTGGGTCTGAGTATGAGGACAGTCTTGTCAAAGTGAGAGGGGATAATCTCTGGGGGAGCCTCAGGGTTTGGTCCCTCTATCTTCAGACTGTTAACCCTTCCTTCTCCAAAAGTAGGGATCACAGGAATAAAAGAGAGGTGGGGGAAATTAACGAAACAACATTTCACTGTTTAACAGTGGCCTAGGTTGTGACCTGGTGCTGTCATTCAGTGCTCCTAGCATCTGGTCCCTGCTCCATTTGCCCCTGCCACTCATCAAGCAACTCCTTCTATCACTAAATCATAGCATCAAATTCTACAGTGCACCCAGTAAGGTGATATTCTAGGCCTGTATCTATCACTGTCCTCTGAAGTATTATCATTTTTATTAGCCCATTTTACAGATGAGAAAGCAGAGACAGACCTCACATAATGTGAGACAATAGACATTTGGGACTTCTACTAGGACGTTGGGAACCGAAAGCCTTCTTCTTGTCTACTCTGCGTGTTATATGGCTGCTCAAATTTAATTCCAACTTGATTTCTAAGAAGCCAGGACAAAGGCTTCTTCACTTTTTGAAAGCTGTACATGAATCTTTCAAAGGCTCTCAGGAATGATGCTGTGTTCAGAGGGTTTGCTCTGTACACCTTCATTGCTAACTCAACTATTTTTTTTAAATGAAATGTCAATTCTGTATTTCTCCTAGGGTTGGCTCCCTTAAAGGCTCAGGATTTTACCCTCAGTGTGGAAAGTACAACAGTGTTTCTTACCTCCTCCAAGCTCCTCCTCCTCATCTTCATCCCTGTCTTCCCCACCAGGACCGAGTCAGACAGAGTGCATTACCTTAAAATTCCCAGTGTGCATGGCCTCCTTCTCTGCCTGCCACAGGAAGGCACTTCTCAGAGTGGCACAAAAATGCCCTTGTGTACTGAGATCCCAGGCTAGCTAACCCTGGGACACCCAGACTTGAAGAGCCTCAGCACAGCTCTCTGCCACTGGTAGCCACGCTGGATTCATGACAGTGATGTATGTCAAATGGATGTGCTTCCATTGCAGATGCGTGTCCAAGAAGCACATGTATGTCCCTCATATACACAGATAGACAGACATGTATTCATAGCCACATACACACATGGAAATGCACTTACATATTGTCTCATATATTCACACATATCTTACATGTTCTGGCAGGTCTATACACACACACACACACACACACACACACACACACACACACACACATTGATATGCAGCCGACATCTTAAACAGAATCATATCCTAGTACAGACACATGAGCACACACTCACATACACAGCAACACCCATTCACAAATCCACTCACATTTTACAAACTCATATATAGAATCACTGACTGTAGAAGGAGAAGAGAAACACGTGGCTTTCTTACTCCCTAAGGAGATGGTGTCCTGACCCCTTATTTCCCCTTCTCCTCATTTCCCTGGCTAGGGTACTGAACCCTTTCATAGTCAGCCACCAGGCTGCCTGGGTCCAGCTAGCCTATCTGGCTGGCAAGATCTGCCCTGTTTTCTGCTCCTGAATGCCATTTTCCAACTGCTTGGTTGATTCTTCATTTTCTTCCTCTAAACCAAAGACGAGCTGCCTGACTGCCTTGTCCCTTCCACCTCCCAAGTCCTGGGGTCATCATCACTCTGTCCATCCTGTACCTTTGATAAGTGGCCATAAGATCCCATGGGAACAAAAAGAACAGGGTTTGGGATCAACAGGTGCCAGTTTGCCCCCCCCCCCCCCCCGGCCCCCCCCCCCCCACGCCACTTCCTGGCTTGGAGATTTGAGCCGGCCTCGCCACCTTTTCTGATCCCAAAGTTCTCCACCTAGAAAATGAGCTCATTCCCATCTGAGGCAAGTAAACAATGAGCTAAGGATGGAGGGGTGCCAAGGCCAGGACCCAGGACTCCGTCAGCTCTGAGAGCATCCTTTCCTTTCCTTCCTCAGCTAAAGTTAAACTTTTCCTCCAGGCAGCCCACCCCTGGGCTTGAGTCCCTCTCATGTGTCCACCACCCTCCCCTTCAAAGCACAGGCTTTCCCTCAGTGGGTTTGTACCCCTTGACCTACAAATGTACCAAAACTTTTCTTCTGAAGAAGGTCTCCCCTGGCAACGCTCCTCTCCACTGTTCACCCTCTTTCTCTCATTTATAATATTTACACGGCATTTACAGAGGCAACCGTCATGTCCTCTCCCTAGTTCCTCCTCTGCAGTCCTCAGCAGTCAGGCTTGTGCTTAAGAACTTCCAGCACTGAGAATGACATTCCCTAGGACCTGAATGTGGGGTCTTCATGATCATTCGATTGCATCCTCTCAGTGTCGCCACAGTTCTGGCTCCTCAGATCTGCCAGATCCTTCGGACATGGGTGGGAGTCCAAGGTGAGGGGCCAGAAGCAGACAGCCTGCCTTCAGGCCTCAGCTACTCCCAGCCAGGCAACTTTGGACATCTCACCCGCTCTCCAGGCCTCAGTTGTTACATCTATAAAGTGAGATTAGGAAGAACAAACCTTTTGCTGGGGTCTATGAGAACCAAACAAGTCAATGCGCATTAAGCTTTTCCATGTATGTAGAGTTTAATAACCATGGCTGCTTATTTCAGTCAATATATTCTTTTCCCCTCCCTAATCCTGACTAACATACTTTTCTATGCATCCTGGCACTCACACATGGCTCTTCTCCAAGGTCCTGTCCCCAGGCTTCACAGATGTATTTTTAAAAAAATCTTACCAGCTCCCTAGCACAGAAACCTACTGTTCACCCAACACCACCTCCAAGCCCTTGCCCTAGTGGTTCCCCGAGCCCTATATTTATACTGTGGTGGAACTTCTGAACCTTTCTCGGTAGACAGGGAGCCCCCCCCCGCCCCCCCCCCCCGCTGCCTGGTGCTCTTTGAGCAAGATGGTCTCTAGCAAGAAGAGGAGGCAACTGCCGCAGAAGCCTGCCAGTAGGGGAAGGGTAGAGGAACTATCCCTGAGCATATGTCTTATCAGATCAAAAGGTCATTCTGTAAAGTGTAAACCTGTGTCCGACAGAAGGAAACGGAGGATAACCTCCTGCCCGCATCCTGAAGCGCCCCATTTCACCACCCCTGAAATGGAGTCTCTTTTCAATATGCTTTCATGCAGGCACTTTGCCAAGATCCTCACCGCATTAATCTTTCCAGTGACCTTAGCCACTCGTTTCACAGGTTAGTAAACTGACCTTCGGTGAGTTCCTCAAGATGCGGCTGATTTTGATTCAGTTCCATAGATGACTTGAACTGCCTTGTCCGACAGCCAAGCTCCCTCTCCCCGCTTCCCTCCTCCCTCTGTACCTGATACGTTTCCTATAAACATATAGATAACTAAGTTCTGAAGAGCCTGCTTTCTTGGAACAGGAAATGGTCCAGGCGGATAACCTATGAGTATCCCTGCTGAGATGCTGATGGAGAAACTAAACTCACCCACCGATGCCTTTGACACCAAGGCTCCACGAGAAAACTAGATTCCCAGGATACGTTATTTTTAGGCCTATTCCAAGAACTCTTCGGTCCAAGTGAGAGGTCCCAGTTTCATAAGCTTGTGAGGTGTCGTCACGGTTTAGTGAAATCCTCCACAGATAATAAAAGATAGATTCTGGACGAATGTTCTTTGTTTATAAATCGCAAACTCAACTGTTCTGGCTTTCTCTGAGCAACAGGCTCCCGCTTCCATAGGAAGAGCAGACATGGTGTGGTGGTTAACGCAGGGGCTCAGGTTCGGTTTTGATAAGCACAGGTGACTTTCAGCATATGACATTGCAACCAGAGGCATCAGTTTTGGGTAAATGGTGTTTTAAAAGTGCTATGCCAGAAAAGAGAGCCTCAAATTCAAGCTCTTTTGAACACATGAAGTGAACAATCCTTTGTAAAATAAGGGTGACACTAATTTTACATGGCTCTCAGGACACATTAAAACACTCGGAATTCCCCCCCCCCCCCCCGCCCCGCCTCCCACGCCATGATCGTTTTGGGAAGACTACTTCATACAGTCACATAGTTCATTCTTTAAAAAAAAGTTAAGAAATGATATGTAGCTACATTTCTTGTCCCCTTATTTCCCATTTTTAATTCCCATTGTTCCAACAAGATCTGTCTCTCCAGTTTTTTTCTTTTAGAGCTGTGCTATAGTTTTAGAAAATGATGCAATGATATGTCAACATCTTCCACCTCTTTGTTGTTATATAAATTGTAGCATACTAGATGTGATTCCTGCAGTGAGTTGGTTTTGTTTGTTTGTTTTGTTTTGTTTTGTTTTTGAAAAACACTGCTAAAGCCTTCAAGTGATGCACAAATGGAAGAAACTATTCTACTGTTAAAATGCTTTAATAATGCAAAATGGTAATTATGATGACTACTCTATTCTCTTAGAATTTAAGAGAAAAGAGAAAAGACTTTGGTATAGTACACATCAGTTGCTTTAAAGAAAAAAAAATTCCACGTAACCCAAGCTTCTGAAGGTTTAATTTAAGCAATGCTTAATAGCTAATTAGTGAATAGAATTTATAAGAAAAGGCTAGTTTTTCACTTTAAGCTGAACACAGCTGTCTTGAATTAGTGCCCCCTAGAGGCAGCTGAGAATCCTCTCTCCTCATTTTTTCCCCATGTCTCTGGAACTACTTACACATTCTTATGTACACATTCCTGACTAGTCTTTTCATTTCCTTGCTTATTTTCTTTTTGTATTTATTAGCGATCGAGCCTTATGGAGGGAAACCCTAAACATTTATCTCTTCTCCCCGTAAATTTCAATTTCCATGACAAATTAACCCTATGCCATGCTAATTTTTCTAAAATTTATTATAATTTATTTAGATTACATCCTGAAAGTTATCCAGTCTCTAGTATCTTTCCATTCCCATGCTCCCTCCCTCTTCTGTCCTATTCCCTTCCCCTAGACCTATGACAGAAGGGCACCTCCTTCCCCACCATATGACCTATCAGGTCTCATCCAGATAGCCTGCATCCCTTTCCTCTATGGGCCCACTGCCTTGGTGGCCCCTTTTCCACCAAGGGAAAGTGATCGAATTGGGGGCACCAGAGTTCATGTCAGAGGCAGTCCTTACTCACCCCACAACTGTGAAGAATGAGCTATCCATTGGCCATGTCTGAACAGGGGTCTAGGTTCACTGCATGCATTGTCCTTGGTTGGTGCAACAGTTTGTACAGCCCTCCATCCAGATTTGCTGGCCTTGATGTCTCCTTGTGGGGTTACTGAACCCTCTGGGTCCTTTCATTTCATTACCCCATTCTTCCATACCACTCTCAGTGCTTTGTCCAAAGTCTGGCTGCAAGTCTCAGAATCTGTTCCATTCCCCTGCAGTCTCTCAGAGGACATCTATGTTGGAACTTAATGGTTTCCTGTACTAATAAGTGAGTAAATACCATGCATGTCTTTCTGGGTCTGGGTTACCTCACTCAGGATGATATTTCTAGTTCCATCCATTTGCCAACAAATTTCAACATTTCCTTGTTTTTTAATAGCTGAGTAGTATTCCATTGTATAAACGTACAACAGTTTCTTTATCCATTCTTTGGTTGAAGGACATCTAGGTTATTTCCAGATTCTGGCTATAACGAATATAGCTGCTATGAACATAGCTGAGCAAATAGCCTTGTTGTATGGTGGAGCATCTTTCAGGTATATACCCAGGAGTGGTGTAGCTGAGTCTCTCTAGTTTTATGTATGCACTTGTTAAATTTGCAACATTATCATACACAGAATCACTGAGTTCTAACATCTTCTGAGGTAAACAGCCAGCGCCCTCTCTTCCAGCCTCTTAACCAGTTGATTTTCAATCCTGCACGTGCTTCAGCATACTGGTGGGAGAGTCTTTAAAAATACAAATTATGCACAAGACCATACTCCTGAAACAGACCATGATGCGGTTTAATACTTTATATTTTGAGCACATTCCCAGGTGAAGCTCGTAAGGTAGTAAGCTTGTCAGAACTCGGGTTGTAGGAGCCCTGGGGGCTGGGGAGATGCAATTCTCCCTAGGAATTGCCCACAGCCAAAGACAGCATCCTCCGCCAAGAGAACAAACAGCTTCTGAAGGCATTCCCTGCACAGTTATGAATGCTCACTTATCTACTTCAAAGCGGTACAAGGCCTCCCGGCATGGGGTGAAATGTGGCTGCAGATCAGCAAGTTTCAGTCCCATCTCCTGCTCAGCCTCCCTTCATTGTCTCTTTAGGTTGTCTTTCCTGAGAATGCCCCAGTTAATGAAAAAAAAAAACTGTCAGCAAATGTTGATCCATTTCTTTGTTTCTTGAGAACCTAGCCTGAGATGTGTTCTCAAATTTAAACATTTAGCCCTGAAAATGCCTAAGAAAGCCTTGCAAACAGCTATGTAAATGTGGATTCTAGATTTATTGTGCTGTGTTCATGGAAAGGACTGTTTTAAATCCTGTTTGTGTCATTTTTATAGCACGTGGGAAAGGTTTGTGAGAATATGCAGAAGTTGGTGCACAGGCCCATGGAGCATCTCATCTCACACTATTTCTCTTTCCCAGTGAACATTTCTTTTCAACAGCAGCATGTGTTAGTTTTCACCTTTAAGACAAAAATTAAGTAACAGAAATTACCTTCCATTCAGCAGACAGTCATTGAAGGTCTCTGGGCTTAATTCTATGCTGTGTGATGAAGACATAAATCATACTTACATTCTATTTTCACAGAAAACCAAACAAATAAGAAAGTCCACACCAGAGGTTCTACAAATTAACTAGTATGAGTGATGAATGGTAGGTGACATCTGGACCTGAACTGGTTTTGATATCCAGGAATGTCCCTGTGGAGGTGATGTGATGATGACAGCATTTAAGGAGAAGAATATTCGTGGTGTATCAATTATGGGGGCTCTAAGGGACAACACACTTTTAGTACTTTAGAAATAGAAAGGTAAGGGATTAAGAAAGAGATGAGAGAGTCTGGCTGGACCTGCAGACATTAATGTAATGGGCCCAGTGTGGCGTGAAGTCATCAGCTGCTATCAGAGTAGGGTGAACTCTGATTTCTTGGTGGAAGATGAACTGTGGGAATAATAGAAAAGCAGAGATACTGAAGAGGTTGATGCAGCAAATCAGGTGGAAGATTTTTACATTTCTGCTTAAAAAGGCAAGTTTGATGCTGATTTCTCTTCCTGGCTGTAAGCAGGTATTGACTCTTTCATATTATGTAGTATGACTCTTTCATAAGATGTACCAAATCTTTATTTATACTCTCCTTGGTGTCATGCTTAGGAAAGGCTCTTTGATTAGATATATATTTTTTTTTTGCTAGCTTAATGGTTTCCTGCATTTCAGCACTGAATTCTTTAAAGCATTTAGAATTCATTTTGGTGTTACTGTAAGGCATTATTCCAGTTTTCACAAGTGGTTAGCCAATTGTGCAAACAATTTACTAGATAATCCATCCTTTCCTGAGGTACAAAAGCCTACTCTATATACACAAAATTACATGTAATTACATTTATATCTAGACTCTGTTTTGTTCAAATAAATTGTCCAGTATAGGAAAATTACTCTGAGTTGCAAAGTACTGACTTGCAAACTAATCATTAGAACAAGTGGGTTTAAATAGAAGTAGTATGGGATTCGGAGGCAAAGAATGTCAGTACGGCCTAGGGCATTCAACCAACCACCCTCAGTGTCTTCAGCAGCAAATAGAAATGGTGGCATTTCACTAATTCCTATCCGCTCTTAAAGCTCTCTGCTCTAGGATGTCTAAACTTCTTTGTACTCGGTTTTCTTTTATAGCTGTTCATGTATTGGCATGTTTTCTTTGTGTTTTAGTCAGTTTCCTTTAACTATAGCAACCTTCTTGAGATAACCACTTTTTAAAAAAGAGGAAAGGTTAATTTAGGTCATAGTTTCAAAAGTTCCAGTCTGTGGTCGATTGGCCACCATTTTGCTGCTGTTGTGAACACATGGCAGGAGTGAAGTGCAGGATATGTGCCAAAGTTCATCATCTCATGGCCAAGATGTGAAAGAGAGAGGGAGAGGCCAGCAACCCAATATGTGCTCAAGGGCAATGCCTAGCCCACCTAAGTTTCTTCCACTGGGCCCTATTTCTTAAAGACTGTTACCTCCGAGTAGTGTGACAGGCTGCTGACCAAGACTTACCAAGACCATTGCACTAAGCCTGGGATAGTGTTTTCATTTTGACCTTTTGGTAAACTCTTGTTCATCCTTAAGGACATAGATACAAGCATCATTTCTTCTTAGTTGCTTTTTGGGTCTCCCAGATTCACAGGCTCATCTCTCCCAATGCCCTGTGTTTGTGTCTTATTTGTACCTGCAATTACTTACTTACACATCTTTCTCCCATGGCTGTCTTTAAGCTTCCGGGAGATAAATCTTTTGATTCTATTGCTTTTCTCTGATCCCAATATTTAACACTTGTACTGGATGAGTGAACAGTCAGATGAACGGCTGACCAGATGCAAGGCTAAGGTTCAGCAAACTAGGCATCCCATTCTGCCCTTGACAAGCATACCCGAGACAAGATGGTTTGCCTCTGTAGTCTAGTTACCTACGTTCTTTATGAGTTCCTGATATTGTGATGCCAATGGCAAAGCCTTTCCTTGTGGGGTCCCTGACCCTGGTGCTGAAACTGGAAGGCTAGTTCTGGATTCCTGTAAGGCTAGTTCAAGTTCTCTTCAGTAACTCTCTACTTGTTTTTCAGTCTTCTGCTCTCTGCTTTCCTGTAGACTGTGAATTTTTGTACCCTCTGGAATTGTACTTTTAAATATCAGGTGGGTCAGTCCCTGGTCTTTCAGCTTTAAAAATCAGGTTATCTGGTGGCTCTTGTCATTGGCTTGTAACTGACCCTCAGGTCCCACAATGGGGCTCTCAGCCTTCCCCAGGACCATTCCAACCAACCACCTTAGAGAAAGGCATCAACATTATTTGATTAATTAAGAGCCAGGTGCTTTCTGTATGGCTTTGTATTTAATCCTCTCAAAAATCTTGTGAGTTCTGGGTGCCTTTATTACTTTTTTTCTCTCCAATGTTTTGATACCCAGTGTCTTGCTGATCCTCCAAGATTCAGTCAATTCCTAGGTATAGTAAACAATTTGTCTATAAGTATATTTTTCTAAAGTGAACCAACTCATCCAGAGCGCACTACCACCCACCCCTTTTATCAGTTTCTCACACTCTTGACTATTCTACACTTACCTACAGTTAAAGATCATACTATAAATCCACTTGAACTAGCCAGTCCTAAGCCTTTCTACCCTTCCTTGCCCATTCCTTCCCTTGAGAATCATGGTAAGGCCTCTTGACCAAGGTTCCCTCTCTCTCCCTTTGCCTCAGGGCTAACATCCTAGGGCTTCTTCACATGACCTCCCTTCCCTAGCACATCGTAATTCCCTTCTTTTGAGCATTATATTCTCAGTGCCAATCACCTCTTTGCCTGTTGACCTTATGGCTCGAACTTTCTATCTTGATAGGGTATGAATCCAAGATTCAAGATAGCAGTTATAGAATCATAGACACATCTTTGAGCCCCTGTTTACTCTACTGAACAATACCGGTACTGTTATTCTTCTTAGACTGATTGCAAGGATTAAGAAACAGATTTCTTGATGCATGCTTAGTGTTCAAAAGCTAACTGCTGGTGTAACTGGCATCACTGAGACTCCGTACTCATTAAGTTCCTACCATGATAACATGGTACAATGTACAAATCATGGTGGACAGAAAGCATAATACCCAGTGTGTCTCTGAGGACATTTCCAGAAACAGATTATAAGGACACAGACTTAATAGTTTAATATGCTGATTTGTTAAAAATAAAAATAAACTATTCTGAATAGAGTTGTCAAATCACATGTTACTCCACATTTATTTCTAGAGATTTGTCTTATTTAGTAGCTCTAGGATGAGAGATTTGAGGCAACCAGAGCCTCCCTTCCTCTCCAAAGCAAACTGTTTTCCTTCTCTACCAGGCTCATTGCTCTGGTTCTGTTTCTTGAATGGAGAATTTGTTTCTACACTGTAGACATCAGACTTGGCTCTATGATTTGGCTTTGCCATGAGACACGAATGCATAGACTGTGTGCCAAGAATCAGCATGTACTTCTGCCATCTTTTCTCCTCTGTGATGAGGCCAGCATGTCCTAGACACAGGCTGTTTATTCAGCTTGGTCCCGTGATGAAAATACCAAACTTAACTGCATCTGACAATGAGGAACATGCCAGGTGGAGCATACATGCATCTATGTTATTAAAGTAACTAAGATTTGCTGACTGTGTCTGAGAGCAAGATGGGATGACTTTGATTGACAACCAAGATTTCTCAAGGAAAATGATGCTGACAAGATTCTCAATAGCAAACACTGGGTACATACATGGCAGCATGCAGTATGATCAGTGTGCTGAATACACTGAAGTGTAGAGTATAATGGAAGTTGGCAGGTTTACTGAGTCTTATAGGGTGACTAGAGTTGAAAAATCTGTACTGTGTATCTCAAAGTAGAAAGAATGGAGGATTTTAAATGTACTTACCATACAGAAATAGTAAGGAGTTAAAGTTATAGATATGCTAATAACCCTGATTTGATTATTACACAGTATACCACGCATTAAAACATGCTGCACCCCACGTATAAGCACAATTATTATATATTAATAAACATCCAAAATACACGCATATCCAAAGAAAGAAAAACCAGTCTTGGCATGTCTTAAAACCCTATGTATTGATCCTCCTAATGTTTTCTTCAAGAAATAAATCAATATTTACCCCATTTTTCAAATCTCAAACACCAGAGACATCCTTAATGCTTTTAATTTCCTCCCTCCTCTCAAGTTCAAGGGAAGTTGGCAGCACCTACAAATATATGATCAGATCCACTGCCTCACTCAGGTCCTAGGTTATTGCAAGCAACTCCTAACAGGTCTTTCTCTTCTGGCCCTTGCTTCCCTCATGTCAAGGTTGACAATGGAGACAAGGTAATTGACCAACAACATGTGGGTGAAGCCATATCCCTGCTAGTAAGCTTCTAATCTTCCATTCATGTTTAACGTGATGTTTTTACCCCCTTAGTACGGCCTAAAAGAACTCTAAAAGTCTAGCCACCACACTCCTTAGTTTAATTCACTAAGGTCAAGCTGCACTGTACTTTCCTCGGTCTTCATGCTTATTTAAGCACCTTTGCACTGTAAATGCTCATTGGTTGTTCACACAACATCACTTCTAGGAGGCTTTCCCTGGCCTCTCCAAATTGACTTCTCTCACAGCATTTCATTTCCTTCCTTTCATTGTACCTATTGATGATTGCAATTATTTAGCTGCACTGATTGATTGTTGTCTGAATATCCATTAACAGCAAGTTATAAGAGTACAGATGAAAGACCCCATTCCTTACATCACTGTATACTCCACAAACACTTACTAAGCACCTGCTATATACAAGACTGGTGGATCTGGAGACATCACAGGCAACATTTCTTCAATAGTCGGTTGCTTTGAATATGCTGTTTGCTCAATAAATATCAATTGGCGATGTGCATAAATGAACAAGTCAGACGGCAGGGGGGAAGGTTGAATCACAAAGAAGTATGTAGGTCCAATGTATATTGTTAATGGTAAAACTGAACTGCAATAATAAAGCAACCAAATGCTAATTGAACTGGTTGAGACACGTAGATCAGACATGGTTGACAGAAGATGAGCTAGAACAGCTCCTTCTTGGGACTCTTGAAATCATACAAGAATATTTAAGATGTAGAACATGACCCTGCGTCACCAGCATGAAAATGCCACATCTCCTTTATTAGCATGGTGACCACTCAGGCGTATGGCCATAATTTATTAAGTGCTTTCCATAACAAATGAAGGGAAACTGTGTTTGTAATAACCACACTTGCACTGTTGCTTCCAACAATAATTTTTGTGCAGGACTTGATGGATCTTTCAGGAATCTTAATTAAACCACAGTGAGCTGGAGTCCATGTTGAGATTCACAAAGGCTATTTTTCAGGGACGTCCTTCCACAGGCTGACTGCAGAGCCCTGCTCTTCCCAGAAACCCCCAGGCCACCACCTTGCTTTCAGGTACTAATGTATTTTTCAACACGAAAATGTTATTTTTCTTTCTTATTGTTTTTGGCAAGGTTGATGCTGCTCTGATATGGTTTTGCTTTGGGATTTGGTTTGGTGTTGGATTGAGATAGGGGGTCTCAGTCCTGGGTGTCTTGGTACCCACTGTATAGGGCGGTACCTTCAAACTCCTGGGAGTCATCCTGCTCATGTTCCAAATGGTGGAGTTGTAAGCACGTGCTGCCTCTCCAGCTGAACGTAGTATCACTTCTGTGCTACATGTACCTGTTCCCTTCCTTGACATCACAAGGACTAATGGAGAAATGAATAAAGTCCAAGTTCAGCAAGAGCTCAATGATTCATGTCCATGCTACAGAAAGCCAGTGGGAGATTACGAAGCCTAGATTCTAGAGAACTAGGAAGTGATGTGTGCCTTTCCAAAAAGTACGTTCAATAATGTAAAGTAAATTAACCAAGTATTGACTTTTGCTTGTACTTGGAAGGAGGAAGCTAAATTAGTGATAGATTAAGGTGCCCTACAGGAGCATATTGCATATTGATTTGTCTTTTAGGGAAGACAGATATTTATTTTCCTACAAGATAGCTTACATATTTTTCAATTCACTTTTCCAGAGAACTTAGAAAAATATCAGCCCAGATGCAGTCTAACTAAATGAGAACTTTAGATCATTACATCTAATTTAAATTTGTATTAATTTTTATTATTTTATTTTATTAATATTTTATTGTAAAACCAAAATGTATTCATTACTCACCATTGTATATTTATCCTAACATTTCTCCAAGCTTGCTTCAGATACCTTTTTTTGAGTGTCAAAGTATTAATTACTTCTTCCAGTGTGCTGTGACTCACACTTAAAGTAATCACTCTTCTTTGATGACTCAAGTATGAAAGCCAGTGACATTTGAGAACAATAGAAAGGAGAGAGGGAACCAGACACATCCCAGATCATCATCTCATAAGTGACACATGCGCAAAAGCCTCTGGGATAACAAAATTACATTGATGTTGTGTTTACACAAGGAAGGAGTAAACCAATGGAGTAGAATAAAAAAATCCAGAAAATTATATAATCAGTAGCTTTACACTAAGGAAGAGACATGGTGTTTCTAATAAGTGGCTCTAATGAATGCATGGCAAAATGTTTAAAAAATTCTTAATTTCTTTTCTTATATCAGGTATAAAACAGAATTAAAAAATCACAGATATAACTATGAAAAATAAATAAAATTTACACAGCACCTTCAATAATTTGGAGTCTACAAATATTTTTTGACCAGGATCCAATTGTCAACAACATGGAAGAAATTATAAATTTTTCTATTAATACTAAGAACTTCTTTTCATAACAATGTATCATCAAGACAGTTGAAAGCATACCTTCACAGAATGGAAAATAGTATTTTTATGTATATCTAGAAAGGAATTAGTGGACATGATACAGAATTGATTCCTATAAATCAAGAAAAATGGCATACCACTCAACAAGGAACTAGGTATAAACATAAGCAAAGGCTTCTGGGTAAAAGGAGGACCAGAGGCTGCCTTCATGTGAGTTAGTGAAGGAAAGGATCAGGTTAAGAAAGGAGAGGAAGAGCTTTAGAAATGTACAGAACATATAACAGGATACATAGAAAGAGTGGAGGAAAAGATGGATGACTCTAACAGCAGGCTACAAACAACTTCAGCCAATCAGCTTCACGACCTGAAGAGAAGCAATAGAAGATACCTTCAAGGGAAGTTAATTTTTTCCTCACTGAGGCATACTGAGTCTTCAAAGGTGTCTGCTCCCTAGGAACATCACCCCCCAAAAACACTAGAGGAGATGGAGAAATCAACAGATGCACACACTGTAACCAACACAAGAAGCTAGGAAAAGTGAGGCAATGCGCCTTTCAAAATGCCACAATTTCTTACCTACTGCCCAGTAATATAATGAAATAGGAAGGAACAAGTCAGAAGATTTAAAAGATGATCCAATTTTTAAAAATGGTAAATGACCTAAAATAGATAGAAAGAAGTGGATAAAATCAATTTAGACCTCAGAGAGGAAGGCAGCAAAGCAAGAAAAGGTCAGTAAAATGGGTGAGAAAAAGGCAATATGAATGAGAAAGTGAGCAACATGGATGGAAAATTCAGCAAGGAAATTCAGAGTTTAGAAATTAGAAATATTGGAAGTGAAAACCTGAATTAATTAAAGTTTTTAAAAAGAAGAAGCATCTCTAATAAGACTCAGCCAAACAGAAGAAAGAATTTCAGGAGTGGTGAATTCATCAGTAAAGGAAAAAAAAAATGAACCTAGGAATAACGGATAAAGTCTTTGAGATGCAGTGGAAGGAACAAGCACAGGTTGTTGAAGAAACTGAGATAAACACAATGAAAAACTGAGAATCTACTCAGTAAATTATAGCATAAACGTTTTCAACTCCAGAGATGGGGATATAGCTCTGTTAGTTACATGCTTGAAGCTCAGGACTAGATCCCCAGATAAATTGAGTACGGTTGTACAGTTTCGGAGTTGGAGGCCACAGGATCAGAAATTTAAGGACACTTTCAAAGGCCGACTCTGCTACACAAGACCCTGTCTCAAAAAAAAAAAAAAAAAAAAGGCAAGAAGAAGACAGAAGAGGAAAGAGAAAAGGAACAGGAGAAAGAAAAGGAAGAGAAGAAAGAGAAGAGGAGGAAGAGATGAAAAGAATTCCTTTAAATTCTCCCAAATCTAGACACAGAAATAGCCATCTACACACAAGAGGCATTTAAAACCTCAAACAAGCACGAGCAGAGCAGAACCTCTCTATGACATGTAATTGTCAAGATGTGAAAAATACAAAGCAGAGAAACAATATCAAAAGACATAAGTTAGAAAAAACAAAACAAAACAACAACAACAAAAAGCAGACACTCACGTACAGAAGCATCAATGTAGCCTCACTGGCAACCCTACAAGTTAGAAAAGCAGGAAAAGTGTGTTTCAAGTCCTGAAAATAAACAATTGCCAAACAAGAAGAGCACCTCACCTGGGCAGCACAGTAGAGTTGACCCTGTTGGTGGGTTGTGGGGTTTGGAGGTTAGAGGGGTGTCCAAAGGCATGAGTTTGGGAGAACTTGCCAGGCCACTTGTCTAACCTATGGTGACCTGGGTAAGGAAGAGATGTGTTGTGCCCCATCCCTCTTGCCACCAATGGCACGCAAGAGAGATGGATGGCCCCAAGGTCTTCAGAGCAGGAAAGCTGGCCCTGCCCCTCACCGGCTTTAGCACTTGGGAGAGCAGGCCCTGCACTTCACCTAGGCAATACAGTTGAGCTGGCCCGAATGTGGTGGTGGTGGGGGTGTGTGGTGAACTGAACCCTCCTCTTCCCTGCTGCACAGTGGTGCTAAGAATGGAGAGATGTCCTCTTTTCCTCCCTCATCCCTTGTCTTCCATGCAAGCAGGAGAGCTGGACCAGTGTTAAGAGAGTGGGAGAACTGGCCATGTCCCTCACCAGCTGAGGGCGGGCTGGGGACCTCACCCTGGCAGCAGGGTAGAGCTGGGCCTTGCGGGGTGGAGTGGGTGTGCTGCTAGTGAAATAGCCCGAGGGCACGAGAACAGGAAAGTCAGAGGGCTGACCAGCTCCAATACCTCTCAGACTCAGATCCCGGGTTTTGAATTGGGCCCTCCAACATCTACCCCTTTGATGAACTGCTGGAGAGCATGAAGGAGCCAGTCCTACTGATACAATTCTTTAGGATCTCCATGACACAGGAAAACAACAGGATATTCTAGAAGAATATTAGTGAAATTCCAGTATAAATAGAGTAGCAGAAGCCAGAGCCTCCTACCAGGATAACAAGTCATTGCAATAAACATTTGCAAGCAAAGAAATGTAGATAAAGGGGTATATTGTGGAATACACTGTGACACACCACAACTTCCACAAAGAGATATTTTTTCTCTTTTGAGAGTGTTGCAAGGGTGGAGGGTGACTACAAGGAGAGGCAGAGATGAGTGAGATTAGGGTGCATGATGTGAAAAATCACAAGAACTAATAAAAATGTTTTGAAAAAGGAAGCTCATGGCCTCCATGTGAGCACTACATAAGAAACATAATACTATTCCAGTGGAGGAGAAAAAGAAAATATTCAATCAAAAGAACACAAGAAATAATAAAGTTCATGCCAGAAGTAGATAAGCAAAGGAGAAGTGGGAAAGAACCCATCTTGTCTGAAAAAGTTAAGCATCAAACCCATAATACTTACAGAATACTTATAGGGGCTACAACCAACAAAGTCAGAGGACTTAGAAAACTTTTCTCAATAATAACTTTAAATATTAAGTGGACTCAACTCACCAACAGAGAGATACAGACTAGCTAACTGGAGTAAAAGGAGAAAAAACCCTAAATCTAAATTTTCATTGTCTCCAGGAAACATACCTTACTAATGAAGATATCCACAGCCTAAAAAGACAGAAAACAGTCTATCAGATGAATGGAGATCAAACACAAGCTGTTATAAATATTTTGATCTCTGATAAGGCAAATTTCGAAGAAAAATTTATAGGTAAAAAGATCATTATATATTAATAAAGGAATCAGTTTATTAAGGTGATATAACAATATACACACATATATAATAAATAAAAATTTTATGTACACATATATATGTATTTATATGTATACACACACACACACATATATATATATAAAAACACTGGGGCTCCCAGTTTTATAAAACAAAAGTCATGTCTTGTTCAATAATAGTGATGATTTTACTATCCTACTCTCCTCTCTATATATGTCAAAGTAAAAATCCACATAGAAACCTCATAGTGACATTAAGCTGACTTCTAATGATTTGTTGTTATTGTTATATCCATAGATTAATGCATCTCTCAAGGTCAGCCTTGCAGTAGAAGCTTCTTTTTGAAATAGATGGAGATTAATGCAGAGACCCACAACTGGTCAAGACAGAGAGAATGCAACATCTACATCACATTTCCTCTTCCCAAAGTTCAGGTATCACTGCAGAAGAGCATCAGAAGGATTTTAAATGCCAGACAAGAATACAGTGGATGATGACAAAGAAACTAGTTTCCAGACATGCATATGAACTCATAGCCATTGTAACAGCATCTATAGACCTGCACAAGTTCAAGACAGACAAACTCTGGCCTGGAGAGGGAAGGTGGTCATGTACTTCCTCGCCTGACTAAAGCGCTCTTAGCAGTTGAAGGCTTCAGGGAGGGGTATAGTTAGTTTCCTTTCCTGGTGTGGCCCCTGGTAGACTATCCTCACTCTAGTGGAAAGCCACATACCCAAGAATACATGGGCAGTACAAATTGGAATCGATGGCCTTAAAAAAAAAAAAGATACAAAGTTGGGTGGGTAGGGTAGGGTAGGGAGGTGAGGGTGGGTATTGGATGAATTGTGGGGAGGGGACTAATTTTATGAAAATACAATGTATGAAATTCTCAAAGACCAAAGACAGAAAAAGTAAAACCAGAATGCACAAGGAAGATCATACGCTATGACCAAGGTGGCCATTCCAGGAATGCCGTTGATTCAATATTCACAAATCAATAAGTGAAATGCTTCAGTAGACTTAAGATTAGAAATTGGATGATCTTATCAATAGAGGGACAAAAGGCTTTTGACAAAGCTCAACATCCTTTCATTATTAAAAGCCCTGAATAAACTAAGAATAGAAGGCTCATACCTCAACATACTAATAAAGGCTATATGTCACAAGCCTACAGCCAATATTATATTAAGTGGAGAAACACTGAGAACATTTTATCTAAAATCTGGAATAAGACTTTCTACTTTTATTCAGTATATTTCTTTTAAAAATGTTTTTTGCAGGAAAATGGATGCACTGGAGATCATTATGTAAAGTGAATGAAGCCGCGCTCAGATAAATACTGCATTTTCTCTCATATACAGATTCTTGATTTAAAATTATACACGCACATGTATTTGCATGTATGGGTCATGAAATTAGAAAGGTGATCATGAAAGGAGCAGAATACCTCAGGGAAGGGGAAATGTGACATTAAAGTAGAAAGGGACAAATGGGAAAAGCTGGCCTATGGAAATCAACCAGAGTGGGAAAAGACCCACAGGAAAAGACAATGGGAAAGGAATGATGAAAACACACTATACTAACATACAAGCACAAATGTGTCATAGCACAACCCACTGCCTTGTATGCTACTGTAAAAATTATTTTAGATTTTTATACCATTAAAAATATCTAAAGGAACAGCTCACGAAATAGGATACTCATTGGGCTAACAACACAAAAATCAGCAAACTTCATTATCCATCAGAAAAATGATACTTTATTTCATTATGTGAATGGATATTAGTGTGTCCACGGTGCACATGTAGAGCTCAGAAGAGAACCTCAGATTGCTAAACTTCTTCCTTGTATGATGCAGGATCTGTGTTGTTTAGCACTCTGTTGTACACCAGGCTAACTGGCCTGTGAGCACCCAGGGAAAATACACAGCCTCCCTCCCATCTCACTGTAGGAGGAGTGGGACTGATCATAGATGATGCATGGTTTTACGTTGGTTCTGGGCATTTCAACTTGCATCCTCAAGCTTGTGCAACAAGTGTTTTATCCACTTAGCCATCTCTCCAGCCTGGGAATATTTTGAGAATAACGATAGATCACTGAATACTTATTAGAATGAAAGAGACGCTAGGTCCTCTTAGGAAGGATGCAGAAATTGGGTCTCCACCTAGAAGCCCAGAAACAGAGCATATCTGCAGAACTGTATTTAGAAAGTCTTTATGTCCTAATCTAGCATTTAAGCATCCTTCATGACCCAGCAGTACTGTAGAAAAGGTATGTCCAGAATATCCATAGCTGCAAGCCCTTTCACCCAGGAGCACCACCAATATGCATCTCTCGGTACATACTGACTGATGTTGTGGGTCAATTTCAATCGGCCACAGTACTCTTACAAATGGGACCTGAATATCCATTCACACGTAGAAAGATTAAAGAAATGGTAATATATTCACAAGTTTAGGAAACTGCTTGTGGAGATAGTCTTCACATGCAGCATACTGAGTGATTGATTGATGGTGATTTTTCAGTAAGGTATTACTGGGAGTGAGACAGGAGGGAGGCTAGGTTACTCACATATTTTGATTTTTACTTCAGAAGCATTCAGTTTGAGAAAAAAAATAACCAGGATGGACAGTTTGTAACATGTCCATAAACTAGAACCCTATAGTTCGTGGGTAAAATAAAATCTCATTACAAGTGACTGCATATTTTCCATTTATTTTGATAGTATTTGGAGAGGCAGATTTTACATGATAGCTTCAAACCCACATTAACCAAATTTTACACGAGCCATTTGAAAAAAGATCTAAAAATGTGCTTAGTTGTTGGTATTATATAACATTTATCAAGCACCAAGAGTGTGCTGAGAGCCGTACAGAACAAACATAGAAAGACACAATCCCTGCCTTCAAGGAAACCTATCCCTTTAGGGTCTTCGCATAAAACTCTGCCTTACACTTTACACTCCATTGCTCATAAGGCATAAATAGGGTTGTTGCATTTCTCATTGTCACTTAATAAATATCTCATACTCTTCAGTTATACCAACAGTTATTCAAATCTTTGCCTTAAAATACAAATTTCTGTAGTACAATATACAGTATATAATTATTTGGTATTCACACAATTGACCACAATATTCTTGTAGGTTTGGTTATATTACTAATAGGAAGCATGTTAAATTCAATTCCAACGTTTATAAATTCTCATACCATTTAACCACTAACAGAGGGGCTTTGTGCAAAAAATATAAACAAATAAGGTGCTACTGTCCACAAACTCCACACTGCCTAAGTCCAACAAGGAATTAAGACACAGGCAACAATAGTATAGATATTCAAAACACTGATTGTTTTATCTTGTCTATTAAGCTAGCCTTGCAGGTATTATTCACATGGCTGCATGCCCTAAAATAATAATTTATGATTAGCTGGCAGCACATGATGTGTGATTGGCTTCATTGTTTCACTAGTTTAAACAAAGGAGTGCTGGAGTACAATGCCTGGAATCAGAGAGCTGAAAAGTTGTTTTGATTGGCGATTGCTTTTCTGCAAGGCTATGTTCAAAACAGTGTCATATCAGGAAAAATAAAATGAGGTGATTCTGAATTTCATAATTGTCTAGAGAGATCTGATTGCAAAGTAATCCCTTCAATAGTCATATGATTAGTTTTCAGTACAAAAAATAGAAAGGAAGAAAGAAAGAGGGAAGGAAGAAAAAAAGGAAAGAAAAAAGGAAGGAAGAAGGAAGAAGGGAAGGAAGGAAGGAAAGAAAGAAAGAAGGAAAGAAAGAAAGCCAACAAAAATGAAGTAATTTGTAACATACACTGACTTTCATTTGGGTCTGAAAACATGTACTGTCTGTAAAAATTCCTGAGTGGTAGAACATGGCACTCAGTACAGAAAGCCAGTCAGTCACCTTTGCCTTGGGGAAGGCATGCATTACAATAGCAAATAAGGGAACCAAATCACCTGGAGGGATGCAGACAGTTCTGTCAAATAAACTCTGTCTTGTTTCATTATGAAAATTGAGGGGTTAAGGGAACCAGAGTGGGTCTGGGATCTAAGAAAATCAAGGTGGGGTGAAAGAGAAAGATATCTAACTATAAACATAATCTTTTATGGGTTCTGAAACTCTAGGCATCCATGAGTTCATATATATAGCAAAGGTGTGGTCCTTCAACACCAGGCTTGGTACGACCTGCCTGAGGATGGCCACATTCCAGAGAAAACCTTCCTTCCTTTGCCCTTCATAATCTAGTTCCTAGATTATTACTGGGTCTAGATGTTTTCAATATGTGACAACACTGAGTTAGACCTATCCTGGACTTAGAGCAAGGTTGGATTGCTTTTACCACCTCCCCAGAAATGAAAAAGGCATTGAGAATTCTACAGGATTCTCTCAGTTTTATGCTTGACTTAGGCTATAGTCATGCCCTCCCTAGGTAGGCACATGACCCACATAAGGGCCCATTAGAAATAGATTTACCCTAGGGCAGTGGCAATGGATGAAGTATGGTTGGCTTCATTATATCAGCAGTTTAATCAAGGGAGTGCCATCTGACCCCCATAATCCCACCTGCCAAATAGAGGAGTCGAGTTGGGATTTGACAAAATTTTTATTATCCTGGAAGAGAACCTCTCTGCTGTCCAGCAAACCACAGACCAAGAAGTTGATTCCCTGGTTCTTTGATAGCTTAATCTGTAGTGTGGTGCAGAATAGTGACATCAGATTGTGGGACAGTCATTGTTGACAAGGGAGAGGTGAAAAGGAGACTCCATCAGCAATGAAGGAGTGTTCCTCTCTCCCCACATCCTCTATGAGCATATACAGAGGGAGGTAATCCCCCTCAGGAACAGTCATAGGGGAGGGGAATAAGGGGAAAATGGGAGGGAGGGAAGAATGGGAGGATACAAGGGATGGGATAACCATTGAGATGTAACAAGAATAAATTAATTAAAAAAAACATTAAAAAAAGAAAAAAGAAAAGGGGACTCCAAAGGATGTAACCTAGTAGCCTCTTTGGAGAGAAAGAAACAACCTTCTTTGAAGTGCCCAATCTAAAACAGAGCACCAAAAGACTACAATTCTAACAACAGACATGTATGGATGTATGTTTGCATGCATGTGTGTGTGTGTGTGTGTGTGTGTGTGTGTGTGTGTGTGTGTGTGAATGTATGTGTTCATTTTCAATCATTTTCAATACCAAGTCCTCCATTCTAAGGCTAAAGTTTCAGTCACCTAATTGAAAATCCATTAGTAAACATCAATAGAAATAGATACCACGAGGACCTCTAAAACAAATGACCCCTACAGGTGGGAAAATCCATCCTCACCTGTTAGCATCATTAAATGCACTGACCAGTCTTGACGACTGACAACAGGATTCAGTGCAGCAAGCTCAGCATTATTTGGAAATAGTTAGGATGGACGCTAGACTCCTATTGCTTTAGAAATTAAAAGGCTTCTCAGATTCCACTTGTAGAAAGTGTGCATATTTTCCAAAGCGATTATTCTTACAACCAAAATGGGTGTATATTTTAGTTTGTTGTTCAATGAATTTAAGATTGCTAGTTTCTGGCAACAATTTTTCTTTAACCTGTAGTAAGACATTAGACACAGATGTTGATAAGAAGTCTTTCTGCCCAATTATTGTCAAGCACCAATCAGATGGAAACAGAGATCAAACTCTAATAAAATTACAACAGCTTCTTGTACACTTGGAAAAATCTTGCTCTTGATTTACTTAGCAATGAAGAAAATAAACAAAAATCAGGTATTTAGACATGTAGATAGATAAATGATTAAATAGATACTATTTTTTGAACTGTTGACAAATATTTAAAACTCTGGAGTAACTGTTGTTGTGGTTGAGGAGACCTTGGTACCTTTGTCACATTATTGAATACGCATTCAAAATATTTTTAAAGCCATTGGAAATGGTTGGTACTGGTACCAGTAGTGGACGGAATCCATAGTTTATAGTTAGAATGGTAAAGTGTCACTATTGTCTCTGCTCTTCAAGGCACAAGAACAAGTTCCAGACTCTTCAGAGTTGAGCCTCAGGTACCACTCAGAGTTAGAAAATCAAGGAACAGAGCCACGTGCCAGAGCTAGAACAGTAGACCTTTTGGGGGTGGCTGTGACCTTCAGATGTTCAGCACACCCAGCCGGCAAGCTTCCTCACATCATGTTGGGGACAACAGGAAGGTTGCCTATCCTGAGTATCTTGTCCCATTCTGAAAAAAAAAAACCAAAAAAACAGGATACTGTATATCATGCTTGGCTTGGGAAGTACAGCTCCTTCTTTCCTGGGCCCAAGAAGAAGTTTCAGAATGCTGCTATCAAGAGCTGCAGCGATTCAGATGGTCTACCATGATGATGACAGAAGGGCAAGCAGAAAGTCAATAGCCCTTGATAAAAAGTCAGGGGAGAAGCCACATTCCTGTGGACGCACATCCAGTTACATCATCAACAGTCAACAACAGTCTTAGAGGATTAAGGAAATAGACCCCACCTCTTTGCTCTTTTATCTTTGTGTCACCAGCAGCTCCTCCAAAGAACAAGTAGTAAATCTGCTCTGTATAATTTAGTGATAGCTTAACGCTCACTATGAATCATCATCAAAAAGAAAGAACCCAATTTTTATTTTTAACTGATAATCCATGGCATTCCTTAGGTGGAACAAAGCTATTGCACTTTTGAAAATATATCAGGGTGTAACTGCATCTTAAAGCTTAACAGCTAGGTAGATTTCTTCCCACAGTACATATTCTCCGAGGGTGACCTTCAGCACTGTAGAAAAGCATCCAGGATTTTTGTCTCTATTTCAGCAAACTGTAGCCACACTGGGGTGCGCTGTTGAAATACAGAGGAAGACGGTGCGTGCCGTGAGCTGCATGAATGCTGAGTCCACAGGCTCAGGACTTCATCGTGCAGATGGGCACAACAATGACGAGAATGACCGTGCATGCTGCAGCCGTGATGAGGGCAGCGATCTTGCAGACCTTGGCTCGTCTGAACTCAGCTTCTTTCCGTTTTAGTAATGAATCATAGCCTGGAGTATAAATATCTTCCATCCAGTATTCCAAGTTGTTTGGGTTTAAGGATTCTTGGGTCTAGAAGTAAAGAGAAGATGTTAGAAACATGGTTAATACTTGAAACCAGGTCTAAGACATCCTGATGATTGTCACTTCCGGAGCACTTAAAAGTTGTCTGCAGCTGGTATCTAGCAACGACAGCATCATAAAATGCTCCCCTACCAGGCCGGTGGGAGCAATAGGCTGCCAAGGGTCCACCCCTTACATCACAGTGAGCATACACCCTGAAGTGGCTCCTCCCTCTCTAAAACTGACACAACAGCTTCGACACAGGGAAAGCCAGGGGTCATCTCTACATAAGGAATCCAAGTGGCCAAGAAAAACAAGACTCAGCTTCAAGGTTACATGACCAAAAGTAGTTTGGCTTCACTGTAAGGGATGCAAGAAAAGTCATTGAAAAATATTTTCTACCAGAAGCCTCTAAAAGCAGATCTGCTCGAACCAAGACTGCCTTGTAATTTTCAGTCAGCTCATTTCTCAGAGCTTCTACTGAAAAATCAAAGGCACCTCCAGCTTAATCAAAATGTAAAATATTTCCATTTCAAGCATCTGTATGAGCAGGTTAGAACACTGTTCAAAGTCAAGGACTGCAGACCCACAGCAGACTGTCCCCACCGTGGTTGGTGATGATTCTAGAGCAAATAGCACTTTTTTCCCCAAAGCCAGCTTCTACTGCAAATGCCTACCAAGGATTAATGTATTGTCTGCAGAGAAAATATCATATTTAACCTACATTCCCCATGAACCCCATTGCACAGTGATGGCTATAATCTATTTTCATGAAGCAAAGCTGTGTTATTGTTTTATGGCAAACGTTTAATAACGTGTCTCGCAAAAAAGCAAAAGCACATTACAGTCCCAAGTGAGGCCTCCTAAATCTCTAAATCACAAACCAAATATCCATTGTGAGAAGAGTTCTTGGATTGTTTTATAAACATGGGCACATTAAAGTTGCACACACATAATCAAAAACAAAAACAAAGAAACCCCAGGCCTGCAGCACTGAGATAGTTCAGCCATGGCACACTGTTTATGGAGTAGTGATGACTAAAGCATGCTCAGCATTTCCCATCTGACCTTCTAGATAGTTCCTTTTGCACCTTGCACTGTGCTCCCTGGGCTCAGTTGAGGGGAAGAAGAGGAGAGAGAGGTGTGGCAGTGGTTCTCCCAGCATTTTTCCTGCTGGGTTACCCCTTCCAACAGCTAGGCTCCTACCACACTGTAACTTGCACAGCTGTGTGTGCCCTGGTGAGTTTCAGAAACAGTGACTTCCCCATGGCCCTTCAAGACCCAAGAAAGGCAACAACTCTTCTCTCTCTTCAGTCCTGCTCTCTGGATATTTCACTGGCTATTTCTGTCCTTTAACCTGATCACACTACAGTGAAAATCCTCTTGACCAGCTTCCCATCATCACTTTGGGCATGCCATCTGCTTACTGCAGGGTGCCGACAACCCACTGCCATTCCGTATCAAGATTTCATCACTGCCCTGTTGATAACCATCATGTATTTGGAGGAGGGGGTCCACAGGCTGTGAACTGCAGGCTAACTCCAGTTGGCCTCCTGTCTCTGTACAGTCCTCCAACTCAGAATGTCTTATTTTTCTACTTTTAAATCACTTCAGAGAATCAAGTGAATATAAAATTTGATGACATTTAAAAAGCAGTATGAAATGTCCAAAACCAAGGTCAGCAGAGTAGTCAGACACATTCATTTACAGATCATCTGGGGCCACTCCAGTGCTATAGCAGGTGGGTGGGGCAGGCTGAACAACACTGTACAGTGCCAAGAGACTTAGAGTGGCTGACTTTAACACTGCTTATAAATTCTGCAAGCTAGATAGAAGGACAGAAGGCAGTAATAGTCATCCATGATAGCAATACCCCTAATATAAACCCTAGTGTTCTTGACATAGGGAAGGCCTGTAAATGTCCTTGAAAGAAACTTCTAGGTCCAAGTGTCAACTGCTCGAGTCCAGAAGCCTCTCCCTGGAGCTGATCTAAACAGCTCTATAATGACAAAGCTCTACTGTTTTAGAATCTGTGTTGTCATATTTGTGTCATAGGCATGCACCCAAACACACACATATACAAACACAAGACTGTATATGTGCACACATATGCACATACATGCACATACAATTTATATGCATGTGTATGTATAATACACAGAGAGAGAGAGAGAGAGAGAGAGAGAGAGAGAGAGAGAGAGAGAGAGAGAGAGAGAGAGAGAGAGAGAACGCTCTGACCTTCATGGACACAGTTGGGCCCCACTTGCTCTCCCTGACATGAAACCCCCTCAGTAGCTGAAGAGACACTCAAGAAGAAAGGAAATTATCCAGATATAGCTCTGTCTTGTTGGAATACTGCCTTAACATGTGAATTCTGTGCCCACAAAGATTAACTTTAGGTGGAAGGCCAGACAGGCAGCCTTCCCTATAACCTTGAAGACAAATTCTTGTCATTATGGTCAAAACACACTGCTCTTTCCCTCAGTTTTCACTGAGCTGGCCCAGGAGGGTTGCAGCACACAGGGCATAGCAGATCTTGTGTTCCGTTCTCTCCATCTCAGAGTGAAGGAAATCAGCCTCCTTTCAGAGCTATCTACACTTACGGGCTTAGAGTCTTCCTGTGAAATAAACTATTTTAATTAGTTTTGTTTGCAATAACCTCAAGCTGTAACGGCATGGGCACCACAGCACAGAGAGGTAATACCGGGGTTTCCAGGGACAACACACATATACTCACTTGTTAATTAGGCCTGCCAAGTGATGAAATCAAAGCCAGGCATACACCAGTGCCTACCCCCTCCATGGATATCACTAGTGGATGTATGGATGGGAAAATATGGGCCCTGAGAAATCTGTTCCAAAGCTAACATGGAACGGCACTCCAATCTCTACAAAGCAATGCCAATGCATAAGCTGGCCCCACCTGCCTCCACTGTCTTCCTTGCTGTCAACATATCAAAAGGCAATAGGCTCTCTATCCCCTCAGAACATGTGGCTGGCAACTCTGTCCTTTCCTGTTAAGCAGAGTCACCTAAAGGTCTGTAACTCAAATGTCTGCTTTTATTTTATTGTTTCTAATTTTATCTTTATACTTAAAAACACTGACACATTCAAATTGCACGCATTTGTAACCACAGAATGCCTCAGGCTCTCTCTCTCTCTCTCTCTCTCTCTCTCTCTCTCTCTCTCTCTCTCCCTAAACTTTCAAATATCTGGTTTCAAAATTACCTCCAGGGCAGAGTGAAGTATTGATTATTACAACCTGTTGAGTCATTTCTAATTCTGAGCGTTTTCTGCCTGGAAGCTTGTGATAAACTTAAAGCACACCAATCAAAGGGTGCCTCATATAGTTGTACAGAGGTCTGTTTGTGGGAGACTCAAGTCACCACGGTCTAGCCTACTTGTCATCAGGAAGATGATGAGAGAGACAGCAGCCCAACGGGACAAGTGGCATGTGGTATGCACGCAGATATTATATACATGGAGTAGGATAGTTAAGGGGAAGCTTAGAATGTTCCCCTTGTCACTACTGTCCTCTTATCTAGGACTGGGCCAGAGCTCCCTTGAATTGCTACCATTTAGGGGCCCAGATATGCAAGTGTGATTGCAAGCCTTCAGTCTGAGATGAAGCGCTCTTAAACTAGAAAAAAAAAAGGGGGGGGTAATTCTACAGAGGGAAGAGAAGAGGAAGACCAGGACTTACTGTCCAAAGGTCCAGGATAGATCTATGACCTGGGCCAACTCACTACACTTCCTGTTTCCATGGCTTCCTGGTTTGTAACTTGGAGATGGTCAAAGCAATACCTGCCTCGCAGACAACTGTGTCTGGAGCTGAGGGATGGATGTGCGAAGTACTATGTCCACTGAGTGGCTTCAGCGTCCACTACCAAGTCATGAGTGGTGTCTCTCAGTACCTACTCAGCACCAGGTCCTTTGTATGTATTATTTCCAGCTCTCACAACAATGCCATTAAGATAGATATTTTATTGCCCAGTTCACAAGTGAGAGGGCCAAAGCAAAGCAGGTGAAATAAGTGCTCCAGGTCACACGGTGTTCTTAAGCAGCTTTGGATTAGGACTCCCAGTGTCTTTCCTCAGCCGCATGCTGCCCCTCCCACCCTGTCTTTGTTTAGAGTAAGGCCATGACACGAGAGCCCTGCCATAGTGGATCTATAGACAGCTCTCACCAACCACACTTCAAGTGCTTGGGCTAATTCATTCCTTTGGTGTTATGGCCTTACTGTCCTTAAACCAAGGCCACAGGTGCCCATGGTGATTCCTTTGTAGTGATGAGGAAACGTACACAGTCGTGCTGTGAGTGGAACCATAAAGAGCTGCCCACCAAAATAAAAAGTGCAGCCCAAACCCAGCCCTGTGGTAGGTGAACAAAAAAACCAAAACAACAACAACAACAAAAAAAGCATGCCCTCTAGCCATAATGGCACTCACAGACCTTCCAGGAATGTCTCTTACCTGGGGCGGCTCCATATGGAAACATAATCCATAGCTTGGCTCCCACAAACATGCTTATCCCACGTGCTACATATGGAAGGAGAAATCAGCTTGTGTTTCATTAATCAGTTTGGCTCAGGTCTTGTGAGGAAAGATTAGAATTTGCACTTTGTGTCAAAATGCATCATTAGCAAATCAGACGGCCAACAAACATATAAAGCAAGCACCCTTGTTGTTAAAGGCTTACAGTCAAATTGGCAAGGTATAAACCCCCTTGTTTAAAACCACAACCACAACCAAAAGAAAGAAAGAAAAAGAAAAAAGATCTCATGTTTATTACGTTTCAGAATTCCATGGTAGAGACCAAGGGAGTTCCTTGAGGGAGAGGCCAGATTTACATTATCCACAGCCCATGGCTGGGCTCCTCCCACCCAGAAACAGTGAGGCTCACCTGCAGGTCCAAAGCTGTCAGCTTGCCCTTGTCACCAGAGTTCCGAGCATACTCCTCTATGGTCCAGGAAGGCTGGCCCCGCTTCACCTCAGCTAGCTCAGTCAGCCTCATGTCTGTGTACAGGGGGTTGCTCTTCATGTGGGCCTTGAGGGATGTGGGATAAGGATGAGGACTGAACACCTGCTCCACCAGGAAGCCATCTTTGGGCTGTTTGGGCAGTCGGTGCTGTGGGGGGATGTCGTACTGTCTGTCTGCCTGCAGGGGAGCACAAAGACATCCAGAAAAGCCACAGAGGTGGCATCAGGTCTCACAGTCCATTTGAGCAGCCAGCCAGTTTTTTTTTTTTATCAATGAGGCTCCCAGGTAGTCACCCAGGCAGCAACATGCATTTACTTAGGAAAACATACAAAGTCTGCTTGTTTGGGGGAGACACCTCTAAAGAGAGCTTCTGATCGTGATTGATAGGAGGGCATGTTTCCATATCACGAGGAGGCTCCTTATAGCCTGATCTTTACACGGTCCTCACAGCTGACTCCTCTTATACAGACAGACACACAGCTGAGCAGGGTTTCAAACCTATTAAGCTAGTTTTGGAGTCTTTTCTTGATGCCTGCTTGACTCCAGCATCTTAATGACTCTTCTTTTCTGTCCCATTTTATACCTCGACTCAAGAAGTAAAAGGCACAGATCATTCTGCACAGAGTGTGCTGAGAACCTGCCTTGGAAGGGGGAAGCTAAACTGGAAGGCCCGCATGGGGAGTCTCTAGTGACGGTCCATGGTGGCAGATGGCCCTTTCAAAGTATCTGTACAACACTTAAGATGAAAAAGCAGTGTGTGGCAGTGTCAAAAAGAGCTTGATGTCAATTACGTCCTCAGGCTACGTGACACATCACAGTCTACTCTGTTCTCTGGGAACCTGTAAGAACAGGGCTTCTGATCTTTTCTCTATTCACCTGGAGGTTTCCACATAGATGACTCTCCAGCAAGTGCTCCCTTACAAACAGGATGACACTTTCTCTGTGGTCTTATAGGACTGTGTACAGGCCTTTCAGACAGAATTTGTCGTGCTAAGCTATAATGGTTGTCTGCCAGACTGTTTCCTCCACTAGACTTTGAGTTCCTCCAAGGAATAGTTTGTTTGCCTTTTATTTCTGGCTCCAACAAAATGGTACCCCATCATGATTTGTCCAGGGCATAGAAACCAATTATATAGCAGTTGGCATAAAAGAAAGAAAGCAAAAATATTCTGTACAAAAGTCATAGAAAGGTGAGGGGAGAATATGAGTGGAGGGGATGTGGCAAGTGGACACACAATGAGAAAATGTGTGTGGCTGTGTCTGCATATCACACACCTGGATGTGGGCTAGTAGCACATATCAGCACACCTGATCCACTGGCCTGTGAGCAGAGGCTACGTGTGAAACTAGGCTATTCAAAACCATCAAGGCTATGGACAGAGGCACAGATTTAGGTAAATCAAATAAGAAGGTCGGTTTTCTTCTTCTTCTTCTTTTTTTTTTTTTCTAACTCATCAAGGCCTGGGATTTTCTAAAAGGATCCACTGGTTTTATTTATTCTGCTAACATAGTATTCCCTAGTCCTTGCAGAGTTCCTAAAGTAAGTAGATCTCACACAAAGCCAGGGATGGCAGAAATTCCCATGACAATAATGTCGGTGGTAGCCACTGGGCTGACTGTACATCCACCAAATTGCCTGGTGCCAGTGGTACAGCATCCCATACCACCTTCTCCTTAACAATCCCCATATGGATGTAAAAGATCAGGTCAGAGAGGTTAAGAGATAGACTCAATGCTGCACAAATAGAAATGGCAAATGTGGACTCTTTCACATGCCCAACAACATCTCACTGAGGCCCAGCCTTGATCCTTCTACTGATGAGTTCAACCTCCAAGATAGCAGTCAATATGTACATGCATCATCTATATGTCTCAGCAAATGTTCTTGTCCAGCACATCTGAACAAAGAGAGCTGAGAGCTAGAGGTCGAAGATGGGCAGCAATCCCTGTACCAGTGTCCAGATGTGTGAGAATAAAGAGGCCTTGAGCACACAGAACCCAGAGGCCTGACACTGCAGAGATCAGCACCAGCCATTATAGATCAGGCTATCCTGATGTGGTAATGATGTGAAAAACAGTTTGATCACATAACAAGGCCTGGCCATAAGTGGCCATAAGAGTTACTTAAGTATTTACTAAGTAGGTGACTAAGTGAATAAACATAGCATTGGAGGCATGGGTAGGGTTGGGGGAGTGGTGTGGTGATGGTGGTGGTGGTGGTGATGGTGGTGGTGGTGGTGGTGGTGGTGGTGGTGGTGGTGGTAGTGGTCATGGTGGAATACAAGTACACTCCCTGAGGTAAAGCAGGCTTTGGGGTAAAACACAGCAATTCTGGCTAGAAAGAACTATGTGTAGAAATGCAGGCTTAGCGGGTACAGGCACTTGCCACAAAGCCTGATGACTGGAGTTCGATTCTCCCCAGGACCCTCATGGTAGAAAAGAGAATTAACTGCTATAAGCTGTCCTCTTACAGCCACATGCATGAAACACACACACACACGCACACGCACATGCACACGCACATGCACACGCACACATACACAGGGTTAAGAACTTCGGGACTTTTTGGGGAGGCACCACACACCTATGGAGAGTATGATTTAGGGAGATGAACACAGAAGTGACCTATGAGATGAGGTGAGAGATGGAAGGGGGCTCCTCAAGCCCCAAGTAGGGTGTGAAGGCTGGACTGGAGGCCTCATGGCAAATGAGACAGAAATGCAAGAGACTTCACAAAAGGTAAATACGTAGGAGCTGGCAGCTTCTGGGCAAGTGTGAGCCACAGCTCATGGGCAGCTTGTCAGCTGGGAACATTGCCAAGGTGGTGACCATCCCCCACCGTGGAAACGAAGAAGAAACACTGGCTACGAAAGAATAGAAGGTCTGATCTGAGACCCGAGGACTTTGAGACCTGGGCATGGTGAAATATTTGGAGGGTCTGTCCTTCAGCAATTTGTGAGACAGCAATTTGTGACCAAAGCTGGTTACCCCCAGCAGGGATCATCAATATACGAGGTAGCAAATGCCAAGAAAAAAGGTCACAATGAAAACAGTCCCACAGTTCAAGGGGCTTACTTTAAATAGTAGCTTCCTGCCGATGTGAGGCGCGTCAAGTGGATCTTACTTAAGGTTGTAGCTTAGTCCTGCTGGTTTGGTGAGGCACTGGAGGTCAGGCTGGTAATATACAATCAGCTAGCCATGCGAACTCTCTAATGGCCATTTTTTAATGCTACGTAAGACCCTGGGTTCCAGAAATCTGGTGTCCATGGCAAGCATTTTAGGGGAAATAAGCACCATGGGATACAAGGGCTTCTTTGGCATCAGAAAAAAAAGTAATGCTCCTTCGCTTTTCTCATTCTAAACCCTGAATTCAAACCTATTTTTTTTTTTTTTTTGCAAGTTCGTCTTTCTTGACATCACTTGGGAAGCCCACACCTCTTCTTTGGCTCAGCACCCTGGAAGCCCATCCTACTACTCCCCTCCCACTGATAGTCCAGTCCTCAGAGACCCTGGAAGGCCAGCTCATGGCCTGTCCAGTGACACTGAAGCTGATGGTGGCAGGACAGCAAGCTCTAGACTAAAACTGCATCATCCTGGCAGGGAGGAACCACGGGAACCTATCCAGAGTGAGGGTGTTGGATGCATGTCCCCTGGAACCATCTCCTTCACCACAGGACAGAAAAGGGAAGTATTTGAACACATACAAGCATGGATTCCAGAGCTGGTGGGGTGAAGTCTTTGATAAATGGGCAAAACTAGCACTCACATGAAATGTGCTGAGCGCCCATTATGTAGGAAAAGGAGACAACTAAAGAGGAAAAGGGGACATTGTTTACGATTGGTTGTTTTTCCACAGTGGAACAATAAAATTGTTTCCTTATTATTTATTTATTTATTTATTTATTTATTTATCTTATAGTGAAATTGGCTCATATTGTCAAAAGTAACATAATGCATGCAACAAAATTCACTCAAGAGACCTAACATCAAGGACACTAGCAAGCCTCTTCCCGTGCTTGCCTGGTACAGGTCCCATTACTTCAGCAAGGACAAAAAGATAACCTTGGTGATGCTTGCTTGCCTTGATGCACTCCTCCTTCTGCAAAATCTCACACCACCTGTCCAATATCCCAACTGCACTGTCTACTGTCGGCAGCATCACAGCGTGAGCTCCACCCAACTGACTGGCACCTTGGCAGAACAAACAGCCTGCTCACACTGCCCTCTCTGGTCTGATGTGCAGAGCCTGCCAATTCTGGAAGGGAAACCAGCAAGGCACAGTTCCCAGCAAGAGGCAAGGCTTCTCATGGAATGTCTGAGGCTGTGACAATGCTGAAACCAACCATGAGAACTTAAATCACCATTACCTCCTTGGATTTCCGATGCCAATCTTTGTTATCGGATGGGCCTGCATCTTTTATCTCCTCCTCACTGAGGCCCATGCGATTGGTATAAGTGATGGTTCGCCAGTCTCTAGGAGAGTTGGAAATGCTGGCAATTTTGGACTCTGTGGCACTGTTCTCCTCAGTCAGGGACCTGGAAGACGGCCTGGTAAAAAGGCTTTTCTTTAAAGCCTTGACACGCAGGCTTTCACTGTTGCTCCCACTGGCATCAGAGCAGCACCAGTCTGGGCTGTTCTCTACCTTGGGTCCATGGGAGCCACTGTGTGCCCGGAACACCCTAGGAGAGGCGCTGTCATCAGAAGGTGCCTCGCTGGTCAGGGAGTTGAGGTCAATCTGCACATTCACTTTCTCCGGCTGTTGTATTTTCTGATCCAGTTTATTGAGTTTTCCAAGGACCTGGGAGATTTCCTCACGGACCCCCGACAGTGACTCCAGCTTCCGCTCAATCTCACCAATCCTGAGGACCAGTTTGCACACACTGGTCTTCAACTCCTCTTCAGAGTGGTGGACATTTTCAGGCCGGTTACACTTGTCTGCCTTGCCGCTGGGGACCCCGTTGGTGATCTTGGCAAGGTTATGCTCTGGCGAACTGTCACAGTCTGACTTATGAAGCTGAGACAAGGAGCCAGTGCTGTTGTAGCAGGATGACTGTATCACTCCCGTGGAGCCGCTGATGCTCATGTCATCAAGAAACCGGAAAATGTCACTGATGTCATCGCTGACAATTTCTGAGTCGTCATCCGAGTGTTTCATGGCATGCCTGTCACTGTACTTGGCCTGACCGGAAGCACACAGGTCTTTGCCTTTGGGGGGGTCCAGCACATGTTGTTCTGTCTGAGTACCTACACTGCTGGTGTCTGAGCTGTGCTGGCCACTGGTGCAGCTGATGCTTTTCTCTTTAAACTTCTTGATGGCTTCATGCTTCTCCAGGTCAACGGGGGATGAGATCTCTTTAGATTTGAGTCCGTTTGGTTTCACTGCATAGCTGGCAGGGAGAACTTTCTGTTGCTCCTTTGGCACCAGGTAAGCTGGATGCCTCTCTGGGCCTGAGAAATTGGGGGTCTGGCTACCAGAATTTGGATAGCGTAGCTTCTCTTCAGAAGGATCCCTATTGAAAAAGGACCGTTCAAAGTCAGGCACTTCCTCCGTGTTTAGGCTCCAGCTTTTGGCGGGCCATGGGGTCTGTTTACTGGACCTCCCTGGACAGCGCCTAGCATCTTGTGTTCCCATCACTGGGGTGGGTCCAAAATAGGTAGAGGCTTGAAGGTCATCTAAGCTTTCATGCTTTGCGCGCCTTTTGTCAGGGATGGGGGAATACACCGGATTTAGGTACTGGTTGTGGTAAGGCATCTCAAAGCTGTGGTTGAAGAAAGGTGTCTTGTGCATCTCCTTCTGGTTGTGGGGCTCCCCATGATCTCCCTCTGCTTTGTTAGTGGAACAAACCAAGCTGGGGGATACAGGCATGAGATTGTGAAAGTCTTCTTTGAATATGTTCCTTTTCTGAACACAGGACTGAACCACAAACGGTTCCTCAGTGGAGATGAAGGTCTCTTTGATGCCTTGACTGATGGGCAGAGAGTCCTGATCTGAAATGGACTCGTTCTCAATATTCATGGGGAAGTAGGTTCTCTGCATCTCACAGGGCTGAGGGCTGGCCACAGAATATGGGGACAGGGCTTGGAGCCTGTCCAGTGAGGCTGCCCGGTTTTTCCCCTCTTTGCTGACACCCAACAGGAAGTTGGGCTCAGAGGCAGGGACAAACTGTGGGCATTCCTTACAGTCCATCTTTCGGCATTTAGATGACTGCCTAGTGGGGTAGCCTCGGCTGAAGGGCCTCTCGCTCAGCTCACAATTCAGAGGCTCACAAACTGTTGGGCTGCACACCTCAGTGTCTGGCCTGCAAGATTCAAAGGATGCCTCCTTCTTGCGTACCTTGTGGCAACCCGCGGGCAGCTTCTCCTTGGCTGTGCCCCCGTTCATTTGGATCAGGTTGAAGATTGTCACAATATCTGCCGCCACCATGATTTTTTTGGACTGTTGATTATTTACAGAGCACTTCATCTTGTCCTTGAATAGAGTGGCTGGAAAGTTGGGGTCGAGACACGCTGTGTAGAAAAGCACACTTCTCAGTTTGGCAAGCTGGGACAGATCAAACTGGGCACACAGTGACTTGCACAGGTCTTGATAGGAGACGGTATTCTGCTTACTGTCCAGTTCTTCTAAGATCTTCACCAAAAAGAGAGACACTTCCTGATTGGCCTCCATGATTATGAATTTGCAAGCTCACTGACTACACTGGAACATCCGTCAGTTCTATAGTGACAGTGGCAGAAAAGAAAGGGAGGAAAGACAGTTAAAAACAGCAGCAGTGTTCTGAGTCCAATTGTTTGAACCATTTGAAGACACACAAGGAAAATATTGTAGTGACTAAAAATGTTTCAGGGCTTTAAAGTATTGACAACCTTTGACTTATCAATTCCTGTCCTAGGAATCTACTTCAAAGAAATAATCAATGAAAATTAGACATAACAATGTTAGCTCTATGGTATTCCCTCTAGCAATGAAATTATTGTAAAATATCCACATAATAATAAATACATAAATAACACAAGTTATAAAGCACAATAAGCTTTCCTGAACTTGAAATTTTCATAAATGTACATTCTTATAATGCAGCTTTTTTAAAAAAAACTGCTAGGACATGCAACACAAATAAAACATGAAAGAAGCCAGAGTCAAAATACCACACACTGTACTATAGGATTCCATTTTATTCTCATTCTGGAATATAGACCAGTAGCTGCCAGGAGCAAGCTCTAAGGAACATGGAGAAATTATTTAGAATGATATCCTACATTGTGGTAGCTGTGTGCATCCATCAAGTGCATGGAACACACACTTAAAAGTGTGAATTTTGCTGCATAGAAATGATGCCTTAACTAAAAATTATATAAAACTTTTACAATAAAATATGATATACTGAGTAAATAATATGAAAATAAATCTGCATAAAGTAAGATCTTCATGACATGAAATTATGTATTCCTAGAAACTAAAACCAAAGAAGATGATGTGCACTAAAATCTAAATAGTAGTTAAATTTGAGATTTAAATATGGATCTTTTTCTGAAACAGTACTTTAGCTAGATATCTTATCATGCAAATTTTCAGTCTTACAGCAAAGTTGAAGGAATATTATCATGAACAATTACGTATTCACCATCTGGATCCAACCATGAACAGTTTACTATATTTGGCTGATCATATATCTATCCAACATCAAGCATTCTAATTTTTATATACTTCAGAGTAACTTGCAGGCATCTATACTCTTGCACCTAAATACTTTAAAATGTACATCACTGTTGCAAGTTCAATAGTGATTATGATTTTCTTTTTCTATAAACTTTACATACAGAGACGAGCATAAATATTAATGGTACCATGGCTGGTTTTGACAAATATCTATGCCTATGTCATAACCAATTCTTATAGAAAGATCTAAAACAGTGGTTCTCAGCCTTCCTAATGCTGCAACCCTTTAATATAATTCCTCATGTCATGCTGACCTCTATCCATAGCATTGTTTTTATTGCTACTTTATGACAATAATTCTGCTACCATTATGGTCGTAATGGAAATCTCTCTGTTTTCCAATGATATTAGGCAACCCCTGTGAAAGAATCATGGAGTCCCCAAAAGAGTTGCAATTCACAGTCTGAGAACCACTGATCTAGAATGTTCTCCCATTGCTTCCCTCATAAAATCCCAAATGCTGTTCTTATTTTATAAACAACTATTTTCTTTGTAATTTTCATCTTTTCTAAATTTCTTACATGAGCAAATATTATGCAATCACCAAATCATCATCATCATCATCAGCAGCAGCAGCAGCAGCAGCAGCAGCAGCAGCATCCTTGAAAAGGAGGGCTGCCCTGCACAAGTGATGCTGCAATTCCTCTGCAGGCCTTGGAGGGAGATATGCAAAGCCCCTTGTCAGTCCCACTCTAAGGCTTGCCTCTAGCCCTGATCTCCAAACAAAAATGCCCTGCAAGCTTCTTCGGAACCCCAGCAGCTGATGTCAGTTGCCAACCAGGGAGGCCAGCTCAGTCTGCCTGCAGCACAAGGCATCCGTTTTGTTGTCATTTTGTTGAGCACCTTGTTTGCGGTCTGTTGTTTCTGCTGTTTCGTAGTGGCTATATCAGTGCATATCGTCCCCCTCTTGTCCTCCCCACACTGGCCACCCTGGTGGCTGCCCTCTAGAATCCTCAGGTGGATCCTGGGTCTGGAAGCCATGCTTCCCGTACCAGCCCTAGGCCAGTGTTTTCCTAAGAGAGGTAACAAAGCTTCCAGCCTTCGCTCTCAAGGGTCCACTGGCAGGTGTAAGCCCTCCTCGCCACGTGCAGCCACCATGGGCCTGCCATCACTGCCTTAAATCCAACCAGGAAACAGGAGGGTGAAAGGAAGGAGAATCACTATGTGAACTAATCTGAAACAGGACAATTAAAAACAACCAATCAAATCAAAGAACGCTCCCTATTGGTGAACATAAGTACAGCTTCCGAGGTTTAACATCCATCAGTGACACCCACTGTGTGTCACCTCCCTGTGCCCATGCTTTTTAGAAAGCGCCCATCAAAGGCAGGTTTGTTACCCTCCTGCAATCCCAACACCCACAAGGCAGAAGCAGGAGGGTTGATGCTAGATCCAGGCTAGCCTGGTCTACATAGGGAGTTCCAGTCCAGCAAAACTGTCTCCCAAACTCTAGACATGTTTTTCTTGCCATTGATTTTTTAAATTGACACTGTTCTGGAAGGTCTAGCTTGTTTCCAAACAAAGCAATTCATTTCCTCAGACTATACTTCAAAAGCAGGAGGCCACGGGCTCTTTCTATGTCCCGAGGGCAGCTGCTCCTATTAGGCTTTTTATAAATCTTCGTGTGGTCTCTGCCATGAATGTCTAGAGACTCATGGCTAGCCCTTACTTGCATGAGAAGTGAAAATAAAGTTTAACAGTTTTTTTTTTCCTGCCAGGAACAAGCCACCTGGAGACAGACTTCACCCACACAATGCTTCTACACTGCTCCGGTCCTTGCTTCCCTCGGATAAAAACATTCTGTGTCAGGATGTTCTGGCTTGCCAGAGACGAGGACAACCTGTCACGCTTGGTCTTGAAGTAAATAAATGGGTGTAGCTACCGGAGCAGAGGACAAATGAATATAATTTAGAGAATAGTGTACAGCAAATGCATATCGTATTTTATGGGTTTGGTGGCACAAATCGCATTCATAGCAATTTTTACTTTAATCCCTATAACCACCTTAAGAGACCTCTTTTACTTTCACAATTACTCTCTGACAGATGAGGAAATGGAACTGGGGAACTTAAAGGGCTGAAGCAACTGAAGAGCAATAAGATGCAATTCCAGGCGTTGCCGAACCGAGCTTACCGCATACTGTGTACACCATGTCCCTCTCAGGAAAAGCCCCAAGATATGGCTCCCCAGTGAGGCCTTCCCGACTCTCACTGATGCTTTACTTGGCTTAAATGCATCCCCAAAATATCTATTTGCAAAAACCTATTTACAAAACGGAGACTCATTGTCTCCTGATGAAAGTACAAGTCCTTTGGGTAAGCCTGGGTCATCGTTTTATTATTACAAAACCTGACATTAGAGGGTTGGGGAGATGGCTCAGTAGGAAAGTGCTTGCTAGGCAAACATGAGGATCTGAGTTTGGGTACCCAACACCCACGTAAAAAAGCCAGGTACTGCCGTGCACATATTCATCCCTAGTGCTGGGGGCGAGGAGGCAGGAGATGGACAGATTCCTGCAGCTCATTAGCCAGCCAGCCTAGCCAAAGCAATGAGATTCAGTGTAAGACCCTGTCTCAGAAAATAAGATGGAGAGTGATAGAGGAAATAAACCAATGTCAACAGTGTGTGCTTTCATATTGTGCTGGTTAGTTCTTGTCAACTTGATACAAACTAGAGTCATTTGGGAAGAGAGAACTTTAATTGAAAAAAAAAATGCATCCAGCAGATTGAGCTTTAGCGAAGGCTCTGAGGCATTTTCTTAATTAATGATTAATGTGGGAGAGCCCGGCCCAGCATGAGTGGTGTCACTCCATAGGCAGGTGGCTACAATTTTATGGAAAGCAACCTGAGTGAACCATGGAGAGCAAATAAAGAAAATTTCTCTATGGCATGTAGTGGATGTAAATGTGGTTTTGTTTTGATCTCAAGGGTGGGATGTAAAACAAACATGTGTGAGAGTGTGTGGTGTTCGTCCACTGGAACCAGACTTGTGAGAGGATGAGTGGTGCTTTCCCATTAGAAAGGGAACTGCCTTCTTCAGGGCATGGTCTTTACCAATTGATAAACATCCTAGTGTGGAGATATATATATATGTTCCAAAACAAGAGTTTTTGGGGTTTTGGTCTTGGCATCGTATCGTTTGGCTGTTCATCACTCCACTTCGAGATGCTCCTAGAGAGAAATGCTCCAGAGAACACTTCCAGGTTCCGGGTTCCAGCTACTGTTCCGGATTCTGGCTGCTGAGGTTGCAGTCACCTTTGCTGAATTACTGGTTTTCTATTTAGTGGGTCTGCTGAAATCCTGACTATGAAGAGTGGAAGCACTCCAAAGAAATGAGTCTAAAGTCTACTCCTCCTGTTCCCATTAACCTCTTTTCTCTCCTATGTAGAGTAGGTGGTTCGGGAAGGAGGTATAAGCATTAAAGAACCCTAAGTAGAATAGGTTTGAAAAAGTTCAAAGCCTACAATGACTTCTGCTTCAGTTCCTGCCTCCAGATTCCTTTTTTTAAACTACTGCCCTGATTTCCTCCATGCTGGACTATAAGCTGTTAGATGAAATAAACTCTTTCCTCACTAAGTTGATCTTGATTGTGATATTTTATCACAGCAACAGAAAGCAAAGTAGAGCACATATGTACATGCCCTCATGAACACATACATACACCGTACACACAGCTGGCATTAGATGCCTGTGGATGAAACCATGTGTCTGGACTTGGGGGTGTGGCCCACACCCAAAGGATGACCAATCAGTAGAGAAGCTATAAGGTTTGTTATGAAACTTCAAGATACCCAGGGAGGAACAGGAAAAAACGGGGAGCTGGGGGGGGGGGGAACGGGATGCGCTGACCAGTGAGCTCTCAGGCTCTCTGTGTGATAAGAGGAACCAGTGTGCAACATGCAGCCATTGGCAGGCTGCCTCCCTGACTACACTAATAACTCTACAGGGTAGGAAGATCACCCTCAGCTTACAGATAAGGAACCTGCAGAACTGACAGACGGGTCATACACTGGCCAGAGAAAATAGCTAAGTCTGATGTCCAAGAATGAATAAGAGGCCCAAAGCCTTCTGAAACTGCACCAGATTCAACCTTGTATTAAAAGGAGAAAATACATCCATGTGTGATGAGATAGAGGGAAGTGGCCCCGTGGGGCAGATCTACTGTGAGACATCAACCTTGAAAACTGACTCCATTCTCTATAAAATCCAGCAGGACAAGCCTGCCTGGAGTGTGATTTTAGCCTCCTTATTTTTTTTTTTTCATTTTCCAAGTTCTTTAAAGCCTTCTCATTTCCCACTGTGGAAAACTCGATCCTCAATCACACATTTCCAGGGACCTTCATTAGTCCCATGAGTTACTGCCTCTGCCTAGATTACACATCTCCTCAGAGGCAAAATAACAAGCTAGTCCTGGGACTCATTATTCAACCCTTATTAAATAGGAAGAAAGATCATAAACTCATTCCACAGGGAAGTTCTGAGAGCCAAGCATGAAGTCTCTACTCAGAGTAAGCGGGGATGTCTGTCTTTTCAGTTCTCAATGCATGTGACTCCCAAGGGCAGCCTGCTACCCAACCATTGCTGCTTGGTACCCACCCTGGGCACCTGACTTTTATCTGCAATTATTCAGCCAGATAGCCCCTTTTTCTGAGGCTGAGAGATAGATCAATTGATTAAGTGTTTATAGCGTAAGCATGGAGGACTGAATTCCACCTCTCACAAGCCATGTTTTTATGTGACAGGCACAATGGTACATGTCTATAATCCCAGTGCTGAGGAAGCAGAGACAAGTAGGTCCCTGGGGCTTGCTAGCCAGCCACACTTGCCAAATAGGTGAGCTTCAAGTTCAGTGAGAGTCAAAAAGTAAGGAGAGAACAACTGAAGACAATCTATGTCAACTCCTGAGTCTCTGTATGCATGCATGTTCACACACATGAAAGTGTATTACATACACAAACACAAAGCCTATGTCTTAAGTATCCAGCCTGTGTACAATGCTGTGATAGGATCAGCTGGAAAAGCTAAGGCGACTCTCTTCCTGGAGCCCGTGGTCTCGGGGCAGAAAACAGTCTTTAGGATCAGTGCTGGTCGGGGCTCCTGACACATCCTAATTTTACAAGCTTCTATACAACACACCAATGGTGAATGCCAAAGGCCAGGGGAGTTTAATCAGGGTACTCCAGTTGGTAGAATGGTGAGATGGAATCCAGCCAAAAGGGAGAAAAGAAGATGAATTTGTAGCCAGGGTACCATCTCCAATGACCTAGAAGAGATGGGTGTTTTGAGTTCAGAAGGAAGGGACAATAAGTACTCTTGGCACAGGGAAGGTGGCCAGATGGTGAGTGGCAACAGAGTGGAGTTTATAAGTTTGATCAGGATGAGGAAAGGGGGAAGGAATGGATACACAGGTAGGATCTAGGTGGTGCATGCGTGCTTTGAAGAGATGCCTTCAAAATTCAGATATAACCAACAAATGGGCTTTTAGGAAATGATTAGGCCATGGGATGTGTAATGGGTGAGATTAGGGTCTCTTTGAAAGACACTTCATACAGCCTGGCTCATGCTTGCTTTTCTGCCTTCTGCCAGGCTGAGGGTGTAGCAAGAAAGCCCTCACTAGACATTAGAAGTTTCTGCCTTCATGTGGACCACCAATCTTCCCCGAGCATGAACAATAAATTAACCCTCTTGCTAAGTTACCCCCATCTCCAGCACTCTGACAATAGCACAGTTCTGTAAGCCAAGCAGGATGCTGGCTCCAGGGAAGGAGGCTGCGGGAAATGGGAGTGAGGCACTGCAAAGGTAGTTGCTGTGAGAGCAGTACTGGGATGACACGGCATAGGGGTGGGACTAACGTTCTTTTCTACCTTTCAGAAGTCCTGATGTGCCTGGACAAGTGGAGAATTCCAGGTTCTTTTGTTTCCTGGTCCATGGCTGCTTTCACTATAGAACAGTCTGCAGCTTTGGAAAGAGCAGGAACCAGATGCCTGACATTTTCCCCCATTACACTGTGGTATCTTGTTACTTCTCAAGCAACACTCTTGCAGCGATAAAGCCTGGTGGGAAGCCTACAAGGCTGGAGTGAATGTCCGCCCTTTCTCCACCTGAGACATAAGTGCTCACTGCGCTGATATCTGATCTTAATCAAAATAGAGCAGATGAGAGATGTGGTTTAGGCTAACAGTCTCTAGGAGTGCTGAGTGAGATCTCTGGATGGAAGACAAGCTGCTCTGAACGCCGTTCCTCCTCGCTCCTTTAAAGGTATGATCTTCATCCCTCTGTCACTGACAGCTGAGAAATCTGATGAGGATGAATAGCCTAAGCCTTGAACTAGATTAACAAAAGTCAGCTGAAAAGTATGTAAAGTTCGGCCTTCCCATATCCTTTTCTTTTTTCTTTTTTTTTTTTTTTAATTTTTAATTAATTTATTCTTGTTACATCTCTATGGTTATCCCATCCCTTGTATCCTCCCATTCTCCCCTCCCTCCCATTTTCCCCTTATTCCCCTCCCCTATGACTGTTCCTCAGAGGGATTACCTCCCTCTGTATATGCTCATAGGGTATCAAGTCTCTTCTCAGTGACCTGCTGTCCTTCCTCTGAGTGCCACTAGGTCTCCCCCGCCAGGGGACATAGTCAAATGTGAGGCACCAGAGTACTTGAGAAAGTCAAATCCCATATCCTTTTCAAAACACAAAATGAAATAGCCACGATGTTCTCACCTCACACTGATAAGAAGCACACCGAGAGATAATTCACCCACAGAGTGACTGGAAATCCTGTCTTATTGCTCTGTTGCTTCTTTTTTCCAAGTTGGTGGTTGCTCTTGTGATTTAATTCATGTATGGACTCAGGACTGTAAAAGAAAGCCCTCAGATCTAAACTTTGTCATGTGGAGCTACTCCACTCTTTGTGTTGCCCCGAATTTAAATTTCAAATCAAAGGAAGGAGAGTCCTGTGTTTTCCTTATAGATCTGCTGAATAGGGGGCATTAAAGAATTGGGAAAAGTACTGCTGTGCTACTAGCCTAGTGTGGACCTCAGAAGCTTAGCCTTGGCTCAAAGCCCTTAGCTTAGAACTCAAAATGTTATATCACCATCCCAGGATCCAAGAGGAAGGTATACCCCTAACACCAGGGAGCTCCCATGCTGATCTCCTAGAGATGCTGGAAAGGATTTTTGTTGCTGGGAGGTTTTTGCTGTTAACATGTAATGCTAAACCTGCAAGAGAGCAAGATAAATGCTCAGAAAAACCAAAGAGGAGATAAAGCTGGAAATCACAGAAGGAGTCAGAGAAGTATTTAAGCTGAAGGTCAGGAGAAGTTCTGTTATAGAGAGGAAGAAGAGGTATCACAAGGCAGAGAGTAAGAACTTGGAGGGCATTCAGCTGTTCTCTATATAACTCAAATTAAAGGATGAAAAAGGGTAGGGGTGTCTGTTGGCCAAAACAGGAAACAAAGACATTTGTCACCCTCTGCTTAGGTTCTGTATTTAACAATGG
>OU015755.1:31231901-31248079 GCA_907169655.1 Acomys percivali | reverse complement strand
TGGGATAACCATTGAGATGTAACAAGAATAAATTAATAAAAAAAAAATTTAAAAAAATAAATGAAGCAAAATTCACAAAAGAAATGTGCCAAGCTCATGATCTCATCTTGAGATCTCTCTCTCTCTCTCTCTCTCTCTCTCTCTCTCTCTCTCTCTCTCTCACACACACACACACACACACACACACACACACACACAGAGAGAGAAAGAGAGAGAGAGAGAGAGAGAGAGAGAGAGAGAGAGAGAGAAAGGAAAGAAAATTAGCCTCTTAGTAAAATACTAGAAGAATGTTATAAACAGAACTCTGGACCTAAGAATAAAGTTCTTAATTTAAAATAAGCTGTTTTGTAGTAAAAAGCTATTTCTTTTAAAGTAAGATATTTAACTTAAGCGCTAGCATAGGTTCACAAATAAAACCATTCCCAGGTTCTCTTTTAATAGAAGAATGCAGTGGAGGAATTGACTCAGAATTACTCAAAGTATGAATCCATATATTTTTATTAAATGTAAGAATAAACCTCCAAAAACATAGAATGCATGGAAAAAATAAGCTTCCATGTGTCACTATCACATCAGCATTGTAAGTTAAAACAGAACCCAAATATATTGTAGGAGTGTTATATTAAAAGAATATATGGAAATTTATGGAAGAGTTTTATAGTAGAATCTAGAAAGGACAGGAGCTCTACAAAAAGACCAACAGAGCCAACAAATCTGGGCTCAGCGGGGGCGTGGAGAAACTTATGCACCAACCAAGGACCATGCAGGGAGAGGACCTAAGCCTCCTGCTCAGATGTAGCCAATAGGCAGCTCAGTCTCCATGTGGGTCCCCTAGTAAGGGGAGCAGGCGCTGTCCCTGCCATGGACTCTGCTGCCTGCTTTTCCATCACTTCCCCCTGCCAGAGTACCCTTGCCAGACCACAGAGGATGAGGATACAGGCAGTCCTGATGAGACTTGATAGGCTGGGGTCCGTGGGTAGGGGAGGAGGGCTCCCCCTTTCTGAGGACTAGGGGAGGGGCATGGAGAGAAGAAGGAGGGAGGATGAGACCAGAAGGAGACAAGGGAGGGAGCTATGATTGGGGTGTAAAGTGAATAAAATTGTAATAATAAATTTAATAATAATAAAGAATATATAAAAGCACATGTGGAAATAAAACAGCAGACTTAGGACAGGGGAGACTAAAAGATACAGTGAAAGTACTAAAAGTAAGGCTTCTGCTCTGGACTACCTTGGCATCTGGTGAAATCAGGAGAGCCTTGGATAACCTAACTACAAGTTTATACTCTGCCCCATATATAAGGTCCCTTAGACAATCTTCCTTACTAAAGGACACAGCGTGGTTTCTACCTATCCCCCAGTAGCACAGTTTGGCTCCCTTTGGTCCTTATCTGTCTTCAAACAAGCCATCATGGCCTCCTGTAGGAACCTTTCTCCCAAAGCCCATTAGTTCACACTGCTCCCAAGTCCATCCCCATGTGGTACTGGGCAGTATGCAGTATTCTCTGGGTTTCTTTGTAAATCCTTGTCAATCCCAGTGTCACCCGCCACTGCCACCACCACCTCTTCAGCTATTTTGGGTGTGGGCATCTTCCTACACTAAGGGGAAGAACAGCAAGTGACTACAATAAAAGCTAGCACACTAACAGCCCTTTCTTTAAACAAACAAAAGCCAGGCCCTGAAACAAGAATGACAACCATTACCACCTTTGAAATCTCATTTGCACATGAGCATCTGTTAGATTACGTTATGTACTCATCTTAATGCTTTGAAAATATGCATTAAAACAAAAAAAAGTGGGGGACTGGAGAGATGGCTCAGAGGATAAGAGCACTGGCTGTTCTTCCAGAGGTCCTGAGTTCAATTCCCAGCAACCCCATGGTGGCTCACAGCCATCTATAATGTGATCTGATGCCCTCTTCTGGCCTGCAGAGCCAGAGCACTGTACAGATAATAAATAAAGAAGGCATGGTAGTACACTTGAGACATAAAGCAGGATGGTCAGGAGTTCAACACCAACCTGGGCTACAAAGCTGCAAACCTGCCTGCATGAGACCCGGTGTTAAAGAAAATTTAAAAAAAAAAAAAAAAAATTTTTTTTTTTTTTTTAACTAGAAGACTAAGTTTCTACTTGTCCCCTTTTGGCCGAGACATGTTACATTTGGAGCTAATGTAAAGTTTTACATAGAAGGCTCTACAAAGGCAAGAGCCACTAAGAGAACTGACAGCAGAGCTGGAGAGATGGCTTAGTGGTTAAGAGCACTGTCTGCTTTTCCAGAGGTCCTGAGTTCAATTCCCAGCAACCACATGGTGGCTTATGACCATCAATAATGTGATCTGATGCCCGCTTCTGGCATGCAGGTGTGTATGCAGATAGACCATTGATATACATTAAATCAATCAATCAATCAAGAAATAAATAGTTTAAAAACAAAATAACTGAAGGCACACATTTGGGTGGTGGTGGTAGTGGTGGTGGTGGTAGTGGTGGTGGTTTGATACTATTTGTGTTTTGCGGGTTTAGTTTCCTTGTTTTCTTGTTTCATTTTATGAGGAAAGCCCTTCATGTTCAAGGAAACACAAACTAATTATCTGCTCAAGGCAGCTAATTAAGTATCCTGGTTGGTGGAGCTAGAGAGGAGGCTCGCTGGTTAAGAACTGACACCACTCTTCCCGAGAATCTGAATTCCTTTCCCAGTACGCACACTGAAGACTCATAACTGTCTGTATCCCCAGCTCCAGGGCCTCTGACATCCCCTTCTGGCCTCCTGGGGCATACAGTATATGTTCACACAGACACGAGCACACAAACACATAAACAAAAGTAAATTATAAAAGCATTCTAGTCAAAGTAGAAAACAGTTTGCACAGCTAAATATTAAAACCTAAATAAATCAAAGGAATGGAGCGACATGAAGCAGGTGGCCGTCAGGAGCAGCATAGGATAGAGACAGCATTTGAAGGCAATGACAAGACAGCGGTTTGTTCAATAAAAGTAAGTGTGTCAGTGGAATATTGGTTAATTACTATTGGAATAGACAGTAAACCAATTGGTTTTTTTTTTTTAATTGACTTTATCTTTACTCATGGCCTGTACATTAAAAGCTGAAACAAAAAAGCAAAAGCTTGAGTCAAGGGTTAAAGAATCTGAGATTCTGTAGGGATGTTCTGGTTCTACAAGATCCCTAACCCTCAAATCAGTTAAAAAAAAATTAAAAAATAAAAATAAAAAAAGGACAGATTCATTTAGATAAATGAAAAGTGCTTGGTCACCCCATCTCTAGACATTATAAAACCTGGGAAAGGCAGGAAGATGATGCTTCTTTGATCTTACTGAGAGCTCTTAAAAATTAATAAGGAATAAATAACCCAAAACAAAATGGTCAATTAACAAAGGAAAGAAGGCAAAGAAAAAGAAAGCATATAATATCATAACAAATGAAGCAGAGCAGAACAGCAATTTGTTTGATTGTTTTATTATTTATAAACATAAGGAGCATAAAATACTTTTTTGCGACGTGGAATAGCATTAAATACTGGGAGGTGTTTGCTTCCTGATATAGTTCAAATAAGTTGTCCCCAAAGCTTTGTGTTGAAGGCTTAGTCACAAGTCTATGGTGCTACTGTAAGGTGGTAGAACCTTTAGCCAGAAGGGTAGAAGCCACTTATGCTTATCTCCCCATAGCCATAGAGCACACTTTACACACACTACTACCCAAACCCCATATAAACCAACTTCCCATATCCAACACACAGTACCTACCCAAAACCAAGCACCACCATCTACCTACACCTTGTACACACCACCTACCCATACACAACACACAACACTCACCCATACCAACACATACCACCTACCCATATACTACACAAACAGCCTCCCCATAGCCTACACTCTATACCTCTTCCTACCCTCCACCTTCACACCATACCCACTACCTACCAACAGCCCACACACCATGTACCCATACCCTTCCTATCCACTATCTATTTATATTGTACACATTACTTACCCAGACTTGGGATCCACACTTCCTACCCTTCTACCCTTATGACCAACCCATCCCCCCACAGACACATATAGTCAAAAGATATCCGTTCCTACAGCTCTGTTGAATCCTCCAACATTTCCCTCGTTCCTGATGGTGACCTCTCACAGTGCCGGTCACTTAAGCTACCCTGACATTCTAAAGTTCTCCAGTCCCTGTAAGTTTGCTGACCTTTAATAAAAATGTTGGTTTTTTTTTTTTTCTCAGCTGCTTATTTTGGGCTTCCTAGGATACCCATAAAGCTACATGGTTATCTTCCTGCTTGAAATAACTCTCTTTTTTGAAGTCCCAGAGTTATCCCAGTTGCTGCACTGTAGCCATTATAACAGATTAACCACCATGGGTTAAAAAATTACCAAACACAAAGTAAATAGCAGAAAGGAAGGGCACAGAGAAAGGGCATCACTGAGGAGTCCTCTCAAAGCAGAAGGCAGTAGATAATTCACTGGCAAACCCCACCAAGGCAATAGAAAAGTCTGCCATGGATGCTCTCATTAGCAGAGGGCATGGAAAAATACTCAGGGCATCAGAAAAGCCACATAGTCAGGTTCAATAAATCATGCTGGAATGATGACATCAACGCACACACACACACACACACACACACACACACACACACACACACACACACACATACCCCACAGTCCATTCTGAAGATCATTCTCTTAACTTGAATAAAGAATTTTTTAATGAAAATAAATAAATAAATAAAAATTTAATTTAATTTAATTTAAAAACTCAATCAGTATGCCACAGCTACATGACATGGCCCGTTCATCTCATCTGACTCCCATAGCACTGGATGAGACAGGATTTCACAGGAGCCAGAGCAGGAGTATAAATACCACCTTGAGCCTTGTTATTGGGTTAAGATGGACTCAGGTGCAGGTGAAAAGCACATGACACACTGACTACACTGAGCTAGAGACCACAGCATTTCACCTGGAATGCTGAAAGGACAGAGTGTGCCACATTCTTGAGAGAAGCTTCCCAGTGACTCACAAACTGTGTTCTGAGGAGCCCTTAAGCACTCCAAAGGAAGCCAGACACCACACTGAGACTGAAAAGGCTGCCATGGCCCTCCCCCGATTCTTAATCAGTTTCATCCACTTAAATTTTATGTAAGCTTAATATAAAGAGTTCTATTCTAAAAGAGAGGAAAGGGACATGATTCAATAATCTGGTTTGATATTCTTTCTCTCTCTCTCTCTCTCTCTCTCTCTCTCTCTCTCTCTCTCTCTCTCTCTCTCTCTCCATACATAATATATATGCAAAAATGCAAAGAGTTAAGCATTATCCAGATTGCACAATGAATTAGAAGCATACAGCTGCCTCTGCCTGCCTTATATTCAATATCTCTCTCTCTCTCTCTCTCTCTCTCTCTCTCTCTCTCTCTCTCTCTCTCTCTCTCTCTCTCTCTTCCTTTTAATTTACACTGAGCCTGCAGGGTAAGCTCCAAAAACAAACATTTGAATGTCAGCGGGAAAAGCTAATCAGCGAGCATTAGCACCATATTCACAGAGGAATCTGGAACCTTCTCCCAGACTAGTCTGAGAACACGTATCACATTGTCACTTGGCTAGAGCAGCAAACAAGGCTTCCTGTTTCCCCTCCTGGCCTTCACATCCCAGCTCCTCATGCCACAGGCCTTGACTGCAACCCTGCTTTCTGCCTCTCGTTGTCCAAGGTTTCCAAAGAGCCTGTTTGAGGAAAAGGCAGAGAACAGAATCCAGTACTCCTTATGTGTCCTATGGACAGAGACAAGAACAGACCAACTTGCCAGAAGCACAGATCTTTCAAAGGGAACATTAGAGTTTTTAAATGCTGGGAAGACACATTAATTTTGCCTCGAGTATTGGCCAAGAAAATAATGACATTCTACATCCAAAAAGTCCAAAGGAATACGACACTGACAATGAAACCTTTGTCTCTCTTCCAACTATTAAGAGCTATGCAACACTTTCACACACCAAATTCATCAGAAATGCAAATGAACTGTTTGATCTGCTCTTTCCCTGGCAACTGACATTTATTTTCACATAGTTGCAGGTCTATACAAATAATTCTCACACACAATAAAAAGCCGACTTTTCCTAACCAGCCACTTAAGGTTTTCCCTGCAGGCTCCTCCAGTACCTAAAAAAAAAAAATCTCTAAACTGCTTGCTTTTGCAGACAAGCCAGCCTTTCCCATCCTACATTTATCCTTTGATGCACAAAAAGAAAATCTATTCTTACTGTTCAGAGGTTGTTCGAGCCCACCCACCAGACTCTCTCCCACTACTCTTATTTGAGCAATCCCTGAAATACCACCCCCCTTCTCAGGCTGCCAAGGAACTGCTGGCGTGGGGCACACATCCCAGAAGGCTTCTATAACCAGAGCAAGTGGCTTTGTAAGGAAGACTTCATCAGGAGCGGTGGTGATGGAAGCTTGCTTCGAGGGACATTGGAGTAAAAGACTAGTCGAGTGTACTGCCCCTCAACTACTCCTGGAAATTCCTCGTGTCACGCTGCATAACTTCATAGAAGAGCTAGTCAAACCCCCAATCGCAGCCGCAAGGACAGCTGCCATAGTCCCACCAGCTCCCAATTAAATCATCCCATCTATAAAAGAAAAGGTAAGTTCTACAACACAGACCTGTGTCGTTTATTTCTAGCACAGACTCGATGTGGCAAACGTTACTTAATTCCCACTGAAAAGACAACCGGACCACAACTACCTCCCCCTCCTCCCCCGCACCCCCCACCATCGTGTGTACAACCTTTGAATACAGCCACTACTTCACAAACAATGCTGGCTTGAATGCTGTTTGAGCAAGCTACTTAAATGCCTCCCCAGGTGCTCCCCCACACTCCTGCAGTGAGGACCAATGATTACTATGATTGTTTGGTGGCCTCACAGAGTACTGGACTTGGCAGGGATGGCGGCAGAGCAGGTGGGAAAGGCTGCAGAGCGGTGAGCTCCTAAGTGAATGGACTCGAGCCTCCCCGCCTCCACCAGCCAGGCCTGGCTTTGGTGTTTTCTGGCAGGTGAAGTTGAACATCTCCGAGAGGAAAGACGCCGCTTCCACACCAACGTGACTAAAAATCTCAATTTAAGAATGGATATACTCTGGTCAGTTTTCTAAGGTTTGTCGAGTTTTCCATCTTACTTTGCGCTTCTGAAATGTCGGGGGTTTTCACACAGACAGCTACCCTCAAATCACCATTTTCTGAAACGAATTCTCAATCACGAAAACTTGCCCAGAACTACGTGGTGTTTTTGGCTGTTGTCTCTCTTCCTTCATTTATTTTCCCTCCACCAGCACGGCCAGCCTAGCACCTGCCACACGCGCGCGCACACATGCACACTACACAGGAACACATACACACCACATGCGCGCGCACATGCACACGCACACCCCTTTTCCACTATAGTACCGAGTTCGGCGAAAGGGTCTCTGCTCCCAGGCGGCCAGCAGTTGGGAACCTAGCAGAGCCTGGGAAGAGCGCCAGCAGCCCAGGACTTTACACACAGCTCCCGTGTATCTAACAGCCGGACATAGCGATTCACAACACACACACACACACACACACACACACACACACACACACACACACACGCACATGTGCGCTCGGGTCCCCACCGGTTTGCCGCTCTCTGAAGTTACCTCTGAGGCTGCTCTGGCGCTTGGCTCCCAGCTCTCCGCAGGTCTCCTGTGGCTCTGGGTGGTGGTCCACACGGCCTCCAATGCCGTGGTCCCGAAGGTTCCCTAACCAAAAAAGTCCTGGCTCCAGGGCAACCTAAGCTTTGCACTTGGGGCAACACCCGTGGCGTAGGGCGACTTTGGCCCCACAGCGCGGAATCGGAATCTGCAGAATTGGCTAGGTTCGCACCCAGGCTTCCCTGGGTAGTCTGCAGCCAATGCCCACTTACATGATGCCCGGGCTCTAGCGGCCAACGGATGCGGCCTCAGCGTCCTGTTCGGCCCCAACCCTGGTTTCTGAGGCTCAGCCCGTGCCTTCACGTCACAGGCTTAGATACCATGGGCAGCTCGGGCCAGGAACCGGAGACCCAGTTTGGCTTCTTCATCGACTCCAGCCCAGGAAGCTGAGACAGTCAGGACTTTCCAGCAGTGAGTGCGCGCTCCCTGGGACGGGAGGGGCGGGCCCGAGAGGGGCGCGGCAATAGCGCCGAGGGCGTGCCCTACTAGAGGCTGCAGCCACCTAAAGAGTGGGTGCCTGCGCCCCCAGAGTCCTGAGAAGGCCTCTGCTCCATTCTGGGTCACGCCTGATGCGCCTGGGCAAAAGCAAGCAGAGGCTGGAGCTAGAGGGAGCCTAGGGGCCAGATCCACCCCGGGGTTTGCTTCTCCCTATTTCCCAACGCTGAAGGTGACTGCGGCCCCCAGTGGCGAAGCAGAAGCTCACTGTGTCTGCCTCCTTTTTCTCCCGGTGCACGCTGCTCGCCCTTGGGGACCTCAGATTCTGCAGTGCATCTCCAGAGCAGGGCAAAGTGGTCCCTTCGCCCGTTGATTTTTTTTTTTTTTTTCATTCTTGGTCGGTCAGTGTTGGCTTCATTAGTACCCAGATTGGAGCGACTGGAGGCCACGTGATTAGCCTTCCCCAAACACACAGGCACACGCACAACCAAATAGGTTTCCAAAAGTCCAATTGGATACATCAGTCGAGACTGGAGGCCTTTCCCAAGTCACCCTGTGTGCTGCAGTGGGACTGAAGAACAGCAGACTGCCTGTGGTGCCACCATCTCTATACAGACCATGTTCCTCCCCTGAAAGTCACAATAATAGCACAAAAACGGAGTCATAGTATGCATGGACTCTAAAGAAAAGAAAAGAAAAAGTCTACTATTGGGAAATAAGTAGCTAAGGTGCAGCGCCCTCTCTCTGGGTCATAGTAGGTCTAGGTTTTTCTGAGAGTGATGCCAAATGCAGGTTCCTGGCTAGCTTTGTAACCTGTGGTCTGTATTCTGGCCTGGGGGTCTGGGGTGCAGAGGTTTGCAGGTCTCTGTGGCAGCTTCCCTGCGGTGAGATTCCTGCTATGACTGGAAGTGACTGCTTTCTAAAAGTGAGCCTGCCATAACATTGGATACTTTAGATAAAGCCTTATCAGGGTAATAAGTTGACAGCTAGATTTCCCAGAATTCTGACCTTATTACTTTAATGCCAGGCAAGACCAAACTAATCTAGGGAGGACAAAAGCATCTGAAGAGGTGACCATAAAGGTGACGTTCATTTAATCCACTGTGCCGTGCTTGCCTGCGTAGTCTAAATTTGTAAATAATAGTGTCTTGGTGCAAACATTCTGTGGGGCTAGTCAGCTTTCTGTCACTATAAACAAAGATCTGTTCATTTATACAGAATGCAAAGGGGAGCAGAGGGGAGCCCAACTACAGAGGACAGGAGAATAGTGGGGCTACCATGCGGTGTCGAGAGTCCACGTGGAGACAATTGAAGAGAGCTCTGGATGCTATGGCAGCCTTGTTGCCATCCCAATTCTTAAGCAAAAAGATATTTCTCCCCAAGCCAAGACTAGTAAAACTCAGAAAAAGAAAGCATTTGGAATGAGAGTTTCACAGCACCTGCCTATTTCTCGACTATTACATTTTTAGCGTTTCCCCTTCCATTTCTTCCTAAAAGATTATGTCTGAGGCCAAACTCCAGAAGGAAACAAACCTAAAGCTTAGAGTGGGGGAGGGGGTGGGGAGGAGTGTTGCTTCATTGCATCCCATCTCCCAGTAAAAACATTTTTGGAAATTCAAAAGTATGAACTTTTACATTTTAAACAGTATAGAGGCATGTATAGACATGTCTCTGGTCCTAAACTGCCTCAGGTCTAGCCGGATTCTATAAATCTACCCCTCAAGTGACTTTAGGCCTTGCAAAACTCTACTTGTGTTCTGTTTGGGAGAGCGGATGCTTAGGATGACTGTCCCCTCAGAGGTCTATGTCTTAAAAATAATTGGTGGGAGCTACCCAGAGGAAGGTGGTTGAGTCTTTAGGAGGAAGAGCCTAGTAGGACATCCTTAGGTCACCGGAGCCACACATTTGAAGGAGCTCATGGAATTCTGACCTCTTCTCTTTTGTGCTTCTTGATGTTGAAGTGAAGTCCTTAAGGTATACCCCACCACCATTGCGATCCAGAGACCTGAGCAATAGAGTTTTCCGAGCTTGGATTTGAGCACCCAGAACTATGAACTAAAACAAACCTTTTCCATCGCAAGTTAATTCTCTCAAAGTTCTGTCTAGTAGCAAGGAAATGACTGAGGCACACAGGCTCTGGAACACTGAAGTCAGAGGTGTTCACCTGGGACTCTCTCCCAGGGAAGAGCCTGGGTTTTGCCTCCCCATATATCCCTGTACAAACTGAACATTCTCATGCAAACACCTTTGGGACTATCTGAGCATGAAGGTCATTTTCCTATACCACTCACCTCACTGCCCAGATCATAACAAATCATTTCTATATGTTCCACTTGACCTTTAGTGTTTGAATTGAGAAACATGGCTAGTTACAGTCATATAGAACCTGTGGTTGTATATGAAACCAATAAATCTATTGGAGTCCCTGAAATGTCTCCATAGGTGTCCTAACCACCGAAGCACACACAAGGACATGCATCAATAGTCACACCTTTTTATTTGGAATTTTGAGACTAACATCTTCTCTTTTCTCTAGTTCCTTCTCACTTCAGTTCTTTCAAAAACTTTGTCTCTAATATGCCCCAGATTCTCTCTACATGCATAGCCAAGTCTTTCTACATAGTCCCTTTCCTGTCTTCTCTCTACTTTCTTTCATTATACGTGTACATACTTTCTCCCTTTGCTTCAGGGGAAAGATGAGGACAGAGAGAAATGAACAAAATCAGAATTCTCTTTAGCAATAGGCAAGTGCTACCCCTTGTTCACACATGAATTTGTTTTCATCCGTCATAATTAGATTTTCTTGGGGTGTGCTGTAGATATACTTCAGTATTAGAAAGGGCATAGGCTGTAGCATCAGTACACAAAGATGTTACTTCTTCTTACCTGACAACTACATAGGCATTTGATACCATTTCTCACACAACCTCTCCTGGGCTTTGGTTTCTGCGACTATGGAAGTGAAATCGGAGCGCTCATAAGGTTGCTGAGAATATTAAGTAAATGCATGTGTAAGCTTCATCCTAGACATTCAGCCCGTGCGTGTGGCAAGAAAGGAAGAAAGAGAGAGGGAGGAAGAGAGATGAGAGAAGGGTGTGAGAAAGGAAAGGATGGGAGGGAAGAAGAAATGAAGGGAAAGAAAGGAAATAAGGAAGGAGCGAGATGGAGGAGAGGAGACAAAGAGAGATGAGGAAATGGGGTGGGGGTGGGGGAAGAGAAAAAAGAAGGAAGAAAAAAAAAGCCTATGCATCTCAAAGATCTAGGCAAAAGCTTGACTGTACCAATGAGAGGGGAAACTTCTCCTTCATCTGGGATGAAAGGTAAAGTGTAGCGTCCTTTTGTCTCCTGAGAGATATTGGCCCCTGGCTGGCTTAAAATGTCAGGTAGCACAGTCCTAAAAAGGGCATGAGGGCAAAGGGCAGGCTCAACAGCACCCTCTGGGCCGCCCAAGAATTGTGAGTCCTCCCATGTCCTGTGGGCTCCAGGATTGTCACCTGTCAGTACAGCGCTTGCCTGGAGCTTCCTAGGTCCCATCCCATTAAGCCTCACTAGCCCTGTATTATGTCTAAGGACTCAAAAGGATATATATTAAACAGAAAGAAATCTCAGAGATTAAGACACCTATTTCAAACAATAGAAAAGCAGATTCTACCTGTAACTTAACCCCCCCATGAAAGGGTTTTGCTCTAATACCTGTTCCCAGAGGACCTTCATCACTGTCAGGAACGTACAGCAATAGGCTTATGAGACATATGTTTTGGATTCAGTGAACAGACTGGCTTCCCAGCCTGGGGTACTTGACTGTGAGTCCAATGTATAGAGGCTGATATTAGTAGATTGCTGATCATGCAAGGGAAGCCCAGAAGGGGCTATCGGCTTCTGAACGAGACTCTGCAGATCTGAAAATAGAGCAGAGCCCTTTCCAGTGCAGCACAGGGTTCACAGTGGTCTCCTCTGTGAATTTCCTCAGTCACATTCAAGTGCACAGCCAAGACACCTCCACTCTGTCCAGGAGCTTCCCCGAGTCCAGCTGGAGACAGGCAATGTGTTTGGAAGGTCAGAGGCTGCTTGTTGTTATTAATATTATTACTGTTACTGTTTAAGGCTGTCCAGCATTTTTATTGTCTTATTTTGGAAGAAGCTGACATTGTGAAATGTTGATGTTTGCACTTCTGAACCTTGGCAGCCAGAGTATGAACAGGTGGCCTCCGGTGGCCAATCCCATTCTCTTGCTTGAGGTTGTAAATTTGAAGCCAGCTTCATGTTTAAGTTTAGACATTGTTCCACACCCTTGTGGTGTCTATGATTCAGTAGCCTGGGGAGTTGTGAAAGTGATGGAGTCCACTTCTCTTTGGTGGGGAGGCCTAGTGGCACTCAGAGAAAGAATAAGCAGGCTACCAAGATGAGACTTGATAGCCTATGACTATATAGTGGGGGAGGAGGTCCCCCTGGGTCTTAGACCTAGGGGAGGGGAATAGGGTGAAAGCAGGAGGGAGGGAGGAACAGGAGAATACAAGTAATGGAATAACAATTGGGATGTACTCTGAATAAATTAATGAAATAAAGTGTTGAAAAAAGAAAGTGATGGAGTCTTAACAGCCCTTTTTGTGGCATGGCATTGCACGGGATTTCAGCCACTCTCTCTCCCTCTTCCAGGTCCCTCGATCTCTTCTCCAGCCTGACTGCTGATTTGTCGGCTTCTGACTTCTTCCAATACATTCCTTTGCTGCCCAAGGAGGCAGAGCCAGTGTCTGATGGTGGCAACTCAGAATCCCAACTGCCTAGTACAGGAAAGATTGGCTTTGCACTCCTGGAAACTCCTGTGCTCTGGAAATCCCGGAGGGGGGGGGGAGGTGTCTAGCCTGTGATGGAATGCAGTGTCGGAACTGCATTCGGACATCAGGAGTATCATAGTGTGGTCCACTGAGCAAAGAGTCGGGAGGCTTGTCTTCCAGTCCTAGCTCTAGCACCTCTGACTCCTTTGTCCGATGCTACAACGTTTGGCCCTCTGTTTCCTCACTTGGTCCACGAGGAGGATATTTGCACCAAATGTTTCTAGAGACCTGTGCTGCTCTGTGTTTAAGAGTCCTTAGTTGTGTGGAAGAGAGTCCCCAAACATGCCAGCTTCTAGTCTTTTATAATCAAATGAGTAAGGCTCATTGATGAGGCTCAGAAAGAAGAGACAAGGGGAGGAAGCAGAGAAGGAAGTCTTTCCATTTCGTATTTAATCCCATCACGTGTGATGGACAAGAGAGGGAGAATTGCCATTCTGGTATGAAAATATGTGGGGAAGAGTCAGGCAATGCACTTTGGGGAGCAGTAAATTCTCATTACTTGTTAATTAGCAGTGTCCAAAAGGGGCCATAGCCACACAGTGTGCTAGAGGGAATCCACAGCTCCTCCTCTCGTTGGCGTGTCATTCATAGATACAGCTTTTGTTAAGTTGAAACTTGAATGTCTAAAATAAGTTGCTAAGACTTTCTTCTATTTAATTTCAACAGCTCCCAACTATTCAACTATTCTAGAACATCCGAGGGACTTGGAAAGCCAAAACAATGACTTTGTGTGGATCTGGTCAATATATATTAAGCAGGAAAACGGTGCCTGAAGCACCGACACTCCATAAATACTAACATCATGACTTAGATGCCCTTGTATAAATTACTTCAAACAAATCACTCAAAAGTACCCAGAATAAAGTGCAAGGTCCAATGTGTAAGAGGTGCTCTGCATATGTTTGCAGACTAATCTTTGTATTTCCATGGCATTCCATCTGGACAGTTCCCCCATGAGCCTAGCATTAACCTTACAATATCCTCCTGAAGGAGAAGTTCTTCTGTTTACTTGTTTTCTTATCATGATGTGACAGATGGGTGAACAAATCCACACACTGAATAAAAAGACTTTCCCAAGGTCGTTTGTCAAATGCTGATCTGACACTTTCTCCACTAGGCTGAACTTCAAAAAGAAACTATAACTTAATTCAGTACACTAAATACGATTGTCTTCACAGAAGTCAACAAAAGGAAGCTTGATCCGGAAGAATGGCTAGGAAAGTTTCCATGATGTTCTGCGTGGATTGTTCATGCAGTGAGTGGTGTTTCATTGTCAGCTAAAGCCTGGCCTCTCCATCAGCCTTCCTCTGAGACTCCTGCTATTTCCCCAGGGTTCTCTGGATCTTTGAGATAAACAAGACTATTTTAAAGGTTGGCACAAAGGTACATGTCTCCAGGCTAAGGCTGAAATAACCAGGTACTCTGTCACCCCAGAATGTTGAGGCTGTTGTTTAGCCTGTTTTACCCAGACCCATCAAAGCTAAGCAAAAGGAAAGCAGCTTTGTCAGCACAGACCTCAGGGTAGCCACAGACACTCTGAGTACACTCTGAATGCAGTGATGTCACCAAGAGCTAATGGTTATTTAGAACATATTATATGTGGAACATCTGTCCTAGGACTTATCTTACTTAATCCTTACAAAAATCCTGTATATCAGGCCATGTCCTCGGTCCCATTTCACAGATGAGATGATGAAGCAATGAGAAGTTTAGTTCTTTCCCCAGGGTCACATTGTTCATAAGCACTGGACCACAGACTTGAGCATAGGAAGTTAAGACAGTGGTTCTCAGCCTGCCTAATGCTGTGATCCTTTAATACAGTTCCTTATGTTGTGGTGACGCCCCAGCCTTAAAAGTATTTTGTTCTTATTTCATAACTGTAATTTTGCTGCTTTTATGAATCATAATGTAAATATTTGATTTGCTCTAGAACTTGTCCTGTATCTTTTATCGTGTGTCTTTTGTTTTGTTTTTAAGTTTTAAGTTATTTTCTATATGGTACATATTTCCTTTGGTATATGTGATGTATCTTGGTGTTATATCCATGCGCTATTGGAGCAACACAAGATACAGATATTCTTATTTACTTTTTGACCAGCAAAGTAGGAATGCAACTTTAAAACCAACAATAAACAACTTCCACTAATAGAAACATAATATTAACCATATCTCATTCCCTAGCAAATAATTTAATAATTAAATCCTCCTTTAACATCACAAAGAACAACATTTAACAGGACAAGACATGCCCAGGTTTTTACGGCATTTCCTTTTTGCCTTTCATTTTGCCTCATTACTTTTTTTCTCAACAATATTTTTATTGATTATTTGGGAATTTCATATGATGCACCCCTTTCACACTCACTTCCCAGACCTCCTAGGTCTACCCCAACCACAGAAAAAGAAGAAAGAAAAAAAAACAATAAAAATAAACAAACAAACAAAAAACCCACAAGTTCAATTTGTGTTGCTCATATATTCACTGGAGCATGGTCAAACTCCCAGTGGCCAACCTAAAAGTGATTCCTTCCCCACCTGCACCCTACCAGAAACCATCAGTTGTGGAGAGCTACACATCAACATGTTTATTACAATTTTGAAGAATTTTCTTTGATGTCTTCCTGTCTAGGGTGGTACTATTTGAGGGGTGGGGGAGGAGTTGTCCAGAAGCTTATTTCACATGAGAGAGGGTAAAGAGCACAGGGCTTCTGCTTTAAATGTCTACTCTGCACTGGGAGAGAGAGACACCAAGAAAGTCCTTACAGCTCAGGGTTATCAGTTAAATCCAGAATGGTGTGGAGACTGAAGGGTCATGGGAAAGAAAGGAGTGTCACTTTGTTGATAATGGATTTCTTGTTTTGAATAGGTAATAGACACAATGCTATAAAATTTTGTAGCAAGTATTAGTTATCAAAAGAGCTATCCTCTCCTGGAAAAACCACTTTGTCAACTTCTTATATGCCCTTCTGTAGGTAACTAATAAAATAAAAGCCAATAAATACAGTGTTATTTTTATCCAATGGTAATCATCCTATACACATTATTTACATATTAATTATAAATTAATTTTACCACCACTAAAATATTTTGAGTATTATATATTGGTACAACACACACACACACACACACACACACACACACACACACACACACACA
>OU015755.1:31200748-31225173 GCA_907169655.1 Acomys percivali | reverse complement strand
AATGTCCCTCAGTAGAAGAATGGATAAAGAAACTGTGGTACATATACACTATGGAATACCACTCAGCTATTAAAAACAAGGAATTCCCGAAATTTGTGGACAAATGGATTGAGCTAGAAATGATCATGAGTGAGTTAACCCAGAAGCAGAAAGACTCAAATGGTATATACACTTATATCTGCATATTAGCCCAAGGAGCATGTCCCACAAAAGCCTTCACTTACCAGGAAACTGGGACAGAGGGGAGGACATCCTATTGGGACTCTAGATGAGAGAAGCATGGGAGAATAGCAATGTAGAAGGATCCAGAGGGTCCTAGAAACCTACAAGTAGAACATTATGATAGGCAGATTTGGGCCAAGGGGTCCCGCTCAAACTAAGGCACCAGCCAAGGACAATACAGGTGGTAAATTTTAAACCCCTACCCAGATCTAGCCAATGGTCAGAACAGTCTCCACACTTGAGTGGAGAGTGGGATATGACTTTCTCATGTACTCTGGTGCCTCACATTTGACCATGTCCCCTGGAGGGGGAGATCTGGTGGCACTCAGAGGAACGACAGCAGGTTACCAAGAAGAGACTTGATACCCTATGAGCATATACAGGGGGAGGTAATCCCCCTCAGGAACAGTCATAGGGGAGGGGAAAAAGGGGAAAATGGGAAGGAGGGAAGAATGGGAGGATACAAGGGATGGGATAACCATTGAGATGTAACAAGAATAAATTAATTTAAAAAAATTTAAAAAAAAGAATAGAAAACCTATGGCTTATCTGTCAGTAGAGTATGGTCCATATCCTTTGAGACTAGGGTGTCTGTTCTTGTGTGATCTTCATTAGCCAGATACCATGCTCTCATCCTGTCTTGCAGAATATCATGAGTTTGTGACCATCAGAGGCATATTGTTTGACTTCCTGTCACTTTTACCACTTTCTGTTCTTACTTCCTTCAGGGCCTCAAGCTATTTTCATGATGGTTTTCCCCTTTGAACTGTCCACCTTGAAGTTCAAAGTCCACAAGAGGTTTGGAGAACCTCTAACAGGAAAAAAGAAAGGAATGTTCCATCAGAGCATAAGGCCGTCATTAATAAAGTGGTCTGTTCAGGAGAAATGAGACACTTGTGTCACCTGGGAAGAGATGACAGAGCTAGAAAGCTGAGCCTCTCATTATAGGCAGGTGATACTAACTGGCCTGGGTCAAAGAGACCTGTTCCATCACAAATTAGTTCCTCCTTTCCAGATGTGTCAGGTGAGAAACACAAATGCCAGCTGCCAGTTCTGAGTTGAACTAAGAGTTGCAAGACCTATTTTTTTTAAGGGAATGTAGGGGAGCCAAATGTGTGAAACAGCTTTAGCTGTGGTAGAAAACAATTTGTAGTGTTAAAGGAAGGGTTTTGAAAAGTACGGTACCCCTACTTGGGTGATGAGTTCTTGGCCCACTCCAGTAAGACTGACATTTAAACAGAGAAACAGCTACGATTTGAATGCTATACCATTGAAAAATAATAATAAACTACCGAAGAAACCAAATGCAAAGAAATTCCCCTAGTATATGGGCAAGAATCGGAACATATGGAGAAGAAAACAACAGTTTCAAGAGTTTTCTACAGAAGTTTTTCTAGAAGAATTACCTCGCTGTGAGAAGAATAAGCCTGGGAAGAGGACTGAAAGAGGAAGTCATTACTTCCCCACCACACCAGAGAATTGTGTGCTAAGCCCTGCCAGCTATCTCCAGACTCCCAACTATGTTCTCAACATACATCCTTGTAATAAAAGTTGGGGACTCAGAGCTTAGGGAATACTGCTTTTATTCTGATGATGGCTTGTACAGACACACACCCCCAGATCAATGACAAAGGAAGAGACCAGTGGCCTCAAGATTCTGGTCTTGTCTCAGCACACCAGCACTGACTTACCTCTGCTCACACGCCAACTGAGTAGAGCCTTGGCCCAGATTCATCACTAATTTCCTCTAATTAAGTCCACTGTGCAAACGTTTTCGACGCTACTCTTGTTGATTTTGACTTGTGGTTTCCGAAAGATCCAGCCTCCTCCCTTAGCAGAGAGACAATAACTAATTAAATTCATCTCAAAATCAGAATAACAAGTATAAATAGGAAATTGCTAGTGCAGAAATACAGAGATCTAAGCTGAGCAACTTGTAGGCTCCTTCAAGTTTTACAATATCTTAAGATGCTTTATTGGTTGCTTTATTAAAACTAAGAGATCTGATCAAAACTTTCAAGATCACGATATTAAAAACAGCATAATGGGTCCAGTTCTGTGAGTCATGCCTGACACTGTACAATCATGGCAAAGTGACATTAGGCTTCCTCACCTCAGAGGGGACTGGACAGTGCTGCCCAAGTCTTACACGTATCTCTTCATCCCAACATGATTTTAAAGTTGCAGCTCCACAGGAAGCACATGAAGTCTATTCTACCATGACCTCCTAGTGTCTGGCACATGATCTATGTTCAATAAATACATTTTGGCACTAGAAAAACATAATAACCAATAGTGAACTGAGACAAAAGAAAGGCTCCTTTTCTGAGTGGTAGTTTCCTCTCCTCAGAGCATCCTGGGTCTGTTATGTTTGGGAGGTAATTCCTCTAACCAAGATGTGCATTGAAAGAGTCAACACTGAGCTGATGCAGCATGATCGACTTGCCGGTGCTGCGGGAGCAGCCTGGGTCCACAGCTATATCTCCTGTGTGAGGTGTATCACCGTTCAAAAGGATGAAAGTATTTAAATAATGAAATTTGGAGATATGAACTGCCCAGGAAAAGGCCTTCCATTTGCAGGCTCTATTTCTATTGGTTTCTCAGGCTGTTCTAGGAAGAACTTGACCCTTCCTTTACCTTTACAGTACCTCAGATTGTCTCTCCCATAGCTGGGAAGTTCCCTTGTTTACCAGAGTTCTTCTGAATCATAAAGCACACAGCACAGGCTCTATGCTTTGCCCCTCCGTGTCTGCCAGACACCAGATGAGTTACCCAGTCTTCTTGCATCAGCTTCTTTCCACACACCTTACTTGATTTAACAAAATTACTGGCCCTGAGATTCTACAAATGTCTTTGTCAGTGCTAATCGTGAACAACCAGAATGTCTCTTGGCCTTTAAATCAGAGAAACAAATATAAAGAGGATGGTTTGAGGTAAGAAGCCAAAAGGATGCACGCATGCACACATGTGCAAACACACACACACACACACTCACACACACACACACACACATACACACACACACACATACACACACACACTGACATAAATATGCCTGCTTATTTCCATATATTCTTATTTAAAATGCAGGGTATGCTTCTGAAAATTTAGTGTGATAGACATGGGAAATTATAATTTAGATTGAATCTCTTGCAAATCATTGCTTCTGAGATGTTGCCCCAGGTTTCATCATCTCGTTTCTTCCTTGTACGAGGCCCCATCTCTATCTATTGTACATCTGTGTGCGTATCACATACATATCTTCTATCCTCCCCCACAAGCCAAAGTTTAAACATGTGTGCTGAAATTTTCAGCATTTTATAGGTCCCAAATGACAGGTATTTCCTGCTAAATTAAGTTAGTGGTATAATTTATTATATTAACTAAACCAATTTCCATTTGATGGCAATAAAAATCCTGTCTGCTGTCCTGGAACTAAAGGCAGTCCTTGGCTGGGCACATCTCGGATGCCCCTGCAAGTGCTGTCACGGATTAAGAAGATGCAATTAGATGACAGTGTCACCATCTCTGGTGCCTCCACTAATAAGGATGGATGCTACATTCTGACCATCAGAATTGGCCCTTTTCACACTTATTAATGACCTGAATGAAAATGGAATGCTTCATCCGTCACTTTACTTAGCTTGCTAGAGAGATAGGACATTTAAAATCTTATTTACTAGTCTGTAAGGATGATAAATGAAGGAGATGTCATGAAAGAATATAGAATTGTGGACTAGAAATAACATCACAGGTTAGATTTTTCTTTGGGGAGGAAATGTATAGGCTTATAGTCTATGGGCTTACTGCATTTTAAATATTTGTTTGCATAGATGGTAAATGTGTTCTGTATAAAATTTGTAAGGTAAAAAAAATGGCATACAAGGTATCTGGAAAAGTACCAATCCAATCAAGCATAGCTTCAATAAGATATAGCACATAATGTCCTAAAACTTGTTCCTAGGTAATTACTTTATCTCTTTGAGAGCAACTAAGGTCAGTAATTTCTTGTAACTGCTATGGCTTATTTTACAGTTAGGGAAAGTTGAGCTCAGAACAGAAAAATGATTCCTCTGCAGTTACTTGCAGCCAACTAGAACTCAAAGTTCAACTCCAGCCAAATTAGAACCTTGCTTGGCCTCACCACTGCAACACACTTTCATCCATCGTGTGTGGCTGTCAACATACCACAAGGGGGAAGAAGAAGTCATCTTTTCCTATAGTACAAATCAAGATTTTTCTAATGAAAGCAGAAGGCTGGAGAAAACATCCGAAGTGCTTTTATTTGGCCAAATGCTCAATTAAAGCGTGTGGAACATTCATTTTGAAAGCCATGTATTAAAATCTGTTCTAACAATCTCTGTCTGTACATGAGGAAAACTGAGACTTGTTTGGGGAATAATCATCCAACAAATTAATGTTGAGTGGGCCCATCTGCATGAACCCTGAGCACTGTTTCTGACTTTGCAAACAGCCTGGATTGCACTTGCACTCACTGCTGCCCTAATCATTAGCACCTGGTTCGCTGGCTGTATCTGGGGCAGTGTGCCTGAGTGGTAATGGAAAATAAAGATTGCACATTGATTTTCTATAATGTTTTTATCTATAGAGACTTGTAGGGACATCCCTTGGCTAACAGCCTTGGCATTGTCTATCCAAGCCCTGAAGTGGAGAACTAGACAGAGGTTTTTGATGGTGCGTAAATGAGCCTTTGCTCCTGAGAAATGCCTTGCACGCACCTGCAGATGTAACCCCTCACCCTGTCCTCATTAGAGGATTCATGGTACACTTGGAGATGGGTTGCTAGGCACCAGGGCCTTCCTGTTGTCTTCTTGTAATGCTGCAGAAAAAAAAAAATTACAGACCAATGCTTCTGAGGGCGGCCATGTACTTGAGTTAACAAGGAAATCGATATCAGGTTGAGTTTCCCTTCATCTTCCTAGTTTGTATTGTACTGGGACAATGTAATTAACCAAAGGGGAGATGGCCAGCCTGGTGAAAACGTAAATACAGAGAGACCTGGGCACTTGCTTTCTCTGCCTCACCTTTATATCTTTTCCCTTTGGAGTCTCACAATCCTCAGAGGCAAGAATTCTCACCAATTCCATTTTAGAGGTGAGAAAATTCAAGAGTGGGGGAGAATCCAAGTGGTTTGCATCCAGCCACACAGCAAACATATCCAGTTGAAGAGCTAGACCCAGGTTTCCAGCTTCTGAAAACCATTTTCCATGTTTCCTGACACCTCCCTTCCCCTCCTTTCCTAACTCCCCCCTTCCATTCTCTGAAATGTAGGTATACAGAAAAGAATCAACAAAAACTATCACCTTAGAAGCTCTTATCCAAGCTAGATGTGGTAGCGCACACCTTTAATCCCAGCCCTTGGGAGGTAGAGAGAGGTGGATCCCTGAGTTCCAGGCCAGCCTGGTCTACATGTTCCAAGATAACAAGGCTACGCAGAGAAATCCTGCCTCAACCCATCCCAGCCCTAAGAAGCTGTTATTTCCTCCAAGGTTGTTGTTTGTTGCCCACACTAACACTGATATTGTGTTTTTATGTTCTTTGTAGTGGGTGATAGTGTTTTTTTGGAGGTTTGAGAGGTTTGGTTTTTTGTTTGTTCATTTGTTTTATTTTGAATGAAACATGTAGAGCCCTTGAGAACATTATTTCAGCCCGATTAGTAATTAGACATGCTAGAAGTGTTCCTACTTTGAGGGAGGCAAGAATGAAAGAGGATTCTCTAGCAGACCCAGGCTCACATGAATCTCACAGATACTCATGGCCAATAGGAAACTCCAATAGGGCTGGAAGAATCTGTGGCGAGCAAGGATGCTCTTTGGAATTTCTGGCAGGCCTAGCAGGACAGATGCAGCTAGAACCTCCAGCTCTCTAGGTCTAATCTATGTCATCTGCAGCAGAGAACCACTTCCCATTTGAAACTCATCTTCTGGCAAAATACCCAGCATGACTGGATTCCTGCCAGGATTTCCAGCAACTATGATGTTAGAGCTGGGGTAAGCTTGTGCGTTTACGTGTACTAAATTACACTGAAAATGGTATGCTCACAGTCAGGTCTAAGGAGGTTCACAGGCCATTGCCCACAGTTTGTAGACTTTTGTTTCACATCGGTACCCATCAGAGAATGCACACCAAAGGGAGAATCAACCACCAGGTTTTGTCTCATGCGTGGCAGCCAGCTTTTCTCATCTGTGCTTAAGCAATGGCTCACAAATGAAGAAGGCACAGAAGCAAGGATGGATATTATAGATAGGCCTCAGCTTGGGCTTTCTTTCACCAACACAATGTGACTCCCTCTGCAGTTGAGTAGCTGTCCTGTCATCAGACAGGGCCTTTGATGTGACCACTATCCATGTACCATGTGTACTGGGATGATGATAACAATCCCCTCCATATTGCTGGGTACCATAATTCAACTTTACTGAAATGTCACCTAGTCCATACAGTAGATTAGTTTACCTACCTAATGTACCTCCTACGGGAGGCCCATGCAAATATTCACAGGACATGAGACTGGTACAAACCACCTTAAATAATATTCTTTCACTTTAAAGTTTGTATTTTTTTTTTATGACAAAAGAGACATTTGACTACGTGGTGCCCATTTACTACATCCTAGGAAAACAATGAAAGTTTTCTTAAAAGACTGAGCCAGAGGTAGAATTGGGACCACACCTGTACAGTTTGGTGTCCTTCCCTCTTCAGGGCAGCATCTGGGCAAAACCAAGGGCCACACCTGGTGTAATGTCCCCGAGTATGTAGAATGTGTGTGTATATTCCAGAACCCTAAAGGCAGAAGTAACAAAGATCTCACTCACCTTCATTCCCAAAGACATTCTGGCAAATCTTGTGCTTCTGTAACTAAATTGGGCTGTCGGGATTACATCTAGGAGTAGACTTAATCACGAGCATGTTAAGACTCCACTAAACTGGCACCTTAAGACAGTGATCTAGCCATTTTTGGATTCATGTGCCAATTGATTAGAAAGAAAGGAAAACAGCCACCACTTTGGCAGGGTATATTTTCCCTGATGGTCCCTAGAAACTGGAGTTATAGCAGTTAGATCTCAGAGGAGTATATGTAGAACACAGAGGCATACTGGGATGACCAGATAAGTTGCCCCACCAAGCAATCACTAGATAAAGGCTGGAAATTCTGGATAATACACAAAATAAAAATTAATAATACTGCACATCAATACCGATTTCAGGGCAGGTTACTGAAGCAGGGACTTCGTCTTGCTTAATCAATCTGAATAGTTATCTATCTCACCTTAACAAGGTGAGACCTGGTCACCAATGTGAAGGTCCTGTTACAAAAGAGGCTTGCAGTCTGAGATGTTTCCAACACCTCTGTATCAGAGCCACTTACCTTCTCTTGACCAAGATTTTGTCCCAGTAATTCATACAAATACCTAACACAATCCAGCCTGGGCTATGACAGAGCTGGTCCTGACTGGCTCTGGGCTTCTCTGCAGCCTCAGCATAGGAATTCACCCAGCACTCACCTCCATGTTTAACCTTGAGTTAGAAGAATGTTAGCAGTCGAAGGGGGTAACCCTGTCCAATAAGGAGCAGAAGCCGGATGACACGCACTCTGCTCTTTATGCATCCAGCAGACACATTCTACCAATGTGCCCAGAGATGTCAGAATGTGTCCAACGTGTCTTGATAATCAGGAACACTGATCCTTGCCAGTGAAGTAACTCTTTTCCTTCTTGTCCAGTGACACACAAACCCCACATTCTAGACATATTAATAAATTAATTCTGTCCTGTTCCCTAGGTCTAAGTGGAGCAATGGCCAACTCAAAAGCACAGTGCTCAGCAGCTTTTCCTCCTTCCCCTTGCTCTTCTGAGATCATGTCTCAAAAACGAGTCCTCTTCTCATAAGTGCTAACTGAATGTTCTTCTTTCTGGGGCCACTGTAGGCAGGACACTCCTTCTCCTGTTCCCACACCCATCACTGCCCCTGTCGGAGAATACTCTTAACAAAGAATGCCTTCTCTAAAGTGACTCCCTAACTTTGTCTGGAAACCTACTGCTGGGTTTGCAGTCTGTGACCATGTCTGCTTGGAAGTGGCATGAAGCATCTGCACCTGACATCCTCCATTATAAAAAACTATTTGACGGAAAGATCATTGGCCATTCTCCCCTCCCTTCTTTTCCCTCTCACCTTCTTTCTTTCTCACACATTGACATGCACAGGCAGAAATGTGAAGGACCTCCTCCATTCTGTCCTGTTCACCACCGTTGCACCTTCCCTCCTTAGTCCCAGCGCTGCTGACACTTGGTGGGTGCTGATCTGTTAAGGGCTGTCCTGCATGTCTCAGGCTGTTGAAAGCATCCTTCACTTTTACCCATTGGATGCCAAGTTCCCAGTTACAACAATCAAAATTGTCTCCAGACACTACCAAATGTTCTCTAGGGGCAAAAGCCCTTCCTGAGAGAGAAACCACTGAAATAGAAGCAATTGCACGCACATGCATGCACATGCATGCGCACACACACACACACACACACACACACACATGCATGCTCTGGTCCTTCTTCAGGTCTCTGTCTTTTTCCTGTACTCCTGTAATAAAAGAAAAACAAAACCAAAAAACTTTCTCTCATTTTATTTCCTAAAAAATTAATAATAAATAACAGCAAATATTTGTGAAGTAGCTGTTATGTGGCAGAATACATATCAAACATTGCATTAGGAAACACTGGTCTCTAAGGACTGATCTCATTCATTCATTCATTCATTCATTCATTCAACTATAGTTACTGAGCACCTACTCTATGACTGGAATTGTTCTATACACCAGAAATATATCCATGAAAAGGGAAAACATAAATTCCAAAGCTATCTAGCCGTAGTTACTCTACATGACAGGGTAAAAGGTGTGTGGCCTTTTGGAGTAGGAAGACCTGAGTTCAAATTTCACTTTTGTCACCTTCAGCATTTAGGAAGGCATTTGGTTTCTATGAGCCTTAGTTTCCAGCCAGGTAAATTGCAATGCCTACAATGCAAGCTGGCCGATATGTTATGTACTCAGATATAGGTATTGCTCACGACTTGGACATGGCTGTTACTAATCACAGATGTTTACTCCATTGTTGGAGAGTGAGAGGAGAGAGTCCTTTGACATTAAGCTCTCTGATCTCTAGGCATACAGAAGAAAACACCAATCACTTACAAAAGAATGTGGGTCTGCAGATATCTACTCACTTCTCATTAGATAAGCTAATATTTGTAAAAGTGATATAATTGGACAACGTTGCAATTATTTCTCTCTTTCCAATTTTCTGCCTCTTGGTCATGTCTAATAGTGAACATTTAACTGTAGTGATAATTAGGCGGCTCTCATCAACTTCAAACTGAATATCAATTTGGTATTGCTCATTTAGTCAGCAAGTGTTAATCAGGTGCTTATTTCTCATTAAGCAATATTCTGTCTGGTAGAGACTTGAGGGTAAGCAAGACAGGTCACTGTCCCTGCCTTTGTGATACTACGTTTCAGTATTGGTGAAATGATTACAGATTACCAAAGGAGCCAAGAAGAGGAAAAGCAAACACTATGATGAAAAAGAAAACAAGTGACTTCCTTAGACAATGTAGTCTGAGGGGAACTCTTTTGGGGAGGTGACAGGGAAGCTGGGGCCTGAAAGACTAGAAGAAACCCTTGCTGTGAGGAACCAGAACAGAATACTTCAGGCCAAGGAAAGGGGTGGGGCAAAAGAACGTCATCTAGAAAGAACATGAAGTTGGACAAAAAGTGGCTCCTTTGACCATAACACAAGATAAAGACTAAAGAGAAAGGGGGAGCCGTGCCTGGCCAGGAGGATGTGCAGAGTGTGTGGACCGCAGTCCCCGACGCAGTGGGAATTCACGGAAGTTACAGAAAGAACAGGAGGGAGCAGCTCCTGACCTGCTCTACTGTCGTTCTGCATCTGGCAGTGTGGCCTGGATCCAACAGACCTTGAGATCAAAGGTCCCAAGGGTCCCAATTCTTGCTCAGGGGCAGCTCAGAGCACTCAGGGTGAAGCCTGAGATCCGGGGACTAGGCCAGGTTCCTGGTCTCTCTGGGGAGATGGAAAATGAGTTTTCCATGGCGTGTTACAGTTTAGCTCTTTTAGAATGAGATTGCGGGTATCAAAAGGCAGTGGCGACTCTGGAGCGCCACAAGCCAGCGATGATACCAAAAGCGTTACAGCTCCTTGTCTGAACTTCTGTGCTGAGCATGGCACAAGAAACAGGTGGGCGTTTGAAACCTTCAGGTACGTCCGGTGAGATGCAGGCCCACGGATGTTTCATGGCGGTCAGCACTGAGCCAGCAGCAGCGATGGAGCAGGCAGGCTCCCAAGGGCTGCAAAGGCAGTTCTGCCATTGCTGCCTGACCGCCAGGCTCCAACCCCATCCGCAGAATAAATGGAATCTCATACAGTCATGGTAGAGGAATGGTGAGAAAGAGAGTGAGCAAGCCAGCCGGACTTTATTTCTAAATCTTGGGCAGTGGGGATGGGTTGTGAAGATGAGTGCATCTGGTTCACTAGGGCTAAGGGTGGCAGGTTAAGTAAGCTACATACAGTGGTACAGTACCTCATTTACATGCAGTAAGCCTATCACAAGAAGGAGAAAACAGTACTTACTTATCCTATGGATGAGGAGATAACTTCTAGGTACTATGAAAGGTCATTTGCTGGAGGCTGGGATCTCCTCAGCATAGGGTGGGGTACTTTGAGGAATTCCTTTACTTGCTGAACAAGTTCCTTATCTGCAAAGGGTCCAGCCTGTAATTTTCCTTGAAGGCTGTGTGACATTTCTTTACAAGATCTGGCATCACCAGATCAGGTAGAGTGAGGAGCCCACTGCGAAAAGGGAGTCCACAGCCTTAGGCCAACCACAAAAACGGCTTTCCAGAGACGTCAGACCTTATCCAGCGGAGACCCACAGTTTACCTCAAAACCATCCTCACTGCACACTCTAAATGGAGCTCCCAGATAACAGGAGGGCCCATCTCCGAGGGACTGAAGAACACTCCGGGCCAGCCGCTGTGGCTCTGCACATCCCAGATTTCAGCTGTCACCACAGATAAGAGCAGGGTTATATTTGACAGTTCTTACAGAAACAATTTTGATGTAGCCTTTCCAGTGCCCATTTAGGTTGACATTTGGGTAATGAATACCGAGAGCATTCTGCCCCATATAGGAAGGCAGGTTGGAGACCTTTCCAAAATGCAAATCTGAGTGCACCCTCCTTGCTCGGAGCCCTTAATTATATGCTGGGAAAAGGACACGTTGCCTGGCACAGAACCCAAGTCACTCCAGCACATGCTCCCTCAGTGCCATTCCAGCTTTCAACGCCCACCTCCAAACTTTGAACTCCTAATTCCTTTGAACACTTCACGTGGTGCTGAGCCTCAAATTCTCTGCTTTTTTTTTTTTTTTTTTTTTTTTTTGGCTCATGCATACACAGGGTGAAACAAACCTTCCAAAGTTGAATCCTGGACACATCGGGTGGGTCAGTGTGATGGTTTACGCTGTCAACTGACTTGCCCATAGGGAGGGAGAAGAGGGTGCTAAGAAATAGCCGATATGTTCCGAGAGAAAGCACACCCACAAGCCCCAAATTCTGAACCTGATGAAACTGTCCTTCAATTGTATAGTGGGGAGAGGTAGGTACAACAATAGGTGTTCTCAGACAGAAAATAAAGTGATAAAATAAATTCTTTAGAGAGAAGAAAAATGACATAAAAAAGGAATCAGAAGGAAAAACAAAAAACAGAGCTGCGGAGCTGGCTCAGTGGATAAGAGCATGCACTGTTCTTGACAAGGACGCTGGGTGGCTCGCGCCTACCTGAAACTCCAGTTCCACGGCATCTGATGTGCTATTCTGAACTCTGCTGTAACAGCATTCATATGCACAGACACACATGTACAGACATAATTAAAAATAAAATCTTTGTAGAAAAAGGAATGGTGCTGGAGGACAAGTCTGTGATGATAATATAAGACATTATTTTTAACTGATTAGATAAATAAAAGATTGTTCAAACTCATGTTTTCATAACTAAATTTATGAATATGCATATGCTGTGTGTGCTAAGGATTACATGAAGTAAATGGCACCATTGAAAGAGAGGTCAGCAGGGAGTTAAGAATATTTTGTTATAAAATGGCTTAGCCACCCCTGAGCAGTGTACACTTGTTTGAAAGGAGAGGTGAATTTCCCTGTAAATGTATCTTGCAAACTCTAATGCAACCACTGAAAGGGGTTTTAAGAGAACGATAGTCGGCTCACTCACAGATGAGAGAAAATGGAATCATATAAAAAATTCAGTTAAAGCCAGGCCCATGAGTGGTGGCCCACATCTGTAACCCTGGGGATGCAAGAGGCTGAGGTAGGAAGATTGCTTTGAGTTCTTGGGCCTCCTAGTCTACACAGTGAGTTTCAGGTCAGTCTCGGCCATAGCCAAAGCCCTGTCTTTAAAAATCTTTTAAAACTGGTGCTAGCAAGGTATCTCAGTGGTTGAGACTCCGTACTACTCTTACAGAGGACCCCACATCAGTCAGCTTACAACAAACTGACCATAACTCCAGCCCCAAGGGGAATCCAACCCTAACTCTGCTGACACTTGCACTCAGGCACATGGCTTTCCAACCAGCTATAGACGTGAGGGTTGTGGTTGTATTTATTCCCTATTTGTTAATAATATCTTTGTACACTTATATAGCTATATTAAGCAGATACCCTCATTTCCTCTCCTTGTACTCTTTTACCACATAATGTCAACTGAGCTAATATGTTAACAGAATAAGCATCCAGCAGAACGTTTCCTACCAACTCAAGGAAAGAATTAGTAAGCTTTCTGTCACACGCGGGATAGTAATAGCGTGTCAAATGGGCTGATGATCTCGTCGCTGTCTTTATTTGGAGATTAATTATGGTTTAGGGTGACAGGCTCGAGTTGTCAAGTTGACAAGAGGCAGGCTTTTGGTGATTAACCTTGATCAACTTGGTTGGGTTGGGAGGCACAGCAAACAGTAGCGGCAAGCTCCTCCTGTGTTTGCCTGCAAGGGCGTTTCCAGATGCTGTCTACACTTGCGGATAATGACTGAGGGAGAAAGACCAACTTGGAATGTGAGCCTCAGGATTCAGTAGGCTGGGTGCACAGGTAGACTAAAGAGAAGAAAGGAAGCCAGCCAGAGCCTGTCAGCTCTCCTCTTCCAGAGTGAGTGAGCCATCAGATTCTCTTGTTGGGAGATTCCAGCTTCTCATTCTGAGCAACTACAGAGATCTTTCCATCCCGCAGATAGCCACTGTTAGCCCACCCTGCCTCCAACTGCGTAAGCCAACCTAATGCAGGACAGGATGTTTTAAATATGCGTGTACTGCTGAGAAATGGTTTTCCCTAGACACTGTAAAGCATTCATTTTCTTATACTCCAGGGAGCCCCTGTCTCCTATGCACTGGGATGATAAGTGGGCGGCCACACCCACCTGGTGTTTATGCATTTACATTACATTTGCATACCAAGCACTTTACTCACTAAATCAGCTTCCTAGACCTCTGTCCCTTTGGTTTATTTATAAGATTATTTTATTTTTAATTAATTCTTTTAAATTTTTTTTTATTTAACTGTAATTGCATGACTTTCTCCTTCCCTTTTATGTGTATGTGGTGCAGAGGATGAATATGTACAAGTGAGCACTGATGCCCAGAGACATCAGATACCGCTGAAGCTGGAGTTACAGCAGATGTGAACCAGTCAGCGTGGGTTCCGGAAGCTGAGCTCCAGTCTTCTTCAAGAACAGTGCCTTCTCCTGACAGCTGAGCCATCTCTCCGGCCAGCCCCCAAACCCCGGTTGTTTGAGCTTAAATGAAGTATTCTAAAATTAGCATTGTTTGCTGCACCTGGTATTTCCTCAGATTGTAAGGGGGCAACATTTCCTTTCTAGTTCAAATTTATTTTATAATTTCAGTGATTTTTCATAATTTTGTTGTTTTTCAGTACTCGGATGTTTTTCTTCAGTGAAGTCCAAGTCTCTCTCCTAGCCCCTGAGCAACTTGCAGCAGCTGGACTATGGGTGGCTTTGCTGACCGCTTTCTGGGCAGACTCATTGCTCGGTGGCCTTGCAGTGCAGCTACGTCACCTGTTCTGTGGAGAGACTCCGGGAACTCAAGTATACGATAGAGTCTGGCGCCATCAATTTCCAGCAGCAAGCCAGTGATTTACCAGCAAGAAGAGAGTGTGCGGCTTGAGGAAGAGGAAACAGCTGTTCACCCAGCTTCTGCCCTTGGTGGGGGACAGATGCTAACATGACATCAGTCAAAGGTTCCTGACCTTGGACAAGAATGGCATCCCGCTGCACAGTGGCTTGCAGTTGAATGTGAAGAAGTTACTGGAGATTGCAGAATCCCATAGCATATTTATACTGGGAAATGGTGTGGGCAGGGAGGAATAACCGCAGAAGCGTCGGTAACACGTTGCATTAACATGACCCATGGAATCTGTGAGGGAACTGGTCTCTCTACAAAACAGAGATCTGGCAGCAGCTGGCCATATAGCACTGGACAAGGCTTGGAGTGGTGAGGTTTGGCACCTTAACTAGTCAGGTGAGGACTAGCACCTTAACTAGTCATGTGAGGACTTGGTTAAGCAGTTTGAAGAGAGTGATAACGAGGGGGCTCTGTTCTGAGTCCACGGAATAAGTGTGATGGAGTAACCCACAGGAAATGCTGACTGGTGAGGCTTGATGGAAGGGCTGGGCAGAGCTCCCACTCTTGCCATCCTCCGCATATACTGCTTAGTGAAATAGTCCTGACACTCTTGACTGCCCTAAGCTACAGCTGCTTACAGTGGCTCCATGGCCACAGCTCTACCATTCATTTCCACAGCTATATTAATGGTTTCTTTGGGGAAAGAGGCCACAAAGTCATCCCCTTTGCTGCACCTACGCTTCGCCACAGCCCTTGCACTCTCTCGTGCTTTTGCCAAGTGGAGAAACTTCCCAAGGCACCTCCTATCAATGCCACTACTATCCAGATTTTTCGTGGAAGAAATTACACAGGCATCTGATGCTCTTCTTTTCATTCTTCTGTTCTGATTTGCTCCCGGGTTCCATCTCCTGTTTCGCACTTTTCTGGGCTTGGCTAAGGTGAGTTGTTTCCCCTTGAGCACCTTCCATCTCACCCACACTGTGTTTGTGCTTACACACACAGCTTTAGGATCCTTATCAGTTGTTACTTTCATACCACAGATGGCTCCACGCTTACAAGAGGCACCCTTAAGGTGTTCACCATCCATCTTTGTTGCCCAGTTCTTGATGTACACATTGGTGAACACATTTGCCCAAGCTCCAAGCTCTGCTCCTCATTCCTTATGAGACTTTGATCATCTAACAAGCACTGTGCAAGCATTTGCAAGCCTCTCACTCAGCTTTTCAATGTCTCTTTCACCTGCTTCCTGTGTATATTACAGTGTACAAGTCCCTAAGTCCTTGGAGCCATTTTGAGTCACAAATTGTCTTACATGAAAGGATGTTACCAAAAGCAGAGTATGTGCTCTATACAGTGCTTTACTCTCCATGGATCTGTCCTAATTTTAATGACAAAATAGCTGACTCCTAATGATGGATGCTGGACTGGCTTGCCCTTTATAAAGATCAAAATGGGTGGCCCAAGTAGCAGCCAGTGACCGTGATGGCATCTCTGTGGACTCCATGGAGAGGACAGGTCATGTACATTTAACTCCTAAAGCTCTTCTCAGTTACATTAAGATGTGTGCTTTGTATGTAGAGTAAAGCCATGGTGTGGCTGGGAGCGCTGGGCTACATCTCCATGACATGGGTTAAGCCTTACGAAGATGTCAAAAACAGATGTTTGGGGTAAATTTTCTATCTAGTGCTACCGTTTAAATATTCCCACATTTGAAGCATGTGAGTGAGGATTCTGGTTATTCAACAGCCAAGGCATTTCCAGGCATTCAATACCTCCTACCTTGGGCCTCAGACTTGGTGGACTCATGAAAAATCCACTCCCCTGAAGAAACGTGTGACTCAGAATCAGCAAGGATTAGATAAAATAATCATTGTCTTAGGCTACAAAATTTAGGGAGTTATTTTTATACAGCCATAGATATCTGTACCACACAAATAATAGGTAATGAGTAGCAATGATTTTACCAGAAATAACATGTCAGTGGACAGCAATCTTGAGAATCTGCTTTGAAGTTCAGAGGAAGAAAAGAAACAGAGATGAAGCAATAAAGATGTTACATAGGAAAAGGCGAGGACAGAGGGATGATGAACTTTTGCTCCCTTGGGGAGCTCCATAAAAAGAAGCAATATCAGTGAACACTAGAAAAAATACTTTCCCAGTAGGCTGATGGGCAGACTGGTCAGGACTTCTCAGCAACAATTGATCCAGAAGAGAATTGAGTGACAAATTCCAAGTGTTCACCTGAAACTGTTATTCTTGGTAAACACTGCATCCTTTAAGATAAAGGACAAAAACAAAGGCATTTTAGACATTCTCAGGCTGAGGCTGGTACAGACTTCACTATAAGACGTCTTCAAGAATAGGTTTAAACATAGACGGAAGATGTGATGGAAAGTAAGGATGAAACACAGTTGATAACATATGCTGATAAACCTGATGGAATGTCTACTTTAAAATCTCCTGTGTCATAGTAAGAGGTAAACTACAGTTCTACATAATAATAGCAAACGGTAGTGGGTATTCAGGAGATATCATGATGCATTATGCCACCTGTCATGTTTTTGTGAACAATAGAAATAAACTTTTCCATTTTTCAATAAAGTTAAATCTCTATACACTGTAGATACATATATATTTAAACTAGATACAAACATTTATAAATGGAAGCATCTATTGTTCCCAAAGCCAGACTGAAAACCAGAAATCATTATCAAGACAATAAAAAAACCGATAGAAAAAAAGAAAGAAGCAAGCAATAAAGTCAGTGAAAAAAGAATAAGTCCAATTAATATTATCATTAACATTATTCTATTCATATAACTTTAAAACCTATAATAATACCACACTTTATAACAGTTGTGAAGACATATATGAACTAAAAATATACAAGAACATACCTGGAGATGACTTTTTTGTTTTGTTTTGTTTTTTGAGACAAAGTTTCACTATGTACCCTTGGCTCTCCTGGACTCACACTGTAGACCAGGCTGGCCTCTACCTCCCTAACTGCTGGGATTAAAGGCATGTGCCACCATGCTGGCTTGGAAAGGATTCTTAAACTGATGATTGCACTTGACCACTGTGGAAATAAGAGTGTCCTGGTGGTAGCAACTGGTATGCAGATAGTCTCGGTTTCCAACATGGCAAAAGAAAGCAAAGCAAGTCTTCTTCTCTACCCTCCTATACTAACCCCAACTGCAGGAGACAGAGTCTGGGTATTGGTATTTCACAGGTACAATGGCACAGACATCAGACAGGAATGCCAGCCTATGGATCTCAGAACTGCTCCTGCGCTAATGGTTGGACTTAAAACTGCAAACTTGGTTTGCAAACATTCCTCCTCCCCCCCTTTTTTTTTTCTAGAAACTCTCAAGTTGACTACAGAAATATGAGTCAGGTTCACAGGCTTCTGAGCCAGAGAAACACCAGAGCCAAGATAAACATGTCACAGAAAACACATGGGAATCATAGGCTGACTGCAGGAGCTGGCATCCTACTAGGCCTACCACACAGACTGGCTGACAATCGGTAGGTCAACTAACTTCCTCAAGAGTGTCTTGTTGTTGTTGTTGTTGTTGTTGTTGTTGTTGTTGTTGTTGTTGTTGTTGTTGTAATTCTTCTAAATTTTTAAAGTTTTATTACTTTAATTATCTGTATGGGTTTGTGTGTATGCACATGAATGCAAGTGCCCACAGAGGTCAGAAAGTGTCATATTCCTGTGAAGCTGGGGTTACAGGCAGTTGTAAGCCACCTAGTGCGGGTGCTGAGACTCAAACTCAGGTCTTCAGGAAGAGCAGCATGTGCTCCTAACCACCGAGCCATCTCTCCAGGCCTGGAATAATCCTTTGAAAACTTAAACACCTCCACGGATATGCCATAGAAATGCCACTTAGAACGCCAAGTATGCATTATTCGTGTGCCCATCCCCACAGAAATACTTTCAGAAATCAACATGCCTCATTCTGCTCCTGGCTAAATCACTCGGTAGCACGCAGCAGCCTAACAGTACAGTTAAGCACACATTGTGGGGAACGTTCCCTTCACAGCCAGACCTACATCCCAGAATTGTTAGAAATCAGACATAGCAGAGAAGGTACGCATGTTTGAAAGGCCTGAGTGAACCACTTCTGGTTTCTCTGGGTCCCCTGGAAGAACTCACCATCCGCTGACTGCTGAGCTCTCTATGTCTCCAACCCTGAATCCGACTGGCCCTGTCCCTCCTTCCTTCCACACCTGAGCTCACAGCCTCCTCTGCTTGAAGCCTCCCTCCTACCACGAGGCAGAATGTAAGCTTCCAAAGGTTATTGTCTACACCTGCCTTTTAGGATCGTTGGCTTTATACCAGCAATGTGTGCAGTGGCTGCCAAGCTAGTCCAGAGGGCTTGGAGGATGGGTGCTGCGGCAGATTCATTTCCGTATTGCCTATGGCATTTAGCAGAGGAGCCTGCACATAGAAGCTATAGACAGTCACATTATTTTATGGATACGATTCTGCTCTAATGCCCAACGCATACAACTAGTTGTTCCCCATTTCATCCCCTGGAACTCGGGCTGAGCAATAACTTCCAATTCTGTTCACAGGCCAAATATCCCAAAGTTCTATGCAAAAACTTCCCCTAAGTCCCTCAAAAATCAAACAATATGGAGGTATAACTCACTGATAAAGTCTGCTCTTACCATGAACAAGGGCATAGGTTCAACCACCCCACACTAAATACAACAACAACAAAAATCTAAGTAGCTTCTCTTTCAAGGGAAGGGATAAACAAAAAATTATTAGACTGAAACCTTGAGGGGACATGAAAAGCCAAAGCGCTAACTCTGGCACTCACAGAGGTCATTTGTTAATGGTCTAGGGTAAAAGGCGGGGTCACAGCTCTCAAACTTTTCTATTAAACAAAAGTCGCTCTCCTTCTCCCAGCAACTATCAATGACCAATAGCCCCTCAGCTAGGGGTGGGAACTTGTGCCCACCTCCCTGCTCCATGCTGTGATTTTGTCAGGCTTGCCCTTGTGCACATATTGTGGCTGCTGCCACAGCTGCGGAGTTCACATGTGCAGCTGTCCCATTGTATCTGGAAAGCATTGTTTCCTGGTAATCACCACCAACCCCCGGTCTTCACAGTTTCTTTTTACGCATGGAGTTGATCACATACCTAAGAGTATATGAGCATCACTAGTGGGTCTCCGTGTGTATGTGTGTGTGTGTGTGTGTGTGTGTGTGTATGTGTGTGTGTATGTGTGTGTCTATGTGCCTGGATGTTTTTTTTAAAAGGACATGAAGCTGGTGAGATGGCTCAGAGGTTAAGAGTATTGGCTGTTCTTTGAGAGGTCAGTTCCCAGCAAACACATGGTGGCTCAAGACCATCTGAAAAGGGAACTGATGCCTCTTCTGGAATGCAGGTATACATGCAGGCAGAGCACTCTTACATTTAAAAATTTTTAAAAAGAAAAGCTAGATAATTAAAAAAAGAAGAAGAACACAAAATTGGGTAGGTGTGGAAGTGGGCATATGTCTGGAAGGAGATGGGGACAGGGAAGATAATTTTAAAATACACTGAGTACTCTCAAAGAACTAATAAAAATATTTTTGTTTAAAATTATTTATACAGTATATTTTTATCATATTTATTCCCTTCCTCCAACTCCTCCTAGATCTTCCCCACCTCCTATCCACCCAACTTCATGTTCTTAATATCTTTTCTCTCTAAAAGAAAAAAGAAAACCAAAACAAATAAAGGAGACAAAAATACAAGGAAAAAAAAAACACAAGAAAAGCAAACAAACAAGCACAGTAATCCCGACTAGTTCTAGATATGGGTTCTGCCCTCAAGTGTGATTGATAAACCTAGTGTCACTCCATTGAAGAAAATTGACTTTCTTTTCCCCATTTCCCCACAGCTTCCTGATGTAAGGTGGGACTTGGTGCCAACTTTTTCATCTATGCTAGAATTCTGTCTGGTTTGAACTTGTGCAAGACTTATGTCTGGCCTCAAGCTTCCTCATAACTTAAGATGTTGCTTTACTCGGGAATAGAAAATTAACGCTCCACTCCACGGAGATCACCTAGGAGGCCAGGAAGCAGTGCAGATCGATGGTTACCACTTGATCTTCCTGGAGCCTTTGTGATGGATGGTCTTGGCACTGTGAAGGACTGGGGTCCGTGGAAAGAAACTCGGCAACACTGATGACCTTGCATTTGACTTTGATCAATGGGAAGAAAGAATACACTTTTGGGTAGGAACAATGGTACATGGTGTCCAAGAAAGATTATATATAATTTTTTAAAAAGGAGGCTCCCTGTCCCTACATCTGAAAGCATTCCTCTATTCACATGCCATACAATCAGAATTCCAGGACTCGGGTGGGCTTGCAATGCTAGTTAGAATTTAGAGTGAGAAGGAAAGCAGGGATGAGGGTGGGAGATCGAGATTGCCAACTAACAGCTGGATACAGAGAGAAACTGCACAGAGCAGATACTGGCCTCTGACAGCGTTGGAAAAGCCAGGGTCCCTCTTAAAGTGGGTGTTACCAGTACAGACTAGAGGCCCACAGCAAGGTTGCCCCCAACCGTGCAACAGTAGGTTTATTATGAATGTGGCACGTTGCTGATGTGGGCATCAGCAGGCAGCAGCTCTAAGTGGATGTTGCTCCAGCAATGAGAAGATAGGGCTCATCGTGGCATACTTTATTGTTGTTATTGTTGCCGCTGTTAGAATAATAGTGGGGAAAGCCTGTGGTCCTCCTAGCTGCCAGCTTCCATAGAAAGAAGCTGCCCCTAGGCACACTCATTTCATTCCAGTTCCCAAGTACAGAGACATAAGGCATCAGCATAGGGAACCTGCAGGCTGCAGGGATGCCAGCATAGTGGCCTGGCTGGCCATCTTCCTGAGCAGACCTACCCTTCATGTTACCTTGCCAGAAGGCTTAGATGCTTTAGGGGAGACCTCTTAGAATATTCTAATCTCTGGTCTTGTGAGAGCTGTTGAAGACAGGAACTGCTTTCAAGGAGTTACTTTGGGCACAATGCAAATGATTTTACAGATAGGGAAAGTGAGGCTCAGAACAAGCCACTTCCTGCCTAGTAATAGCAGTGGTCACCTCTTGGCTAGAGTACAATGTTCTTTATTGTTTAGTCTTTGAGACAACATCTTTCTATATAGTCCTGCTGATTGATATTCATTATGCAACCCAGGCTGATCTTAATCTCATGGCAATCCTCCTGCCTTGGTCTCCCTGAATGCCAGGATTACAGGCATGAACTGTATACAGCACCAGGTGAGCAGTGTGATGTTCCTAAGCACATTGCCTCTGATAGCATCAAGATTTTGGTGAGCCCTCCGAGCAAGAAGGGAGGTATTTTGGAAACAGCAAGAGTTGCCCAATGCTAAATCAGAGCTTGTGACTGTGCACTGGTTCTGCAATCACACAGAATGCAGTGGGAAAGAATTAGTCAAGTGATATGATCATTCCTATGGAAGACCAGAGGCAGGTGAGAGGGTTGCCGGAACTCCAGTCCTCTGGGAGGCATCCTGATGGAGCACCAAGCCTGACCTCCCAGCCTGGGCTCCCTGGCACTTGTTCTAGGCCAAAGACACTCAAGGGGATGCTCTAGTGCCACTTATGCAGCCTGGTCCTCCAAAAGCGTGGGGTGGGGGGACAGGGATGTTCTTATGGATCACCTGCTACCTCTGTATTACTCCAGAGAACTTTTGAACCTTCAGAACTTTGCCTTTGCTCAACAAGACTGGATACACAGACTAGCCAGAGTTTTAGATCTGCTGCCACCTGGTGGTGGGAATCGCCTTTCACAGGAATCGGAACTTTGCAAGGCTGGCTTCAGCCTCAGAGTCAAAGGAAAGGCCTCACCTGCGGCCTTGAGTGCCTTTTTAAAAAAGCTTTTTTACTGACACACACAGGAAAAAGAGACCTGAATGTGCATTGTCTTGAGCCAAACACACCCAGTGTTCCACCTCACTCAAGGTGACAGCGAGAGGAACAATTGAAATAGCATCATAAAAGATGAGTTCTTTAATGAAGGAACCACATAGACTTGTTTAAAGCTCTGTTCTCTCTTCAAGTCTTGGATATGTTTCTCTGATGGTGAAGTGGGCGTCAGAGCCTAGCTGGGTTGGGCTGGGATAGGATGCTCCGATTTGGGGTACAGTGTACGCAAGCACCACAGCAGCGAGAGAGATGTTACGAGTTTCTCATCTGCCAAAATTTGAGTTACTTTCACCAGATGTACTAAAACTTGTTTAGATTTAACAAAATGTTAAGACAGCTCTTAAAATTATGTTGGGGAGGGGAGGAATTTCTTCAGTTTTGATATGTCTTTTCTTACCTTTTGGTAAGAAAAAGAAACATCCTTCTCAATTTTGTTATTTATTATCAAGATAACTGTTTGCTGTAGCATATGGTGTGATCTGATGTGCACAGCTTTATGCCAGGAAGCTCCACTCCTAGTGAGAAGCCATGCCAGCAATTGACTGGATGGGGCCCGTAGTGGCAGGTTTTCATCTTCCATGTGATCCTGGTTTTACAGATATAATAGTTACTACTGACAGTGGGAAATGGCATGGGAAAGAGGGATAAATAGAGACTCATAGTTTATATCATAATTACACATTGGTCATTTCATATTCTAAAAAGATATCTAAACACATACATTATAAATAACTTTGCATGCATACAGTACTAAAAGTTTATTTGTTGGAGATTGGTGTGCTGCTGTGCATTAAGATGCTAAATTACTGGCCCCCCAGACCTGGTTGCAAGTGAGATGAGTACATCCTCATGGACACCAGTCTTTGCTGTGTATACTTTACTCTACCTACTTTAAAGTTAATTGGTTAATAAAGTTGCTGACGCCTGTGACTGGGCAGAAGAGAAGTAGGCAGAGTTTAGGTTCCTGGGCTTAAAGTCACAGAAGGACTTCAAGGCTTAGAGGAGGGAAAAGAAGCAGAAGATGTTGCAGGGGGAGAAGAAGCTGGAGAGAAGAAAGTCTCCATAGGGCAGTATGGACCATGAACATGTAGCCATGAGACCTGTGCCTTGATGGAACAGAAGCAGCCCAGGCAGAAACAGTTATAGCAAGTAACTTGGGGTGTACAGCTGGGCAATATCAAAATAGCTTAGAGGGTTGACACCTGCACAGTTATAGTACCTTAAAGCTTTTATAATTCTAGAGGGTCTCTGTATCAGTTATTTGGGAAGTAGCTGAGGTTCAGAAGCCCTCCAGAGTCTAATATCCATTTCAGAACATTTATTTGTTCTTAGGCAACCTTTGACCTATATGGTCCCTTATGACAGATGTGAGGCTGAGTATCATTGGCAATTGGGAACTCCTAAGTGGTGGTGGTGGGGATATTAATGAGAAAGAAGTGTAGGAGGAAGTAAAGAAGCAAGAACATGAATTTACTCTGGGGGAAGAATTGACTACCAGACTAGAAGAAGATTAAACTTTAGAATGTTTAACTGGGATGTTGTGTTTCTGTTTTCCCAGATTGCCAGCTTTCTGAATAAAACTCAATTAAAAGGCTGTCTCTGTTCACTGGTATGAACTTTGGCATTCCAATAACATGTAGGTAAAGGAAGACTACGGGGTTCTGTAACCATGCTGGTGAGGAAGACATTCTACAAAGAGAGACACCTGTGCCTCTCCCTTTGACTATGGAACTATGGCAACAAATGAATTCCCCTCCCCCAAAGAGTCTCCTGTTACTAGAAGGAAAAGGCTAAAGCCTGGTGCCAGCCAGGCAGAGAAAGACCTTGTTTCCCAGGAAGAGATTTCACACCTTTCTGACAACTTGTTAGAATATCTTGTAGATGAGACTACAGTCCAGACAATGTGGTTTTGGTGGGCAGCACCACATCCAGACCAGGATTATTTCACTATGCATATCATTTGCATTCTATTTAAACCTAAATATCTCTCTCTCTCTCTCTCTCTCTCTCTCTCTCTCTCTCTCTCTCTCT
>OU015755.1:31178136-31193831 GCA_907169655.1 Acomys percivali | reverse complement strand
GTGCGCATGTGTGACCATGTGTATGCACACATGCTATGGTATTTGTGTGGTAGTTAGAGGACACTTCTTGGTGTCACGTCTCTCTTTCTGCCATGTAGATCTCAAGGCTGGAACTCAAGTTCAAGGCTTGGCAGCAAGCACTTAACCACTGAACCATCTCACTGGCCCACAACCTGAATCTATTTACTAAATAAACATATGCCATTTGTACCTGTTCCTTCACCTATCTATTACAAAAACATGGAGCACCTGTTTCGTGCCAACAATTCTAAACTCCACGGATGTGGTACTAACAATACCAGACAAACACCTCTCACCCCCTTCGTTAAACAGATAGAGGGGATTTATGTTGAGTGGTGTGAGGGCTGATCTTGGTTGCCAATTTCGCTGCATCTGGAATCAATTAAAACCAGGGATGCTCGGCATTTTAGTAATGAGATTATTTGAGGTGGAAAGATCTATCCTAAATCTGGGCCACATCTTCTAGTGGCAGCCCACATCAAAGGACAGGGAAGAAGGAAGCTTTGCTTTTTCCCTGTTTGCTCTACTGTCACCGGCGAATTCATCGGCCCTATTTCTGTAGCTGGTGGCCCACCATAGACTGAAGACCAGCAGCTGTCCAGGAATCCTTCACTATTTGTTAAGTAAACATTGGGCATCTATTTCATGCCAACACTTCCTAACTCTGGGGAGGTGGTACTAAAGATACCAGGAAAACCCTCTCACCCCTGCGTTAGACTCCAGCACTAGGCTGGGGCTTCTGAGACATCCAGACTACAGGACTGAGTAACTACTGGATTCTCAGTCTTTCTGTCATGGGACAGCCATTAGACTGTTAGACTGTTAGCCATTAATCCAGGTTAAATTACCTGGACGAGTCCTGTCAGTGGCTCTAGTAATTCCTTTGTTAACAATTTTATCCTTTTTGCTTTGTTAGAGAACTCTATTAACACAGATGCCTGGAAAACTCTTTAGTCACTTCAAAGACCATTCCATTTCCTCTTCCGTCTAACAAAGTCCTGGTCAATTGTTCCATCATTGCAGAAAAAATAAAATCACATGGTTCTGGATCAATCCTGGGTGCAAAGGCAGTCTATTCTTGTATACGTGGCTGCCCAAGCCATGCAGAAAATAGCTCATCAGAATCCTCCATGACGGCCACTTCCTCCTGTTAATGAAAAGAAGCTGGATGGGACCAGTTATTTCCCTGACGTCTCTAACACCCAACTTGTAATAATGATGTTTACTGAAGCCCAGACGTCTAAAATTAAACCTCTCATTTAAAAAAATTTTTACACATCATCACTTAATCCATTAAAAACTAGCTGCAACTGTGGGCAACATATGCTACTCAGGAAGCCACAGATGGAGAAGGTTCAGAAAGGACTGAGGGGGGAGGGGGAGGGCCTGCCACAGAGGGGAGGGTTGAGGCTGGCTCCTCTGAGCAGGGTTTGTGGATGATTCACACCTGCTGGCATTTGCGCCCCAAGCCCCGCATCCTGCACAAACAAAGGAGTGAAAACCCAAGAGCTTCCTTCTCCCACCTGCAAGTCTGGCATCGTAGCTGTCTGCCAAGCCAAGTATAAATACTTAGTGTGGCCAAGTAACATTAGATAGCTAGCTGTGGTGGTTATCTGGTTTAAAAAAGGCCAGCCCTCTTGGAACTAAAGCTCTGCCTTTGGTGGCTAACTGCTTTTCTAGGACTCTGAGCATTTGTCCGGTTGTGTCACTCACTTAGGTGAGTTGTGTGGCATTTTTCTGCACAGAATCCTGTCTCATCAATCAGGCCATCCCCTGACCTGTCACAAAGTTCATCCACTACAAGTCGCCCTCTGATTGGACAGCCTATGTTCACCATTCCTACCACCTCCAAGCTCTGAACCGGTTCTATGGGATCTCTTCATCAGTTTGGTGATGTGTGGTGTTGTACAGTAACTGCTGAACGGCATGGTAAAAGTGGCTTCTCAGACATCAAGTCTGACTTCCAGATCACACATTCTGTGAAATGTCACTTAAATGATCTAGTTTTTCCTAGCTCATTTTCTCAAGTCCTCAATAATGAGGCACCCACAAAAACTTTAAAGAAAACTTCCTCTGTTTCTGGTACCGTATGGGTATGTAAATGCCCAAAATATGGATTGGTAAAGTAGGTAAGCAAGGCACCTGATAGCCCACTGATGTTCATCACAACTCACCACAATAAAAAGAAATAACTCTTCAGTGACAGCTATGGAGCTCCAAGGGTAGTACAATGTCACCTCTCTCCTGCATCATTACTCCCTCCTAAATAAATTAGAGTTAAGCCGAAATGGGTGTGAGGTGGGAGACTGAACAGAAAATAGATTCACTGTAGAGAGCTCAGCGAAACTCTCGCAGGGAGTAGCCCTGTTTTATTCTGAGCTCAGAGTTCTGAAATCTTCACAGTGATTCTCTTTTGAATATGATGGAAAGAACAAATGGTCCTGCAGCTACCTAAGAAAGACCCTTTCCCTCAGGCACCTTTCTTTGAGCCGTTTTACTGTCGTCTTTTTTCCCTCTCAAGATGTAACTGAACCCAGATGGAAGCAATGGAAGGGTCATAGGCCTTGCTCATCACACATCGGTCACAGACGGTCCACATGGCCCGCTACTTACAAGCTCCTTGTGTGGGGACTCCAGTCAGGGTTTAGAGAAAAGCCTATGTGGTACTGAAGTGAGGCGTTTTCACTTTGTAACAAAACATCCCCCCAAGATCTCTCCAAGCTGGAGTCACTGTCAGGAGAGAAATGAAGCATCCAAGTCCTGCCTGACCATTTTCCCCACTGGCCTCAGAGAACAGATGAAATATAACTTTCATTTTCTAAAAGTTGGTGACAATACTGAGAGTTTCGCATCAGGTAAATGAAAAGTTTTCACACATTTCTGTTGTGAAATCATGGAAGCCACAAGTCTCCATTCATCTTGAAATGCCTGAGACTATAACCCAGGTATTCGTGGAAAATCGTTCCTTGTAATAATATGCTTTTCTTTCAGCCTATATAGAAGGAATGAAGGGAGCTCATCCACAATCCATTGTATAAGCAAGGTTCTAGGTTAGTGAGTGTTCTGGCTTTATTATAACTGCAGACTCCAGCTTCCCAGTACAGCTCAATGTTTCCCAGACAAGAGTTCCAGGAGAAGGTGGAGTCATTGGCTGTTTAGAGGTAAATGGCCATGTCTGAATTTGGGGGCAGACCAAATGGAGGAAACTTCATTAAAGAGTGTATTTTCTTCCTCAGAATTTGTTTTATTGGGCAATAATATGTGTTTATTTTAAAGTGGAAAGTACAAAAGAGCAATGAACCAAAACAAAATCTACAAGTTCTACCCAATCTGTCATCCAAAAAAAAAACTCTACTGATAGTTTGGTGGTAAAATTTTGGAATTATTATCAGTGCAAAATGTGTGTGTGTGTGTGTGTGTGTGTGTGTGTGTGTGTGTGTGTCTGTCTATCTGTCTGTCTGTCTTGTGTATTTATTCCCAAAACTAGTGTTTTGTAACTTTCTTTTTGGCTCTCAATCAAGTAATTTGCTCCATACATTTTCATCACACTAAAAAATGTTATAATGCATCATTTTTCCTCTAGTAGTAAATATATATTTGATTTTGTTGCCAGATGCATTAGATCTTCTTCACACTAACTTTCTCACATAAGCCATTTTTGGATTATAGGAAATTACTGTTTGTATGCATGTATATGGTGTGTGAATATATATTCGCTTGTGTGTGTGTGTCTGTGTGTGTGTGTTATGGTATGTGTGTATGGTGTGTGTGTGTGTGTATGTTTGTGTGGTATGTGTGTGGTGTGTGGTGTGTGTGTGTAAATCAGTCACCTTACTGTATTTGTGTTAGTTCCATTATGGCTTTAGTTAACTACTTTGGGTTTTCCACACTAAGAGTCATCTTAGCTAGAAATAAAGATAATTTTGTGTGTTTAAAATCATCATTTAGCTGGGCACAGTGGCACATGCCCTTAATCCCAGCACTGGAAGAGGCAAAGACAGGTGGATCTCTGTGAGTTCAAGGCTAGCCTAGTCTACAAAGCAAATCCAGGCTGGCCAAGGCTACACAGAGAAACCCTGTCTCAAAAACCAACATCAAAAATCATCATTTATCAGATCTGGCCAATAGACAGGACATTCTCTACAGTTGAGTGGAGAGTGGGGTATGACTTTCACACGTACTCTGGTGCCGCATATTTGACCATGTCCCCTGAATGGGGAGACCTGGTGGCACTCAGAGGAAGGATAGCAGGCTACCAAGAAGAGACTTGATACCCTTTGAGCATATACAGGGAGAGGAAGTCCCCCTCAGTCACAGTCATAGAGGAGGGGAGTAAGGGAAAAATGGGAGGGAGGGAAGAATGGGAGGTTACAAGGGATGGGATAACCATTGAGATGTAACAAGAATAAATTAATAATTTAAAAAATTTAAATCATCATTTATATTTTCTTTTCCTTTGGGGCCCCATGACAAAGCAAACTGTGTGTTAGGGCTGTGACACAGCAGTAAACTAGAAAACTTCTGTGCCTTGTTCCCACTGAACCTTTATCATCCTATATACATAATGAGTAGATGTCTATAGGAAGTATTCAATGAGTATATGAATAGATGGTTTCTTTTTCTTGCTAATGTTATTCTATACAGCAGTTTAGCATATTGAAATGAATGAATGAATGCTATCACTTACAAATCACATTATAATTGAGATGAATGAGAACAAATTAATGCATTTAATGAGAGAACACCGGTGGTGGGTGGGGGAACAGCAACTAAAGTTAACATATACTGACTGCTGCATGCAGAGGTGATGGTGTTTGTTTGTTTTGTTGTTGTGGTTGTTTTTCTGAAACATGCATTATTCCCAAGGTCAGCAGGACATGATTTTAAAAATTGTTATGGTTGTTTTTTTGTGGCTTGGAAATTCATATGGGACCCATCTAGGTGGTTCTGGCTCAAGGTTTCCTATTAAGTCACACACAAAATGCTACTGGCTAAGGCTGATAACATCAAACAGATGGCTCTAAACAGCTCTTAAATTCTATGGCACTCTGTGACACCTCGAATAGTCATGGGATTTCCGAATTATGAGTCCCTTGAGAGAGATGCTTCTCCCTGCACAGAGCCTGCCTGGAGAACATGGTGTGTGCCCATCAGCCTTGAGACACAGATGGGCTTTATTGCTGTTTCTCTGCTGTCCTCTTGTGGTCATCTCTCATATTGTTGCAGTTCTAAGAAAATGTTTAAAAAGTCACCAGTTATTTGCAGAAAAACCTAAGTATAGCCCGAAGGGCAGAGTTTTGAAAAGTGTTTATTAGGAGCAATGTGAGATACATAGTCATTAAGCCTTGGAAAAGTTTAGTCTTACTAGAGTAAAATACTCAGCCCCCAAACTATGGCAGAGAGATAGATCAGAAGTCTAATTCTACTCACTACACATATCACCTTCACCGCCGCCACCACCACCACCATCACTGTCTCTATTGTTGCCACCATCACCATCACCACAATCTCTTCTTCCATAACCACAGACATCATCATCAGTGCTCCGTCACCACCATCACCACCCTCATTTTTCCATACCACCACCATCATCACTATTACTGCCCCCATCTCACCATTACCATCATCAGTATGATCACCACCATCACACAAGACACCATCATCATCACTATTATGAATACTTCCCTTTTTTGTTTGTTTGATTTTTTTTTTCTTTGAGACAGGGTTTCTGTGTCGCCCTGGTTGTCCTAGAACTCACTCTGTAAACCCAGCTGGCCTCAAACTCACAGAGATCTGCCTGCCACTGCCTCTGCTTCTTGAGTGATGGAATTAACGGTGTGTGCCACCACCACGCAGATTTTTTTGTGAATACTCCCATTCCTATGATCACCATCAGCTCCTCAATCACCACTGTCCACCATCTTCACTGCCACTCTCATCATGACTACTGCAAACACCACCCCAAATTTGGAGCTGCCAAACAATGTGAACTTTTATATTAGGAGTTAATAGAAGCAACAGTGAATGGATCAGATTAGCTATAGAACTAACATTTATGCAGGAGTTTTTACTTGGCTAAAAGCTTCCACAGATATTTTATTTCCAAAGCCCCACAACAGTTCTAAGAGACAAAGCAAGTAGTACTCCCACTGTTTTATTTACTTTGCTTTTGAGATTTTTTTTCATACAAAGTAATACAAAAGAGAATAAAACAAACTTTCACATACCTGCCACCTAGAAATGACAAGTGATAATATTTTGTCATATATAGCTCAGTTCTTGAAAAGAAGAAAGTAACATTCTACTTTGAAGTGGAAGTGTCCTTTGCAGTCCTCCCTGCTCCCATTTCTCATCCTCCATCCTAGTGACAAGTTTCCATTTGAGACCATTATATAAAGTCTGTGTTTTTATAATTTTAATGTGTATTTCTATGTACACACAAGCATATCTTTTCTTGCAAGAATACAGTTTTATTCATGCTTTTAGTGAGAAATAAGGGGTATCGCACTGGAATGCTGCAATGTTTTTCCGTTCTTCAATGTGCTTTCAATAGCACTTCATATAGCTGTGTGGGAAGCAGTCCATTCATTTCCAACCATAATGAAGTATTCCCACGTGTAAGTCATTTACAGTTTGTTTATCTGATCCCCTCCTGATGGGCATTTGGCTCATGCCCAATGTTTCGTTCCATGCACTGTGCTGCGATGAACATCATCACGCATGGCCCTTAATATCACATTTACTTACAAATGAGGAAACTGAGGCTCAGAAAGGAGAGACTGTGTGATTTTCACATCCTCGCACAGCTCTCAGACAGCTCCCATGTGACAGTCAAAGCTGGATCATTATTAAACTTCTCCATCCTCCAAGCATATTTGTGCAGGTCAATATTTCATAAAGGAGACAAGACGGAGCAATGATAATTAAGCCATGCTGTGAGATACCCATATTTGATACAATAGTGATTCTGAGTAGAATATAATTAAATTTTAAAGCAACATACATTGAGATATTTGGATGGTATCTATTCAGGACCACTGGTCATGAGCTGAGCTGTGTTTGTGTCAAAAATACATATATTTCAAGAGACCATGTGGGACCATAGGGAGAAGAGAGTCATCTGCAAGCCATAGAGAGGGGCCCCAGGTTCCTGGTCTCCAGAAATGTAAGGATGTGCATTAGTGGGTTTTGTTGTGTATGCAGGTGCATGTGCGCATGTGCACATGTGGAGCTCAGAAGACAGCATTCGTGATCAGTCCTCAGCTCTCATTGGCCTAGAGCTCACCAAGATAGCTAGGCTAGTTGATCAGCTCTGGGCACATTAAGTGCACAGACCCTTTATGTGACTTCTAAGGTTCCAAACTGGGTCTTCATGCTTGTTCATGAAGTGTTTGTAATCACTTTACCCACTGAACTATGGCCCCAGCACTGGGTCCCTATTTCTCAATTCTTTTAACATCTGCCTGACAGGAGTTTTCTATCCAAGGCTTAAAGGTAGCCATCTCAGTGGCACAAAGCTTAGAAAGGACAGAGCTGACTGTCCCAGCTCCAGTGACCACCCTAGACTTTCTTCATCTGATGACATCAGGAGTGGCTGCAGCTAATCTTACTTTTTAGAAAGATAGGTAAGTATTTTCCTCACCTTACATTTCCTAGCTACATGGCCCCAGGAGGTTGACTGAATTAACTGTGCTGTGTTCCTCCTCTATAAAAAAAATCTTTTTTAATTAAAAAATAAAAAAAGGAATGTTTAGATTCTACGTTATTAGCTGTTTGAGTAGATGCTGCATGCAAATCAGTAGAACTAGGGTTGGTACAGAGCACGGACTGGTTCTGATTTTCCCAGTTATTAAAATTACCGTTACCCCAAATCCTCAGTAAAAATAAGATCATCATATCATTTATACTTTCTCCTATCTTCCCTTGTCCTTTAAGTCTCTATTTTTGCTATATTTAAATTATTAAGATTTATAAAATGTATTCTTAGTATATTTCCCATTGTTGTCTGTGGAAATTAGTAGATAAAATGCTTACTTGCCCACCATCCGCCCTTTTCTTATTGGCTTACAGTCATAGACTTGGTGATGGGTTTCATACAGACATTGTTATTTAATTATGTCACATGCTAAGATCATATTCATCCCTATGCATTCTTCCCTGCCCTGCATGAGCCTTCTTCTTTTCCCCAGATAGTATCACTTCCAATTATATGTCATAATACATAACTGGTGTATATATTTTTTTCCAGGATGTTTCCACTTTGCATATAATGGCTTACTCTGATTCAATAGAGTTTTTCTGGGGGAAGTTCATTGAAGAATGTTTTATGTGTGTTCTATCCCTTGAATTTCTTCAAATGCTAGGTCGACACCCATAGCTTTTGCATGTCAACGACAAGATTTTTGGTCTGTGGGTCTGGGCTGGTGGTGCATGCCTATAATCCCAGTACTCAGGAGGAAGAGGCAGGAGGATCATGGTAAGTTCAAAGCCAGTCTGATCTACCTATAGAGTTCAAGGACAACCAGGAACATGGAGAGACTGTCTAATAAATCTGAAGGAAACAATTTCAGGTCTGTACTAGGTTGAGCTTCTCTTAGAAAGCACTCTAGGGTTTTCTCCCAGGAAGTGTCTGAGAACTGAGTTCCCACAGTGTTCTTCAGAAGATGACTCCTTTCTCATTTTTTGTTGATCATTTCTTCCTCATTTCCTGAAGGCCAGCAGCTTCACTCTGTCTGTGTCACTGTTTCCTAAAGTACAAAATGCCTGTAGAAACCAAGGATTGGCATCTGTGCCTTTATTAAAGCTTGTTCTGTTTACTTTAGGAACAGCAGTTATCTGCACGACGGACAGATAGCCTTCGTGGTACAGAGATCTCTGCTCCTTTCCTGCTCCATTCTGGGAAGTCTCCTGGGGCTTCCTTGTTGTCCTTCCTCTGACCAGTGGCTTCTCCTTTGGTGTCTTCAAATTGACTATAATTTCTACAAGGAAGTCTGCGTCTTTTGCTACACAACTGGGATTCAAAGGCTCCTTTTAAAAAACAAAACAAGAATGGGAGGATACAAGGGATGGGATAACCATTGAGATGTAATATGAATAAATTAATTTTTAAAATCTTGAGGAAAAAAATAAAAAACAAAACAATACAACAAGAAGATTTCTCATTTTATGTGTATGAGTGTTTTGCCTGCATGTATGTCTGTGTAGTGTGTGTATGCCTGGTACCCATGGAGGTCAGAAGAACAGATCCCTTGGAACTGAAGTTACAGATGGTCGTGAGCCACCATGTGGGTACTGGGAATTGAGCCCAGGTCTCTACAAGAGCAACAGGTGCTCTCTAGCTGCTGAATGAGAGAAATAAATTACTAGACTCCATAGTATCTGTCATACATGCCTCCAATACAACAACAGATCTCAGATCAGACTGCCTCGCAGAGCCTTGCTTACCTATGTTCTAGGAGAGAGATGGTCTGTGGGAAATGGCAGCCAGGTCTCTAGACTAGAGCAGGTAACCTTAAGCCTCACACAGTGAGTGCAAAGTGTGATAAGTGAGAATGAGGCTGTAGGTTTGATTCTTCAAGACATCAACCCATCCTATCCCACTCCCAATACTGGCCACGTTGTTTAGAATTGTTGATTGCAATAAACTATCTGACTATTGGTAGGACTACTAATTTAGGGTTGCTGTGAACAGAAAAATGCACACCTGTTTGACTTTGTAAACATTTACTTATTTATTTAGTTGGTGGGAGGGAGCTAACCCATGTGTCTAGGACACATATGTGGAGATGAGTAAACAATTTGTGGGAGTCTGTTCCATGGACCAAACTCAGGACATCCTCCTTGGCACCAAGCCCTTTGCCTGCTGAGCCATCTTGTTGGCCCAAAACAAAATTTAAAATGTCTTAGAATGGGGAAAATAAGTCTCTAATGTGCCCCAATGTTCCCTCATCTTCATTTCCAACTCACCTGCTTCATTCAAGTTGAGCTGTTACCTGCTCTCTGTACACACACGATGCCTCGTGTCTACAGCTCTGGCCAGAATCTCACAGTTTTCAGGTATGAATCACTGCATCACCACCACCTCCTCTTCCGTGGCTCCTTGTGTGTTGTACTGTTTCTCCATTTGCATCCATTGACCAATCATTCCTTTCATGAGCGCCTGTGACACAACATGTAAGACTACACCCTACTGTGATGATTTGCTTTTGAGTTCTGTTATATGTTCACAATCATTTCTTCTCTTTTTGTTTGGTTGATATTTTCAGAAGTCTTTTCATCTTCTTATTTTCAACATGCCTGTAGGGGGTGGCTTATTTCTTTATTTAATCCTTCTCTCATATATTGCATTCTAACTGCAGTTTTCTCTCTCTCCTCTCCTCCCAGTCCCCCACCCACTCACCTCCCCTCTTCCTCAGATCCATTCTTCTTCCATGTCCCTTTAGAAAAAGAGTGGACCTCCCAGGGATATCAGCCAAAGACTAAGCACAAACTCTCTCATCAAAGCTGGATGAGGCAACCCAGTAGGAGGAAAAGGGTCCCAAAAGTAGACAAAAGAGTCAGAGACAGTCCCCACTCCCACTGTTAGGAGTCCCACAAGAACACCAAGATACCAAATCACAACATATATTCAGAGAACCTAGGTCGGACCCATACAGGTCCCATAATCGTCACGTCAGTCTTTGAGCCCCTATGAATCCCAGCTAATAAATTCTGTCCTTACTCCCTCTGGCCCCTATAATCAATCCTTCATCTCCTTCTTCTATGAGGTTTCCCCCAAGCTCTGTCTAATGTTTGGCTGGGGGTCTCTGCATCTGGTTCTACCACTTGCTAGATGAATCCTGCAGGATATTTGATCCCATTGTGAACCCTGAGATTGTGAACTGTAAAAACCTGTTTCTTGTTTGGTGCGATGCAGCCCTAACAAACACCTTTAATCCAAGAACTTTTTTTACTGTAAATAGGTGATCATTGTGTGATTCAGCCCTAACAAACACCTTTAATCCAAGAACTTTTTTTTTTTTTTTTTACTGTAAATAGGTGATCATGGTGTGATTCAGCCTTAACAAACACCTTTAATCCAAGAGCTTTCTGCACACAGGATTTAATAAAGTTAACTCTAGGTCAAGAGGCAAGAGCAAGAAACCAGCTGACAGAGATTAAGTAGATAGGAGGGACTTTGAGAAAAAGGTATTTAAGACAGCATAGAGAAGGACTCTTCAGCTTTTCGGCTTTTTAGATTTTGGCTTATTCCTCCTGGGCTATCAGGTGAGCTAGCATGCCTTTTCCTCCCCTGCCCTCAGCTGAGCCAGCAAGCTTTTGGCCTTGGGCTTTTAGCTTTTTGGGCTTTTGGCTTTTTGGCTTTTTCTTTCTGGGACGTGAGCTGAGTAGGAAAGTCGGCTGGCTGCTTTCTCCACCTCAGGGTCTTTGACCTACTTCATAGCTTTGTATGAATGTCTGTTCTTGGTGAACCATTATGAGACCAGATTCCCCACTGGTTCAGGAGGACAATAAACCCTTTAGTATATATTAACTTGACACCTGGCAGGAGGCTTTTGATTTTACCGTTTAGAAAAATGTGTTTTCCGATGGCCCTCAGAGGAAGGATAGCAGACTACCAAGAAGAAACTTGATACCCTAGCATCATATTGAAGGGGAGGTGGTCCCTATCAGTTACAGTCATAGGGAAGGGGAATGGGGTGAAAGCAGAAGGGAGGGAGGAATGGGAGGACACACAGGATGGGATAGCAATTGAGATGTAATATGAATGATTTTATTTTTCAATAAAAAAAGAAAAATGTGTTTTAACAAATGTCTACTCAGGATGGTCCTGTGGAGGAGGTCTGACAGCAGTGACACCTCGAATTGACAGCCATGAGCCTCAAATATCCACGCTCTTTAATACCACACTGCTGTAGTGTGACTGGCACAGGGCTGTGCCCCAGGGCAGCCAGAATCAGTGCCCTAGGCCGACTCTCAGTCTTAGGGACAGTCTCAGACTGTCCAAATTCATGACTTTAGAGATGTCCCTGCTGAAGCTCCACTTGATTTGGAAACCTATGGTATGAAGCACACCCTATTCCACCGATCTCTCTCCCTTCCTCTTCAGTGCCTTCCCTTCTCCACTTCTATTTCTTCTCCCTCCTCTGTGAGGCTGAGAGACAAGTTCCTGAACGTGCCAACCTTATACTGTCTATGTACCCAGCTTTCGGTTTTTAAAAGCCTCTCTTGGCCTTGAGACTACTAACCCTCACAGGAAGTCAGAAGCCATCTTCCTCTTCCCATGGGATTCTCAGCCACCTGGGACACTGAGAACAGATGTGCCTTTAAGACCCACCTGGCAGCAGCATCCAGGCTTAAACTCACATACGTTTTGCTGGAAGAGAGTAAATTCTGCTCAACAGCAATGCTCATGGCCCAACCGCCTGTCCAGTTAGAACACTCCCTGATGTCCACTTCACCAGTAAGGACTGCTCAGACCAAGCCGCTCACCACCTTGTCCATGATAGCTCAATGATGCACAGTAGGCCTGGGCTCAAATCCCAAAGGGCGCCAAAGCAACTGAGTAGTTCCTACTCAAATACAGCATCAAAAAGCCTCTTCTAACATGTGAAATGGGAGCCTCCCACATTTTTAAATTTGTCTCTAAAACTTTTCATAACAAACACAGGGCTCTGAAAGACAGTTTAAGCATTAACTTGTCAACAGTCATGACTATTTGGATGCATCAAAAAGCATGGAAGCGGCTTGAGATCCACCATCCAGTGCATGCACTAATTTTCCAGCTCTCCAGGTCCTATTCATCTCTCCCACACACCACACCGCTCCTGTGCTTGAAATTCTTATTTGCAGTATCCCATTAGATTTCTCTGTTTAAAGGTCTTTCGATTTAAGTTTTGCTTCATGGGCTGGAGAACTGTAAAACTCAGCAGGTTAAAAATTATTTTCTTTGGGACTGGGCAATTATTAAAGTTGTTACTATTGTATAACTGTATACTGTATAATGTATAATGTATAACTGTATACTAATGTATAACAAAAATATTTGGCCAACAATAAGCAAGCTGTAAGCTTCATTGTAAACATTATCTCTAATACTGAATGAATGGGGCAGTGTCTCCCTCTGTGTTCTCGACACTTACCTGAGGTTATATTAATAAAGCAGAGGGCGCAGGCAATTCTAGTCTTTTTCTTTTGTTTGTATACAACAACTTCAAGCACAGGAGCGGTGTGGTGTGTGGGAGAGATGAATGGGACCTGGAGAGCGGGAAAATCAGTGCATGCACTGGATGGTGGAGCTCAAGCCGCTTCCATGCTTTTTGATGCATCCAAATAGTCATGACTGTTGACAAGTTAATGCTTAAACTGTGTCTTTCAGAGCCCTGTGTTCATTATGAAAAGTTTTAGAGACAAATTTTGTTTTCTAAAAGTTAAGAGAACATTCTCTCCCTCTCCCTCCCTCATTCCCTCCCCCATCCCACCCCTCTCTCAGTGAAGAATGACATGAGAAGTTGTATTACTGCAATGGTGTGGGCTCCCGAGATTCCTGAGTGACAGAAGAACAGTATGTTCAGGTTGGCAGTTCCCACAGAAGCTGGGGCTGGCAAGGGGTCATGCAGCTAGGGGGGCATCTAAGAAGTACAGGTTAAAGCTAGATGTGGTGCACACCACTTAACACAACACTCAGGATTGAGAGTGGCAGGCTAACCAGCCTACAGAGCAAGACCTGTCTCAAAAAAAAAAAAAAAAAAAAAAAAAAGTAGCAGCCCAGGTATGCTGTTAATCTGAGAGGCAGACACATGAAAGTTTACTGTCTCTCACGCTGCCCTATAGTTTATAAAACAATCTTTTAGGTGTACACAGTTCTTCAATTCAAAATAAGAGACAAAAGAAATACCATCAAGAGCACACAGGAAACAAATTTTCTTTTCAATCAAGCTAAGTAATAAGGTTTCCAAGCTGTTTTCTCAAAGGACTGCACAGCCCTCTTTCCCACAATGTGCTACTGTCAGCTTGGGTTTCCAGATTCCTCGCTAGCTTTCTGTTAGATGGACCAGCCTATCTTCCTTCCAGACCCACCATTCTCCACAGTAGATGTTAATCACTTCTAACCAAAGGGAATTAGGACGACACGTATGACGCCACCCTAATTGAGAGATGACATCTGATGGACAGGAAATGAGAAAGCAGGTCATGCAGACAGGGTTCACTTATTGTCACAAAAGAAACCATTTATACACAGCCTTAGCACAGCCTGGTGAGTGACAGGAATGGGAAGGGGTCTTCCTGCTGCCAGTCCCTTGGGAGGGGCAAGTTCACTGACTCCTCTCCACATCTCTACCCCCTACTGTATACAGCCACCCACTCAATCTATCACATTGTTTACATATACAGCCGTGCTCTATACTAAGTTAGAAGGTCCTTTGAGGCAAAGAAATAGAGGCACACCCCAGCTGAGCGCTCAAACTTGGTTTTTATTAGCACGGTTCTGCCTCCAGGAGACACAGATCACCAAGTGCACTCATTCTCCATTTGGGCCATGGTTGAGTGGCTGACCCTACTGTTTCCAGGTTAGATCTGCCTTCTTCAGGTACAGAGTGGCCCATGACAGGAAGGCAAGAACTCAGAGTTCCTTTCTCCCCTTCCTACACGACAACCTAATGACCGATGTGTCATGGAGCAGTGGCAGAACTCTAAGCTGCCCAGGGACTTGGAGTTCTCCCACAGATTGGATACTGGATCAGTGCCCTCCCATAGTGGCCAATCCCTAGGCTGACCCATAAACATTCTTGCTCAGTGTTACACACACACACACACTCTCTCTCTCTCCCTCTCTCTCTCTCTCTCTCTCTCTCTCTCTCTCTCTCTCTCTCTCTCTGTCTCTCTCTCTCTCTCTCTCTCTCTCTCTCTCCCCAAACAGATTCCTGGGCTCTGTGAGTCTTAGTTGCCGGAGTGCAAGTATCAGATATGTGCACAAACAACAAAGTGTGGCCTTTGTTCTTCCTGCAGCTTTCCCTCGACCTGTGTCACACCCCCATGCCTACAGGAACCAGAGGCCCTAGGGGTGTGAGGGGCTGTGGCATGGGACTGTGTGGCTAGGAGTGGACCGCTCTGTTGGTGGGTCGTTTTTCTGTAAAGAAGCTTTTCAGCAGTAGCACCTGGCTGAAGCTGACCACAAACAGGGCGATGGTCTCGCCCACAGACCAGTAAGACACTCGACTATTAAGGTCTTCGGCTCGGGCTCGGTCCTGGGCCTCTCGCAGGCGATAATGTGTCTGAGAGTCGATCACGGTCTTTAGGGCCTCGTGGATAGTTACACAGGCGGATTCCATCTAGACAGGAAGAGGGAAGTGGTCAGTTGTTAACCCTAAGTCAGGCAGCTTGGGATCAGCAGCCAAGGTCTATGGCAGAATCCTAGGCATGATCGACTGATACCAGTGAGGGGGTCTGTGCTAAGCACATTATATGGTTTCATAATCCTACAGATAACCTGGAGGGAGCTCAGAGAGGATCACGCACATTTAAAAAGTGAAGGATTCAGCCTATGTGTGCAAACCCTATCCTGTGTCTCTTATTTAATCCTCTCAATGCCCTGACAGACACCATCACCACCCTCAACCAAGAACAGCCAGGGGAGCTTACTTATCCTCACTGATGAAGAAATTGAGCTCAGTCAG
>OU015755.1:31145213-31169507 GCA_907169655.1 Acomys percivali | reverse complement strand
TACTAGGATGTTTTTCAGATGGCAAAAACCAAGCCCCCACATGAGGTGGTTCAACCTCCAAGTGGATAAACATCACCTGCTCTCTCACAAGTCTGTTCCCCATCCCACACTTGGGATCAAAACAAAACATGTTTATATCCACTACATTTGCCCTATTCCCTTTCCCTAAACTTCTGACAAAAGGGTACCTCCTCCTCCACCATATGACCACAGCCTATCAGGTCTCATGAGGATAGCCTGCTTCCCCTTTCTCTGTGTGTTACCATGCCTCCCCACCAAGGGGAAGTGGTCAAATCAGGGGCACCAGAGTTCATGTCAGAGGCAGTTCCGCTCTCCCCACAACCGTGGAGAATGAGCTGTCCATTGGCTAGATCTGAACAGAGTATCTAGGTTTGCTGCATGCATTATCCTTGGTGATACAACAGTTTGTGCAGTGCCCCTGGGGCCAGATCCAACAGCCTTGATGGTCTCCTTGTGGGGCTCCTGAACCATCTGGGTCCTTCCATCCCCCCATTCTTCCATACCATTCTCACCTGGAGTCCAGCAGCAAGTCCCAGCATCTGTCCTGATCCCCCACTGAATGGAGACTCTCAGAGGATATCTATGTTGGGCTAATATCCACTTATAAATGAGTATATACCTTGCACATCTTTCTGTGTTTGGGTTACCTCACTCAGGATGATCATTTCTAGTTCCATCCTTTTGCCTGCAAATTTCAAGATTTCCTTGTTTTTAGTAGCTGAGTAGTGTTCCACTGTGTAAATTACCAGTTTCTTATCCACTCTTTGGCTGAGGGACATCTAGGTTGTTTCCAGATTCACTTTCTCAGAAAATTAAGAATAGTGCTACCTCAAGATCCATCTATAACACTCCTGGGCATATACCCGAAAGATGCTATGCCATACAACAAGGACATTTGTTTGACTATGTTCAAAGGCTGATTTTCTTATGTGGCATGTCCAGAGAAGCATCCCTAGAGGATCCAGGCACAGACAGCAGGGTTCTCTAAGAGCTAGGATGCAGAATTCCTCCAACATCACTTTTCTATACATTTTACTGACTAATCAGGCCTTAAAGCTGACCTGGATATAAGAAGAGGGAGAATAGACCCTACCTCTAAGGTGAGAAGTTGTCAAGCCTCATTGTAAAGGGAGAACCTTTGGGGAAGGGAGGCATTTGGGACTGTTAAACAATCTAGGCAGGACTCAAATTCACCCACCTAACCAATAGCTAAGCCAGAAGCTGAACTCAGAGCTGCACAGTCCTGAAAGCCCTGTTCCCCCCAACAAGCACACTGCCTCTACACATCCCTCGGAGTCATGTATTTCTCTGTGTTCCACATAGTAAAACTGCATGCTAAGCATGAACGGCACTACTGTGTATCTCAGCTCAACATGAAAAATATTTTCGGGGAACTCGAATGTTTCAGGAACAGAATGCATGGGTAGCACAGTTTCCACCCCTGCATATACTTGAGCAGAGACAAGAGAAAAGCCATTTACTGAAGATACTATAGAGATGGTTCACGAGCTAAATTACAGGGTGTAATGGGAGACTACCTCTGAAGTGCCTTTGAAACTATACATCCCTTCCCATGTGCAGGGAAGTCCTAAAATGAAGAAATTCTTAAAGAAAACTAAAACAACATCTGCCTTTCCTATTCTTGGAGTGACTTGTGAAGTTGTTTCTAAAATGTAGTATCTAAATAGATACGGAAAAGCATATGACAAAATTCAATAATTGTTTATGATGCAAACTCTTAGTGGCTCAAGAATAATAGATAACTTCCCTTTTGCTATTAGCATCCATTCAAACTGGACAATTCAAACCATGGAACCATGGTTCATGATAAACACTTAAATATTTCTCTTTGGAGCTAGAGAAATGACTCAATGGGTATGAATGCTTGTTCACAGGCATGAGCTTTTGATTTCAAATCCCAGAAGGCACATAAAGAACACTGGGCATAGCCATGTGCAGGCCTGTAACACCAACACTGTGGAGGGCAAAGAGAGGAGGACCTACAGGGTTTATGGATGCTACCCCATCTCCAGAGTCAGTAAAGGGAACAAGATGGATGGTGGCAGATCAGGACAGCAATGTTCTCTTCCAGTATCCACCCACACAGAAGAATGCTCACATGCACATGATGTGAACACATACTACATATATGCGTGCATCACACACACACACACACAACCTTTCCTTTGAAATTGGGGCTACAGCATAAATGTCTACTATTTCAGTAGAGATTCACATTCAATTTCAGGCAAGAAGATAAGGCAAGGGAAAGAAAGAAGGGAATGAACATTAGAAGGAAAAGGCCGGGATTGGCTGTTTCCCAAGGGTGCCTCAGGTATTCACACTATGACTTTTGTTGAATCATTCATTTATGTTTTACAATTTCTCAGTGTGTGATCTCATAGTTTAAAAGGTGAACAAGTGTACTAAGGTGAAATGGGCAATATGAACTGGCCTATCTGTGCCATTTTATCCTTACCTCACATAGCAGGAACACTCTCCAACAGGCTGCTGGGATTTTGAAACCAAATCAGCATTTATCCATACATGCCACTGATGAAGAAGAAATATGGATGGAGCTGAAAAACATTGTGTCAAGTGAGGTGAGCCATACTCAGAAAGCAAGCACTGCATATTTATGTAAAAGTGCGTGTGGATAGAGCCCATGGATGTGGAAAAGGGCCCATGAGATGGGGAAAGAGGCTTTGAGGAAGGTTGAGAGTAATAGAATTCATGTGATATTGAAGTGGAAAGAAGAATCCTGGAGGTGGAAGGGGTTAAGCATGAATAGGGGTTAGGAAGATGGGTGAGAGAAAAGCTTAGGAAGGAAGGGTCAACCAAAACTAAATATTATGAAAATATAGGAAGAACATCTGATACTTTGTACATTAGGGTTTTTCTTATGTCAACTGTAAAGCAACGAAAAGAAACAAATCCATGTATTCTCTATGTGGATTGACTAAAGCAAATAGAAAATTCACAAACAAGTTAGTATTATCATGAAACCATAAGCAACGCCAAACAAACATAATAGAGAAGTAGAAATTATTTGCAAACTTGATAATAGGGTGTGGTGGTGTCATTGCTGCCCTCCTGGTCTTACCAATGTCTCCAGAACAATGTTTTTGTAGTTGTCAGTCACTTAGCCATCCTTTGTATTAGAAGAAACTATCCTGTCTTTTATCACCAAACCAAGGGGAAAAAGATATACCCTATCCCAAAGCAAGAGTAAGTGTCACAGGCTCCCCCAACTGGTTGCTTTTGCCTATGAATCATAAAGTGGTTCAGAGCTGCAAGCAACACAGAGAAGACTGATGGCATGGGGTGTCCAGAGGTTATAAGAGCCAGTGCCAGGCCTGCATCCTAGGGAAATGGTCCCCACAGCATGATTTTGGTAATGAACTTGGTTACTTACCTCTCTTAATTCCTGCTCTTCTATGAAGCCATCCCTATTCTTACCACTGGTTCAACAGAGTTTGACCTTGTTCATTGAAATGCAGGTTGGAATCCTGGGAACGCACCTCTGTGGTAAGTGTTTGCTTTTGTGCAAGGCCTTTGGTTCAATCCCCAACAGTGGGAGTAAAACATCTGTTTGGAATGAAGCTTGACTGTATTCTTTTTCATTACCCAAAATAGAGCCAAAGCTGTGAGTTTGCTCAAAAATATCAGAAAAAGATAGAACAGAGAGATTCTACAGAGTGCTTATGAAGACGATCCTTACAGTAAAGTGGGTTCAGTTATGACCATATCTCACATTATATAGACTAGTCAACAAACTCATTCTCAAAGAACAGAAGGTCCTTTACAATGGCCTTCCCCAAGCTTTTTGTACTGATTATACATACTTGAATACAAAACTTTATCAGTAACATATGTAAAGGACCTAAAAGATTAAGCAATGCAAAAAACAAGCCACCAATAGTTCAAAGATAGTATCCATTTCATATCACATCCCAAGGTCCCCACAATCCCTCACCGTTCACCCTGGTTACTTCTGCCCTGGAGTGGTTCTTCTCTCTATATAATCCAGTCATTCGATGATGCTGGTCCTTTTTTACTGTCCACCTTCCTGGCCTTTTGGTCTCCTGGTCTCCTGGCTGTCCCCTCCGCACTTTCCTCACATGGTCCTGCTCAGAGTCATAGTTACGCTGCCTCTCCCAGATGTCTCTATCTCTAGCAATGCTTTTTTTAAAATATACAATAAGACTTTCTCCTCCACCATACCTAGGAAACCTAGGAACTGTCATTTTCCTTTTTTTTTTTTTTTTTTTTTTTGGTCACTCTGTGACTTCCAACTCCATGACTCTTGTCTGTGGACATTGTTTCTCGCCAACTCAACATGGAGACCCATTGTTACTCATAGCCCCTGAACCTCTTCCCTTCTTATCTACCCTTGACACTGTCTTGCAGCTCCCTTTATATAATTGTCATTGAATTCCTCCTTCGTTATCTGGAGTGTCTTGGTTACTTTTCTGTTGTGGTGACAAAACACCCTGGCAATGACAGCCTGAGGAAAAGAAGGTTTATTTTGACTTACTGTTCCAGGTACAGCCCATTAAGGTGTACTTCAGAGTAGATGGTCACATCACACCCACAGCCAGGAGGCAAAGAACAAAGAATGCACGTAGCTTCTTCCTTTTTCTTCAGTCCAGGACTCAAGGCTAGGGAATGGTGCTGCCCTTGTTGAGAGTGAGTCTTCACACCACATTCAAACCAATCAAGATAATCCCCAGAAGCTAATAATCTTAATAAGGCTACCAGGTAATCCTGAAGGTTTGCCTCTTGGGTCCTATCAAGTTGAAAATCAACATTTATGGACCATCCACAAAAGGAGACTTATTAAGATGTTTTGGTAAAAACTCAGGTAGAAGCTACAAACAACAACATAAATATATTTACAGTATTAAATGTGTAATTTTATAGATGTGAACACCTATAAGACACTCTTGCAATCATGAAATGAGTATGTGCATCAACTCTAAAGCCATCTCTACCTCTACTTCACTCTCAGAAGTATTTTTCAGGACTCAATATTAGAATTTTCCAGAAATCTGAATAAATAGTATCACATGGCAACACTCTTTTTAGCATGCTTTCTTAAACTCAGCTTAATTACTTTAAAATTCATCCATGTTTTAGTGTATGCCAAAAGTTTGTTTCTTTCTTCACTTCTTATGCTCTGTCTACATCTACTCCCACTCTGTCTAATCGGCCCCATTGTCTATTTGTCTATCTCTTTGCCAACACCACATTTTCTTGGTTACTAGAGTTTTTTTAATAAGGCATAAAACCATGTAAAGATAACCTTCCAGCTCTACTTGTTTTTGACATTGCATTGGCTCTTGGAGGTCATTTGCTGCATTCCCAAGCAATTAAAAAATTAATTTATTAATTTCTAGAAAATGTATGTATAACTGAACCCGACCATGAATGTGGACAACTGCCCTTTGGCAAAATGTAAAATGGCCATTTATTCAACAATAAATACTGCCAGAAAAATTGGATTTTAACATGCCAAAAGTGACCCTAAGCCATATCTCACATCGTAAGCACACTTTCATGCAAGTGGATGTGGATATAAATGCACAGCCTAAAGTCACAAAGTTTCTAGAAGAAAACATAAAGATTTTATGTCTTGGACTTCTTCATAAAGACTTCTTAGAAGGCCTAATTCACAACCTGTAACAAGAGAACAGATTGATAAGTTGGACTTTACCAGGCTGAGACGGTTTGTGCTTCACAAGACTCTTTCAAAAGAATTAAACAAAGTCAAAAACGAAACAGCAGCTTTGGAAATCTTATTCAAAACATTAATATGAATGATTTTATGCCAAAAAAAGGATAACCTTAGGAGGGAAATGAGTAATTTCTTAGAAATAATGTAACTTTTTAAGTCTGACTCCAGAAGGAGCCGAGACTAGTTCTCAGTGTCTGATCCTGTTGAAGGAACCTGTCTAAATTCCTTCCGCACTCTCCCCTCTTGCCCAAGGTGTGCTTACCACTCAGTTTGTACATTTCCGTATTTCTGGGAATAAAATTACTCCCAGATCAACAGGAGAAAAAATTGCCTGTTCTCTTGGTCTACATCTGTCACTGTCAGAAGCTGGGATGGCAGCTCTGAGCTGCGTTGCAGAGAAACAATACCATTGTGACTTTTGCAGTTTCTGCGGCCCCTCTCTGAAGATCTCCTCATGCAACATGTCCCTTCAGGGTGTATCTGAAGGGCTCTAGCAGACCCAAGCATGGTAACCATGGCACTGGTAGATCTTGCCCTTCCCCCTTCGCTCTACCTTGCTACATCATTAGATTACAGTCTTAATGCTAGCCACTTTACAGCCAAGGTCTATTCCCTTATTTGGCCGCTTTATTCCTGAGGCTGGTCACCAAGGTGCAACTATCAAAAACCAAGCTTCAGGAACGAAAATCCCCATGTAGCTACCCTAATTAAAATACTTAGTCAGAACCTACCAACCCATCTTAGCTCGTTCTAACACAAGACTTTCCCCCTTTTCCCTTTTAAAATTAACATTTGCAGAGCTATTTGCTACTGGTTTTGCCGGGTTCAGATTCAGCAGCCTTGTCTTTTTGACTTGCTTAATAAAGGATTTTTTTGGATTTGGGTTGTGTTTTGGAAATTAGTATTTGGGTGTGATCTATACCTAATCTGGGGCCCAGAGGAGAGCAGCCTGAAGTACCCAGGTCCCCTCAATATTTTTCCTGGGCCCTTTCACTTTCACAGTCCTGCTTTCCACACCTTTCTTAGAAAGGTTCCTGAAGTCCACTCTTCAGTAAATCACAACAGCGCAAATGCCTGCCCTGAATTTCATGAGCTCAACCTAAGAAACCCTATATCCATTAAGTAAATATAATAAATGCTAAAGTTTAGAAGTGGATTGTACTTGTCCAAACTTATATAAAAATCTTGCTGCCAATGAAACCGAAGGGAGGGTATGGGGTCTTTAAGATCTTTATAAAGCAGGCCTCTGACCTCTTGAAAAGGTTTATGAGTTCCCAGGAGATTAGCTGCTGGAAGGCATCCATTCCCTTGTGTCCGATCCTCCATTTTACATGCGCCCATTTGATCCCCTGCTTTCTGCAGTAAGGACAAGCAGCACTGGACCCTTCCCATCACCATGCTTCTAAAGTATCCAACCTCCAGAAATGGGTACCCAAGTGAATCTCACTTCATTGTAAATCACTCGGACTCAGTGTCTTCTTAGGTCATGGTATCAACAAAAATAAAACAACTTTATACTTAAAACAAGCAAACAAACAGAAGATGTAGGCCCAAGTTGCCCAAGTTCTAAGCCTAGGTTACCGTTTGGCAGCTGTGAGGCCTTGAGAAAGTTGTCTAATCTTTCTATACCTTGATTTCCCTTACCCTTATAAAATTAAAGTTGGATCTCCCTGAGCATGTGTGCATCCACACTTGCATAGGCTCTGGTCTGGCTGGGATGGCTACCAGCGAGGTCCGTGACTTTAAAAGTTTTGTAAGTAAGCACACAGTCAAGAATCATTTCAATCCAAATCTACACAAGCATGGGCATGAGAATATAAAAATGAGAAGACATGCCCAAGTCATCAAAAGTCAACTGTGGTGGTTATTTTGCTATGACAAAATACCCGAGAAAGGAGAAAACACTTTCGCAGTCTCCTTAAAGCTAAGCAGCTTACCTGACAGAGGCAAAAAAGAAGAGAGAGACAGAGATGTGGGTGGGGGTGGGGGTGGAGGGAGAAACAGAGGCTAGGTGACAGAGAGAAATAAGGAGACACCTTTATTTCCTTCAGATGTAGTGCCAACACCTAACGTCCACTAAGACCCATCCCCCAATAGCACCACACAATAGGGAGCATGCTTTCCACAAATAACTTTTTATGGAATTCAAATCCACAGATAAAGAGTGTTAAAAAGGAAAACTATGAGCCAATTTCACTTATTAAAAAAAAATGAAAGTTAGTCTGGTATTTTTATTCACAATTTAACTCAATGCTGTAAAATAAAGATCCAAAGTCACCTTTTATCTTATTTTACATGGAAAACTAATTATCCCAGCATCATTTATTGGCCAGAAATGCTATCTCTATCACACCTACATGAGGCTCTGTTCTAGTCTGGCTTTGTGGGTCAGTTGTGTATTACCGCATTTTGTTACACTGCTTTAATCACTACTGCCTTTTAAGTCTCATCATCTGGTACCATGATCTTCCTTGTTATTATTCTTCGGACATAATTTAGCTATTTCCAGCTCATTGCTACTCCATATGAATTCTGGGATCATTTTGTCATTTCTAAAGAAAAAAAGACCTGTGGTATTCTCACAGTCCTCACATTAAAGAAAACCTAAGGCTGGTGATGTGGCTCAGTGGGAAAGCATCTGCTGTCAAGCCAGATGACCTTGGGTTCATAGGGGAAGGAAGAGAATCAACTCCTGCAAAGTTAAACTCTGACTCAACATGCACACAGACACACACACACATACACACACACACACAGAGGCACAGGCACACATACACACATAGGCACACACACATGCACACTCACACTAGTGTATACACACACATATCACACCACACCACACTACCACCACCACCATGACCACCACCACACCACCACCACCACCATCACATCACCACACCACCACCACCATCACCACATATTAGGACACAGGGAGGAGTATGTAGTGACTATAAGAGCTACCAGCTCTGAGAACATGCAAGCAGTCCTGAGAGTCCTAAGCAACAGCAGTGAGTCTTTATCTTCAAAAGTGGCAACACAACATTCTCACTGGTTGAATTCTTTTCTCACAGGAGAGAAGCCAACCACAGTGTTCACATAACTTAAAGTTTCTTTTTCAAATTTTGTTAATGTAAAATGTTGACTATCCTCTGAAGGTGGTGTTGCTGGGAGATCTTATCAATAGCATCTTAGAGAGACTATACCAGCCCAAGCACAGTGAGACTCTGCCTTTAAAAGATCAGAAAGAAAATGGACAGAGATAACACTTACCCTTGAAACATCTCTGAAGGGGAAAAAAAAAATAAGTCATTTGTATCGAAAGATTGTAATACATCTTTTATTGACATCTTAAGAACATCTAAATGGTTTCATTGAGTGGACGTGGATACTTGGATACATATTTGAACACATTCTCTGCTTGAGACTAGAAGAGAGCACTGCAGAGAACCAGGTCAGGCAGCACAGGCTACATCAGGAGCACCGCATACACAAAGCAGGAAGATCACATGTACATCCTGCATGTACAAGGTGCCATCTAAGGTCACATACAGCCTGCGTGTGCAAGGTGTCATTTACTAAGAAAGTTTTAAGAACATCAACAGTAGTTTGTTTAAAAAAAAAAAAAAAAAGGCTTTGGAATATCTAGAGGTTAAACCAAAGTTCTAGGCTTCAAACTTCAAGTTCACTTTCTAAATTATATTTAGGAGCAATGCAGACACTTAAGTGGATAGAATATTAAAACCATACTTTGAAGCTAATGTGTAGAGTGACTAGATTTCCAAAGGGAAATGCCAAGCCCTGGCTAGAAAGTGTATATGAGTCTAAAACATTTTTATGTGTTTCTGTGAAGTTCATTGACATGGACAAGGTTACTGATTTAGTCATGACCAGTGATGCAATAATTTGGCCATTATACCAGCTTAAGACAGTCTAACTTGACTAATACATCACTAAGAAGTGGTAAAGTAAGATGCTCCCCTGATAACTATCTAGAGAAAGACTGATGGAAAGGTCACAACTGACTGACATCAGCATAAAAAATATCTGATCATATGTTTTTGTGCAACGGACTGACTACTCTGAGTGAACAGTTTCTCATTTGGTATTTTACCTAAGCTAACTAATATGAATGTATCACATAGGATAAATTAGGCTTCCAAATCTTAGCTAAAGACTCAGGAAATTTTCTTATGCATTGTCTTGATAATCCTCACAGCTAGATACTACTAGCAGAGGCCTTTAATTCTCCTGTTTGTGTGCATTTGCTAAGAATTCTGAAGGCCACTCCTCCAATTCGCTTTGTGGTTCATGGCATATTTCTACCACATACAGGATTTCAGAAAACCATGGGTGACCAACCAGGGCGATGTGGTTGACAGGAGTCATCAGGACATGTCTAGAGTCTTTCTGGTTGTCATAATTTGGGGGCCAGAGTGTTTTCTACTGAGTAGTGCCAAGGTTGTTGTTATTGATCCCACAATGCTCAGGACATACATCCCATTAGCGGTTACCAGCCCCAAGTGCCAAAAGATGCAGTAAGCATTTGCCTTAAGGGAACGCTTTTTAAAAAATAAGTATTTTGTTTAGAAATATTACTAACAACTCTTTTGAAATATGTAGATAAGTTTCCATCATATGACTTTATAGAAGTGGAGTAAGATGTAGATCTTCTGTGGTAATTGTTTTACATGACAAATGAATTTTTAGGAATTGATAGTTATAGAATTACTGGAAGTCTCATAGAGACACCAGAATCTTTTAGGTAGGCTTGTCTCTATTCTGGTTAGGGAATCACTTACTGGCTGAGATTTTTGAGGTGTTCAGGATCTGAAGAAATAACTTAAAGAGTGGTGACCTGGAATCTACTGATTTATGCCCTAGCCAGGTACATAATCTGATTCTTTCATATGCCACATTGTTTAAATCCTTAGCATGACTTTACAGACCTTGTGAATCCCCTTTCACAGTTGATGTAACGGAGGCTCAAGGCAGTATTGTTACTTCCCTAAAATCAAACACTTGAAAATGAAAAGTGGGATGCAAACCCTAATATCTCAGACCCAAAGCCCGATTCTCCCTCAGCACAATGCTGCCTACGGGACACCTGAGCTTCTTAACCATCAAACAGATTCCTCTGGGCGGCAGGAGAGGAAAGTTAAATGGGGGGGGGGGGGGCCAGGAATCTCCTCACTTATAATGTAGCTGCACTGTGCCAAATGTGCTGCATCTCTTCCACTGTGTGCTCTGCTCTAGCCTTGAAAGAGCTGTAGAGGCACTTTATATAAATGCTCCATCTCCCAGATAATGCAGGTAAAGAAAAAAACAGCTCGCCCTCAAATTACTCATCATTGAAGAGGAAAGATGGTTCTCACCCCCATTAAATGTTTAGGCTTTAAAACAAATTGAACTTGTTCCTGCTGCGTCCAGCTGGAGAGTAACTCACTGTACTGTGTAATCTGTACACACCCATGGTCATTTATCATTATGCTTCTCTTAAATGTCCCAAAACTCTCTTAAAGATAATCCGGAGACATTCATAAAGGTCTGTGGGGTTCAAGTCCAACTTGGTTAATTATGCTGGTTTTTTTTTTAAATGGGTGTTCCACACAGTTTCAACATGGAGCCTATGTGGTGTCCCTGGTTTCATTTCTGGAGGAAGGCTCAGCTTTGAGTTACCAGCTACTGTATCACATCAGAGCAGACTCACATAGATGTGCTATTCGGGGATTTATGGCACATCGGAATTAGTATGTGAACAAAATATATTAGCAGGGAATCTGAGTGGTCCCTACTATTCATGACAACACTCACAGCACAGCAAGAGGTGAGGCCCACATGCCAAACCTCTCCCATGAGGGAGCCCTTTGCTTCTTTTTCACTAGATAGAAGGCAGGTGTTCAGCTAGAGTAGTTTGGAGGTGTTTTTTAGTTTCTCTACATTCCCGGAAAAAAATATGAAAGCTTCGTTTTCTTTTTAGGCACTTTATAAACTACAAGTGACATATTCCAGACACAATCTCATGCTTTAAACTTATGTTCTCTGACTTTCTGGAAAAAAAATACCAACTATTACATGTGCATGGCTACCTTCCAACTACAAAGGCGTATTTCCTTTGGAGGAGTAATTTTTATTCCTGTAGCTTCATCTCCAAAATTCAATTAACCTGAGCTCTTTTTAGTATACAAAAACAACAGTAGTGGCAGCAGCAGCAGCAGCAGCAGCAGCAGCAACTCTGTGGGGGGCGGGGTATCTCAGAAGCAGCACTTGGATTTGTCTCAGAAGTGAAGCTACACCCTGTCACCCATGTTTTCTGATGTTGGCACACATCATGGTTGAGGTGAAGAGGGGCTATGGGGCTGCATTGTTCTAGAATTGGTCACTTCTTTATTCTATAGATTAGGAATGGGGCAGGGCTGTTTCTAACAGGGTCTAGGTCATGATTTCTTCAAAGTCAGACAGTTGCTTCATCATTTCTATCTGCATAGAATGCCTTCGAAGGAGTTTCTTTTTACTTCTCAGGTCAACTCTCTTTGGTGAGTTTGGAGCCACGGGAACCATAGATTTTAAGCCACTGGCAAGTGGGGAAGCTGGTTTGCTGCTGGCTCTAATATCTGGGATAGGTGGGTTTAAATTCACATTTAAAGGGGGCAGAAAGCCAGGCCTCATGTGAGCAATGCGATCTAATAAGAGAGTTCCAGAACCTCTTCTTTCTAGAAGATGAGGTGGCCTGCGGCGCACCGAGCTGGGTGATGTGCTGGGTACAGCATCCAGGGACTCTCGAGAGTCATGGAAAAGGGACAAGTGGGAGCTGTTGAGCTTCTTTCTATCTAAAGGCCCTTTGCCTGACTCAAGGGACATAGAGTTAGGTGGGTCAGGCCCTGGTTGTACATCTAAGTCATAGAGGTCATTTTCCAACAACTTCAGAGACACTGGATCTTTCAGAGGTGAGGGTCCCGCTGGACACATCCCACCCTTCTCTTGGTCGACAGGAAGCGTCCCTCTCCTGGCCAGGCGTGGGTGGGGAGCCTGGCCTTTCTCATAAGCCGCTTTCCAGGAAGCTGGTCCTGAAGCTGGAACCTTCAGAACTTGTTCCTGGACTGTGGGGAAGAGAGCAGGGTCTTTACTGTCAATGCTGTTGGCTCTGGAAAGGGGCCCCCTTTTAGGGAAGGCCATGTCATTGATGCTCCTAATGACCTCGTTGTCTGTGCTTGTGCCATGGGTTTCATCCTGACATGTGGAGGCTGCCAGCACAGAGGGAGCTATCAAGCCCCAGGGCTCAGACTGGAGCCTCTTCAGTTGGGGCAAACGGGCCCTTTTGAGATTAGGCACTTTCCTTGTCGGTGATGCAGGCTCATTAAGGACCTTAGAGGTACTACAGCCACTTTGGTGTCCTGTTTGGAGGATGAAGAAGTCATCATCCTTCTCATTGGGTGGAGAACCCAGGCCAGGAGCCTTCAGTTCAATGCCGGAAGGAGACGTACACAGTGGTGGTGACTGTCTATCTTCTACTTTGGGTGAAGGAGGGACATTCAGATACTGCTTGGTGGTTTTGGTGCCCGAAGATGATTTGTCTGTTGTTATAATAATCACTTCCTTACCTTTGGCTTTGCAGGCATCAAGGAGATGCTTCAGTGCATCCTTGTCATCTGCGTTTATTGCATAAACCAGAGCCGAAGCCCCAGTGCGATCCTCAAGGCTGGGGTCTGCACCGTTCTCCAGCAGTAAGGACACCACTTCTCCCCCTGCTCGCCTGATGCAAGCATGGATGAGTGCAGTCTTGCCAGACTTATCCTGAATGTTGGGGTCTGCCCTATTGTCCAATAGATACTTCACCATCTTAGACTTGCTAATGCTTTGCTGGTCCACATGTTTGGTAATGCAAGCCACCATGAGAGCTGTTTCACCTTTGTCATTGCTCTCATTGATGTAAGCGCCCCCTTCCAAAAGAAGTCTGGTCAGCCGAAGCCTCCCTAGCCACACAGCTTTTAAGAGAGAGTTCCCATCAGTCCTCAACTCGGTGTCATCATCCATCATGGCTGCTTTAACTTAGGACCTCGGAGCCACAGGAGGTATCAGACCTAGCAAGGGAAGAAGAAGGGCATGCATTAGTCCACTGCTACTCTACGCAGCATGATGAGTTCAAAGTCTAGGTACGATCACGTCCCAGCCTGACTTCAAGCTATGTCACCTGAACTGTTATCTAATGGCTATGAGTGAGTTTCTTTCTTCATCTATAGTGGGGGTAAAAGTAGCAGTGACCTACCTCCTAGGGTTAGTCTGAAGAATCCTTCAGATAGTGTCTATAAAGCACCTGGCCAGGGCCTGAAGCATTGGCTCAGTGGTTGAGAGTATTTGGCACTCTTTCAGAATCCCAGAACCCACATAGTGGCTCACAATCCATTAACTCCAGTCCCAGGGATCCCAACACCTTCTGGCCTCCCTGGGCGCTACGCACATACCTGGGACACATACATACAGGAAGCCAAAACACTCACACACATAAAATAAAATGAGTAAGTCTAAAACCATGTGTAAAATATACATCCAAATGCATACAAAACCACCTGGCCATATGAAAAGTGATTAACAGAACACAGAGCACACAGTAACAATTTTTAAAATGCAAGATATGGTTGTGCTGGACTGCTCAGTTAATACAAATACAGAAATCTAAGTTCCTCTAGGAAATAAACATTCATAACTGTTTTATTTTTCACTGTGGGATCCCTGGCACTTAGCAGTGATTCGCACATAATGAGTAGGCTACTTCACAAATAATCATTAAAAGCAGTTATCGATGCGCATCTGGAAGGCTAGCAGAAAATACACTACCATATTGATCCCTGTTCTAGGTAATAGGCCTCAGGAGGGATCCATTTTCTTCTTTTTGTTGTGTTCCTAAAATAAATAGGTGTTACTATGTCCATGTGAAGAATGCAGTAAACAAATATATAAAATCAAGTCAATATAACTACCCTTTCCCAGGCTCTAGTGCCCGCTTTCCCAGCAGATGTCAGAATTCTCATTTGTCTAATTCACAGTAGCTCCCGCCATGCCACGCTGTGTCTTTCCCTCTTGTTGAACTGATCTATGGCAAAGACTAGAGAACAGGGTTGAATTCTTGTTCACACAAAAAACCAAAATTTCCTCCACCAATGTTTGTCACAATCAAGTTTTCTTTTTCTCTTCACATGGACTCAGAATATCCACGCTGTGTGCTTAAGATGCATTTTATAAGAGGGGAAGGATGGGAAGGCCAGCACAGATGCCCTAGCCAGCCAATGGGTACCAATTACATTGATTCATGTTTGCAAGAATGACGTCTCCAAATGGATACTCTGGCTGTCTAGCCTTCACAAGCTGGTGGCCTGTGGTTTCCTCCTCACCTGACCCACAGCAATCTTTGTCTTCCTTACTACTCCAAACTGTCTTCTCAGTTTCTGTTTCTTATGGAATTAGATAGAAGGCAAGGCTTTCTTGGCTGAAGTTAAGAGACAGGTGCACATTCTTTTAAAAACTTTAATGTATAAAAAAGAAGAAGAAAAGGTGCCTGAAAGATAGCTTAGTCTGTGAAGTGTGTGCCATGCAAGCGCAAACACCTGAATTAAATCCTCAGGGCCCATTTTAAAAGATGGGCGTGGTGAAACACACTTGTAAATCTACAGACAGGAAGAGCTTGGTGAGAAGGATCTCTGGGGTGTGGTGGAAGGCCAGCTTAGCTTAATTGGTGAACACTGGGTTCTAGGGAGAGACCTTGTCTCAAAATTAAAAGTGTGGTTATCTCCTTAGGAATAACACCTAAGGTTGACCTATGGCCTCTCCATACTCACGCACACACATGAACACACTGCCACCATCACCACCACATCATACCACATTAAAAGGAGATTTCATTCATCCACCCAGACTCCTCCTGGAAGCACTCTCCTTTAAAAAAAACAAAACAGCAGCAACAGCCCGTCTTTATCTTCCTGGTTTGATGCATTCCTCACTACTTCAGATGCATCATACTGAAGACTCTTAGTCTAACCTGCTGCAATTGTGCTTGTATGTTTCCATGAGAGTTTCTGAAAAGTTACTGTCATCTGAGGTCATTGCAAAATTGATGTATTGGTGTGTTTATATTTCTGTCTCCTCCCTCTTCTCTTTTTTCCTTTAATACCCCATTGGTCTTAATTCCATCCCCTGCTGCTATTATAATGATCTCATTAACAGTGTGCTACCTGTGGTGGCTATGTTAAAGTCTTGAATTGTTTAATATTCAATACGCTTCTTGGTCTTTGTGTCCTGGAGACCAAAAGCAGAATTTCCAAGCACTAACCAATGAAAACACTTGTCTTCATTTCATCACTACAGCCCTTTTTTCTCTGACCCCCAATTCCCCATCTAGAGTCATTTCCTGCAATGCCAACTCTTTTCACATTCTGCCTACCTTAAAATGTCAGTGTCTCTTAAATACACCCACTTTTTTCCCTTCCTGGAACTGCGCTTGTTTCTAACTCTAAGGACTCCCTGCTCTTCTTTAATTATTCATCAACCTCTAAACATCAGCTCAAATGTTACTTCCTTTGTAATCAAGAGAAAAATCAATCAAGATCCAAGAGGGAAAGTTGAGTAAAATTACAATGACTCATCTAGACTATATAAAGAACTCCTCCAAATCATTTCCTCCAAAAGAGGATACACAAATGACCCATGAGTTATATGTGATCATCAAAGGTACTCAGCCTCATCAGTACCCAAGCAAAAATCAAATCAAACACAAGGTACCACTCAATGTTACACAGAATGGCAACCAAAGGATGCAGGAAGTCAGAACCCATCAGGAACCTGCTGAGGTATAAATAGATACCACGATACTAAACTAAAGCCTACATTCTGGCCCAGGCATCCCATGCCTAGGGTAACACTTGTGGTAAACTAGAAATCATGGCTACAATATCCTCCTATTCTGGTACATGTGTGAGAAATTAGCCAATAAAACAGGCAAAATAACACCATCACTTTTGAGCAAAGCCGTCACAGGCCTTGCAACATTTACAATTTCCCTCTTGGAACCCAGCTATCTTATGAAGAAGAATGGTATATCCCACCAGAAAGATCAGGTAGCTACCTTCTTAAGTGCAGATGAGACCATTTCATCTGTCTAGCCCCAACCATCTACCGGATAATTGCAGCCATCTGAGTGGAACAACCAATAAGTTGGGGGAAGAGTGTGAGAGAGAATTCTTGCTTTCTTCTGATTTATTTATTTACTTATTTATGTCTTTGGAGTACAAGAAAATGCACTCTAGAAGACTTTCAGTTAATTAGTATGTTTTTTACTCTGCTTGGATGAGTTGAATTTTCTGATATTTATAATTAAGTCCTGACTAAAGTATCAATGCTATTTGCTTATTCATTCATTACTCATGCCAGGTATGAAGATAAAGAGATTATGGAACTCAGGTATTTACAATCTAGAAGGAAGTTAATTTTCATGTTATGCTTGCCATGGAACAAGCAATATGACGAATAGTGATGATGTCTTTATGCATTGTCACTTAACCCTTACAACAAAACCTGAGATGGATAGTAATATCATCACTTTCTTAAACTGAAGTTTAAACTGGGCATTAAGGAGATAAAGCCACTTATCTAAAAATCACTCAGAGAAAGACTAAGCAGACTACCACAATGAGACTTGATAGCCTATGACCATTTAGTGGGGGAGGAAGTCCCCCGTAGTCACAGACATAAGGCAGGGGAATAGGGTGAAAGCAGGAGGGAGGGAGGAACGGGAGGATACAAGGGATGGGATAACAATTGAGATGTAATCTGAATAAATTAATTAAATAAAAAATAAAAATCATCTTCATAGTAGGTTGCAGAGCTAGAATTCAAATCAACAGTCTCACCTCCAAGCCCATGTTCTTGACCTTGATATGAAATAATTGTACATTGGTGTAGTAAGTCCTCGAATAGAAGACAAACATACAGTAGGAAGATGGATACCATAAGGAACTAAGAGTACGGATTGGAAAAGGATTGTTAGTGAACACACAATTGGGATAGCCCTTGAAAAAAAGGGATAGAAGTTTCTTGAACCAAAATATAGAAAACATTACACCCGGTGTTATTAAGAAAAGGGTAACAGCACAGAAATTTAGAGAGGCAGTCTTATGGTATAGAGGCAGGAGTGAAAGAACACAGCGTTGGTAGCATGAGCTAACTAATAGGATAGGAAATACCCCTTAGACTGTTGTACTAAAGACAGATGCCGGTATGTGGAAATGCCAAATAGTGGAGAGCTGTAAAGGCAAAAGTGGCATAATCATAGGTGAGAGGGCACGAATGGATTTGAAAAGCTGGGAGGCCACATAAAAGCCTTCTGGAGATAAAGAGAATTGAAGCTATCACAGCACAGAGGCTGAGCAAGAAAGAACTGACCAGTGTGATGCACTTCATGTGAGAGTCAACCAAAATCTAGTTTGCTTTCACTTGAGATTTGTCTTTTTTTTTTTTTAATAATTTATTCAGATTGCATCCAGATTGCTATCCCCTCACTTGTATCTTCCTGTTGCCCCCCACCCTTGGTCTTTCGCCCTAGTCCCCTCCTCAAGACCTGTTATGGAAGGGGACCTCCTCCCCCTCCATCTGATCACAGCCTATCAGGTCTCATCTGGATAGCCTGCTTCCCCTTCTTCTGCATGCCACCAGGGTTTCCCTACAAGAGGAAGTGGTCAAATAGGGGGCACCAGACTTCCCTGCTCTCCCCACAGCCATGGAGAATGGCTGTCCATTGGCTAGATCTGAATGGGGGTCTAGGTTTACCCTGGATTGTTCCCCATGAAGTGAGTGCTAAGAACACCTAATGCTACCTTACTGGAGTCTCACCAGAAACAGCTGACACATCCTCTGAATTTGGAAATCCTATCACTTTGGCTGCTCTAGATGCCATTATTTTATCTTTAAAACATCACCCTATGTCTGGGCCAGGAAATACTTGCCTTGAAAGCTTGAGGACCCAAATTTGAGACCCAGCACTCCTATGAAAAAGCTGGATGTGGTGGGATGCACTGGGAAACCCAGCACTGAGGGAGACAAAGGCAGGAGGATGCCTAATGCTCCTGGTACATCCAGGTTAGCCCATTTGATGAGTTCAAGGCCAATGAAAGGAGCTGTCTCAAAAAAAAAAAAAAAAAAAAAGATGAAAAATAAACAAAACAGCCAGACACGGTGGCACACGCCTTTAATCTCAGCACACAGGAGGCAGAAGCAGGGAGATCTCTGTGAGTTCGAGGCCAGACTGGTCTACAAAATGAGTCCAAGACAGCCAAGGTTCTGTTACACAGAGAAACGTTGCCTTCAAAACAAACAAACAAAAGCAAAAACAAAACAAAACAAAAGATAAACAAAACATAACTCAAAAGAAGGTAATTTTCTTGTGTATCAGAAAAAAGTAAACTAAGACAAGAGCAGTGTTTCCCTGTGCCCTTTCTTCTCATGCTCTTGGCAGGCCCACTACACACACCTCTCAAGGATCCTTAAGCTTTTAACTTGTTTAACATTATAACTATGATGATAATTAACCTAACTTCCAAGACACCCAGACTACAAAATAAATGCTGAAGACTAAATACCACCAGCATCCAAAAGTTAAATCATGTACTGTTTGGCTGGCACAACAGAGGAAGGGTGTGCACCACTTTTGTCCTGAAGTCTTTCTATTATTTTGTTGTCTATAAAACTATACAAGTCGTGGGGACTGGTGAGATGGCTCAGCGGTTAAGAGCACCAGCTGCTCGTCCAGTGGTCCTGAGTTCAATTCCCAGCAACCACATGGTGACTCACAACCATCTATAATGTGATTTGGTTCTCTCTTCTGTTATACATGCAAATAGAACATTCATATAAATAAATAATAAATAAATAAATGAGTATTTTTTTCAAAAAAGAAAGCAATATTGAACAGTGACCATTCCTGGGTGATTTAAAACAAAATAAAACAAGACAAAACTATATATAAGTCTTATGTCCTGTTTAAGCTCAATCTTCATGATTTAAAAATAGGAAGTAAAAATGGCAGGCTTTGGCTTTTTTCTCTTTGAACTTAGAATCATTCATTACCGTATCTTTCTGTCTTTGTCCTGAGTATTTCAGATCATGTCCTCAAATTGAAGGCCCACAGTCACGCACTGTTTGACTGCCATGGCATTCTGAATGTTTTTAGATTTATTTACTTTATTTTCTGTGCATGAATGTTTTGCTTGAATGTATGTCTGTGTGGGTGCCTAAGGAGGTCAGGAGAGGGCATGGAATGCTTGTGAACTGACTTCTAGGTTCTGAGAATAGAACATAGACCTTCTGCAAGAAAGACAAGTGTTCTTAACCGCTGAGCCATCTCTTCAGCCCATGACATAATGTTTTAATTACTGTATTTGAATATGTTAAGGAGGATTAGTCATTCTTTAGCATGAGAAGGCCCTGCCATTCTCTATGGTCTTACATCCAGCCTTATTCCTGTAGCTGTTACTTATGTAGGTTATGAAGGGACAGGGGTTTGCATATAAAAGCAAAAGGCCGCCTTGCCACTGTTTTGTCCTTTCTCTTACTTCCTATTGGTGACCTCTTCAAAGCTGCCAGAAGACTCACATAAAACAATAAAGGTAGAGGCGCGTGCGTTTCTTGTAAAGCTTAAGATGCATATGGTCAAGTGAGCCATCATAAATCATGTAACTAGTAATCACTTTGGTAAAGATGTAATGTCATGTCATTCACTTTATGGCTACTCTCTTCAGTCACAGGTCCAAGAAACTTCCTGGTATCGTCCCTCATTTGTTACACACGCAAATGTTTCCATAATCTGAAAGATGTCTCTATGCAAAAGAGAAAGATCTATACACTTTTTTTCCTGAGAATCTTCACAATTATTTGTACCTTACTGAAAAGACTTAGGTAAAAGGCCCAGAGTGGGCTTTTTATTATACATTTTATATTCATTTGTTTTTTACTATATTTCAGCTTATTTCCCCTCTACTTCTAACTACTACTGAATATAATACGCCTGGTATCTTGTGAACCTTTAAAGATTGTTTTGAGTTCATTGTGAAGCAAATAGAATATAGTTAAAATGCATTTATTAAGTTGATCCAAAACTACTTTAGAAGTCATTGCTGTCGCATGTTAATACTTTCGGTGCTGAAATTGCCAAAGTCCAAGACCCTAAGGAAGTAACAGTCTGTGGCAGGAGAACTCTAAAACAAAGCTGCAAGAGACTGGAAGGTAAAGTGAATACATAACGTAAATTAATGAGGAAAAAATAAAGAGTTTCAGCTAGGTTGCTAGGTAGGTACATATAGGTACATAAGGAATTCGAATTTGGGACAAGTGTCCTTTTGCCAAATATGTAAAATAACCCCAAGCCCTGCCTACTTCACAGTGTTGTTATGAGCATCAAATGATAGTGTGTCAATGTCCTGTAGGAAGTTCTGCTTTTTAAAAATCCCGATTATCACACTGAGTCAAGCCTGTCCCATATTCTTTCAATAGAGGCCTGCCCTGCTCTGAGCCCAGGCCTGCAGTGTGATAGTACTGTTCTTTACTCCCGGGTAGCTTTTCCATCTGCCTGCTCCTTTCTCACTAATGCCACCAGACCACAATGTTCGACAAATGTACACACACACACACACACACACACACACACACACACACACACACACACTTTCTACCAGGGAAACATTATTCTAAAAGTTACAGACATTTATTTATTTATTTATGAAACAGGCTCCCACGTATCACAATGTGGCCTCAAAGTCCTATGTAAAGAGTAGTCTCTAACTTCTGATCGGCCTGCCTTTCTGACAATCCAGAGTACTTAGATTGCAAGCATGCAACCACTGTGCCCGGTTTTACTGATTGTGAGGGTCTTACTCTGGGCTTTGAGCATGCTGGACATAAACTCTACAGTACTGAGTTACAGCCCCAAACACGGAGCCTTAATTCAAACACATGCAGTAACTCTGTCCAAAGACATACATAGCGCTACAACTCTGACCACTCTTCTGTCTCCTGTTAGCCCCAGGTTTAGAGCCGTTTCACAGAGGGGACACTGTTCAGACTTAGGGTTCCACTCCTGCAGGGTGGGACGAGTTTATGATTCAGTAAGCTGTAACAGTGCTTGGTTGTATAAACTTGGACAAGTTTCTTAGTCTCTCTTGCTTTATTTTTTTTCCTCGTCTGAAAAATGGCGATAAAAATAGCATACAGATAAAACTATCATGGTATATGAAATTATGTAATCTATGTAGAGCGTTTGGCACGAGGTGTTGGCACACGGTAAGCGCTTTATAGATGATAAGTACTGGGGAAAGTTTGGGTACACCCTCCAAAACTGAGGAGGCCACTTTGTTCAGCTGCAGCGTTTGCGGAAGCTTGAAAAGGCATCTTTGCACTCCGCCCCTTCCTTCTGTAGTCACGGGAAGCGGTTTAGAAGACTATTGAACTCCGCGTTTGTCTTTGCAGCTCAAGAGCCCGTTCTCTCCAAACCCAGGAGTCGCCGCCCACCACTGATAGAGGTAGCAGCCTAGGAGATGATCAGAGCCTCTGCGGGGGAGGGCGGGGGGAGAATGGGGGGAGGGAGGGTGCAGGATGGGGGCTCTGTCCGAGGTGCTGAAACCCAGGATGCGGCCGCGCCTGCTGTATGGGCGTCCATTGCTATTGGTGTCGTTGAGCACCCCGCTGAAGGCCAAATATGAGGGGCTCGAAGGCTGTGGGAGGCGGGGATCAGGTGAAGCCAGAGCCATAAATGGTACTCCTGTTATTTCTCATGAATTCCCGGACACATACGCTTTACGATTTTGTGCAAATTTTCAGAATCATACCTTGTCACAGCCCACTCCTCGGGTTTATGCAAAAAATGTAAGGCTTTGCTCCGGCTTCACTTCCTGTAAAAACCCAGACGCCTAACAGCCAGCCCCAATCTGCAACCATTTCCTACTAAAATCTTTGTCTCCTACGCATCTCATCCCCACGCATTAATGCAATTTTTTTTTTTAACTCAATCCTTCCACTCCAGTCTCCCACAATTTCCTGTGATAAAAGCAGGCTCTCTCCTACCAGCCCCGCCTCCTGCCCTGGCTAGAAACCTCGGACTTACTTTTGGGAAGCCTCTAGTCTCACCTAGGTGGTCAGTGGAAAGCCCTTGAGGTGCACTTACCTAGTAGGGATGCTTACCTGCTCACCCAGAGATGCTGGCTTGGTCCAGGACTTCCACAGTGCCATCACTTGCACGGCACCTCCTCCTGTGGCTCCAGGTTGGCTGCCAGAGGGCTCTGCCTGCCTGAAGCAAGGCCAGAAGCTGGGCTCGCCTGTCCTCGTGGATGCCGTTGAATGACTTGCTCAGAACTTCTTCGGGGGCCATAAATGAAACCTCTGTGCCAATGACTCGAATCACTCTCTGATCTTCCAACTTGTGGTGGCCAAGAGGAGAGAGACGTTTAATAAGAGAAGGAAGTATTAAAGAAATGTGAGAACGCTTCTCAGCTTGGAGCGTCTGGCTGCAGAGTTCCTGCGCAGCCCAGTCCTGCAGCTTGGCTTCTGCTGGTTGGCTCTACTGGCTGACAAGCCACTGCTGCCCGCTGGCGCCCGAGAATGGCTCTCCAGCCGCAAACGGAGAGGGCTGTGTGGGTGGGTGTGAGCGAGGAAGCTGGAAGGAGGGGGCAGCGGGGGTGGGGAGGTACCTACCTGCCACTGTGGGAAAAGGAACCGCTGCCCCGCCCCACCCCACCCCCCTTTCCCTGCTCTGGTTGAGATCAGATTGGCTCAACAACTTGGCAGAAGCTTTAGAAGCCTTGATGTCCCTGCACACGAGGCCAGCGACCTTTGGGTCTGGAGACTTGAAAGGATCTTTGCAAAGTCTGGCACCGGTAGGGATTCGAACTCATGTCTATTTTGATCTTCCTATGGCTCTACATGCCTCAGATTTCCTTGATAAACTCCTCGGGGTCTCTCGAGTGACAGTCCATAGTGTGGAGAGGAGTGAGAATCTGATAATTTGTGATAGTTCTCACATGGCATATTTCTGGATTTCACAAATTCCATCCTTTAAGCCGCCTCCTCCCTACTCCCATGACTTCTCATGGACTCATCACTAACAATTTTTGCTGTCTTTTAGCTAAATTAATTCATGGCTACTGCATATCATTCAAAGCAGAGTGCTATATTTAGGAAGTGGGTGCCTCCTTCCTCCGAGCCCTGTAGCACCCTTTTCCCACTAGTCAGCTTCCCAGAGGTAAGCTGAATTTTCTTCTAAATATATATGCACACATAGCATCTACTTATCCTAGCTCAAAATGTCCTACTTCTTGACTCAGCTTTAGTAATATCTATATTCCTTGAAAATTATCTATTTTATTTATATGTTCAATGTTCCAGCACAAAGTTTCAAAGTGTTATCTTACCATTTTTATTATAGTGTCTGTGTATGTGTGTGTGTGTGTGTGTGTGTGAGAGAGAGAGAGAGAGAGAGAGAGAGAGAGAGAGAGAGAGAGAGAGAG
>OU015755.1:31123464-31140489 GCA_907169655.1 Acomys percivali | reverse complement strand
CTCTCTCTCTCTCTCTCTCTCTCTCTCTCTCTCTCTCTCTCTCTCTCTCGCTCTGTGTGTGTGTGTGCGTGTGTGTGTGTGTGTGTGTGTGTGTGTGTGTGTGTGTGTGTAACATGCCATATGCATGTGTGAAGGTCAAAGGGCAACTTTGTAGATTCAATACTCTCTTTACACCACGGGAGCCGAGGTTCAAACTGAATCATCAGGTTTATGCAACTAACACTTTTGCTCATACCAGCTGAGCCATACATCTCTCCAGTCATTGAAATTTTTAAGATTTTATTTTAGTCTTAGTTGATAAAGTAATTTTACATCCGAACTGTAGCCCGTCCATCCTCTTCCTCTAGTCCCTCTCTCTCATCTTCTTCCCACTACCCCCTCCCCTCCCCTTGTCCTCAGAAAAGGGGAGCTCACCACCAACCCACCCCAGCACATCAAATTGAATCAAGGCTGAGCACTTCCTCATCCACTGAGGCCAGGCAAGCAGCCCAGTTAGTGTGAAGTAATTGAAAGCAGGAAACAGAGTCCATGTCATAAACAACACCTGCTCAACTTACTAGGGGGACCTACATAAAGATCAAACTGCCCATTAGTTACATACAGTCATTGACCTTTTTAATGTAAGCACGCAAAGCAATATACTTTCCACTTAGAACTGACTTACATCCCCAACACTTTCAGTAAGTTGTTCTCTAATATTTGTTAGATTTGGAGGATTTGAAATTTTCCTCCCTGGTTTTATTAATAATCCACTGGCCATTCAATAGTTTGTATTAGTCATGCTCTGTGTGTTTGTGTAGTTTCTCTTACTATTGACTTCTAGTTTACTCTAATATGATCTGATGAGATACACAAGATGTTATTTTGATTCTTTTGTATTTGGTAAGACTTTCTTTGTATTCTGCAATGTGGTCAGTTTTATAGAAAGTTCTATAGGTTTCTGAGATTGGTAATCAGTGGAATTGTCTGTTTACTCTAATAATCCATGGTACAGTTTAATCTTGAACTTCTTTGTTGGATTTTAGTTGTATGATGAACTATCTAAAGATGAGGGTGAAGTATTTAAGTCACCCATTATTTTTATCAGACCGATTTGACAAGACATACTTAATAGTGTATGTTTTATCAAACTAGAAGCCCAAAAACTTGATACTGTATTTTTTTAAAGGAAGGAATAGTTTATTTTGGAGTATATTTTTGAGGTTACAATTAAATCCCTCATGTTAGGGAAATCGCACTGGCAGGAGCTTGAGCCAGCTGATTATATCCCATCTGCAGTCAAGAAGCAGAAAATAATGGATACTGGCTAGGGCCACTTGGATACAAGCCAAGGGACTGATACTGCCCCAAATGGAAGACCCTCTCAATTAGCCTAATCAAGGCAATTCCCCACAGGCATACCCAGAGGCCCATCTCCCAGGTGATGTGTCAAATTGGCAACTGAGTTTAACCATCACAAGTCTATCCTTTGTCAACTTAACATCCAAACACATCACTTTAAATCTACTCCTTGTCTTCAAAATCTTGCATTTTTCTCATAATGCATTACAATTTCTAAAGTTCCCACAGGCTTTAACAATGTCAGCAGTTTAATAAGCTAAAGTGTCTTCTGAGGTTCAGGGAAATCTCTAAAATGTAAGCTCCTGTAAAATAAAAGCAAGTTACAAATTCCCAACATGCAATGGCAGAAAGTGATCACTACCATTTCAATATGGAAGAAAAGGACAGCAAGGAATGATAGGAGAAAAGCAAAAAGATCAAAGCCCAAAAGGACAAAGACCACATCCTGCAGCCCCCATGTGGAAACTGGGATGCTTCATGCAGGCATCTGGGCTCCAAGGGCCTTGGGTAGCCCCATTCTTCCAGCTCTGCTGCCAACAGTATGTATTCTCTCCTCTCAATCCCTCTCTCCCTGTCTCTCTCTCTCTCTCCCTCCCTCTCTCTCTCTCTCTCTCTCTCTCTCTCTCTCTCTCTCTCTGTCTCTCTCTCTCTCTCTCTCTCTCTGTGTCTCTCTCTGTGTCTCTCTCTCTCTCTCTCTCTCTCTCTCTCTCTCTCTCTCTCTCTCTGTGTCTCTCTCTCTCTCTCTGTCTCTCTCTCTCTCTCTCTTTCTCTCTCTCCCAGCTTCTTTGGTGAACATCCCAAGGTCCTGGCATCTTTGCAATCTCCAACAGCCATTGGATTTCCATTACAGATTAAGTTTCCTCTCCACAGATTGAAATAATAGCCTCTCAGGACTCCTTTCAGGGCTGACCTGTCATACATTACCTGGCATCACATCAACATCTTTCTGAAATAGGATCCTGAGACCCTGTTAATCTTGCACTTTTCATGGCTGTAAAGCTGGTACCAAATGGATGACACTGTGTTGGGGTTTGGGTCTGGTTGTTTCCCAAATTAGCAGACTCACGTGCCCCAAAATGTTTGTAACCTTGCCTAAAAACTTATTCCTGTTTGACCAATAAAAAGCCAACCCACCTGGGCAGGGCAAATGGGATAGGCATAACTAAGGTTCTGAGGGGTGTGGGATAGAGAGATTCTTGGAAAAGAAAGCAGTCAGAGACCAGGAGGAAAGGAGATCTCCATGGGTCTCCGTGGGTCTCCATCTTTGCTAGTCTTTCTTCAGCTTAGTCAAGACTAATGTGATAGCTTTCAATGTGATTTTCTTTTGATTCATTGAATCTTTCATCTCTATTTGTCTTTTGTTATTGTTGTTGTTTCAAATTTTCAGCCTCCTTCCTGATTCTTCCATGTTGCTGACTTGTTCCATCTGAACTGTTGAATTTCTCATCAGTTTTGCTGAAGTTTTCCTCTATGACACTCACTTTCTCCTGTAGATCCTGTATTCTGTTTGTTTATTTGTACCCTTTTCAGAATCATTGATCATTTTTATAAGTTAACTTTTGAAATCTTCATCCAACAATTTATGTGCTTCAGTGTCTTTGAATATAGTCATTGAGGCATTATGACTTTTAGAGAAATCAAGTTGCTTGAATTCTGATTTCTGGTTTTATTTGGGAATGTTTGAAGCTGTATTTTATTGAGGAGCACAACCTTGAGTACAATCTCATAATAAAGAAAACAAATGGTAACAACAACATCAAACCATATACTTAAGATGGATCAAAGCCCACTAAAAAGCCTATTATTATTTCTATAAAACAGAAAATGACAAAACTAATATTAAGTGTTCTATGGATTAAAAAAATAATTTAGGATAGTGAAAGGGTAAAATCAAGGGTAAAATGGTGAAGTAGCAAAGTAAAGTGAAAGAAAGGAAAAATAGAAAGAGAAGAGTAAAAGGGAAAAGATAAAGGAATCTGGAAACCCCCAAAATAAAAAATATTTTCTAATAATTAGAACCTTTCTTTTATGAACAAACTTAGATAAATTTAACAAAACTAAAAGAAGAAGATCTTTAAAAATAAAGTTCAAAATATTACTAAAAGTATAGCAAAAAATAAAAACAAAGGAAGCCAGGTGGCACACATCTTTAATTCTATCACTTGGGAGACAGGCAGGCAGTGCCAAGCCAACCTGGTCTAAAGAGCAAGTCCCACAATGGCCAGGGCCACACAGAAAAATTCTCTCTCAAAAAACAAAACAAAACAAACAAACAAAAGAATAAAAAGAGAAACATAGGAAGAAAAGGAGAGGAAAAGAAAAAGATTGTCCAACAGTGAAAAAATGCATAATCAGTATTGACAGGTGGCTTCAGAGCTGTGTCCACCACCCACTGACACTGGGCTCAAGGTGTCAAACCCCAGGGTCACCTCAGCCGATGAGATTTGTTCCTGGCAACTGAGGATGAAGCTACTTTCCCCATGCATGTCCCTGTCTGAACCCAGCCTACTGCTTGCACTTTATGGCTTGTCCATACCTGGGCCCCTCACACTTCATAACTACATCCCAGGGCTGCCTTTCACCTTCATTTTGTGGCAGGTTAAACTTAGATTTACTGACTTATGGTTCTCTATTCTCCAATGTGGCAGTTTTAAACAACAGATTTCCTTTCAAGGTGGTACCCAGCAACCCCAGTCTAACTTGTATAGCATAAGAAATGGAATTACTGTCCACTATTGGTAACTTGGCCAGCAGAGGAATTACTTTCTCATCAAACCTTGAAGATGGATCTGTGGTTTGTGAGAGCATGGGCTTACCTAGAGAGTAGACCTGTCTCTTTCCACCTGGGCTGCCTGTTTTCCATTTGAATGGGACTGCTGTTTCCCCTTTGGGGAGCCACGCAATTAGAAGTCTACTTACTTAAGCTCACATCTTTCTGGGCATCGGCTGATATTTTTCACTGCCTCTTTTAGATGTCTTTTGGGGAACTTCTGAAGATCTTCTTCTCTTCCACTTTGAACTGAGCCTGTTATTTCTTATTCTCTTTCTTCCTCACCAGGTGCCACAGCAGCAGCCCAGTATCTTACCTGGAATGCTTCAAGTCCTTCTTGTCCAGCCATTCCTTTAAGAGATGATTGTTGTCTTTCAAGCTCTGCCCAGAGTTGCCAGAAATTAACAGAGCTCTCGGTTTAAACAACATAGAGGTTGTATTCTTTTCTCATTTCAAATTCTGGTAGGCTCGCTTAAGCAAAAATATAATAAAAGTACAACATAGCATTGCCAGTAGGCACAGTGCTGTCCAGCACATCACTAGAGGAGGGTTTGTTTTCTTATCAAATAAAAGATCTGAGCCATGGCCTTGGATGAGTGGTTCAGAGGCTCACAGCTTGCAGGGATAGTAGCAGTTATTTCTGCCTTTGCCTTCTTGTTGCCAGACTGATGCTAACAACTACAAGAATATCCCCACATCCCAGACAGGAAGAATTTAAGGATGTGGCTGCATTTACACCAAAACTGCCCCAGCAACACATCTCACAACCATCTTCATCATTACTTATATTTTACTTCAAATGGGTCATATGGAAAAGATGCTGGAAATATGAGATACAAAAGTGTAATTGGCTGAGACCAAAAGAATGGTTCTGTTTCTTGGTCTGATCTATAGCTGATTCCAAAGAAATCATCATGTCCTTATCAAAAAACAAAAATAGATAGTGTGATTATCATGTTTGTTATTTCCATTTTGCAAGAAAGAGAGATTATGTGACATAATAACATATGTCATTATGTTAAATGACACAATACATAATGTTTACATAAAAAACATTAAACACAAGATATTCATCTTAAACCCTCCTCTTGCCTTCCTTAAAACATTTGCTACAAAGCTATTAATTTAAATTAATTTTATATCCCTTTATATGGTAGTTCTATATCATTATGGGCTATCTTCTCTGTCATTGTTAAAGGCCACATTATATTTTAATATTTGCACAAGCCAGACTTCTTTTAACCAATTCTCTAATTCAACATTAAGGTTTCACATAGTTTCCATTTTAAATAATACAGAAAAATTTATGCACTCTCTTCTCAGCACAGAAAGTCATTTTAAAACCTTATGCTGAATTGGTATCTTGGTGACTGTAGACACAAGAGCCTCTTCCTGAGCAGCATACTCTAGGAAGCCAGAATAAGAGTCGTACAACTATAAAACCTGCCTGCAGATGCCTGTAGATGGGATGGAGTAGGGCAATGCTGAGTTACAGGCACACAGTATTCAATGAGGTGGAAATCGGGTTGGAGCCATAGACACAAACTCGGCATGCGTGAGCTGGTCCTACAAAGAGCCACCCAGATGACTGATAGGCATTCACAAACCAAAATGATGGATGGGCGCCATCATGCACAAACCCACCACAGATACTATATACAGACTGTAGACATCCACCTGACTCTTTCCTTTTATGCTTCCAGTATATAACACCCAATGCTAATTCAGTGGAGCCATTTTTTCCCTCACACTTCTTTTTCTTTGAATTTTTCTTTTTATATAGGCTTTTGCAATGAACTTAAGCTGGCCTAAAGTTAAAGGTCTTCTTGCCTCAGCCTTCCAAGCATGGATGTTGGCTTATGTCAGCCCAGTAACTTACATAGTAACATACACAGCAATGAGGGTTTTTTTCTATAAAAACAAGTATTGGAGCTGAAGGAGCACTTGTTTGTAACTGACTATTGCTCTATTTTCATAGTGTATCTATCTATCAGTTGTGGATTTTTTTTCTTCAGATAGTATTTTATTCACAGTGGCTAAGGCAAACAGCTTTAGAATGAAAGGATATAAAAGGATATTCTAAGCTGATAAAACTAGAAAGTGTGCTGGTGCAGAAATTCTAATATCTGACAAAATAGGCCTCAAGAAAATGTTAGAAGAGATGAAGTCACTACATGTTGAACAGTATAAGAGGGTATTATAATTGTAAACATATGAACACCGAACATTGGTGCAGTTAATTTTGTAAAAGAAACACTGCTGTCTGTTAAAAAAAAATGGCTACAACACAATAATAGGTGGGTGATCTAAATACCCCTCCCATCAACAAACAGATACCGCATGCAAAAATAAATGAAGAAGCGTCCCAGTTAAATAGCATCATGAAGTAGATGGACATAGCAGACGTCTACAGTATGTTCCACCCAAATGCTGCAAAGCACGCATTCTTCTCAATAGTCCATGAGACTTTTTCTAAAATAGACCACACTTCAGTAAACAAAGCAAGTCTTAACAAATACAGGAAAAGTCAAATAGTTTTTGTGTTCCACCTAATCACAATGGTATAAAACTAAAAATCAACAAGGATATGGAATATACACAGACTCATGGAAACAGACCAGCACTGTTGAACGATGAATGAATTGTTGAAATCAGGAGGAAAACTTTCAAACTCCTAAAATCAAAATAAAAATGGAAGCATAAAATACCAGAACTCACGAAACACAATGGTAGCAATTCTATTTCTATTTACAAGTGGCAATATCTTGTACTTAAAAGATCTTAAATATGCCATCAGAAAACCCTTAGTTTAGCAAGGTAGTAACATATGAAAATCAACATTTAAAAATACCATAAGTTTTTCTTTATGCCAATAACAAAATTGCTGCAAAAGAAGTTGAAAAACTCTCTTTCACAATAGCTTTTTTAAAAGTAAAATAACAACAACAACAAAAGTAAAATTACAGCCCTAAATGCAAAGCTTTCTAAAAGACTGAAAAATGACTAAGACACAAAGAGATGGAGAGACCTCCCATTCTCATGATTGACAGAATTAACACGGTGAAAATAGGTATATTACCAAAGTCATCTACAGATTCATTGTAATACCCATCAAAATTCCAATCACAGTCTTCACACAGAACTAGAAAAACTCTCAAGCTCATGTGGGAGCTCAAAAGACCCTCATAAAGCTAAGCAATCCAAAACAGAAAGAACCATGTTAGAGGCCACTATACCTGATTTCAAGTCCTTATAGAACGATAGTAACAAAAGTGTCATGGGATTTATAAAAAAATAGACATGCAGATCAACGGAATGGTCTAGAGGACCCAGAAACAAGCCCCACAGCTATAGCCGCCTGATTTTTTTTTTTACAAAGATGCCAATAATATACATTGGAGGGGGAAAATGGCTTCTTCAACAAAGCACATTAGGAAAGGTAGATGTCCACACGTAGATAAACAAATGACATCCTTGTTTCTTGCTCTATGAAAAGCTATTGAAGACTTTAATACAGAATCAGAAACTCTTAAAGGAAAGCAGGCAAAACACTTTAAGGTACAAGTATAAGCAAGAACTTTCTGAGGAAGACACTAACGACTCAGGAAATGATGCCTAGAATTGAGAAATAGGGTTGCATGAGATGAGAAAGCTCTTGCGCAGGAATGGAAACAACACCAAATGAAAAGATTGCTTACAGAAGGGAGCACAAATTAAACTTGATGGGGGAAAGGACACATGGCTGGATGGATGAGAAGAAAGTGTGGATCTTGGAGGAGCTGAGGGAGGCGTAAATATGGTCAAAACACATTGCATAAAACTCTCAAAGGGCTAATCAATTTCTGCTATTTTAAAATTTCTATTTTATACATATAGACTACAAGTTGTGTCTGTGCATCACGTATGTGCCCAATGCCAGGGAGGGCCTGAAGAGGGCACTGGATCCCCTGGAACTAGAGATACAGAGAGTTGTGAGACATCACGTGGGTGCTAAGTATAGAACCTCTGAAAGGGCAGCAAATGCTCTTGACTTCTACGTCATCTCTCCACACCCATAACAAAGAACTTAAGACATCTTTTATTTATGTGTATGTCTAACTGTGTACCATGTGTGTGGGGTATCCACAGAGGGAAGAAAATGGTGGTGGATCCCCTGGAGCTGGAGTTGCAGGTGTTTGTGAGCTAACTGATGTGGGCTCTGGAAACTAGTAGCCAACTGTGTTGGATGTTTTAAACACATTTCTTAGTTACATCTATTTCATCTTTTGAAAACTCGTCATTTAATTCTATGCCATAATTTTAATTGAAATATTCTTTTTTTAACTTTGTTATGAAAAACTTGGAAATAAATATAAACATCATACAAAAAAAAATTAAACAGCCCCAAAGACCGTACAACATAATGAACTTATGTACAATTACAACTGACATTCAAAATGGAATCTGTGAGGCTTCATGTAAAATGTATGCATCTATCCACACCAAAACAAAACAAAAATCCATGACCGAATTAGAACTAGAAAAGCATTTACCTGCATTCAGACCTTCCTCAGTCCCTCATATTCATTATTCCTTATTCTCTTTTCCTAGGTTATACTGTACCCGCATGTACATCTGTTTACACATAGTTATAGTTTATTTGCCAGACTCCACAGAAGAGAAAGAACATGTAGCTTATTCTCTCTGAGATTGTGTGACTTCATTTAATACATATAGCAGAGTTCTTCCATTTTCCTGTAAAATTTTAACCTCAAATATCTCTAGAGCTGAGTAGTGCACGTGTGTGTGTGTGCGTGCATGTGTGTGAATGTGTGATTCGTTATTCATAAACAACTAGGTTGATTCCAATTCCTTTCTATAGTGAATAAAGCAGCAATAACATGGGGTATAACTATCTCTATGATAGGATGTGAAATATCAGGGTCACATGATAGTTCTATTTTTAATTTTTGAGAAATCTCTAAACTTACTTCCACAGAGGCTGTATTAATTTGCGCTCACACAAACAGTGAATAAGGGTCCCCTTTTCTCTCTCTCTCTCTCTCCACGTTATCTCCAACATTTGTTGTCAAATTTCTCGATCATAACTGGGTGAAGTTATAGCTCAAATAGTTTTAACTTACGTTTCCCTGGTGTCTAGGAATATTGAACATTTTTCAAAGTAGTTCTTAGCCATTTTACATCTGTCTTTTGTTTTTTCTTTCTTTCAAAGTATGTATTCATTCGTTTGTCCATTGGTTGATTGGAAGTTTCTTTCCTTTGGTATTTAATTTCTGTAATTCTTTGTAATTTTCAATATTAGCCCCTTGTCTGACGTGTGGTTGGTAAAGATTTTCTCCCATTCTGTGGCCTGCCTGTGAACTCTGCTGACTGTTTCCTTGGCTCTGTGGAAGTATTTTTTCATACAGCCTCACCTGATGATACTGTTGATGTTTGATATCTATTGATGCTCTCATGTTGTTGACTGATAGTCTACTTTAAAAGTCTTTGCCTACCCCAATATTTTGACTTGTATTCCCCATGTTTTCTTCTGAAACTTTCAGTGTTTCAGGTCTCAAACTAAGATCTTTGATCCACTTTGAGTTGATTTTTGTGCACAGTTGCTCTTTGTTTATTTTATTGAAAATTCAATGAGTACAAGCAGTATTCCCTGACAGCCACTCCTACATCCTTTTAACGCTTCACATCTATGCTAAAAGAATGGAAATATTTGCAAAGATTGCCTAGAATATCTTTTCTTGCTCACCCAGCCAGGAATTGAAATGAGTCACCCAGAGTCACAATATTTTTAAGGAGCTAACATGAATGCCATCGGGGAGCATGACTTTCTTGAACCATGCTGAACCTTTGGCACTAGTCCATGTAAATGATGATCTGTAAGATGGCGACCGGAGAAGGTTCATAAATGTACATTCCAAGCATCCACAAATACGGAGAACAAAGAGTATGATTCTGCCAACAAGAAACCGATTTTATTGTGATTTTGACAGACCAGATTAAAGTGGAGGGGACCTGAAATTCCTTTGTACTTGTGTATTTCTCTAACTAGATTCTTGGAAGCAAGCCCCATCTTTCACTCATTGTGAATAGAACCCCCCCCCCCAAAGGCTTAACACTAGGAGGTGCTAAGCAGGAGTGTGTGTTGAATGATGTGTGGATGCTGTGGATGCCACTGGGTAGAGGAATGAAAAATGTAACATCAGAAACCTTGAAGCCCACCATGCAACCAGTTTTCCATAATCCTGGAAAGGGAGCTGTTTTGAATTTCTTTCCAAGAGGAAATTTAATTAAATGTAGAGCACAGTCTTCTTGCACAGATTCTCCAGCAGTTCCCGCTGGAAAGACCTTCTGCCTTTGCAGACATGGGGCTCAGAGTCCTCAGTCAGACACTCTCACTCTCTATGGCTCTGTTCGTTGCAGCTTTAGATTGGGAGTCTCTGCACACATGCAGGTTTCTGTTTCTAATTTCAAACACATATTTACCAGGCAAGCAAGCTGAGAACACGTTTTGTAAAATTATGATCTTTTTATCTAGTATCATGCTGTTGAATGCCATGAGCTCTCTGGTTGGCAAAATGAATGTGCATGTTACACCTTTCTTTATCTGTATGAATGCATATGTCGCCAGACATAACTGCTCAAAATAAATAATAATAATAAAATATGCAAGTCCTTTTGGGTAAGCTCTAGCTGATTAATTAATTCTCACTGAACAATGTTATGGATTTTAACTATTTTTTGTATTTCTTCATCAAACTATGAAACAATCCAACCACTAACTCATTTCCTAATAATGTTTGTTGTCATCTCATTGGATTCATGATGTAGCATCAATTTATTTCTCATTCTTGTGAGGAACATATAGATATATACATATTACATATATGTATATATACATATATAATAGTCATTAAACTAAAACTTGCTTCCACTCCAGCATTCATTTTAAGTTTAATCTACATTATTGACACTCCCTCCATTGCTTATTTCCTGAAATACAGACAAATTGGTAGGCCAGTAACTCCAGCCTTGATGAGTTTGCTGATTCCATAGAGTAAATTCTTTTGTCATATATGATCTTGATGCACTGAATTCCAGCATATCTACAGAGATTCCCAAGCTATTCTATGGTATTTATACTCTATAGCTATAACAAGACTATAGCCCCAAGAATATATACAATAGTAGAATTATTGAGTAATTGGAAAGGAATGCATTTTGAGGACTTATTCTCTCTCTCTCTCTCTCTCTCTCTCTCTCTCTCATAGACACAACTGTTAAATTGCTATAAAACATAAAATAGCTGGGCGTGGTGGCACACGCCTTTAATCCCAGCACTTGAGAGGCAGAGGCAGGCGGATCTCTGTGAGTTTGAGGCCAGCCTGGTCTAGAAAGCGAGTCTAGGACAGCCAAGGCTACACAAAGAAACCCTGTCTCAAAAAAAAAACAAAAACAAACAAACAAACAAACAAACAAAAAAGCCATAAAATAATGGCTTTGTTTTTACATCAAGCTGGCAAAATGCCAAGAAATTTCACTTCCAATTCTTACAAGCTATTATAAGCAAGGTTTAACACACTCCTGAGCAGCATCCTCCAAATCAAAGAAAAGCTGGAGTTGAAGGGCTCTCAACAATGGCATGGCCCAATTTGCGTTTATAGATGGGAAAAGCTCAGGCTTGGGCTTACTGAAAACTGCAATTATGGTTATTGATGGGGGGGTACAGGGGGGGAACCCTTTTGTTCCTGCAACTGGTCCAGTATGATATGATTTACATCCAGGACCTCAATGTGGGATGCCAGCAGCAGCAGCAGCAGCAGCAGCAGCAGCACACAGTAACTTGAGAACAATGCAGAGTCTCAGTCCCTGCAACAATCCTGTGCTGGGTCCAGATAGCAAATGCTTCAAGTTAATCTTCTGCATATCAAGGCTTGGCTTGCCTAGCAGTAGTTCTAATGCAGACTGCCCATTAGACTCATGAGGAGTACTTAATTTAAGCCCCCATATCTGAGTCCCACTCTCAGAAATTGCATAACTGGATTGCCCAAGCATGGGCGTCTTTTTCAAGGAGGTAGAGACGGTGTTGTGACACAGTGACTCCCTAAAATCCAGAATCCCAAGACCTGAATGAAGCCAGGGTTCTCAGGAGCCACATGAAACGTCTTCTCTATTGCCCTGTCCATCAGTGGGAACAGCAGCTCTGGGAAAGCCTGCAGAGGCAGCAAGCTGTCCCGTGTGATATTTATGTCACCGCCTCTGCTTGATTTCTCTCTCTTTTCCCTAGGGAGACTGAATCCAAGGTGTCACCACTATATAAAAGCAACAGCATTATGGCTGCCCTCTTCCTTCCCACCCCATTCTCGGAGCTCCTACAGAAGCAATTTAGTCTTTTCAGATTTAAAGTACTTTATAAAAAGACTCAGCAAACATTTCAGCAAAAATAAATGTCCCTAAATAGCTGCTCTATCCAGTAGAAGTCATGATCACCCGTGTTCCTCCTAAAAGCCTAAAATAGAGCCCACACTTGCACCTCCTTCCAAGGAGCATCCTTGTTTAGCCAGCCTACTTAGAATCTGGGAGTCTGTGCTTTTGGGTCCTGTGAGAGCCTTGTATTTAAAACAATAATAGTAATGATCTTGTTTAAAACCCTGTTTCTCCCAAGGGAGATTTAGCAGATGCAAATTTCCAGGAACTGGCAGCCAAGCCCTGAGCTGTCTGGAGATGCAGTCCTTGTTGGCTGTCCCCAGGGAACGCTGTGTAGATGGGTACCAGGGACAGTGCTGCTCAGAAGTTCCTTGAGACCCCCCTCTGGGTTACTTCCTTTAGGCTTCATGTCCCTGCCAGTAATATTGGGATGACACAGTCTGTCACATCAAGGTTCTCCCTGTCCTTACATTCCAATCACTCCTTTTTTTTTTTTTTTTTTTTTTTTAAGCAGGTGTAGAGGGTGGATATTGCACTTTGATTCAATTTCTGACTCGGCCTGGGCCATGATCGTGAACTGATGGAGGTTGCAGCAGGAAAGGATTCTCCTGGCCCAGCTTGTGTGGGGATGAGTCAAGTACTCCTGAAATCTGCACAGTGACTAAAAAACTAAGGGAACCAGGCATAATGACACATGTCTGTACTTCGGGCACTCGGAATCCTGAGGCAGGAGGATTGCTATGGCTTCAAAACTAGCCTGGTCTCCACCATGAGACCCTGTATTTAAAACAAACAAACTTTATGCCCATGGACATGGCCAAGGAAGAATTGTCTCGGCTACTTTTTCTGTCACTACAACAAAACACCACGTCCAAGGCAAGTTACTCAAGGAAAGATTTATCTGGGGCTTACAGTTCCAGAGGGTTAAACTGTTATCATCATTAGGTCGGGAAAGCATGGCAACAGACACGCGCACGGAGGATGCAGCCGGAAGCTGAGGGCTCACTTAAAACCACAAACAGGAAGCAGAAAAAGAAAATACGACTAGCACATGATTATGAAACCCCAAAGCCCACCTCCGGTGACACACTACCACCAGCAAGCTGCACCTCGTAAACCTACCCAACTGGGGCCACCAACCGGGACCCAAGCATTTAAACTCCTGAGGATATAGGAACATGTCATTCAAACTACCGCGGCATCATCGAAATCTCTCGTCTGACTGACTCAGTGCCTAAGTCAGTCTCCTAAGGATCCAGAATGGCTTCGGAAGCTCTTCAACCGACAGCAGAGCTTCAAACAATACAGGAGAGTCTGAGGGAGATAGAAGGGAGAGCCGTGGGACCAAAAGAGAACTTTCTGGAGAGCGGGGTCTCAAAGACCAGGTGTCCACATAACTGTGAAACAGATCTTTATTGGTTGAAAAAGACCCAGCCATTGTTATTTTGAACAGTACAGGGAAATGAGGTGCTTGGCCTCGGGATTGACCAAGGCAGTGACAAGAAAAGGGTCTGTGCTTTTGTGCACTTAGGGACCATGACATCTGGGAAAAACTGTCATTCAGAAATACCTTTCTGTCCTTTTTTTTTTTTTTTTTATTTTTGTTATATATTATGCTTGTGATAAATATCATGACCAAAAGCAACTTCAGGCAGGATTTATTTCACCACACAGCTTACAATTGTAAAGAGAGTCAGAGCAGAAACTGGCGGCAGGAGCTAAAATGGAAGCCGTGGAGGAATGCGCTTTCTGACATACTCCCCATGCCTTCCTCAGTTTGCTTTCCTGACTCTACCATTCGACCATAATTAATGAACCACTCCTAGAGTTTTAGATGCTTGTGGTTTACATTTTTTCGTTAAGAAATAATCATGAACTATTCATTTAAAATTATTGTTTGTTGATGACAGGCTCCAAGAAATATGAATTATTGCTTTTGAACAATTATAAGACTATTGGAACAGTAACAATATGGTAACCAGAAAAGAGGAGGTGGCAATTTATTGGCCCACTCATACTACAGTAAAGAATGTCTTTTACTGTACTTCTGTACTCATTGGATAATTTAGGATTTAAAAATTCCATTTCATGAGCTGGTAAAAATGGTTCAGCAGGTAAAACCACTTGCTTTCAAGCATGAATATCTAAGTTTGATCCCTTGGTTCCCGTGTAAAGTCAGGAGATAACCAACTCCACATGTCCTCTGACCTCTACAGATACACTGAAGTATATACATGCATGTACACACAGACACAGATTCACATGTGTGTGCACACACATGCACACACACAAAGGCGAAACCCAATCTTTTTTTTTAAAGTTGCTTAATTAAAATAGCCACTAAAAACAAAAACAAAAAACAAATAAACAATCAAAAATACACTTGCCTCACCCCAAACTCTAAACCTTTCTGTGACCTTACCCCCAGTTAGAATGGCCATTCTGAAATAATGACACTTAAGGTTTTACACTTTCACTAGCAGTTACATTTTCTTTCTTTCTTTCTTTTTTTTTTTTAAGATTTTTATTTTATTATGTATACGTTGCTCTGCTGAATGTGTGCCTGCATGGACAGCTGCAGGCCAGAAGAGGGCACCAGATCACATTATGGATGGTTGTGAGGCATTATGTGGTTGCTGGGAATTGAACTCAGGACCTTTGGAAGAGCAGACAGTGCTCTTAACCTCTGAGCCATCTCTCCAGCCCCACATTTACATTTTCATTCATTTGTCCACCATAAAAAAGTGACAGAGTTGAAACTAGAAAAAAAAAAAGCTTTATTTCCTCCTTCACTACTTTTAGATGTGTCTTTTTCTCCTGCATCACATCCTTCATCCTTCATTAGCACCAAAATTGCCTTCTCTCGGTGTCCCGTTTGGAAACTGCTCTATACTCACACTCACACCCGTCTATATACACCATATGTGTACATTAGACGTGTAAGAGGAAACATGCGGGGTTTTCCCCCCTCTGAATTTGAGTTATCTTGCTTTAATATTAACCCAAGACCATCAATTTTCCTGTAAATTTTATGAGTTGCTTTTTCTTTACACTGAATAATATTTCATGCCGTACTTGGTTGGTATGGTGTTTTTATTTGTGCGTTCATTACACAAAAGTAAATTTCTTTGATTAAAAAAATATTGCAATTCATTATGAAAGGAGGTGAAGAACTCAGGTCATATTTTGTGGGACAGGGTTTTCCACATGCTTACTTACATTTGTGGGCGCCCAGTGTTTCTTCTGTATGACTGGGATTTCTGCCCATTTTTACATTATTTAAACAGTGTCACACAGTAAGTCCACAAAAAAAAAAAAAGATTTAGAAAGAAAAATGTTCTCTTATATTCATAACACTTTGAAACTGTGAACAAAAAAACTCCATCTCTTTCTCTGTACCTTCCCCCAGCTAGTACAGCAGTGTTAGCCTGTGATAATTGTCCTGTAAGGTCATTCAGAGGGCACACGCTGGTCATGGTCATCTTACAACAAAACAAAAAACAACCAAAAAGACACTAGCTGCCTCTCACCAAGACTACCCTAGCACTTCACCTACTATGAGAATGGATGGATAGGTGGTGAGTGGATGGATGGATGGATGGATGGATGAACAAACAAGAGGGCACATAAGAAAGGAGAACAAATTAAAACACTGAAGCAACTTTTTAACCTATTATATACTTAATATGTGCTAACTAGAAGTCTGTGGAAAACCGCTCTCATAGCCTTCTGTTAGGGGTACAGAAGGCAAAAAGCTGTGGAAGAGAATTTGGCAATCACTTGTTAAATTGCATTTGTGATTAGTCTTCCACTCAGCAAATCCATGTCTAGCAACCCAGCAAAATGACATGGTAGTATGAGAAACAGACCACCGATGACGCACAGGTTGCCCATCGCATGGCTGACTGTAACAGCAAAATGGAAAACTGAAACATGTGTCTGTCAACAGGAGGCTGGTGGAGTGAGCAATGTGATAGTCCACACTACTGCAAAATCAGGTGAGGGCAACTAGCAAAATCAACCCGTGTGTGTGTGTGTGTGTGTGTGTGTGTGTGTGTGTGTGTGTTTGCCTGGGAGCAACCATAATGCCCATCCAAAGGACAAATGCTATACGCGATAGAACAAAATCAGAAAGTTTAAAATTCAGAAAGTGCTGACTCATGCTGCATGTGTGAAGCCCAGAAATCATCATAATAAGTGAAGAAAGCAAAGTACAAGATACCATGTGACAACATGAGACACTCAGAGGAAACAAACTCCCAGTAAGAATGTAGATGAATGCTTGCCTGGGATTAGAAGAGCTGTAAGCAAGGCTACTGAAAGAATTGCTCTTCCCCAGGGACGAGACTCCTGATACCCCTATCCAATACCAAGTAGTCAGCCCTACCACATACACATACAAACAACAGTGAAAGGCCTCCGCGGATGCATTTATTTATATAGACGTGTGTGTGTGTGTGTGTGTGTGTGTGTGTGTGTGTGTGTGTGTG
>OU015755.1:31109849-31121742 GCA_907169655.1 Acomys percivali | reverse complement strand
TGTGTGTGTGTGTGTGTGTGTGTGTGTGTGTGTGTGTGTGTGTGTGTTCTTGGGATGGAGTGGGGTGGTGATGACAGTGGCTGTCTTGTGCAGAGTATCAGTCAATGGCTGCACTATATGGCTCTTGTGTGCTGTAGAAATCAAGGGACATCATGTCAACAGTTCATTCTCATGGTTCAAGCAAAGGAAAAAAATCCCTTTGAAGACTCTTGTAGCTTTTTCTGTAAGTTTGAAACTATTTCAACGTAGAGAGGAAAGATAGCAAAAGTATGAGGAAGACATTGACTTGTTTTTTCTGCAAGTTAGTAAATAAATGGAAACTATGGATACCTGTCCTACTCTGTGGCTGCTGTAGGTTAAACCTTGAATGTGTGCCAGAGGCTGCTGTGTTGGAAAGGTGTGGTCCCCAGGATGTACTATTGGGAAGGGATGAAAGCAGCCTTGTGTAAGGTCCTTGGATTGCTTGTGGCATTCCCTCAAAGGGCATACTGAGACCATGGCCCCTTTCTCATTCTCATTTTTGCTTCCTATCACAAGGGGAATGGCTTTGCTCTTTCATCTATTCCTGCCATGATGCTGTGCCCAGCACAGGCCCAAAACAGTGGGGCCACTGATCATGGGCTGGAATGTATAAAACAGTAACTAGAAATAAACTTTTTCTCTTAATCATAAAGATTGTCATAGAAATGAACAGCTAACAGTTCTGATTTCAGGATAACAAGCTAGGTGATCAGGGGACATTTGGGGGTTTTGTTTTGTTTGGATTTTGGTAGTAGTGGTGATTGAAGAAAGCATCCTCTCACTTTTCAGTCCTCAATGAGATAAGGGATCTAGACCACATTCATCAGTATGTGTGATGGCTATTCTTTCAGGTTGATGTCAGCAATTAATTAAACCCCAAATGCTCAGTACATCTGTGATGGATTATTTCCCTAATACAATAATTTGAAATGGGAAGACCCACCTTTAATCTGGATCTTTTGGGGTGGAAAGATCCACCTTTGATCTGGGTTAAAGCTTCTAGGGCAGCCTCTGTAGACGGGCATAGGAAAAGGAAGCTTCCTCTCTTTGCTTGATTGTTCTCACTCTCACTGGCAAGTCCAATTTCTTCACAATTATTTAAGCATACTTCTTTGGGATTCTGGCATGTAATGAAGACTAGCTGAGAAATCCAGCCTCGTGGATTGAACAAGTACTGGATTATTGGATTTTCTATTGGTAGACAGCCATTGTTGGACTAGCTGAATTACAGCCTGTAAGCCACTCTAATTAATACCATATACATAGATGATTAAACAAATGAATGATAGATAGATAGATAGATAGATAGATAGATAGATAGATAGATAGATAGAGATTTATTCTATATGTTTTTTTTTTAAATAAAGAACCCTGACTAATACAATATGTGATAGAATTTTTAGGCTTATTCGGCACCTCTAAACTTGATAGAGCTGTTTGACAACACTGGAACTCAAGCATGAATCTCAGCATTATTGCAAATAGGACAGTGAAACATCATAGAGATAAAGTGACCCCACCCATGACTAATGCTGTTTGTTTGTTTCTGTTAGTTTTGCACAGTGCTGGAGACAGACCCCAGGACTTTGCACACACTAGGCAAGCACTGTGAGCCACTCTGAACCACACCTCCATTCCAGTGACCTAGTCTTAGCAAAACAAAAGCTAACCTTGAATCTAATTTTCTAGAGTCCTGTAACTGATTCTCAACAAACTGAAGGTAAGTCTTTATCAGTCCCCAGCAGAGAACACTTAGCAACATCTAAAGTCAATTTCAACTGTCACAGCAACAGAGAAGAAAGGATGGCTGACATTCAATGTGAAGAGGACAGGGATGCTTGGAAACTACAGTACACATACAGTTCCCACCAACAACCAATCAGTTTGATGAAGACATCAATAGTTTGAGAAACTCTGCTCTAGATCCTACTGTCTATTCACAAGGTGATGGGAGCAACATGTTCAGTGACAGCAGAAGGATGCTATCAGCCAAATTCAGAACACTTGAAATTTTGTAACACAAGTGACCCGTTTTCTTCAACAAACAGAGTGAAAATGGAGAGAACAGCGGATGATGAAATCAAGTTTTATGTGTAAAAAAAAAAAGCCATGTGTGGCTGTTGGATCCTGAGTCAAACAAAGCAAATGACCAAAACAGAAAAAGAAACAAAAAACAAAAAACGAAGCATCATAAAAAATTTAGGCACAACCCAACTCTTAATAAATGACATTAAAGCATGTTTGTAAGTTGTATTAGATATGATTGTCAGTGTCTAAGCTATTTTAAGCTCTCATTGGCAATGAATATTAGGTATACATGGGTGACTAATATGAATCTTGGGTTTTTTTGTTGTTGTTTTTTGTTTTGCTTTAAAAGCTGAATTTTCAAAGAATGTTTTATGGACCCTTGGAGATCTTTGAGATTTTTTTCCCAGTGGTTTCCAGAGTTAAAACTATTTTTGTCACAAGCTTAGATGTTCTTTACCTTTGGGACTGCTTTAACATTTGTGCTGATGACACAGAAGCGATGATGTAACATGGTGTGACTATCCTGGTAACCATGAGTTCCTCAGGGCCACTTGCCCAGAGTAAGACAAAACATCCAAACGGCCAATTTGGATGTACATCACAAAACAATAAAGATCATAAATTCTGTGCAAACTTGACCTTTCTGCACTATATCCTTTCAGTATTTCTTGTGGGGAAACAGAAGCAATCACACTGCATGCCGACAGAGTGTTCACTGTCTCCCAGAAGAGAACTTGTGTTCTTTCAGGTTCAAGTTGAGCTGGGCACTTTTTCCATGCAACACAATGTTTACTTGAAAACAACATCAGATAAATAATTGTCAAGTCAGACCTGAGTATTTGAGAGACACTGCCTCAAAAAAAAAAAAAAAGCCAACCAAGTCAAGCATCACTTTAAGTAGAGCCAGTCATAAAAATCTGATCTTTCAAATAAAAATGAGAATTTTTAAAAATGCATATCCCCAGCCTGCCAGAATTTAAAGATGTTCTGATGAAGTCTATGTGAACATATGTGTGTTTGAATCCTGTGTCAGGAAAGATATTGGTATTTTTTAAGATTGGTACAAATTAGTCAGCCAGGGCTCTCCAAATGACCAGTGATAAATAAAATGAAAAAGCACTTGTGTGTAAAGATACACTGAAAGTACAAAGAGGACAACAGATTTTAATATAAAGAATATATAAAATACATCAGTAGAGTTGAGATTCATCACTGTTAGTGCTACCCAAACAGGTATTGTGTTTGTTTGTTTGTTTGTTTGTTTGTTTGTTTGTTTTAATCACTGTATGCTGCTCGTGGAGATCAAGTGCAGCAGCTAAGAAGCTTATTTACTTGTAAGGAGGCAGAAGCCCTGAATCTCAAATCTTCCTCCCTTAGATAACACTTAAGAATATTTATGGAATAAAGAAGCAGGATTGCCTGCGGTGTTGGGGGGAAGTGAACTGACTGGTGGTCTGCGCATGGGTAACTCAACTTCACCACTCCTCATAGAATGATGGTGTTGGCACGATGGATGGAGTTGGAGGCCCTCTGCTGTGTAAAGTGGCCCTTACAACACTGGCATGCACCTAAAAGGAGGGCTGGTGATTGAGCCAGACAAGGATATGTCCAAATGCCTGAATGCATGCAAGTAATCATTGCCATAGTGATGGTGTGCAGTGGTGGTGTCTATAGGAAAGCTGGTCGCTTTACTCTTCTCTGAACAACTTCTCATATGGGTGATTAAAGTGGCCAGAAGCAAGGGAAGTTGGGTGTTTTATCAGGGTTACCCTATGTTCCACAACCAACACTATGACACTTATGATATGTCAGCAAAGTATCAGAGAAGAAAATCCCCAAGTACCGGAGAAGGCGGGACATGCCTCATTCCCAGCTGCATACCCACAGTTCATGTCTGCCTTCCTTCCTATCAACGCTTTGTTTGTTCATTTCATTTATTTCTAGATAAATTCAAAGCAGCATTACATTTTCCAATCCCAGCATCCTACATTTAAAAAAAAATGTTAAGGATCTCAAAGAATCTTTTTGTTTGTGACATATTGAGAAACACCAACCCCTTCCTAGACGACAGCCCTTCCTGATGAAGCAATTATTTAGTAGTTAGACATGTTTGTTATCATGTAGGACAATATAAAGCAAGGCAGCCTTTATGACAGTCATGCCCCTGGCAAGGCCAGATGCCCCTGCATACGGAATCTCCAACTTCCCATTCCAAAATTTCAAAACATAAATGCAACTACTGAGTTGACTCCCTTTGAGATGGCAGTGGCTCGCTGATGCTTGACTAAGGATGTGGTTTTGACATTTTCTTTCCAAAGACAGAAACCAAAGAAGAGGATTGGGTATATTTGAAACACATAGATTCCAGAGCTGTGTAGATGTCTTCCATGAAGATACTTAGTTGGGCATCTGAGTTTGGAACTCAGAAAAATGGTATAGGGTAGAGATAGAGATTAGGGAACTGTCTACACTTACACTATAATGAAGATGCTGATGTGGGTAAATACACTGTAATGAAGATGCTGATGTGGGTAAATACACTGTAATGAAGATGCTGATGTGGGTAAATATAGTTAGCATCACAGAGAGCAGAAGGGTCTAGGAGAAAAGCAAAAGGAAACTAAAAGAAAGAATGCATGGAAGTAAAGAGATGTGATAGAGTGGACACAGGGAACCAGACCAGAAGACAGAGAATATATGGTCAGAGGAGACAGAAAAAGATAGTGAGATGTGAGATGACATTAGTGACAAACTCAAGCAGCTGATGAGAGTAAACATAGACACTGGCTGAGCTCAGCATAGAAATGTCATTAATAACCTCACTCCAATGGGTTTTGTAGGTCAGCCACCAGTCTGAGGTAGAGAAAGGGACATGAAAGAGGTACATGGCGGGGGGAGTGCAAGGATTGCAGACATTTGCTACCATGCTGGGTTTATGCAGCACTGGAGACTGAACCCAGGGCCTTGTGTATGGTGGGTGAGCATAACCCCAGCCCTGGAGCATGCTTTAATGAACATTGATATCTTTTGGGAGGGATGCTGGTAGAAAGAAATCAAGATGGAAGTTAAAGAGGCATCAATGACAGTGAATAATAGAAAGAAAGGATGTAGATGCAGACGGCAAGAAACAAAAACCACCCATAGAGAATTACAGATCCTGGTAACACTGTGTCTCACCAACCTGGTCTGCTTTCTAAAGATTAGGAAACCGAGGCACAGAGAGACTGATAATATGAGAGCCTCCTACACAGCCAGGACTGGAGTTAGGGAAGTTTGATGATAAAGTCTGAGTTCTCAAACACAAAGTGATGCCTTGTTTTCTTTTAAAACAAACAAAAACAAAACAAAACAAAACAAAACAAAACATGCTTGTTGAGTAGATAGAAATTTCTCTATGTGCGGGCGCTTACGTACACATGTACCACCTATTCACAAAGGACTGCCTAGAGGGGTTAATATCTGGTTGCTTAGATTACAGCTGGCTTACATCTAGCTTTTATATTATTTGTTCTCTTTCATTTTTTCTTATAAAGGAAGAAAATAGTGTTTTCCAAAATGATCCTAGGGGCGGGGGGACTAGGATAAGGATGTAGATCAGAGCCTCATTACTCAAGTCTTGCCTCTGGTAGAAGCTTTGGGGGAGCAGGGATGATGCAGCAATGGGTGACTCAGCATCTTCCCACTCAGAGCCCATAGTGTGCCCCCTTTATCCCACTCAGACACACCCCACAGCGTGTCCTCTCAACTCTCAACTCTCCTGAAAGTTGGACTTACAGCTTAGCACGCACAAAAGCTGGGTGCATTTTCCCTAGAGAGTGTTATCTTTTCACTGCATCAAAGCTATGCTGGCCAGGACCCAGGGACCTTAGCCTCTCTGATTAGAAGGCTCCCTTACTATTCCTATTGTTTCCCTGAGGAGAAATCATGAAGCTGCATCCCCTATAGGCATGCTTTGTACTGAGCTTAGAGATGCAGATTTCCTGCATCTTTCTGCGGAATTCACACTAAATCAAAGGTCATAAACCTTGCTGGAACATGTCCTAGGAGAATCCATTTTTCCATGACATCCCAAAGTGGCTTTTCATTGGGTGTCCTTGGCTCCTACTTCTTGGAGCCATCTCTCCCCATCATGACAACTCTTCCTTGAGAAGACATCATGTCTATGAAGGCAGGTATGCTGTGACCCTGGCAGCTGACAGCCTGCTGTCCTCAGTAAGAGGCCACATTCAGCTGTGTATGGCCTTAGTGGCCATGGGGCTTATCTAGCTGGAGAGTTCATAACGAACTGTTTGAGCTACTAGATTCTATAAGACACTGATGTTACTCAAATTTTATTTTAACTAATAAATCTCATAATTTCCCTGGCAAAGACAAACAAAAAACAAAAAAGCAAAACCAAACTTGAAAATAAAAAAATATATGGCCATGGCTTGAGAGTAAAACTAGTGATATATACACACATGTATGGACAACAGGGCATGAACAGTGTCCCAAAAAGAAGAGAACTGAGTGCTAGTCTTGTTGTAAGAGAACAAAAGTTCACTGTGGAAGGAGAAGGAGAAAAGATATAACTGCATATTATATAACTGCATCCTCCACCTAGCACCATCACTGCCTAGTACCATCACTTCTCAGACATGGGAGAACTTAAGCAGAAAGGGCTCTGGACATGAAGGTTGTGACTCCTCCCCAATAGTTTCCCTGTGTCTCTCCTAGAAATGTCTCCTACCTGACCTCTGATTCCTTTCCTGTTCCCAGAGAGGCAATAAGTGCACATCTTGTCTCAGCCATTTTCTGATCATGTGGCCCTGGGCCCCTCACTCATCCCTTGAGCCCCAGCATCCTCCTCCCTGAAGTCAAATGCTAAAGGGTTGATTCAGAGGCATCATCTCTTTTGATACCCATCCTCTACACCCTGACCCAGGTCCTTGATGGAGTCTCACTTGTTCCCATCATTAGCGATAACTCAGTCACTGTTCAGTCTACACTGGCCTCACAGCCATTTCTTCAAAGAACAACAACAAAAAAATTAACCAAGTATCGATCTGTCCTCAGTTGTAGGCTGAGTCCAGGGTATAACCCGAGAAACAGCACACATTCCCTGCTCCCCAAGATGTGAAGGCAAGGCAAGGATGCAGTGGTGGGACTGAAATGCAAAAGAAGTTAGAGAGCTCATGGTCCTGCATAAGCACCACCTCTCACATCAGAAGGCATGAGAGAGCTACCAGGATAGGGCGAGTCAGTGCTCTTTAAGTGTGTGCCTTCTGCGATGTTGACCATACAAGTCCAGTGGATGACCGAACATCCAAAACTACATGGTAAGCACAAAACAGGCTTGATGGCTAAAAAGGAAAGGTGGACACCAAGATGGATGGGGAAAAGAAGGGGGTTCTAAAAGGAATGAGGAGGGGGTGAATATGATGAACAAGATACATGAAATTCTCAAAGAACTAATCAAAATAGTCTGGAAACCCAGGCAGGTGTGGGTAATGTCAACAAAGGCATCAGCAGTGTGCAGGAAGGTAATTGCTATTGTCTGTTTCTAGACTGTACAGGCACCTGTAAAACACTCATGGGAGGCTTACAAGCACGAAATGGGAAGGACAGTTGTATGTGCCACGGAGATAGGGGCGGGAAGACTGGTGTAATTTAAGACTGTAACAGAAACTGATGTTGAAAGATGCATTCATTTCTCTAAATAATCTAACTGGACCCTATGACAGACTTCTATGGGGGAGGTTTTCTTTTGAAATTAAAATCTTATTTTGCAGACAAGGATTCAGATAAGGAAGTCTTATCTGTATCTCTGTTAGTAGAAGGTGGATTGTCTTGGCCGAAGTGCGCAGGGGAGAGAGGGCAGCCAGCATCCTGAATGCTGTCAGAAAGGCCACATCTTTCCCCCTGGTTCTTATGCTGCCATGGAGACAGGCAGTTAAAAATAGTTTAGTCACAAGTTGAGGAGTCAATGCACAGTGACACTGGGAAAGCTCTGCTATGTGGCGAGCTGAGGGACGGGGGCCCATTCCTTCCTGGGGCAGGCTGCTCTTTGTGGGGTATTTCATATGTTTAGGGCCTAGCAGCAGGGTTTTCTATAAAACAAAGGTAGGTGGGCACAGGCAAGTGTGGGGCATGGGATGACCAGTGTCTTTCCCTCCATGAACCTCTTACATTTGGAGCTAGTGTCTTAACCAGACACCTCCCTTTGGATGCTGAAGAGGGCTGCCAGTGTGTTTCCATGCCAATGCTCCATTCATTGATACCACAGGGTCTGGCCTTTAGTGGCTATTCAGTACCTGATTACTGATTGAATAAAAAAGATAATAAAAATTAAGATTTTTAACTCCTCGCTTCAGAATATATTTGAGTACTCCTGACTTATGCACTAGCAAGATATGACGTCTTTGTTAACTAGACGTCATAGACTCAGCCTTCTGAGCTGGGTCTTGCTGACTTGGGTAACATCATATTCTCACTGAGCAGAAATTCAGACATGAACACTCCCCCTAAGTCACAGGGCATCTGTGCTTTTAGTGCTGCCTTTTCTTATCTTGATATAGAAAATTACCTGAGCTGAGCATCTTTATACCCAAAACAGTTGAAAGACACATCTGACCACTAAGATTACTGCTTTAAAGAGGTACCGTGCAAAAGCTTTTGGATAACTACAGAATATGGGAGCTATGACTTGCTACAATTTCAGAATCCCGGGAAAGGGAAAGGAGAAAAATTAACAGTGAGGGATCCTGCCATGCCTGTGTCAGAGGACATTTGCATAATGAGCCCAGTGCATGCATTAGCTCCTGACTTCACAATCCTGAGAAGCGAATGTGTATTATTAGTGTCATTTTGTCTAGAACTGGGTCATGAAACAAAGGGTAGACTTTCCAGATGATTCCCAAGGGGCAGACTCAGTGTGAGAGCACTGCCAGTATGCTGAATGGGTCCAGCAGGTTCAACCATTAGCTCTTCCTCTAGGAAAAGAATCAGCCCTCTTGATAGCCCTAGACTGAAGGCACCAAATTTTGCACTCACATCTACTGTTAGTAACTATCCTCTCTCAGTACCCGGCCTGGGACACCTGGGCACTTCTTCCCAACCATATTTCTATCTTATGTTTCAGACTTTTTTCCCTCTCTGTGAAGGGATGCCTCCACTTAGTGGTCCAAAGATGTAAATCACACATCCAAAATTAAGTATAGATTCCATATAAGACTCTTTTCCTCCTTGAATCTATGGCTTGATGATGGATGCTACCACACACCCACAACCCAAGTGAGTCACCTCTCCCAACCATACCTCCACCCTCATCAGCCAACCACCGAGTCCTGTCTATTTCTCCTACAAAATAATTACCTTCTCCACATCTATTCAGGTAGAACTTTACCTGCACGCTTAACAGTAGTAACCAAATTTTTTTCTTCATGAGATAGAATCGTTGGCCTAGCCTGATAAGCCCCTTTACCACTGTCTAACCCTCCACTTTAACCTCTACCAGCTATTCTGAATAAGAATATGGCTTCTGGAGCCTAAAAATTCTTCCTTTACAGCCCCAAGCACACCTTTGCCTTTTCCACGTCTCCATCTGCAGCTGACGCTCTTGAAGGCTGAAATATTCAGTACAGCTAAAATTAAAAAAGGAAACCCATACAAGGTTTCAGAAATGCATTGAGACAGACAAAGGGAATAGCTTAACAACCTCTAGCTCTGCTTGGCTTGGTGTGTGTGTGTGTGTGTGTGTGTGTTTGTGTGTGTGTGTGTGTGTGTGTGTGTTTCTCTCCCAACATTGTGATTAGCAACTCCCTCACATTTTCCATTCCCTTCCTCTCTAGTGGGGCCCACACTCACAGTTTTCTACTTGCAAGTCAGTTTCTTCCTTTAGGTGGTAAGTGCCTTGAATGTCAAGCTGACCAAGATATTCTCAGTGGGTCATGAATGAGTATAACCATCTGCACATCCCATCCTTCAGCTCTATCAAGGCTGTTGGGCTATGAACCAGATGCTGGGTCCAGATCATTGAGAAGATTTCCATGGTCTCTAGCAAGGCACAGAGAGTAGAGGGGTGGGCAGAGTCACCATCTCAAGCTCTTCCTGTAGTTCTGATAAAACATTCTGACATGGGCAAGTTAAGGAAGAAACTTCATTTTGGCTCACAGTTAGTCCTAATGAGTAAGAAACATCTGCAGAAGTTTAAAGCAACTGGTCAATTGCATCCTCAATCAAGAAGCAGAGAGCAATGAATGAACATTCGTGCTTAGATCATCCTCTCCTTTTTAATAGAATACAAGATCCTAGGCCTTAGGAATGGTGTGGCCCACAGTGTATGGTCTTTCTATCTCGAATAACCCAAATACAGATAATCTCCCACAGGTGTGCCACAGGCACAGCACCCAAATGACTGTAGATCTCATCCACTTCACAGTGACTCACAATGACAGTCCTTGAAGGTAGGTTACATGTATCCTCTGTGTGACCTGTGAAGATCTGTGTATTTAGAAGTCATCAGACACATGTTTGTTGCTGAGGGAAACATCAGGCGCTGGACTATTTTCTCATCTTTCCACAGGTTTCTGGAATCACAGCTTATAATTAATTAATTAATGCACAGTGATACAGCTTGACCCAGATTCCCAAATTGGAATGTTTCAACTACAACTGATGAAAAAGGTGTAACTCCTATCTTCCAAGCAGAGCTAGTTAACAAGGCTTGTTGCTCGGGACATCAAGACTTCTTCAGAGATAATGAGCAAACACATGTATTGAGGAAATATATGTATATATGTATGTATGCATGCATATATGTATGTATATACACTCATTTATGCAACAAATATTGATTAAACCCTGCTTTGTACCATTTATGATGTTTAATGTTTTGCCTAACTGGTCTCACTAAATCCCACATAAACTCTATAGGGCAGCCAAAGTTATTTGATGTACAAAGGAGAAAACAAAGACTCAGAGGGGCTAGGCTTTGGATCAAGTCATCCACCTAGCTATACAGCTCAAAAATAAGCTCCTGGATTCAATATATTTGGCTTCGTGGACATTGCCTGCCTTCTCTAGGTCTTTCATAAAGTGGGAGGGGCAGGGATATTTGGGGTAGATGGGATCTGGTCCCTAAGGATAAGTGACAAAGGGTGATTCTTCCATTCTTCTAGTCTCTTTACCAAGCATCCAGCCTTCCCTAGGACCAAGTGCTTCACACTCCTGCACTTCTCTTCAGGGACTATCATCCGTTCTGTAGCTCTGGAATAAAACCTCATTCCCCTCCTGACCTCTATTCTCAGTGGTTCCTTCCCTGCTGTCCCAGCCCACACCTGTATAGAGCTGGTTTCCATCTCTTTTAGCTTTATTTTTGATATATGGTCTTGCTACATAGGCCTTCTGAGCCTCCTGCCGCAGCTTCCCGGAAACTCTGGTCCTCCCGGCTCAGCACCTGACATGCTTAGATTATGGTCAAGTGCCGGCATAACCAGCTCCATTTTCTCAGCTCAGCAGTCTCCATTGGACCTGGTCTGATGGGCAAACACGGGGAAGGAACATAGAACATGGAGTCTGACATGTATTGAGAAAGCAACTGTGTTTCTTACCCCCTCCCTCACCCAGTTTCCCTCTCTTAGTCTGAGATCAATAGCTATCTCATAGGGTTCCTATAAGAATTGAATGAGATAAGGTACACTGCACAGAGTAATCATTCCACGGCGCTATTTCCTTCATCAACACACATCTCCACTGAGGTATAGATATACCAAAAGGTAACATCTGAAGTTCATTGCCATTTCTTCTTGATGTGCTGTACCTAAGTGGTATGCGTGTGTGTGTGTGTGTGTGTGTGTGTGTGTGT
>OU015755.1:31078245-31109839 GCA_907169655.1 Acomys percivali | reverse complement strand
GCTGGTCAGTGGTCACTTTTCTAGGCACTTTATTTCCTGTCTTTGTAGACTATTTGTGTCCTCTTAAAGATGCACTCTAAGTACGGCTGACTGTTTGGCCTAACATTTGTTGTGTGCATTTATTTCTGCTTCAGAAGATAACTGGAAATATGAGCTTTGACAAAGCCTGATGGACAAAAGTACATTTTAGGAGTCAGGATTTTTCTGGAATAGTCTTGCCTTCTGTCCATCTGCCTGGCCTTTACTCGTCCTTCTGTGTTCACCTAATAGGAGACCTTTTGTCTTCTTGTTTGAATGCAGTCTCTTTAAATAACTAGCCACTTTCCCAGCACCACAGTTGGAATAACCTGTTCTTACTGGGGGAAAAAAACGCCATTATGCCATCTTAATCAAATATTCAACTTCCCAAATGGCCTTAAATTCACTTTTAGATTCTCTATTCTCTCACATTGATCTCATCATTTAATTCTGCCCTAAAATCTTAACATAGTTAAGTGTCTGTAAAGCTTACATAGCACTTTGCATTGTTTTATTTATGATCTATGTTTTTAGTAGGGTGGTGGCAGGCAGGTTCGGTGTATCACTCTGTAGCCCCAACTAGCCTAGAATTCAGAATTCGTTTATCAAGATCAGGTCGACCTTAAGCAAGTAAGTATCCTACCTGGACGCCCTGGTTGGTCTCACCAGCATAGGCTGCTGTGGCTGCTCTGTGGGATCTAAACAGTGTTTTTAAGACCTAACAGAAGCATATTCACAGTATTGCTCTTCGTTTGCAGGTGTTTTTCTGTTTCTAATCTTGACAGAATATATCAAATAAAATTCACTTTGAGCCAGCAAGATAACAGCACAGATACAAGTGCTCACCACACAACCCTGCAGGGTGAATTTGGGGTCGAAGTTTTTATTATAAATGGATTCTTTTCTTTATCAAATTTTCTATCTGGCCAGTATTTATAATCATCAAATTTTACTTTTTTTCTAAATTTTAGTTGCAGATAATTCCAAATTCAGCACCTCACTTGTCTTTCTCATAAGGAGTAATGGGAGTTCTTATTTCTGATTTCAATGGAATGATTTTATCTCTTTGTGTTAAACTGCGCTAGTCTTCTTTTAAAGTTGGGGAACTATTAACAACTATAAAAAAAAAAAAACAATTTAAAGGTCCAAAATAAAGGCTGAGAATTGCAAATGTTTTCTTTGGAGAGGGCTTTTTGAGACAGGGTATGACTCTCTTACCCAGGCCTGCCTGGAACCTGGATCCTCCTGCCTATCTCTAGTTTTTGCATTCATGGATTACAGGATGAACCACCTGCCCTGGTACATAAAAATTATTTCCCATGGGCTGTTCTCACGTGGAGCCATCCTTACACTCCCAGGTTTCATTTCTTTTAATGTACTTTTTAAAATGTCTTCTATTTTCTCTCTGTTGATATAATTTTTAATTTATTTATTATGTTTACAGTGTTCTGTCTGCATGTACACCTGCAGGCCAGAAGAGGGCACCAGATCTCATTATAGATGGCTGTGAGCCACCATGTGGTTGCTGGGAATTGAACCCAGGACCTTTGGAAGAGCAGCCAGTGCTCTTAACCTCTGAGCCATCTCTCCAGCCCATCTATTGATATTTTATGTAAGATTTTTGCACTGGTCATCATAATTTGCTCTGTAGGTCTATCTACAGTTTTATTTCTTTCATCTTTCTTCTACATGTATCAGTATTCTGTAGGAACCTCCAGTCTCAGAAAGCCATGTAAGTAACACTGTGTTTACTTGCTGCCTGGACAATCCTAGGGAGCTGGTGTTGGACCAGAAAGCTGTGCTGTTGTTGGGCTGTTACCTTATAGACAGGGCACTTGATTCTTCAAAAGATCATTTTACCTCCTAGATCTGATTCCTGTTCAGAAGATTTTAAATTTTATACAGTCTAAAAATTTAAACATTTTATCTAGGTTTTCTAACATTTAACCATCAAGGTTAGGCAAAGTACCTTAAAATCTCCTTTTCTGTACTCAAATTTTGTGATTTTCTCCACAGACAATGTATTACTGTTATATTTCAATTATACTTTTTTTTGGTTTTCTGATTGTTTTTGTTTTTATTTGGGGGGGTAGTTTTCTGAGACAGGGTTTCTCTGTGTAGCCCTAACTATCCGAGAATTTACCATGTAGACCAGGCTGGCCTCAAACTCTGATATCCATCTGCCTCTGCCTTCCAAGTACTGGAATTAAAGGCACGTGCTACCACTGACCAGCTATTTCTACACTTTTAAGTTAACTCGCTAGTTTTATTCCTTTTTATTCATTCTTAGTAGCATAAACTTTTCTGCTAAGATTTCTTTAGCCACATCTCATCATGTCTGATGGGACCGTTTGTCATCTCTTGCTTCCTGTGAACGCAGATATTCAAGAGTGAACATGCTCCATCAAAATATCATGATGGCTGTCACTACAAAACATAGGATCTACATTTTTAGAGATAGGAAAAAAAGGGAAAGGTGAAATTGATTTTAATAATGTGTTAATTCATTATACTTAAAATACTATTCATTCAAGGTGTAAACAATAAAAAGCATACTAATAAAACCTTTCACACTTTTTCTTTATGCTATATCTTAGAAAACCACTGTTTATCCTCATAGCAACGTCAGTGTAGACCGACCCGGTTTCCAGCACCCCATGCAGCTAATGGCTGCCACAGCATGAAGCTCAGCCTTAGAATTCCAGTTTTATGCTCTTCTCCTTAAAATAAGTTGTTTAAAGATAACATTCCAACATTTCATTATTGCTCTCATCTTTATTTTTAGTTTTGTTGCCTTAAGATCTTGAAATATTATTTGAACCGGTCCTTTTGGTGTTTTGTTTTGATTGTTGGTAGGTTACTGTTTCTCTTGACAGTCAGCTTTTGGTGTTTTGTTTTGATTGTTGGTAGGTCACTGTTTCTCTTGACAGTCAGCTTTATGGTTTTGAAATGAAAGTTCTAGAGGTTCTTGACAAGGGCGTGGGTTTTCTGGTCTTCAGTACAGCGCTCACTTTAGCATCCACAATGTTGTGCTCATTTGGAAACGGACTCTTTCCAGTGCACCATAAGCAAGCTAAGCTAATGGTTTCTCTTCCCACTTTGTCTCTATTCCTTTCCTTTTTAGTTCTTGGGTGGATTTTACAACTTTTTTGTCCTGCTATTTTAATGACAGATTAAAAGAGCTGTATCAACTTTGGCCATTGCCCTCTTCTTCATAAAGTTCCACTTTTATCTTTAGTATTGCCTGAAGTAAGCTTTTATTTATATTTAAACCATAGTTTTCTGATGTGACTGCAGAACCTTTTAAACATATTTTTATTAATTCTTGGAAATTATCATGCAAGTATGTTGATTATATCTATTAGACTCCACCTAGATCCAGCCTCACATCCAGCATACTCCCAACTTTTGGTCTTCATTTTTAAAATAACCTATCAATTCCAATTGGTGGTGGCCATATACATACTCCTGTGGGGCGAGGGGGAGGGGTGGCCATCCACTGCAGTATGGCTGACCTACCCAGAGCCACACCCTTTGAGAAAACTAACTCGTTCTCTCCCAGAAGCTATCCACTTTCTATGGCTCTTCAATTAAGGTTGGGGGTTTGTGATTCCCTCCCCATTCCATGCTAGAATGTTGACTGGCTTGACTGTGTGCTGGTCTTGTGCAGACAAATACAGTACTGTAAGTGCATGAGTGCAGTGACCCTGTCATATCCAGAAGGCATTGTTTTAGGCCCCTCCTCCTTTTCTTACAATGTTTCCTCCCCTTCATCTAAGAAGGAGCCTGAGTCTTGGGGAGATCTGTGGTTTCAGCCTAAGCACTTTACTAGTGCTTGCTCTCTGCACGATGGCCAGCTGTGAGCTTCTGTGATAAGTACCATGCCCTGGAGCAGCCTTTGAAGATGAGCTCTTGTAACCAGCATAGCTATGTTTTTGTACTTGACTGATAAACACTGTTTAAGGGACCAATTAAACACAAAAATTATGATCTTAGAAAAACAAAATTATTCCTCCCTTCTGTAGATACGATTTATCTGCAAGGTAATCATCTTAGCACTACTGACCACACAGGGGGCTGAGTGATCTCTGTTATAGAGTGTGTCTGCCTGTACATGGCATTCCACTGTACTCATAACCTTTACCCACCAGATGCCAGAGAAACCCCTACCCAGACCTTTGGTCGAGACAACTAAGAATGTCTCAGATAGCGCCAAACATTGCATGGGTGTTGGCATACTTTTAAAATCTATTTTTATTACGTTTTTATATATCTCTTTCTCCCTTCTCCACCTCAATCCCTTTCAACACCACAACACCAGGAAGGAGAGAAAGAGGGTTAGTGGGGAGAAGGGACACAGTTCTCTTTGGCTGCCGAGTGTTCTTTGTGGCAATATCAATCTCTGTCCTCAGGATATTCAGCCAGCAACAGAAAACACAGCACCAGCCTTCTCTTCCTCCTCTGACCATCTCCTCCTCCAAGGCTCTCTTCTCTCCTCCCCCGACCCCTCAGATCTCATATTTATACCCTCTCAGAGTCTCCAACAGGATGCATCCCAGCTGGAAAAGATCACATACCCTCTCACAAGGCAGTTACCTGTTGTGGACAAACTGGAGCAGCCCCATATCCCACACCTGGGATTAAAACAAAAACATGTTTACATAACGTAATTGAGGTTTTAAAGCAACTGAAACTTCCACAACAGAGGAAGGATGAAATCTTTCCCGTTGAGAACAGTTTTAAAATGGGCCATTCCATACCTTCTTCCTGGGCTCCCCACAGGCCTGCTCCCATTGGTTTCTGCCAAACAGAGGTTTCAGAGTGAGATGTGTGGCAGACGGACTTCCTTGGAGCAGCAAAGAAAGTCTCTGTTTCTTCTAGAAACTTCTGTCTCCCGTGACACTTTTGAAATTCGGGGTCGGAGGTTGTAACCCTTCACTATTTGAATACTATCTATTTATTCCTTGATGTGTCTTCTGCTTCAGTATCTTTCATATTCTGGGAGAAGTGTTTTCTGGACCCTATGGACCATTATATTTCTACTACTGTATGTTCCCTAAGCCCCAGCTCAGAGAGTTCTGTTCCCTGCATGTCTGACACAATGATGTCAGGCTACAGTAAAATTATAATTAAACCAGAGTCAACTCTGATCAGATGACATTAAACAGAGGTACCTGAGACAGAGAACAGTGTTCTCTAGAGGGAGAAATATTTTTGCACGAATATTTTGGTATTTGTTAATGTGCTAGAGTTCATAGGGAGGTGTAGGAGGTGCTGAATAGAAATCCAATTTGTAGTGATTATTTCCAAATTAGGATTAGCACAGAAACCTATCAAGAGTGGGAGGTAACATCTCTTGTTCACAGAAGAGAGTTTAAAGGTAGCTGGGGAGAATGAGAAAACTCAACCTAAATTTTCTTGTAACAAGAATTTGTGGAAGAGTGAGCAGGTCCCCCGATGGCTGAGACATGAGTTCAAATGGAAGCTGAACCAGCAGTGGACAGTTCTTACCCCTGATCTCGTGAGCATCTCTTCAATGTGTCTGATAGCTTAAAATGTGTATAAGATCCTAACAAAGACTTTTGTGATGGGATTCCTATATAGATCGAAGACTTAAATAAGCTAGATAAGTTGCCGTGAACTCTTGTTTTATTCCACAGATACCTGTAGAGGAGTGCCCATTAGCTTCCAAATATAACCTATGATATAAATAGATGTTCCACACTATGTGTCATAGAGGTTCACAAACCGCTGCAGACAGTGAAAAGATAGTGTCAGCCATGGTGGCAAAGAAAACAAGCCATGATAGAAAACAGATGGCTGTCCAAAGGCAAACAGCTAGTCCTGGGAGGCAATGGAGCAGAGAATTAACTCAGAGAGGGCTTCTTGGATGGATTAGTGGTGAGCCGAGTAGAAGCTGGCCTGGTGAGACAGCAAAGAGGAAGCATGAGGGTGCAGAGGTGACAAAGACAATGGATCATTCTCACAGTATCAAGTCAAAGACTGACCGGGAAGCACCGCTATTGTTCTTTTTCAAGTCTTTTTCATCACACTGGGAATCAGAACCCACGAGTTAAACTTTATTTGCAGCATCTTTCTTTTTTCCTTTTCCCTGTGGCTTCCAAAGCTGGCAACGCTTTCTTAGTTACCCTTCAGGGTTGTTTCTCAGCTTCTTTTCTTTCTCTTCCCTCTTCTTTTCTTTCTAAATTATGTACCCACGTTCCACTGTTGGCCTCTTCCTCTTCCTTCTCTTTTTTTCATTCCACAGCTTTCAATACCATCTGCTTGTTTCATGTGTCTATTTCCCAAATCGTTTTATTCATCTCTATACTTATTCAATTCATATTCTCCATCTCTATTTCCTCATATATATCTGAATTGCCCAGTTTCATGTAACAAAGATCCAAAAGAACAGAGACTTTTAAAGGGCAGAAGCTCACATATCACACATTTGTGGCTGATAGGAGGGCTTCAAAGCTATCGGAAACACCTGAAGATCCAATCGTCCTGTTAGCTTTTAGTAGACTTATATAATGTGATCCTATCGCCGTGGCCCAAGACTGATCCCCTCAAATTCTCCACAACAGTGTTTTTAGCAGTTAGTAAAAAAGGAGGGTGAAGGGCTCTCTAGCAGGCCCAAGCATTGCAGACAAGTTTTGCCTTTCTCCCTTCTCTCTCCTTTGCAAACCTATTAGACTGCATTCCTAAAGCAATTCCAAGGTCTATTCCTTTATCTGACCACCGATTCCTTCTTGAGACTGATCACTAAAGTCCAACTATCAAAACACCAAGGTCCAGCAATCAAAATTCATTGCTTGGCTCCACTGGTTAATCTGTCCAATCAGGACTTACCACTCACCCTAACACAGACTTCTTCCTTCCTCCTTAAAAACCCACTTCTGCAAAATAACAACAAAAACAAAAACAAAAACAAAAACACCTGCTGCTTGCTGTCTGCCTTTGCAGGATCCAAAGTCAATCCCTTCCCTTTCCTCTCCACGTGTCCCTCAGGGTTAAACATCTCCTTTGTGCTAAGAATTTGAGGTCCGAGTGTGTTTTGAGCCAACTCAGAGTGGCCCCTCCCCTACAGAGGGATGATGAATGGGGCTGTTTTAAGTTACATTTCTCAGGAACAGACTTGAAGATGCATGTTTGCATGAAGGAAGTTAATTAGAATGTGGCACTGATTTTGGTATCCGCAGATGAGTCAAGGAAGTGGGATGAGTGGACACAAGTTGGTTGTGGTGCATTGAAATAAGACCTCAGCCAATCATGTGAGGAAAACGTTGGCAGCTAGGTAGCCCTCAAGAGTGTTCCCATGTTGGGGCGAGAGGATCAGATCTTTTACTCGCCATGTTAATCGGTCATGAGATGTAGACTGCACCACCAAGGAATACAACTTTGAGTTGGCTCTCCAGCCAAGGATAATCTCTGAAAAGAAAAACACAGCTAAACAGTGTCAGCTTTCTTCCCCCCCCCCACCCCCCCACCCCCGTTAAACAGTTTATTACAACACTACATCTATTGTAATCAAAGTGGTGCTGTTTACAGACATTATCATATGAACATTTTAACAAGAACAAACTACTATAAAAACAAGCATTTCCTTGACTTTTTTTTTTCCCAATTGCTTGCACATTATAATGGACAAATATATATAACCAGTAATAAAGTTGCAAAAGCTATTAACTTTTTAAAATCACACAGGTTTCCTTCAAATTAAACAATTAAGCAACATAAAAAAAATAAAGTAGAGCTACTGGTTACCATTTATGCAGATTTGCTTTATTCAGATCTATTCCTGCTCAGTTTATCCATGAATCCTTCCTTACAGGTTCAGTTCAATTACAAGAAGCAAACTGCTGGACCAGCGTCACTTTTCCCCCATGAAGACTGTTTTGTCTTGGAAGGTGTTCCTCTTCCTTCAGCTTCTAACGGTGACGGTATTCTCGCTCTCGGTCGTGCTCACGGTCCCGGTTTGGATCGCGATCCTGGTGTCTCCCTCGTTCTCTGCTTCTCTGTAATAATCATCATGGCGATCTCTACTCCGAGATTGGTAACAGCAGTTTCTTTAATTAAACGATCCAAAGTGTCTGCAGCTGATCGTTGTAAAGTTCTTATTAGCTCTTTGCAAGATTGCCTTCATGGAACTGAGTCCAAGTCCTGTGGCTCTGGATCAAGACCCGAACCATCAAGAGAAAGGGACCATAGTAGATCACGGAGAAAGTGTCGGCCTCAGAAATCTTGGAGTAGAGATCGCCATGATGATTATTACAGTGTTAGCTTTCAACACTCCCTGTAGCCACAGAAGAAGAAGAAGAAGATGAAGAGGAGGAGGAGGAGGAGGAGGAGGAGGAGGAGGAGGAGGAGGAGGAGGAACTATTTCAGTCCTGAAGTTGGGCGAAATCTGGGTGGTAGAGAGTCCACTTCTGTGCCATAGATCCATGTGCTTGGCTGAACGTCTAGAAAGAGTCCCTTGAAGATCCAGGACTGTCTCCTTTTCCCTTTAAAAAACAAATTTTGAGCTGGAGAGACGGCTTAGTTGGCAAAGTGCCTACTATGAAAGCAGCTGGACCTGAGTTGGAATCCCCATATCCCACATGGAAAGTCAGGCGAGGCAATGCATGCCTGTAGTCCAGCCGTGGGCGTGACTACACGCAAGCCAAGCAGATCCCTGAAGCGTGACAGCTGAAGAGGCTAGTCAAATCGCTAAGTTTCAGATTCCGAATAACATTGTCTCATAAAAGTATTGAGGTGACTGACAGAGGAAAGACACCGGGTATCAGTCTTTGCCCACCATACAAATACATGTGAACACATGTGCATATACCCCATATAAACACATTTGCCATTGCAGCTGGTCTCCACCAGGCCACAGCTGGTCCTTTCATCTTCTTCCACTGACCTCTATATGAGAAGACCTTCAGCCTTGGCACCTCTTCTCATCCTGTCAGGATGTCTTTTATAGTTTATCTTGTGGTTTGAGCACCCTGCCATGGTGCCCTTCTCAAACTGTGGCCGCAGCCACAGCATTTGTTCATCCAAATTGACAGGAGAGTATAAAAGCTTCCTCGGATTTGATGCCAACATACATTTTTCTCTGCCTCTGCTTGGATGGCCAGCACTCCATTTCAACCTAATCGTAGTCAATCACTGTAACAGACACTCAGAGTTCCCAAGTAACAGCCATGATGTGAAATGTAATGAGTCTCCTGTTATATCTTTTGGTGGAATCACTCCCTACACCCTAAGAGCAAAACCTCTAAAGCCACAGACTCCCCCCAAGGATCACTGGACGCGATCTTAGCCCACTTGTGCCCTGCCCCACTCTTTAGTTCCCAGGCCCATCTAAACGCCACTATTAAAGTCCTTTAAGCAGCATAATGGAGATTCCAATGCAGCATGGGTGAGGCTATATCATAAGAAAGTATTTTCAACAAGAAGAATAGTGTAAAGGCTGTTAGACTGTCCAGGCAGGAAATTATTTGGATCTAATAATGGAATATTATTAGAACCTGACATTTTCTTCAGCAGGAAAGCAAGCACTTGGCATCCAATTAGTGTTTCTGGGTACATCAGGAGGCACAGTGTAGGTTAGGAAAGATGTTGGTTAAGCTTTCCCTGCACTCACTGAAGCAAAACTATCACAGGACCATTCCAAAAATAACTGAGTCAAACTGGTGAGCTGTAGCTAAGCCACACGTCAGCTTGATCCGCAGAGATGCAGACATCTCTGCACCAGTCCCAGCCAGTTCTCACCCCAGCCCCCCCCCCCCACCAATCCCCAAGGCCTGCTTATCCCTCTGTGCCAGGGTGCTTATCATAACTGCTGGGCATTCCAGGCGCTTACATATAGACTTTCACCAGCTCTAGTGTCAGGTCTCATGGAACAGGAAGCTTGTCCTAGACTCTTTTGTTACCCATGACAGTGTTTGTTGGAGCTCCTGACCCGAACTATAAACTCATTAAACGTGGAACGGCATTGAAAAAAAAAAGTCTTACAAAAGAGATCCCCAAGCTGTCTGTCTGTGGTCAACCATAATAATGGTACTGATGAGGACAGGTAACAAACAACAATTGGAACAATTGTTTGGGCCAGGCACACTATTAAAAGGATTTACATATATGATCCTAGTTAATTCCTCACGAATCCCTATGAGGGAGATATTATTATTGTCCGTACTCTGCACGAGAAGAAATTTCAACGCAAAGGGTTAAGTAGCTTTCCCGAGGCTGTCCTGTTCCCAAGTGGTAAACCCGTCTACACAAGAAAGGTGTGAGCGGAGGCTGGGGAGAGGTCTCAGTGGGTAGGAACACTTGCTGCACGAACATTAGGACCTGGGTTTGGGTCCCGGAGCCCCTGTAGAATGTCAGGCATGGCTGGCCACATGCCTGTGTTATAACCTCAACACTATGTGGACCAGAGACGAAAGGATCCCTAGAGCTTACTATCCAGCCAGTCTAGGTAAAACAGTGAGACCCAGGCTCCAGGGAGCGAGGCAGAAAGTGACAGGACAGGATACCCAGGGTCTTCCCCTGACTTCTGCATACATGTGCATAAGTGCTTTTACATATGCATGTACACATATACGACACACAGGTATCCACGAACACGCAAATGAACACATACACACACACACACACACACACACACACACACACACACACACCGTGGGGGGACATTTTTTTTTCAAAACAAAACGATAGACATAAGTGGGTGCCATAATTATGAACCCCCAAAAGTTGGTGCCAATCTACGCAAGATCCCAGAACTATCTGTGACGTCAGTGTCTACCTGCCACTTTCTGGAGATTACTAGGAGCCAGCGAGAGTTCATCAAGAATATCTCCTATCTGTTTCAACTATCCGTACCATCGCAGGATCCCTGAATACACCCTTTATATCGATAGTTGTTTTATTCCCAAGACTGCCTCACACCTCTAGCTGCTGCCCAACCCCTAGCCATGTGCTCCTGGGGGGAATTTCACAGATCTCTTTTTACGTAGGCATTTCTTTTCCAAGAGCCAAAGGTGTCATCTCAGTTTCTCTGCCGTCCCTCCTCTACAGCTGCTGTCCGCTTCTTGCAAAGCTCCATTACCTCAACACCAGGTGAAGTGCAGCTGGGCCCCAGCAGCCTTCTGTGACACCCAGAAGCCTCCACTCACATGCGGGAGCAAGTGAATGCCTAGAATCAGAACCACACCCACCTGCTTCACCTGCTGCCTGGTCTCGGGGCAGCTTGCTCACCCTGACCTGAGCAATAAGTTAGAACCTGCCATAAATGGAACAGCCGTATCACCCCCTCCAGGCCTCAGGGAAGACCTCAGAAGGGGGGGGGGGCACTGAGTCATAAGAATGAGGGTAGTGGTGTGGAAAGCTGACTTCCAGACATGACATTGGTTTATTGCACTCTTCAGCTCACGGAAGATGCAATTACCCACACAAGATCTGCACAAGACTGGGCCCGCCAACATTCATTTATGAGGTGAGGGAGAGCTCATGAGCTTTCATTGCCCCCTAAGGATTTATTATATATACCATCAATGGTTGCTGAGGGAGGGACACACATTTTCTTCTGGTGGTGTGGCTGTTTACTGGTAATATACCCATGCCCCTTACCTATCATTCTGTGATAAATCTTAATGAAACTTATTGGCTCATTAAAATAAAAAGACATGAATGGAGGACTCATAGGGGGACTCTGCAGGGACACATAGACATGTAAGAATTTACATTTAAACAGATATAAAAATTCATGAAGCTAAAATAAAATCAATTCACTTTAATGTAAAGGTCATACTTGTGTTTTTACAAGATTCTTGTCTGTGCAATAATGTGTGTCTGAATCTATATATGTTTCTTGTGCTTTTCTTTGGCTATTTTTTCCTGTCGGCTTTTTATTTCTCTGATTTTATTTTTATTTTTATTCCTTGGCTAACTGATTGTTTTATAAGAGACAGAGAAGGTGTGGATCCAGATGGAAGAGGAAGTGGGGAGAAACTGAGAGAGTAGGGGGAGAAGAATTGTAATAAAAAAAATATATTGTATGAAAAAAATCTATTTTTAATAAAATAAAATGTAAATCAAAAGACCAACAGAAGACTAAATCTGAGAGATCCCTGATTGACAAGCAAACACATTTCAAACACTCTGAGCAGGGTCCGCTCCCAGAGGCAGCTATCTTTTCTCTGAAGAACCTTACGTGCAGGACCCTTGCATGCCTTTGCTTTCCTACCACACTAGGCCCCTTCAGGGTGAGATCTTGTCTGCTGTATCCAGTGCCCAGATACTCACTGGCACCTCATTGGCTGAATGGCAGGGATGGTGGTACACTAACCATTTGCCAGAAGCCTAAGAAATCAGACTACTGTTCAAGGCCAGGCCACTCAAGCCAGCCACTATCAACAGGACATCTACTGCTTGCCTGGAAGGAAACCAACAAAAGCTACTAGGAAAATGGGAATTTTCTTAAGTTTCTCTCCTCAAAAGGAAAGGCTCTCTGACAAGATGGCTTTCCTTAGAAAGCCACATCTGGTAGTTTTTTAATTTCATATTTCACCTAGAGAGACTCATTAGGACAGAGAGACTATAGGACTTGTCTAAAGACGCAGCATGGTGACTTCAGCTCAAGCGGTTGCCAAAAAGAATTAGAGAAGACACAGACTGTAAGGTTAAAACAGTGTCTCATCACCATGGCAACCCTGCACGTCATTAACGAGGAGGTAGTTAGTACTGGCAGGGACCAGGGCCCCGTGAAGCAGGGAGAGAAAGGACCAAGATGCAAAGTGGAAATGACTGGTGGGTGCAGCAAGTGCACAGAAACTAGCCAAGCCCCCAAGCTCAGTAACGTACACAGAATGGGTCATGAAGGGCCCTCAAATGCAGTGGATTCAGGAGGCTCTTATACAAGGTCCTGATATCTGGCCACTGCTGAATGCCTAGAACTGTTTGTTTGTTTGTTTGTTTGCTTGTTTGTAAAGGAAACAGAAGCAGAGAACTATAATAAATGCTTACCGGTACTGGGGGCCGCAGCACCATTGGTAGAGTGATTGCCTAGAACGCATAAAGCAGCCCTGGTGTCTAGCTCCAGCCCTCCGTAAACTGGGCATGACAAGGCATGCTTGTAAGACCAGGACTCTGGAGGTGGAGGAAAGAGGATCAGGAGTTCAAGGTCAACCATGGCTGCTGCACTATGCACAGCTTCAGGCGTTGATGTAACTGAGGGGATGAAGGAAGGACAGACACGTCGTGTATGGGAAAGCTGGGATCGGTAGAGTGTGTTCGCTCTGACACAGAGTGTCAACTGTACCAGGACCTTGAAAATTCAGTGTGTTTATTATATATATGAATCAAAGAGGTGGCTTTACAGTATACAGGTGAACAATCAGCCAGGTTTAGCTAATCTCGGAAGGTCTCTATAAAATGGCAGTCTCTGGCTACCGTCATCCAGAAGAGCAAGCTGTGGTTGATAATGTTTTCAACCAGTTGTCATTCATTCATACACACTTGGACCAGAGGCAGGCTTTGCCAGTTTCCTGAGTCTGTCCTGGGGCAGACTCTATCACTCCCACGAGTCTAATGTACTGGAATTCTTGGCATGGCTGTGCTCATGTCAACAACATTCATTTACTCAGGACATCCTCCACTCCCCATACTTAGTACACGGTACATCATAATCAAGGAGTTAAAGGATGGGGGCAAAGAGGCTCATAGAGAAAGCCAGGTATGGTGGAGAGTCTTACTATAACCATGAAATACAAGTAGTCAGGCCAGTCTGGGTAACCAGGGCCTTAAGATTTCAATGACCTCAAGACAGTTTCCAGCATATGAACAGAGACAGAGCAGGTTTTTGCACACAGCTCAGGGCCAGGAGACTTCCCGAAATATTTCAGCATTAATCATCACCCCTCTTCCAGTTCAGGACCTTTCCTCCATCACCATGACAACCCACATCTCATAATAACAAGGAGGACTCTTCATCAGAAGAGATGAGCAAAGTGAGTCCGCAAAGGTAGCTTGCCCTTAGTTCGAAAGAATTCATTTGTTGGGGCCTCCCAGGATATCAGGAGAGTTGCTGAAACCAGAGGACCAAAATCAGTGATTCCCAAATCCAAAAAAAAAAAAAAACTCTGTTAGGGCACAGATGTGCTCTCGGTGGTCACATAAACAGTTAAGACAGGGCTCTGAATTCTGTAGTCCCTAATAGCATGACTGACGGGGCTTGGGCATCTTTCTCTAAGCCTACACAGCTTTTGAGATGAGAGTGCTGAAGAACATCATCAGACAACGAGCTTCTACAGAAATGAGAAAAGTACCATCCAGCTGCTGGCTTGAAAGGGCCACTGTGTTCTTTAGCCTTCAGCCGAGCATCTGGGGACAACGTACCATGGTGTTTCCTCTGAGCCCATCAACATTTCTCCAGAAAAGCTGAGCTGCTGCAGAAGGGAAGCATAGGGCCAGCAACAGTGGCCTGAGTTGGGTGGCCATACTTCACGTGATAATGGTGACCACAGAGTACCACTTAGACATGGACAGATGAAGAAAGGGACAGTTCCCCTAAGCCTAGTCCTCGGGGCATCTAGTAGTCCTGGGAGAATGTTTGGGAAAGTAGGGAACAGATAAGGAAGAAGTCCTCCACACTCGACATAGTTGGATCAGTGAGTGACTGGGAAGCTAGTGTAGACCCAAGGGGGAGAGAGAGGACACCCAAGTCCAGAGAAAGTTCCAGGTTCAGCAAAAAAAAAAGACAAGACCAGCCTGGCTACAAGTCCAGGACAGCCAAAGCTGCACAGAGAAACCTTCTTTCAAAAGAAAAAAACAAAAAAAAAAAACCAAAAAGGACTATAGTTGAAGGTAGAAAAACAAGAGAAAAAGCTGGAGTTTCAGGGCTCAGAACATTGACAAAGGTTTCTGGAGAGGAATCAGGTCATCACAGTCTTTAGATAAGGAGGCAGGCCTGAGATCACAAAGAGTCCTGCCAGTATTGTAACCAGCACCAGTCAGAAGCTTCACAACACCCATGAGGACCTGGCAAGACTTGGAATGGAGACACCTTGCTTCCCTGTATATAGACAACTGCAACTTAAAGTTTATCCTTCATTCACCATTATGACCAGTCCCTGCGGGGCCCAGGAATCATTCAGCCAGGACTTGTTTGGCCCCTAGAGACAGAAGTCCTTGGGTATATCTTGATAGTGCAGATTTTAAGCAAGCAAAGCAAGAACAATGCCGCTGCAGACTCGGGCCTCTTCCTTTCCCTTCTCCTCCCATTACAACACAGCCTCTGCCTCCGAATAGCTTTTAGGAAAACATCTCAAGACTGGTATTTTTTAGTATCCTTTTAATGTTTCACTACATGTTAATAGGGGAAGAGGTGCATGCACAAGTAAAGGTCCGAGGACGACCTGCAGGAGTTAGCTTTCTTCCTCCACCATCTGGAGCCCCAGGATCGAACTTAGGTTGTCAGACTCACCCACCGAACCACCTTGCAGGCCCAAGCTGGTATTTTCAAGGGACCTGCATCACTCTTGTGATGGTGACATACATGGTGATATTGCCAATCCAGTAAATTCTTCCAGTGCCCCTGTTGTAGATAGCTTTCCTGGCACAGCATGAAGTAGAAGAGAAAGCCTGAACCCAAGAGATGTGGAATTCTGGCCTCTCACCTTCACAAACAGCCCCCTGAAGAGCCACAGCGGGTCTTCTGGAATGACAGGGTCCCCATCAGTTTTCTTGTTCTCAAGTTCACCTTGAGGGCCAAATGGTGGCAACGACTCTACACTTGAAGTACAGACAACCAGCAGCCCTGTAGTCAGTGCCCCAAAAGCAAGGCCAGTTTAGAGCCACCTGATAGGAAAGCCAGCCCTGTAAACCTCCCATTGGCCTAGCCCTGGACTGCAGGGAAGACCAAAAGTAGGGATAGGTACTATCCGGGGAATCCCACATTTGCCAAAAGAAAGAACTTTATCCTGCTCTTCCTAGTAGGAAATATGGTATCCCTCCCACTCACCTCCCAATGAAGCAGACTCCTGAGAGAACTTATCAATTTAGAGAGAGCGTTCCAAATGAAAAGACTGTGTTTGCCTCCCCAGTTATACATGGACTCCGTCTACAGACGTCCACCTATGTTTGTGTGACCTGTGCCTGGAGAAACGAGATATCCTGGGTCAGGGCATAACAGGAAAACCAGGGTCAAGGTTGTAGAAAATGGATCATACCTAGTTGGAGAGCCTTGCCTGGCAGTGCTGGCCAAGAACAAAGTCCATTGCAATTGGGATATGACTAAAACATCCCTTCTCTACCTACACTGTCCTCAAGGGTGTGTTGTGGTACAGGCAGAGCAAGCAGACCATGCTGCCACCCCTCAGGCCAGCCTAGCTTCCAGGCTTCATCTCAAAGAACAATCACTCCCTCTCTCACCTGTTCTGGGGAAAAAGAAGAGCTTTAAATAGATGTGAGACCAGCATTTGCAAATGATCCATGCTGAGCTCTTCATAATGGCAACTGACAGAACTTTCTGGAAGGAGACTGTGCCATCCCTGATAGGGCTGTTACCCAGAGAGGAGAACACAGCAGGCATAGGAGAATTTATAGGGGCAAACAGAACAACCCACCTCCCCTTCATATCACAACTATTTAATAATAAGCAAGATACATTTTCATAGCCTGGTTACCTCAGAGGCCTTCTAAATCTGGAGGCAGGTAGGTCGGGGCTATGGAATTGTAGATACAGCCAGAGCAGAGCTGCACAACAGGAGATCAGAAGGCCCTTTTGTAAAGGCTAGGCATGGTGGCCGCAATGGGGAGCAGCAAGATTGCCAGGCTCTGACCTGAGATGGGAATACAGGCATCGAGAGACAGAATCCTATTAAGTGCTGGAGAATGCTCTGTGGCTGTTCAAAAGTCGAGTGGCCCCTTGCTATGTGCCCTAGTGGCTGGCCGAAAGACAAAAGAACAAAGAAGAAAAAAAAGAAGCCAGGTTAGTGACACATGCCTTTAACATCAGCATATGGGAGGCAGAATTAGGCAGATCTTTGTGAGTTCAAGGCTAACCTAACCTACATAGTGAGTCCCAGCATAGTCAGAGCTGCACAGTGAGGCCCTGTCTCAAAAAACAAACAAAACAAAACAAAAAAAAAAACCAAGAAAACAAGACGGATCCAGGGGTAAGAGATGGAAACCCAGGGCCCCGCTTCATTATGAAAAGACCCAAATCACAGATTAAGATCATTTGTGGGACAAGGCATTGCTGCAGTTCTTTTAAAAAACAGCTTTGCTTACAGAACGTTGAATTCATTGGAGCACTCTGCCAACCGGGAACCAAAGACTAGAAGCCACCAGTCTATAATACAGTCATGGGCTGAGTCTGAGAAACCCCACAATCCAAAACTGCAAGAGTCTGTCTGGGGTGGTGGTGGGGGATGGGGGGCTGCTTACTCAGTAGATCATGGTAGCTGCACAATAAATGTTCCCTGAATGAATAATAAGACGGATGGGTGGGTGGATACGGATGAATGGCTGGATAAGTGGGTGGGTGGGTGGGTGGGTGGGTGAGTAAACGCATGAATGAAGCCTCTGGACACTAAGCATCTCTCCCCCACTGTATTCCCATTCTACCACTATGCCGAGGCTATAGACTTCTCTCAAAGGAAAAAGAGATACTTGTGTTATGAAGTGTCTGGTCTTCAGCATGACCAAAGTAAACTGGGCCTCCAGCTCTGAGACAGAAGCAGCTTCAAGCGTCCACCCTCTAGTGTCCAGATGCTAGACTGCACTCGGGTTCAACCTTTTCAACCACAGCTGTTTTCCAAGGGGGAATCACAGCACCATTGTGCCTCCCACAGGCCTCCTTGGTGTGTTGGGGCTTTCTCCTACAATGAAATGGAGTCTGGGTTGCCTTCTTTTAAATCTGGATCTGTTTGGACAATGAAAGATATGTTGTGTGGCTTTAGGAACTAGGATAGAGGCAGCAATACAATTGCTCCAGGCACTGCTGGGACACTGGTTCTTAGATCTTGGCCATGCCATGAGGAAGCCTAGCGGATGTCACCAGGAGTTCGTGTGCAAGTATTCTAGACCCAGACCCAGGACATCTCTGAGTGGAGGGAGAGTACCTTCATGCTAACCATGTGAGTGAAATGTCTTCAAAATTCACCTCTGAGTGCCAGGATGACGTCACGTGGAGGAGAGGCAAACTGGCCCCCTCAATCTGTCTAAATTGCAATTTTGTGAGCAAAATAAGTGAATGTTGTTATTTAATCATAAAATTCCACAATAATAGAAAAAATAGATACTGAGAACAACAAGAAGTTGGCTTGACTAAGTCAGAAAAGTGTAAATTATCAATACTTATTAAACATCCTTTTAAAAAATCCTCATACCTTAAATCCAACATCCTATTTGGGGTGAGTCAATCCTTGTAAAGAAGGCGGAAATATATTTAAATGTGAAACGCATACACGGTGGAATTTTATTCCAATGTAAAGAGCGATGGAATTAAGGCGTTTGTGAGAAACAGATGGAACTGGAGATTATCACGCTAATCAAAGCAAGCCAGACTTAGAAAGACAAATACTACTTATTTGTATATGTGAAATCTAAACTTAAGTTCTTTAATGCATGTGTATGAGTAGGAAGGAAGGTGCCTAAGGCGGGGGACACAAAAGAAGGTAATAATATATATGTAAAATGAAAGCAGAAGAAGGGACTATTGGATGGACTGACCAAAAGAGGCAAGGCGATAAGGAGAGCAACAGATATACGAACAGGAACAAAGTATGACGATTTATAATGAAATGAAGTATAATGAAAATGAAACATCAGACTGAGACCTATTATTTATCGTGGCAGAAGCCTGTAATTCCAGCCACTCTGGAAGCTGAGGCAGGAGGACGGCAAACGGAAGGCTTTCCCAAGCTCTGGAGCAAGTTCAAGACCAGCCTGTGAAACTTAATAAGGCCTCAAGATTAAAAGTGAAAACAGACCTGGGCTTGGGGGGGGGGAGATCTGGCTTGATAGTAAAGCACTTGCTGGCATTGTGTGTGGCTCTGGTGTGGCAGAAACAATCCTGTTTAAAGGCGTGCAAGAGGAGCACTAGTTAGAAAGAAGGGGTTGGCAGGGAGGCAAGAGAGGGTAATGGGACCCAGAGCTTCCCGGAACATGCTTGGGGACTCTCTGTATTCTGAGACTGGAAGTACATGCAAGCTGCCACACCCATCCAACGGTTAGGTGGACTCTGAGGGGACATCAGATCTGGTCCTCACACTTATGCAGCAGACATGAGACCACTGAGCTCTCACCTCAGCCCCTCATCTGCAAGGTGATGGCGTTTCTCCACGTCAGGCCGGTACACCCAGTCTTGTCATCTTCCACACACATTTGCATCCTTTACCTTGCCATCAATGCTCAGCTGGGCATTACCCGGGTCATGACGGTTTTATTAGTGAGAGGTGCTCTCTTCCCAGACTTCAATGGTTCCGTATTCACTCTTGGGTCAGGTTGAGTGCTTAACTGCATTTTCAATGCGAGTGTTCACCCTCTGATCACCAACTCGGGGTGTTGAATGCAAAGAACAGTAAGAAAGCAGCATAAGGAGACAAGAATGAAGACACAGGGCTGTGGTCGTGAGAGGAATTTTGAGAGCATGTGTGGCTTTCGCAGCACCAGACCCATACCACATCAACTCCCTGCAGCTCTCCCGTGTAGTTCTTTCACCACAGGTCACCTGTTCGTGGATGCAGCAGCACAAAGATGACTTGTCAGACTTCAGATCATTTCCCTCATCCCTTTGTCATCACATGCTCACAGGACTCTTGCCCTCAGCCTCTACCCACACAGCCAGCCTGAAGGCAGTTTGATTGACCTAAGGAAGGAAACCACAGCTGAGCCTAGTGGAAGATCTTGTGCTCTCTCAGAGGAAGGGCTGGCTACCTTATTTCTGGGGCCCAGGACAAAAGGAAAATACCAGCTTCCTTTTTTTTTTTTTTTAAATGTATTAGCAGTTTTAGGATAGTGACAGCAAGAGTTAACTAAGCCTAGGTCCTCAGGAAGTACAGAGCCACGAAATATGGAGCCATAAACCTCCTGGGGGACTCCAGACCTGGAAAAGTGGTGTTCCACCCAGTCTGCTTCCATATTCAGATTTGATGGCCTCATTGTCCTGTGTATGAAATGGATGCAGTACAAGTCCCATGTCTTCAGAATGCCTCTTACTGTCTGTTACAAGCCTTGTTCCTTTCTCTTTTCTCCTGTTTACCTTAAACTGCTTTACTTACTTAGAGCCCCTAGGCCTAAAAGCAGGGATTAACAGGGCCCCATCTTCCCTCCACATCCCCAGCCCTACCTATGCTATGGTCTCCACATAGAAACTTGGCCCAAATTGTCCTGTTTTAGCCTGCCCCACCCCCAACTCCCGAGCTGTAACATGAAACCCATTACATCTGTACCCAGGACACCTGGTTCACATCCAGGAGGTTTTTATCCACAACGGTGGCCCCAGCATGGGAAAACAATGGCCCATACTCTGGAATAAGAAGGACCTGTGTTCACAATGCCGTCCACCACACCGTATACAGTATGTCCCTTAGAGGCTCTTGGGTGTGCTTCAGAAACATGTGTGATGGTGGATGAAGTGAGACTCCAGCCCTGGCATGGACCAAACAGTAGTTACTTTTTAAGGAAAGGCGGTGGCCAAGTGGTAAGAGCATGAACTTCCAGAATAGTTCCAACCCTGGCACTAGCCACATCGCTAATGTCTCCTCCTCCCTGTTTCCACAGAGGTAACAAGGAACAACTGCAAATCGTATATCCTTTGTGTGCCGTTATTAAGGGCTAAATGGTATAATGTGTGCGACTCAGCTCAGGGCACTGCCTGCCCAAAGCAGCAGCAGTCACACGAGTTCATGATTCATTGATTTGGAGCTGTCCGTGAGCGCTCTGCGAGCCTTTGGGGATTGGAGTAAGAGCTGGGTTTGGGATTTTTTTTTTTTTCTCTGCCTCTTGAGCAGGCCTGGTAGATTATATCTGGGCCACTGTTTTTCTGGTCCACTTAGTGGGAATAATGGTCGGTGCTTCAGTTGCTGCAAAAGTCAAATGTGCCCCTGCTGCCAGAGTGCTGACTAGCAAGAGGCAAATTCCATTGTCATTGTGATGAGCTGTCTGGCCATCAGGATGCCAGGTCTTGGGCTAGCAAGATGGTTCAGTGGGTAAAGGCTCTTTACACACACACACACACACACACACACACACACACACACACACACACACCCCAAATTAGTAAATAAATACATGTAATTTTTAAAGCTCAGAAAAGATAAGGAAATCCTGGTCTTGAGGAACTACAGAAAAGAGAACCAGTAGTCGGGTGGCAAAGACCCATGCCCACATTTCAGCCAAGCAAATTCACTTAGAGGTTACCCGTGGCTGGAGGGCCCCAATCTGGGCAGCTTAAACCACTCTTCCGTGTGAGGGGGACTCACTGATCCTGGCTCCACTGTCCCTCATTCTTTTCATAAGCTCTTGCCTCTTCCGCCATCCATAAACATGAAGACATTCTTTTAAGAGATTTAATATCAGGGCAGCCTGCCTGGCCCCTGAGGAAGCCAAAGCAGTCTCCCTATGTCTGTCTAACCCAGTGCAGCTTTCTGCTCCTCAGACAAGCCTGCATTCCCCTGATGTCCCTGGGATTGATTGCTCACACCAAAATCCGCTGCCTCAGGGATTTCCAGACAGAAGTAAGCCTTCTTTTCATGAGCAATCACGAAGCCGCCTGGAGCAGGAAGGCGGAGTGCTCGCATGCCTGGCTGGCTTCATAGATATTGGATCATACAGTCCTCCCCTCTCCCTGACCCTGCACAGTAACCCCTGGTAGGGAGTTGCCTGGGCCAGGAAAAACCTATGCAGTGACAGAAAGGCATGTACATTTCACTACACAAATGGGGGACATTGGATCTGCTTGTGTCTAAATATGAGTGTAAACTGAATATCTTCACTCGCTGCCCAGAGTCCACTGCTTGTGTGTCTGAGGAGCCTTGCAGGGCAGAAGAGGCATGTCCAGGAGGTCCTACCTGACTTTGACTTAAAGCCTAGGAAGTAAAGGTGAGCACATTCCGAGAAGTGAGTCGGGTATAGACACATCTACAAAAGGCCCTCTGTTCCTCTTGCTAGGGAGGTCATCCATAGGCTTGAATTTCTGAGAGGCTGTGCGTGGCTGAGGCTGGAGGCTGTAAGAGCTGATAATGCAGCTGTGTGCACATCTGCCCCTCAGAGGCCTCTATTCTACAGGCATTGAACCCATCATATACCGAGCCACATGCCAGGGCGTTGGGGTTCAGGGATGAACAGAGTCAACAAACCCACTGTGATCTGCCAACCTCCAGCCAGGCACTCAGGTCATGCCCCAGGAAAGTCGGCTTCATTTGAACCTTTCCACTCACCAGCCATGTATCCTGGATTCAGAATTGGTCTCTATCCTCTATGGTGCAGTATGTAACTCGCTACCCACTTTGAATTCTGGTCTTCCAACTATAATCTAGATATATCAATAGCAATGCTGAGCTCAGACCACTCGTTTCATAATTAAGTGAGTTCATTAGAATTTAAAGGGAAGACATTTTTTGGTCACAGATGTATTCTAGTAAGCCCTAAATAAATGGACCATCTACTCTTAATTATTAATACCCTAGCTTCCCAAGGGAAAGCAAGCTCTGCTTATTTCTTTTCATGTGTATGTCTTTGGGCCAACGCCCCCCCCCAAAATGCGAGCAGTCTGTATAAAAATGGAGTTACAAGGAACTATGAACATAGCCCCACTAATGAACCAACTATAGAGTCATGTTCTGTTTTGTTAAGATTTGGAGCCTAGCAGGGTCTCATCAGGAAACCACCACATCCTAGAAGAATCACATGCATTGGGGAGAGGGGAGGGACTCCTCAGCAAACCCATTGAACCACTAACCAGCCAACCCTTAACTGGCCTCTAGTTGTAGGGGTAGGCAGGACTGCAGAGTCTCTGGCTATACTTTGTCCTCTAAGCGGCTTTGCGCATCTATCCTGCGGCCACATAAGCTGCTCTCCATGCCCTCTGACCAGATCTGAACAGCAGGTGCTGAGTTCCCTCTAGTAACAGCAACCTCATGAAAGCACCCAAGAGCCTCAGCTACCTCTAAAAGGAGGTAGGACCTTGAAGAGACATCCACTTCACCCACTGTCCCCAAGATCCAGTTTACACAAAAAAGGAACACACATAACAAAAGTTAGAAAAACTTAAGCCAAAGTCACAGTGGGCATTGTAGAGCCATCCAGAGCTAGACAGCACGGACCCGAACTCAGATATCATCCCCTACCATGGCAGTGGTATCAACCAGTCTGAGGAAGGTGTCCATCAGAAAATGCTGCATAGCTGCAAGGCCTAAACCACATCCACATCAACCAAACCAGAGCCTGTGAGGATGAGGGACACATCAACAGCAGCAGACAGCCAAGCTTGCACACCATGGCATTAGAGCCAGGAGCTCCAACAGTGGGACACCAAGTGCCTTCCTGATGGCCCTTCACGTCTGCTCTTAGCCAAGCTGTGTCGAGAGCTTCTGGTGTAACTGGCTGAAATTCAGGTCAGAATCATTCAAAACCACCAGGTGACAGGAAGGAGCAGCTATAGTTAAGACCACTGTTCCATGGGCCAGATCACTCAGGAGGAAGGCTTGCTGCGCAAACGTGAGGACTGGAGTTCAGATCCCCAGCACCCACGTAAAAAGCCAGGCTCTACACGATACCTGCCTGAAACCCTGGTGCTGTGGTATGAGGAAGACAGAAGGGTCCTTGGAGCTCGCTGTCCAGCCAGTGGATCCAAAATGACAAGATCTAGTTTAGTGGCAGATCCTGTCTCAAGGCAGTAGAGCAGAAAGTGACAGAGCAGGACCTGATGTCCTCCTCTGCCCTTCCCACACACATGCATGGGCACACCCACACATCACTCATGTGTGTGTGTGTGTGTGTGTGTGTGTGTATATATATATATGTGTGTGTGTGTGTGTATATATATATGTGTGTGTGTGTGTGTGTGTATGTATACATATGTATATGTGTGTCTATATATACATTAATATGAAAGAAAGAGAGAGACTGCAGCTGTTTTGCCTGCCAGGTGCTTTTAATCACAGGATTTATGGGCTGAGGCGGGAGGACAATGTGTTGGAGGCCTATCTTAGCTATATAGTAAGGCTCTATCTCAAACAACAACAACAACAACAACAACAACAACAACAAAACAAAACAAAAGAGCTGCATTTACTCTTTAAGGAAAAGATAAGTTAATTGTAATAAAAACAAACAAACAAACAAACAAAAAGACCTAGTTTTTCAGTTGAGTTACAAAGCACAGCATGCTGAGGATACAGCAGCGATGACAGGACAGGATTTTGCCTGTAGCTTGATGTCGTTCGTACAGGTGGAGTTAGGCTCATGCCTGAGCTAGGCTCATTCAGTTACTGCCATCTGCCCATTCGCAGAGATGTATTGGATTTGATTTGGCAGAAGTAATTATGATGTATAAAAAATCAGTCTGAATCAACAACATAGCCAGCAGCCATCTTTAATACAGTAGAGTGTGTTTGGTTGGTGCTGTGGAGCATTCCCTAAGCACTCCCTATGAGCTGAAAACGACAAACATCTTTACTGAGTATCTCTCATTTGTTGAAGATACCTTCTAGGATGGGATTTTGTCTCAGATAAGAACGTCTTTGTTCTTGCCCCTTTAAAAAATGGGAGCCACTGGGGCTGGAGAGATGGCTCAGTGGTTAAGAGCACCGCCTGCTCTTCCAGAGGTCCTGAGTTCAATTCCCAGCAACCACATGGTGGCTCTCAACAATCTATAATGTAATCTGATACCCTCTTCTGCAGATAAAGCACTCATATGCAATAAAGAGTTACTTCTCTAAAAATAAATAAATAAATAAATAAAATTTAAAAAAAAATGAGAGCCACTAAAATTCCATAGTTGTGCAGCCCTTTCATTCACTTTCCAGGTATCTGTTGTATGAGTCTCAAAAATAAGGGCTCTCCAACTCTGATCCCCACCCACCGTGCTCCTGGAGGAAACCCTAAGCCCAGGTACAAAAAGTATTTCATGAATAAACGGATTCTTCACCAAGTCTATCCCTGCGTCCTCAGGCAGAAAGCTGCCCTTCCTGGGAGACGTCCTCAAGTCCTGTGCTATCCCGCTGCATCCAAAGGAAATGGTGTCAATTTTTTTTCTCCAGCCGGAAAGTGCAGGTGAGCCAAGGGCTTCTGAAGTCAGTGAGCACCAGTCACCTACCCTTATCAGTTCTCCGTCCAACACTTAGAGTCACAAAGCTGGCTGGAAAAGTGATAAGGAAAGGTGATCGGCAGGCAGGGAAGTTCCAAGGAAGCTCCGGCTGGACAGATGAGACCTGACACTTGAGTTCCCACCCACCCTTTCTAGCAGGCCGCTCTGCAGCCCCCACCCCAGCATCTCTCTGGCTCTCCTGTTTTACCCAGGGCCACTTCCAGTCTCTCCGTCTAATAATTGGAGAGGTGCCTCTGTTTCCACGGATGGGAACAGAAACTCCCAGCCTTGAACTGCTCTGCCAAGCACTGGATTCTTTGAAGCTTAAAAAAAAAAAAACCTTTTCCAATTGAAAGGAAAAATCAGTTTAAAAATCAGTGAGTAGAGATTTTTACCAGAGGGCTGCTGCAGGTCTGAGGCTGGGGGCCTGGTGAGTCCTGCTCCTCCCCAAGGTCTTCTGTCAAGCCAACACCCACACGCCATTCATAAAGTCCCTACAGGAAGTCTCCTCCTCCCATCAGGATTGGTCCTCCAGAGAGGCTGCTGGCCTCAGTCCAGGGCCCATCAACAGCAAGTCTGCTCTGGCTGGATTTGTCTGCCCGGCTGCACGGGCCTTCGGGGGATTATGCCTGGGTGGAGTTCAGGTCTAATGGTGAGTGAGTGCTCATGTAATTGGCTCACTGTCCCTTCATGTCAGGCTCTTCCTATTAACACTTTCACCTTCCACACGGATTCAGACACAGAGCCTGAAAACCGAAAGGAGTCGGAGCTTCCGCCATCACAGAGACCTTGACACCATTCTGCTTATTGCAGTGAAGTCGAGGAAGAATGTTCCAGGGCTCAACAATGAATTCGTACTGTGGAGAGGGCATCAACTTCTTATCATGTCTGCTTGCCACTTCTTGACTGTGTAACTGAAAGTCACTGTGTCCCCTGGGCCTCAGATTCCTGGCCTATAAAATAGGGCTCAGTTGACCCTTTGGTCCCCATGAAGAAATGGTTCTAGTAGCCCTGAAAAACCCAAAATCTGCAGATGCTTAAATCTCTTATACAAAGTGGTACAGTATTTTCGTATGACTTTTGTGCAATCCTCTGTGTGCAATAAATAATCCCTAGATGGCTTTTAATACCCTACACAATGTAATGGCTATGTAACTAAATATGCTGAATTTGGCAATGGAGAGATGGCTCAGCATTAAGAACAGCATTTGCTGTTCTTCCAGAGGACGTGAATTTGCTTCCCAACACCTACTGGCAGCTCACAACCATCTGTAACTACAGTTCCAGGAGATCTGACACTTGTGTCCTCCATGAGCACCTGCAGTCATGTGCAGACATATGCACCTACACATGATTAAAATTAACAAAAGCAAATTGTTATTATAATGAATAGCTTAAGGGATTTCAAGAAAAAAAATCTGCACACACTCAGTTCAGACATGTTTTTCCCCCAAATTTCCACCCTCCCCATCACTGAATCTACAAATATGGAATTTGCAGACAGAAACAGCTGGTCCATCCAAGTGCCAGGATTGCGTGAGAATCTCCTGAGAGGAGGGCTAAGCATGGCTACTTCCGGGCTAGGTCACTTTTAGCAGGTCTCTGGAACTTTCCAAATATCGATTTTTTTGTTCTAAAGACTTAGAGGTTCTAAAAGCTAGCCCCCCAAAAAAAGTTGTTTTGAGGATTGAAATGCACAGTGTAAGGTTCAGACTCATTGAGGTCTTTGTGTTTGAGTTGCCCTGGATTTAAATCATTCAGGGGCTGTGTGAGGTTCTACGACTCTCTGACCGTGTCTCACTTGGCAAAACTGTGACACACGCCTGTGACAAACCCAAGCCTAAAGGCAACCATAACAGTTAGAGGATGAATAATCAAAACCCACTTAGTGCAGAGATTTTAACAGAAGTGTCACTGGCATCACTAACAAGATAATGCTTCTGTAGGTAGTGGCCTTGACACAGGACCTACCGCCCCATGCCTATGACTTCAACACATGTTCTGGAAACTTTGGTGCTTTTAGGTCATGTTCACAATTTCTCTGAGTTCACACTAGGCCAGCCTTGTGACTAAGCCTCTGCCCTGGCTTCAATGTATGGGACATTTGGTGTATAGGAGGCACCAAATACACATCTGTTGCAGGCAGCTCCGTAAGTAGGACCAAGAAAGGATAAGGCTTCCATCCTCCAACTTGAAGGGAAAGAGCTGAGGGCCCAATAAGAGAAAGGGGATCAAGGCCTCTGCCACATAAACAATCAAAGGAAACCCCAGGACTTGAAGAAGTGGGTCCTTTGACATGCAAGGTGACCATCTCAGTCAAAGACAGGAGTTTGACTTATAATCCAAAGTCCCTAATGCCAGCCTCTGGGAAGAGCTGGGTCTGGCCAGTGATAATACCTATGGCCCAACCTCCTTTTCTCCAGATAAGAAAGCATAGCCAGGTCTGAAGTGTGGTCAGGTCTAAGGATGCGGGTCTGTACCTAAGTGTGGTCAGGTCTAAGGATGCGAGTCTGTATCTAAGTGTGGTCAGGTCTAAGGATGCGGGTCTGTATCTGATCCTTGATCAAAGCAGAAATTAATGAAGCATTTGCAGAGGGGAGGAAGGAGGCTTCTTGCCAGCAGAACTGGGAAAGCAGCTACCTAACTAAATAGATGTCAGGCTACAGGACCCTCTCTCAGCACCTCTCAGAAACCCAAACTGCAAGAAGAGAAAACAGAGGGTTTCACCTCTTCTTCAAGGAAAACAGTTGACCTATCTCTTTTGAGACTCCCACAGTCCTTGCCACAACCCTGGGGCAGTGTCTGTAAACGCTATAGGGCATGGAAAACTCCCAGGCATTCAAAACTCAACAGGGTCTTCAAAGGCTGCTCCAACTTGCCTCCATGCCCGAAAGGGAATGCTTTAGCAGGTAGAAAGAGCTCGTCGCAAAGGCTCCTCCCATCATCTGGCTCCTCTAGCATACACACAAAGGAATCACATTTTAATTGTCTAAAGCTAGTTGCTTAACATGTATATTTCTTACAACCATTCCATTGAATTCACTTTCATTCAATGAAATCCATCTGACAGGCATCGAAGAGACCAGGGCACTGTAGCTATTGACCACGAAGGGAAGAATTGAGTCTCTACACACAAAGAAATGAGAGGCTCATGGGTAACAGTAACCTACAAGGCTCTTAGCAGAGAAGAAAGCCCCATGGCCTTTGCCGGAAATGGAGTGACTTGTGGCCCCTGCTTGGAGCAGAGGGAAGGGATGTGAGGCCAAGTCCCTGCTGAGGTGTGGAGGTTTCAAGTTGGAGACAGCAAATATTCCAGTTTGCAGATGAGGGTGCGAAAGCAGGTGAGGCGCATAAGGTGAGACCAGTCACAACGCCTGCGACACTGCATTAATTAACTTACGTCTTGCCTAGTGAGCAAAAGGAAGCTCTAAAGTCCTAAGAGAAAGCCACACTTGAGTCAGGCATGTTGAGGGAGGAGGCTTAGGAACAGGTGACAATGGAAAGGCCATTCAGGCTGTCAGTGCACAGGAGAAGCGCAGAGATTCAGTGCTGTGTCAGCAAAGATCTGTCTCTTCTCTAATTGAATTTGAACATTAGCACATTCTTAGACATAGGTAAATAGATTTGCTGGTAAAATGCATGCCACATAAGCACAAGGACAGGAGTTCCAGGATAGGAAGAGATCCTGTCTCTAAACAAGACAGGCAGCTGCTGACAGAACACCTGTTTGACCTCTGACCTCAGAATTCATAGGTGCTTGTGCACCTCTGTAATATGAAATACATACACCTTCACACACACACACACACACACACACACACATGCACGCGTGCACCCCAACACCCCTTCCCCATTTCAATTCACTTTCTAGGGATGTGACAAGGCAATGTGTTGCTATGTTCTGGTTATGGCTGACTAATTGGCTTTTGGACCTTTGTTCCTAAAAACACCACCAACACATGAACAGAGCGCTACAGCCGTGAAAATCTGTATCACTCTCACTATAGCTCTAAACACACTGAGGCCAAAGTAATAGTTGACTTAAATCTTCCTATATCTGACGCAAATTACTTTCTAGAAGCATATTCAACACAGGGTAGCACCATCCTCAATCCATGATAGGAAACAGACTCTGAGAGGTTAGGAAAGTTGCCCAGAATTAAAACCTATGTCCATCCCCACTTGCTTTTCTCTCCATCATCCACTCGGTCCATGCACAAGACGGTGAGGTAGCATAGTATTCGATTCCCACAAGTCACGGAGGCCATGAAAAATCACTTCCTCTTCAGATTAGCCCCACACTGCAGAATCATTTACCCTTAAGCTAGCCTGAAGGTTAAGCAAAAACAATTACCAAAGTGCTAAGCCTGCTCTGCCCATCTTTCATGAACATCTTGTCCCAAAAGTGACCCTGAGGATCCCCAAGATCTTTTCTCTTTCTTTGGCATTGCCTGGCATGGCTCAGGTTATGAACTCCTAGCTAACTAGTTCTCGGCTGGGCGGCCTGTCACATTAGCTTGCATCTCACGTAATCCTTTCCTGTCGGCTGACTGCTTCCACCCAAGCCTGTCTGTTTGCCTGCTGTTGACTTCCTTCTGAGCAGTGTCAAAGGGGGCCTCAGCAGTTAACCCCTGCTGCTTCTCAACACTTGCACCATGTTTGGGGCATGTTATGCTATAGAAGAGGGGCTGAATCAGGACAGACAAAGGGTCAGAAATGACCAAGCATGTATACCAGGTACCATGGCCTTGCCCCGTATTCCTGTGGCTCTGACCGTCGGGCTCCTCCCTGTACTCCATCTGGCCAAGCTCAGCTCATCCTATTTAATGAGTTCAGGAATGCAACCAGTTGAGACACCCAGTGTTTGTTTTGGCATCTTTGAGCTGAACTGTGGCCAGGGCCCTGCTCATCCACCTGCAGGATCACACAGTCCCTGGATGGTATCCACTGGCAACGGGAGGGCAACACCCAGAGCAGGCCTCGAACCCGTTGAATGCTCTCTGGAGTATAATAAATAGCCAGTAGGCCTGTCCTCCAGAGCTGCTGTGGACCTGGACTGGGCATCTGGGTGATGCCCTGTACTCAGCGTGACTGTGCTTAACCTCAAAGCTGAGGGCATCGGGGTCAAAGAAGCTACTCACTTTCCTGAGTGCCACTAGACCCTAAGGGTCCTGAGCAAGCTGTCTCCCACTGAAGTCCACATGCTAGCCTGAGGCTTATCAGAAAGCACTGGCTAAGCACGTGCTAGGCTGTGGGCCAAAACCAATGCTATCAGGCTAGGGTACAAGGGAGTTAACAGAGGCATAGAGATTCCTTAACCCAGAGCCAGGATTCCTTAACCCAGTGCAGCATCTGGTTTTGATTTCACATTAAGGCAAGACTTTAAGTATTAAAGAAAAGGAAAGGGGGAAAAATGTGACACTGGATGGTTTTAGAAAACCTGGTTTGCAAGTAGATCAGGAGCCTAGAACCAGGGAAGCTAGCTGAGTGGTGGCAACGGAAGAGGGTGTGTTCTCAATGCATCCTTGAAGGTGAGCAGTGGGGCTGGATGGGTAGATGGGTACAGACTGGAAAGGGTCTTAAAAGCCAAACAAAGGAGAATGGCCCCTCCTCTGGAAGCTGTGCTTTATGGGGGGCGTGGACTAGCACCACGCACAGCTCTGCATCCTTTGCTTATCCTGTCTCCCCCAGGAGGATGTAACCTCTGAGAGTTTTGTCTGTTTTATTCGTTGCCGCTTCTAAGATCACAAGCTACAATTACAGGCCCTCACTCAACATTGATGAGTAATAAATAAGTAAAAGAGGGACTTCCCTGCTAGACAGTGATGGGCTATTAATGAGTCTGGTTTTGTGAACACAGGTCCTGGTGTCAATACTATTAAAATCTGGAGTTGAGGGGGGGATTAAAAGTCCTTTTCTTCTTGACAGCAAGTCAGCATTACCCTAGGGAAACTGTCTCTGCCTCTGCAATTTCCAGAGTAACTGCATCTAGGTACAGACCTAGATCACATGCAAGGTGATGGAAACTAAACCGAAACCATCCAGAAAGGTAGCCATGGGGGGGGAGCCTTATCAGGTCTCAGATCTGCTCCCTGTTCTCCTAAAGAAAGGGACAAAGCCAAGGCTGAGAAGCTACCTTCCAGAAGCCTCCATAAAAAACACCTCTGTATTCAGACCCATTTCTAAGCTGGGTCCCTTTGACTCACCGTAACACTCAGAACTGCCTTGCTCTGGAAGCCACAGCGGTTTGCCTGGCCCCCTGTCTTGGTATGC
>OU015755.1:31064163-31078235 GCA_907169655.1 Acomys percivali | reverse complement strand
TGTGTGTGTGTGTGTGTGATGAATTAATTCTTAGTTCACAGACCATCTGGCTGCTGTGATCTGAACATACAACACACACACACACACACACACACTCATGCGTGTACATTCATGCATGCATGCACTCACACATATCAGCAGTCTTTTCCCCTAGCATACTCAGGGCAGCCGAGTTTCAGGTTTCCTCTCCTCTTTGAGAAGGGCATTTCCATATAACAAACCCAAAAATGGAGAAGGCCTACTGACAGCAATGTCTTCTTCCATATTAATTGGACCCATTGTTCTTCTAGATGCACCTTATTCAGGAATGTACCTGGGACCTTTTAAACAATGCTTCACCAAGTAATACAAGAAAGCCTAATGTCTCTAAGGCTAATTGAGTAAGGTCAGCTGACCTCAGGCCCATTTCCTTGGACACAGCATCGTCCTCCTCTCTTCACCCTGCTGCTCTGTCCGTCTTTAGCAAACCCTTTGCCTGGATGTTGGCCTACCTCCTCTATCTTTATCTCTCTGTATATTTTTCTTCTTCTGTCTCTGTCTGTACCTCTATCTCTTCCTGCTCCTTTCCAAAAGAAAAGAAAACAAAACAAAACAAAACTAACACTATTAACTATCTCAGGTATCTGCCACCATGAGGCAAAGCTGAGCAGGCCAGGCTCTAGGCTCCAAGCATGTTCCTCTTCCCACAGGTGAGCATCTTCTCCACAGGCTCTCATGTTCATTAGAAGTGCTTTGAGCCCAACCAATGTCGTATGGTTTTAACACAGTTGCCTGTCAGTCCTGTGTCTCCAGCATCTTGATGAACTATACAGTGCATTTAAATTCAATACAATCTCTGTCTTTTTTTACGGTACAGAATATATAAATACTCCCAAACTTGCTCATATATACAAATTCTCTTACAAGATGCACTTCTTATGCACTCTAGTACAATGAATGACCAAGAAAATCAGAACAAAGTTCTCTGTAGCAGCAAGAGCAGCAGTGGCAGCAACAGACATTGTCAAAGCCTTCATCCACATCATCTTGGTGTGAGCATCCTTGTACACATCTACTGCAAATGTCTGCCGTGCCCTACCTAAAGACTTTTCCTCAGTTAATGCAGAGAAGCTGGGTGTGCTAGGGAACTGACACTCCTGGAGCTCAGGGTATATAAAACTCTGAGATACATTTTCCAGGATATGTCTAGCAAAAGTGAACCCCCTTTACCCCAATAGAAACCAGTCTATCAGTCAAGATCTCAGAAGAAGCAAGAAGGGGGGATCAGAAAGAGGAACAGAGAAAAAGATGGGGAAAGCCTGCCTGTGTCAATGTTCAAAGATGACAGAAGGTGATGTCTGATACCTAGGGTCAATGGCATCAGCCCAAACTGCATCTGCTCAGGAAGGACTGGGCATTGTGCAAGCAGAATTTCTCCATCTACTGTTTGCTTCATGCAGCCTCATGAGCACTCAGGACCAGGCAGGTCTCCCTCAGTGGAAAAAATGCTCCCATGCACATACCCGGGATATTGTTTCACCTATCACTTTTTAAAGGTTTCTCTCAATCTTTTCAAGCTGACAACCAAGATTCACACTATCAAAATTGCCTCTTTCTCTTTCCCATCTCCCTTCACCAGTCAATAATCCACTGATAGTCGAGTCTTTGTCTGAGGATTGCTTCTAGAACATTCTACCTTAAGAAAAATCCCCTACCATGTTAAACACCTGTGAGGTCTAAGTGCATATAACCACCCCATAGTCATATTTTGGAATTCTAACTTTCAAGGTTGTGATGTGAAGATAAGATGGAGGTTGGGATAGGTCATGATTGGATTGTTGTTCCTTTATAAGAGATGTGGTATGTGGTATTTTGTTTCAATGGTCTGAGTGAACTAAGAAACCCTTTTGCCAAAAATATAGTAGCTATTTCTTCTCCATGCCCAAACCTTCTTGTCTATAAGGAAGTGGTGGCAGGTGAGGGATGCAATCCTCAGACAATGGGATATTGAAGGAAAATCCTTCAAAGATGCCTCCGCCACCACCTAATTCCAGAGCTGTAGTGTGTGTAGACCACAGTGCATCCTGCTCCATATTGTTCATGGAGCTTCTAGAAAGTATTAAACCTAAGGGCCTGCCCAAAGTCACTCACTAGGTAAATGACAGCTGGAACAAAGACTTAGTCTTATGGATCTCCAATTTGGGACTGGATCCTCCATGCCACATTCTTATAGAAGAATTCAGCTAGTGCCAAGTCCCACTATGCTCACTCTCCAGATGCACAAGGCACAACAAGTCCTCGCACTCCAATGGCTTCCATGAGCCCAGGAAAAACTTAAAATAGAAAGTATCAGCACTTTCTAAGTTCGGGGTGTCATGTGACTTTGAAAGTCCACATCCAACAAGGGGACATCAATTCTATAAGCAATTATCTAGACAAGTTAGTTGCAGGAGAGTTTTGCTGTAGTGATAAGCATTTAAGTAGTGCCACAGTTCCATGTCATCACTAAGTTTTGGTCAAGGAGAACCAGTACTTCTTAGCAGAGAGTAGAGATTACTAGAATTCCAGATGTGCAGTCTCATATTCAATTAGGAAAACATGGAGCTCAAAAGAATCTTATTTTAATGCTCATACACTTTCCATCTTGTTTTCCATGCAACAATGGGGTGTCAGAAAATCAAGTAAGAGCCTAGGAGGGAACATGGCTTATGTTTCTACTTAGAGAGAGCCAGGTAGGTCCTTTCATGTCCTCCCTGCTTTTTCCTGTCCCCAGCTGCTGAGGACACATCACAGTTGCCCCAGAAGATGGGCCTCTCCTGAAGAGCACAGAGCTGCAAACCTATCTGTGTACAAACAAAGCATTCCAATTGTGCATCATAAAGGCAAACTAGAAAAAGCAAGGTTCAGCTCAGTCCCTGGACACCCACACGGCCCATGCAAACACCCCAAGGTGTGGGCACTGTGAGTCAGCGCAGTCTTCCAGGCACAGCTTCAAAGGTGTTTGCAAACTGGAGAGTGGGTTTCAAAGTTCCTAGGTTTTGATCTTGCAATCTCCATGCTAGCATCCCCTCCCAAAGAACAGGGCAGAAAATAGAAAGGGAAAGGGAGCACACAGATGTTCCCCTCAGCAGCATATGTAATGACCAAAGGGCTAGAATTACCAAAATGGCTCCTGGAAAAAAAAAAAAAACACTTAAGTAGACTATTCGTCTTCCATCCTATACAGGGGGATTAATGGCCCAGTTTACTGCAAAGTGCAGTGATTTGAAAACATTCACAAACCCTTTGCAGCTCACCCTCCTCAAGAGGTGAAGCCTGCAATCCCCAACCCTTCTCCAAAGCTAGGTGACCCTGTCTGGCTGTCCTGAAGAACAGGATGAGGTGCAAGAGACCTTAACAGTGTTGACTGCCACCACATCTATCTCGTGTATGCATGCATAGCTAGCTTCCAGGAAAGGTTTTGGAAGAATCCACAGTTGCAGCAGCTCATTAAGGATACTCTGCGGCCCTTGAGCTTTTGTTATCAGGGGTCGCTAACTGGAGACCATATGGAGACACTAATTCCTGAAAAACCCCAGCCCAGTGAAGGTACCATCATCCTGGGAACCGGAGATCCAACTAATATCTAACTGCAATCCTTGAGAAACTATGAAAGAGAACTGCCTAGCCAGGCCAGGCAACATACAACACAGCAGGAGACATTGTTCTTGGGGGCTGAAGAGCCAGTTAGTTACTTAGTTAGTTAGTTAGTCAGTCAGTTAGCTAGTTAGTTGGTTGGTTTATGTTTACCACATAATCATAAAGACCTGAGTTTGATACTTAGCATCTACATAAAAAGACAGTTGTGGAGCTGTACTTATAATGACAGTGTGTGTAAGGTAGAAGTAGGAAAGTCTCTGGAGTTCTCCAGTCAGAGAGTCTACCTAGCCCAAAAACTTCAATCCCAGGATGCCAGTGAGAAACTCTGCCTCAAAAATTAAGATAGGTTGCTCTTGAGAAACAATGCCAGAAGTTGGCGTCTGACTTCTGCATGTGCATGTGTGAATGCACACACACACACACACACACACACACACACACACACACACACACACATACACACACACATCCATAGTGAGAGAGACAGAGACAGAGACAGAGGCAGAGATTATTTTTGTTGATTTAAAATGCTTTTGGAGGTGGGTTGTCACACCTACCCTTGCAGTGAATAACTAACCAAGAGACAGAGATACAAAGAGAATGTAGCCAAGCAGAGCAGTCTGAGGCGGAGTCTGAACTCGGGCCCTCGGTGTGGAACTGTTCCTCTGTCACACACACTGTCTAGTAAATGAAGGGAGGGCATCAATATGTTGTGGGGCTTTCACTGGCCCTTAACATGTGTTTCCCAGCATGTTGACATTTTGCTCCAACAAGCAGACAACTCCCACTGCACCCAAGACGCTGCTGCTGGAGCAGAAGGAGGGAAAAGGCTGGCACCCGCAGGGTCTCCCCACGCCTTTCCCCTTGGCCTTTGTTATGGATACTCTTAGGGAAATGTTTATTGCTCAGTTCCCCCTGGTGGCTGTGTCCTGTGCCCTCCTGCCCTCCCTTCAGCAGCTTCAACCCCTCTATCATCCAATCAGAAGACCCTACACCTTGATCTGTGTCCCCATTAAGCGGGTATGCACCTTCCAGTGTCTCCCAATGCCTTCTGGTGCAACATCTGCCTGGCTCGTGCACATCTGCATTGACAGTGCCTGGCTTCAGACACCAACCATGGTTTTCTTCAGTGTGGAAACACAGTTGTCTTTTCTTGGCCCTGGTGTTCCCTGCTGGGTCTGAGGAACTCACTCTCCTCACTTTCCCTTACAGCGTTTGATCCCCACTGCAACACTTTTATCACTGGAGGAAGACAACTGAGGAAAGCCTAGGCTATGAAGCAGCTGTGGTCTCTTCTAATTCCACTTATCAGCCTCTGGGCCTTAACAGATTCCACTGATGGGCAGCTCGCTCCCTCCTGTAACTGGCTAAAAATATTGATAGCACTTTTTTTTTTCACTTCCAGCTCCAGCTGTGCTACATTTAAGATGTAGGTGTTAGGGAGACACACACAGACACAAACACACACACAAACACACACCATTGGCTTTTAGCGTCTGTCAGTTTGTGGCACACACTACCCTCCTCTTGGTCAGTGTGCAAATGGCCATTTAGTTTACTCTACAAACAGCTGCAAGTTGGTCTTTGAAAGATCTGTGTAACAAAGACAGATGTTAGAGCAGGATGTAGGAAGTAGTTTAGTTGTATCTGGGAATTCAGAACAAGGTTATGGTGATGTGGAGAATGAAGGGCGTCCTAGAAGCAGTGAAGACTCTACAACAGGCTGAAGTGTAGCCTTAAAAACTCCCAGATTATGCCGGCTGTGGTGGTGCACACCTTTAATCCCAGCACTCAGGAGGCAGAGGCAGGCAGATCACTGTGAGTTCAAGGACAGCCTGGTTTATAAAGCCAGTTCAGGACAGCCAAGGCTACACAAAAAAACTCTCTCTCTCTCTCAAAAAAAAAAAAAAATCCCAGGTTATATTTAGGAACATATGTATATTCCCAAACATATATGCATGCAATAACAATTAGTGAAAAAAGAGACCATGAATTTGAAGGAGACTGGAGAGAGTATATATGGGAGGTCTGGTGGGAGGGAAGGCAAGAGAGAAAAGTAACTACATCATAATCTCAAAAAATGTTCCAATGCCCAGTGAATGGCCTTCTGAGGAAAAGAGGGAGGTTTGAGATGTGACAGCAGCCTCTAGAAGCCACTAGAAGCTAGGAGAGAAGCCAGACATGGTATCTCCTCCAGAGCCACCATGAGAACTCCATGAGCTTGGCCTTTTGGCCTTGAGAAGTATGAAGAAATAAGTCTCTCTTGTGAACATCTGCTTCGTGGTCGTTGGTTGACCTCGGCCTCAGGCGCATAGCATAGGCCTTGAAGGTGGCGTGGAAGGAGGGAACGTTGCTTTCTTTTGAGGGCTACATGGGCAGAAAGCAGAGGTGAGAGGGCCTGTCACCTCTTCCAGACACTGTCTTCCAGACATGACACAACCTTTTACTCTGCCTTGGACCCTCCCAAGAGCAGTCTTACTGACATTTTCTCATAGAAGGAGTCAGGGAGAGGCATCCTGTCCTCACCTTAGATCCCAGCCACGCACTCCCACCAACCATGCCCCAAAGTATGCAGGTGCTGCAGTACATGAGCGATGGAATGCTAGCCGGAGGAGGGGATTGTCACACGTGCTGGGGTGCAACTTTCTAGTGATGCTGCTGTTTGCTGATCACTCAGGCTGCTGGAAATGACCCCTCACCCACGTGCCTGTAGGAAAGCCTGACAAAGGCGTTAGTTCACCAAACTAGAGTTGAACGGGAATCTTCTATGTGGCCTATCTGGGTGAGCAGACAGTTATTTGTGTCTCTCTCTAAGAAAGCAAAAGCAAGCCACACAACAGGGCCTCTGTGGAATGCCTCGGCAGAGAGCCAGGCTGAGGCCAGGCTGGGGGGACTCTTCCTCCAACTGGTCAATAAAGCCTTAGAAGAATTGGCATCTTGGGGCGGGGGGATGTTGGGGAGGGCAGGATGTCTATCTGCAGGAGGATTGGGAGGGAAGGTTTGGAGGAGCAAAGGGAGAACAGAGTCCCTCTCGCCTCAGACCAGGTACTGTGGGGACTTGGTCTTGTAAGGTGTGCCTCACTGGGGTCCTTAGCCCAAAGCAGAGGAAAGAGGGCTCTTGGTGACAGGAGCTGCCTCAGAGCAAAGATGCTCCTGCACCTCCCCAGCTCTTCAGGGAGCTAACAGCAGAGACAGCGAGCAAGTAGAGCATTTTTTCTGATTTTAATTTAAGCAGTTCAAGGGAGTGTGACCTTAGTCTGCAAATCATAGGCTGGTGAAGCCTGAGACACTACCAGATAGTGAGTCTGCCTGCAAAGTTTCCCCAAATAGGTAAAAAATTAACACCTCCAAAATAGCTGTGTGAGAGCCGCCATAGGGCTACAGCCTGGTTCTAGGGCAGTCACTGCCTCCTTTTCTTCCCTGTTGGTTTTCTTTCCATCTGGCCCTTTCCCTCCCACCTGCCACATTCTTTCCCACTCCATACAACCCTCTCTGTTGTTTGTTTTTTCTATCTGCTTCTGTCTTGTCCTGTCTTCTAGATTCTGTCCTCCCCGCCTTGCCCCTCCCCTCCCTTTCCACACATTCCCTCTCTATTCTCCCCTCTGCTCCCCTCCCCCCTCCTCCCCTTCTGCTCTCCCTCCCCTCCCATAACTTTCCTCCACCTTCTGCTCTTTCAGTGAGACCCTAAGCCCACTTGCATTTGCCAAGGTCCTGAAACAACAGGAAGTCCCTCCCAGAGTCTCTTCTCATCTACTCTGAGGTAGTGTGGCTGCCAGTCCTGCCTGGCCTCAGGCTGAGGGTCAGTGTGCATTCTGCTACCAATCAGAAAACCTCAGGAACTTAAGCTGTGAGAGAGGAAGGAAGGTTCCCTGCTAGAAGAGCTCTTCTTACATGAAAATGTTTAAATCCATACTGTGGTTTTTTTTTTTTTTTTTTTTTTTTTTTTTTTTTTCATGCAACAAATAAGCCTGGCTACTGGGTACCAGCTCACTGGTCTAATAAGCATTCTAGTGACAATATGTCCATGTCAGAAGGTATGTGTGGGTGCAATAGGGACACTTTATCTAAGGAGAGGGTGACCATTTAACTCGCTGTTCACTCTACTACATATTTGAGAGCAATGATTTCACTACAGCAAAAGAAACAGACCAGATCTGTCTCCATCAAATGAGGACACCTACACAACCCCAGCTCTGAGGATCACTTAAGGCTATCCATCTGATGACATATACAATCCGCATAAGAACTAGGAGGTCATTGTGTTTGGGCAGACACTTCTTATGGAGTAAAGCAGAAGTAAATTTGGAAAGTCAATTAAGAAGAAGTCTATTTATTACTCGTTACAAAGTCTCACTCTATAGCTCAAGATAGCCTCGAGTCTCATTCTTCCTGCCTTGCCTCTTGAACCCCAGGGCTTTAGATAAGTGCCATGCACCTGACTAAGAGTTCATCTTTAAAAGGGATTAAGCACCTGAAAGAGCTCTCTTTTTATTTCTTGTGGATCTAATACAATGATGGAAAAAAATTATTGCAATCACATCAACAAGACAAAAAAAAAGACACAAAAGAAGCAGCAACAGAAGTCAACAGCCATTTTTATTAACCTAGGTGTGTAGTGCAACTAAAGACTATACTCTGTGAACTGTCACTAGGGAAATTCTGTTTTAATGTAAAGACCAGTCAACATTTCACTCTCTAGGTAAATACTGCAGCTATTACCTTTAAGTAAGCACTGACAGGAACACCTCTATTCTCATTGTGATTACGCATTGTTCTGGAAAACACAGGCAATGCAGCAAGGTAGGAAAACAAATAGTACAAAATTATAAGGGAGGAAAAAACAAAACTCCACTCATTGTCAGGAAGTTTCCACCTAGAGAAACTCGTTTAGTAAAGCAACTTCTATAAAATGGTAACGTAAATATCAATAGCATTCTTTTCTTACATTTAATGTGTGTGTGTTATGAATATATAATCTAGCCATACATATGTGTATACTTGAAGTTATAAAAAATGCTAGCATTCATATAGAAACATAAAAAAGATTTTAATGATTATAAATATAAAACATTTTCCTGAAGCAAACATAATATTGTGAAGATGTGTAATCTCATTAAAAACCATAAGAAACTACAAGCTAGCTGTGGTGGTGCATACCTGTAATCCCAACATTCAGGGAGACAGAGGCAGGCAGATCTCAGTAAATTCTAGTCCAGCCTGGTCTACAAAGCTAGTCCAGGACAGCCAATGCTACACAAAGAAACCTTGTCTCAGAAAAAAATAAAAATAAAAAAAAAAAAGAAGAAATCATAACTACAGTTCATAATACTCAACTTTTTATTAAGTTTTTTGGAGCAATAATACATAGTAATAAATAAATGTGTAACATTTGGTTTTTATTTTAAAAGTTTTCTGAAACAATAGATATGCACAAGTGAATAGATTATCAGAGAGAGGTAGCCTTATAAAACATGGCCATGATCTGAAAAGCTGCAGTTCTTGTTTTTTTGGGGGGATGGGTATTTTTTCTTTTTGATTTGTTTTTAGAGTTATTTGGGGCCGAAGAAATGGTTCAGCAGCTAAGAGTACTTACAAATGGGTCCTGAGTTCAGTTCTTTGCACACATCAGGGGCTCACCACAACGCTAGCTCCAGGGGATCCAAAATCATCTTCTGACTTCTGCAGGCACCCACTCATATAAGAGACTTAATACTCTCCAGTGTCTGGATCATGAGTTATGTAGAATAACCCACCAACCCTAACACTGTGCATCACCCAGAGGGTGGCATTTGGTCTCATGGTTCTAACTCATGGAGCACATTAAAACTCACTCGGGAGGTTCTTAAAAACACCTATCTCCAAACGAGTTCTTCAAGAGCATCAGAGGACACATCAGGCTTGATGCTGAGTGTGGAACGCACACATACCTGTACATAAGTAAAAGTAAAATAGTTTAGTTTATGTATGTGGGTTGTACTTTTGTGTGTGAGTGCATGCACACGTGGGATGCAAACCATTCTTGTAGAGGCTGGAAGGAGCCATAGGATTGATTCCCTTAGCAGAAGTTATAGGGGTTTCAGGGACATCCAGTTTCTTCCATGGGATCCAAACTCACGACTGATCAGCAAGCGCACTCTCGCTCCCAAAGCTGCAACTCTTAAAACAACAAATATGAGAAGCTCCAAAGCACTAGGAAGTCCTGAAAATGGCTGATTGTAGCTACAAACAGCCAGAATAAAATATCTGTTTTCTGTCACCATTTGATTGGATTTGTGAAACCAAAATAATACTAAAATGGCAGGCAGCCATTATAGAGTTATGAAGACAAACTTGATCCCAACCGTAGGCCTGCCTGACTTTTTTTTTCTTTCTTACTTTCTGTAAAAATTCATGATTTGATTCTTACTTAAGTTTAGGGAGAACCAAGCCAGCGTTGCGGACAACATGGGAAAATTGCCAAAGTAGCAGGAGGGACTGGTGTTCAAGCTGCCATCAGTGGCTGCTTCTCTTCCCACTGGCTTCCTTGTTTCTGGGCAGAGCACAGGAACCGTTCTGGCCAATGGACTGTGGGACACAGCGATTTGGGCAACTTCCAGCCTCACATACAGAGAAACATGATGTGGCCTTCCAGATGTTTCTTTCCCCTTTCGTGGATATCAAGAAAGCCAGGTACTCAATGTGGTATCAAAGCTGCCATTAGCCACTCGCTGCCATTAGTAGGCAGGCAGTACCACCAAAATGCAAATGTTTCTGTGAGAAGCCACTGGGATGATGCAAGCATTCTAGTCTGGGAATAATTAGTTATTTAGAACAACTCACCTACCTTAACACCACTTGTCACCCAGAAGGTGGTGTTCAGACCCAAAGTTCCAACTCACCGTGCAATTAAAAATCTCTGACCCCAAGCTAATCCTTTGAGAATGTCAGACTTGACACTGAGTGCTCTGTAGGCATGAGATCATTTTAAGGCTACCCCCAGGCAGCTTCGTTATGCAGCCCTTATTTCAAAATATACCACAGCTTTAAAGTGAGAAGCTATGTGTGTTTCAGTGCCCATAGAGGTAACAGCACACATGAATCAGGTTGGGTCAACATCTGCTCTTCAGACTTAGCCCTCTCTCCATACAGCAATAAACATCCCTGTGTTTTATGCTGGGTTTAACTATGCTGGTCTTATACACAGCTGCTGCTTCGAGAGAAACTGCTTGCACTCGTACCATATGTATTTGTGAGCACGCATGTGTGTCTGCAGGCCTGGGAAGAGTCAGGGGCTCCTCTGTAAACAGGCCAGAGCATCTAGCATGGGAAGCTCAGTCTGGGATGCTCAATGCTCTGTCTCTGGAACTCTCTGGAACTCTCTGGAAGCTGAGACCCTCATCACTTTGGAGACAAGCTCAAATGATGAGGACATTTCTCCACTTCAGTCAGGATTGAAGCTGGAGTTGTGGGTAAGATTATTGTTGACTGGAGTAATGAGTGATTGCCAAAGCTTCCATGGCTGGGGCCAGATGTCCTGCAGGCAGCCAAAATTCCAGGGACATGGAGAGGTTCCTAATACCCTGACGGTGGAAGTCATGTGTTCTAGGACACAAGGCAGACTGAAAGCTGGGTGGGAGACTGTTGTGTGAAATCACAACTCTGCTCTAGTGATGAAACGATAAGGTGTTGCTCTCTTTTCCTCCTAGTCCCAGGCCGGTATATTGGCAGCAACTGTGACCCAACACAAATCAGTGGCTGCAAAGGCCCTTGGAGAGAGACGATGGCCAGTAGGAAACACAGCAGAGGCTGTGACACCGTCCCTATAGGCATCAAAACAAAAAATGTAATGTCTAAAGGGAGCTGTGAAATCTGGCAGACTGCATAGAGCTCATAGCTATGGTCATGCCAGCAATGTGACTCATTGTGTCCCCAGTGATAAGATAAAGGAAGCATCTCCTCAGAAAAGATAAGGATTAAGATGATTTGGAAATTGTGAGGCTGGGGCCAAGACAGAGAAAGCTGAGCAGTGAGAAAACAATGTCAGAGTAGCCTGTGGTGATCCAGAGGACTGCACAGTGTTCCTCGGCAGCCATGTTTTTCTTTCCGTGAAGGAAGTATTATGACATCAAGGTGCACGGTGGCTCAGGGTGCTGTGTGAAATGAAGTAGAAGCATACACACAAGCTTGACAACTGGGCTGCCCAGTTAATAAAAGCTGTGCAAGGATCCTAAGTCCAGTGAAGTTCTGGGCAGGTTCTATTTCCTTACGGCAAATCAGGAAACAGGCAAGTTCACTCCAGAATCCATGAGCAAGAATGCACTGCTAGGCTGCCTCTGCATGAAAAAAAAAAACCTCCTGGGCTAGAGAGATGGCTCAGGGGTTAGAAGCATTGACTGCTCTTCCAGAGGTCCTGGGTTCAATTCCCAGCAACCACATGGTGGCTCAAAACCATCTATAATGTGATCTGGTGCCCTCGGATGTTACACACAAGCAGAGCACTGTATACATAATAATAATAAATAAATAAATCTTTTTTTAAAAACCTCCTGGGTTGCCCTCACCTGAGCAGTACTGTGGCCAGATACTAGGTAGCAAAACTAAACCGGAGACAAGAGCCTAGCTCAAGTCACAAAGATGTCCAGATGTGCTTCTCAGCAGCATTGGGAGTCTCTGGGAAACAGATCAGGCACAAGTCTGCAGCAACAGGCTGAGCTTCAGAAAGGGAGGGAGGAGAATGGATATAGCTTCAGGGAGGTTTTCCTTATATATTAACCAGCTTGAGAACATCCACAGGAGTCACTGTGTCATCCTCACACACTTTGCTAGTGCTGCCTCTGTCTCCGACCATTTCTATTCCAAAGCCCCACAACCCATGTTCATTATAATTAATCTCCCTAACACAAGGTCATTTAGTAGTCCAATGCATAGCTGCTACTTGATCCCTTCACCCAGGCCAGTGGTAGGCATCACCCGGCAATCCCGGTAGCCTTTCCCTCCAGACCTGTCCAAAGCCTTGGGCTTGTCACAGGCAGCCACTGCATACCAGTCAGTATTGGATGTTGCCACCTGACCATTGCCCTTATTTCCATGAATAGAGCCAAGTCAAAGTCAGCTCCACCATTAATGTGGGTGCCATCTCTACAGCGCTCACTGCAATGGTGAAATTGAGCGAAACTGTTGCCCAACTATATATTCCAAGAAGCTGTCCCAAGCATGTTGAAGGTGGGCCAGGCTAAGCAATGGCACTTGGTAGCTAAGCTTAGGTGTAGTGAGTCTCTTTCATTACATTAGCTTATGGACATCTTATTGGGCTATAACACCATAAGTCAAGGAGATGTGTATGAACCTTTTTGTAAAAATATCAATAGTTGAAATATGGAAAATGAGCTAGAAAAAAGAGAAGGGGGCCATCTAGTTATCATGGGAGTTGAACACTAAGTTACTATACCTAGTCAATGCAACCTTGGCGTTGGAAGCATACTTTAACTATACCTTATTTATCCAAACCACCTATGGTATATTCTCTGGTATTGAGCTGAGTGTTCAAGGAACCTAAGGCAGTGGGTCGTTCACCAAGAGCCTTCTAGCTGTGCTACCCACTTCAAGAGCACTCCCCTGGCCATGGAAAGAAGGATGGAGAAAGACCCTGCTGCTCTGCCTTCTTCAACAGCTCCATACCCCTTCCTTCCCACCAGGATGTGGTTACCAAGGTGACTTAGTGGTTATTCCCCACTTCCTACCTCCCTAGCTCCAAGCTCTACCAGATCAGTGCCCTGTTCTGATGCACAGCTAATTCACTGGGGCTTTTTATAATCACCACAGCCACTTCAGAGTGGCTTCTCCCTGCAGAGCATCCTTCACACAAATCCTGTGACTAAACCTCCCCAAATTTTAAACAGTGATTTCCTCGAACTTCTGAGATGAAAAGTGCCTGCCTGTCAAGGCAGCTCTCCAGGGTCGCTCTCTACTGCCTTCAAGGGGACTGACAGCCTATGAGTCTGGTAAGTATGAGTCCTCAGGCCTGTGTGATCAGGAGGATAGGTTGGGAACTGGGTTCCAGCTTCCCTTACGGCTCACAGTGTGTGTGTTGCCAAGAATTTATTAAGCGACCATGCCTGCCTGTTCTCTGAGAAGATGGCTCAGCCAGTGAGCTGGTTGCTGCACAAGCATGTGGAACCACATTTAATCCCAGCACCCATGTGAAAATGCCAAGTACCTGCCTGTAATCCCAGTGCTGGGAAGGCAGAGACAGGAGGATCCTGGGGGCTGGCTGGGCAACCAGTTTGTCTGAATCAGTGAGCTCCAGGTACAGTGAGAGACCTTTCCTCAAATTAATGTTGATGATGATGATGAGGAGGTGGTGGTGGTGGAAGAAGAGGAGGAAGAGGAGAAGGAGGAGGAGGAGAAGAAGGAGAAGAAGAAGAAGAAGAAGAAGAAGAAGAAGAAGAAGAAGAAGAAGAAGAAGAAGAAGAAGA
>OU015755.1:31046559-31059877 GCA_907169655.1 Acomys percivali | reverse complement strand
AGAAAGAAAGAAAGAAAGAAAGAAAGAAAGAAAGAAAGAAAGAAAGACGCCAACCTACAAAGACAACTCCTCAGACGTCCAGACCTTTTCTCACCACAAGAGGGCGCCCGTGTCATGCGTTAGTTTAGAACGTGGTTGAGGGTGTTAAGACCTTGGATAGCTGTGATCTCAGATGCAGATAGGGAAACTGAAGCCAGGAGAAAGCAAAGTGTTCCTGATTCATCCTGGGTAATTTTCTTCTCTGTGCTCTCCTCTTCCATGTAAGGCATTGGATTAGAGTCATGGAGTTCAACAAGGGGCCTGTTGTGCTTATAATTCCTCCCAGAACAGGATAAAGAAATGGTGCTCGCAGACTGCCCCACAGGAGTGAGCATCTGTGAGCGTCTGGGGCCCTAATCCTGTGCTACAAGGTGCCTTTGACATACCAGGCCTCTGTACAAGAGTTCCCTTTTAAGGAGTCTGGCTAGGAAAGGGTTTGGAAACTGCTAGTGTAGGTGGTCTCGGAAGATGCCCATAGTCCAGAACTTCCACAATTCTATTCCAGAAATGTATGCAGCTTCCAACACCTAGGAGGTACATAGCCCTGACTACCATGAGAAATTCTGCAGGCAACAAGGCAAAGCCAGGGTTAAAACCACGACACCACCACTGAACTTCAGACCTGTACCGTCACAAGGCTAACACCATCACCAGTGGAGTGACTCTGTGATTTAATCTACCCTTCTCTTTTTTTTTTTTTTTATTAATTTATTCTTGTTACATCTCTATGGTTATCCCATCCCTTGTATCCTCCCATTCTCCCCTCCCTTCCATTTTCCCCTTATTCCCCTCCCCTATGACTGTTCGTCAGAGGGATTACCTCCCCCTGTATATGCTCATAGGGTATCAAGTCTCTTCTTCTCAATGTCCTTCGCCCTTTACGGGTCCGGAAGATGCATATAGCGGTTAGTTCTGATCGTCAACTTGACACAACCTAGAATGGCCTAGGAGGGAGGTCTAGGAGGGAGGCTTCATAGCTGACTTAACTGAACTGGGGAGACCATATAGAAGGCATTTGGCACCATTTTTGGGCCCAGGAGTGAGTGAGGAGAGCGAGCTAGGCACTGTCGCGCATGTAATTGTCATTTTTCTGTTTCTGTCTAAAGGCCGTAATGGGAAAAGCCCTTTGAGGCTGCTGGTGTGTAACCTTCAACTGTGAGTCACAATACGTCCTTTCTCTCCTACGGTGCCTTTGTCGGTTACCTTGTCCTAGCAACAAGAAGTAAAACTGACACAGTGAGGTTGACATTGTTTAAGAGAGAGCAGCCAGATGTTCTCAGGGATAAAATTACTTTAGGTTCGCCAGTTTCTCTAGGGGAAACTCTCAAATAAAAAGCAGGAAGCTGTGGGTACCTGCAGATCACCCGCCCCAGGGGCCCTTCTTGGGGCTCAGTGACCGCCCCTCCCTTTGGCACATGACCTCGTTCCCTCTACTTATGTCCAGTTCTTCCTCTTTACCACCAGGAACTCCCTAGCCATTCCCAGATCTGCTCCCTTGACATGACATGAACAAACCTCCCAGAGACTGCCCAGGCTAGCCTGGGATCTGCTTTGGGCAGAAGGCTGCCCAGGACCTGTGTGCCCCCACCACAGGGGGTAGGATACGCCCTGAGAAGGTACACAGTTTCTTCTAAATTAGATATTTGGATCCCAGAGTGAACAGGTAGCCAGTCTTTCTAGACATCAAGAAGAGAAGACAAAGCACCAGGGGGTCTATGTACCGTGCAAGTGCTCTGGGCTCTTGAGGGCAGTGACCATTTATTCCTGGCTCCTGCACACTCAGACTTCCATTTTAAGTGTCTGAATACAGCCATGGAAACCAAAAACATGTAGTTCTTTCCTTCAAAGAAGTCAGAAAACCAATCACCGCACCATCGTGTCATGGCACTACTGGCACTCCCAGAGCAGAGAGCACTGTCTCCTGCTGTAGATTGGGAAGGCATCCCATAGAGGATGCATTGTTCTGAAATCAAGAAAGATGTACTAGATCTGTTCCACTTTCATGGAACCTGAACCTTATAAAGGGGTGTGGGGGTGTGGATGTGTGTGCGTGCACATGGGCACGTGTGTGTGTGTGTGTGTGTGTGTGTGTGTGTGTGTGTATGCATGTGTGTATGTGTGAATGTCTCTGTGTATATCTGTGAACAGGCTTTCCATCAAGAAGTGGTGGGAGTCTATTTTAACAAAGGGTTAGAAAACCAAAATCAAGCACAAAATCTAAGACTGATTTAAAATGAGATAAGGAACCACAGAATATAATTTTTTTTTAAAGATAGGACATATTAGGGACTTTACAAAAGTCAAAAAAAAAAAAAAGGAACATTGTTCTCACCAGTGTACCCAACTTGTTCATTTAATCATTGGTAATCTCTTCAGAAGACAAGAACTCTGTAATGTCATCTTTTCTTGTCAGAAAATTGTAGAAGTCAAACCTTCCCCCAGCCTAGTAAAAAAAAAAAAAAAAATTATTCCCCCAGAGGAAAAAAAATTATAGTTGGTAACTTCAGTTAAATAAATGGATAAAAATGAATATCCATTACTGTCCCATTGCTATGACAGTGTAAAGGGAGAGAGGGTTACTTGGTCTCACAGCTTCAGAGGCACAGCCATCGAGGTAGAGAAGGCATCACAACTGGAACATTGACGGGTCAGGAAGCAGCAAGTTAGACCAAATCTAGAAGCAAACCACACCCCTCAAAGGCTCACCTCTGTGACCCCTCCTCTGCAAGGTAAGCCACCGACATCCCAAAGCTTCTACAAACCTCAAGAAATAGTGCCACCAGCCCAGGATTAGGTTCCAATCCCATGGGCCTCTGGGAGGACACTATGCTCCAACCGTTTAGCTGTCGACTGGAGAAAATGTCTACCGATGATCTTTTATGTACGAACTTGTAGGGTTTCCATGCAGTTCGGGATCTCTTTTGCAAAGATGTATCTTCAGTTCTTTTGAACTTGAGAGCACTTGTCAGCCAGTTTGTTGATAACAGCTCTGTGCTAACATCCTATTATAGCTTTCAAGTTATCTTTGTCAATGTCAGTGCTTATTCCAAATAGGAAGGAAAAAAAATTAAATCCCTTTCAAAGATGTTCTTATGATTGACTTCTTGTCATTAAATTACCAGCCAAGCCATCCGTGAACAAATCCATTACCTGTATTCAAAATGTCTCTCTTCCTCTTAATGAATTGCATATATTATAATTCACTCTTCTTTAATTAGTGTGTGTGTGTATGTGTGTGTGTTATGTGCATGAACACACAGCACATGCCTGTGTACACATGTGTGGAGACCAGAACTCAATGGGTTCCTCTCTTGCTCTCCATTGTATATTTTGAAACCAGGTCTCTCACTGAACCTGTGTACGATATCAGCAAGCCCCGGGGATCCTCTTGTCTCTGCCTCCCCAGCACCATTACAGGGGCACCCCACTACAGCCAGCTGCTTATAAGGTGGGTGCTTGGGATTTGAACTCAGATCCTCAGGCTTGCACAGTAAACACTTTTCCAGCTGAGCCATCTCTATGGCCTCATCATTCGCTTTTCAGCAGCAGAATGACTTCTGTTAATTTTGTTTGTTTCTATAGATTTTTATCATGGATTTTAATTGAATATTCTCTTGTTTCTCTGATTAATAAATTGAAGGACATCAAAAGGATGTAGCCAAGCTGGGAATCTGATTTAACTTGTCTTAGGAAAGCATTCCAAAATCTTACGAATTTTAATAAGATTCTATTAAAGTGGTATAATTGAGCTTTATTAACTTTTCGAAAAGAACTTTTTGTATCTTGCATTGGTATTTGAATTTTTCTTCTAAGTCTTAAAAATACGCTTAGACCCTTTAAAATGCCTTGAGCTTGCACTGCAAGGCTTAGGAGACTTAGATGGTGTGTTTTCAGTCTAGGCCAAGAAGAATCGGGAGGACTTTCAGTGGGTGTGGGTGAAGTTCACTGCCACTCTATAAGGGTTAATGACTGAGCTCTCTCCGAGTAGAATGTGCTTTCAGGAACATTCCCAAATTTCCCTGTGCTAGCTCACCTGGTGTCATGTTCCTGAATTGCAGGCCACTGATAACACCACACACTGTGGCTGTATGTCCTGTGACCTCTCCAATGTCACAGACACAAGAGCAAGTGTGACCAGAGGCGATGACAGAACTCAAGGCACAAAAGTCTCAGCCAACGGCAAGCAAAATCTTTTTACTTTCGAGCAAGTTTTAAAGCCTCGATATCAAACGAGCCTTGGGAGAGGTTGTGTGCTAAAGTTTCCTTCGTCTTCTATGAATGTCTGAAAATAAGGACTGGATTACAGAGAAAGAGAAATTAGGTAACAGAGACATGTCAGACAAAGAAACGGCAGTGACTTATTCAAATATATATAATCAGAAATAAGCCTGGTGTAGCCAAGAAGGCAGGAGACTGGAGAGACTTGGAAGGCTGATGACAAGAGGCCAGCGGTTCCAGCGGACGAAGGCAGAGCTGGATCCGCAACCAGCCAACGTCCTTACAATTATCTACACCACTTTCCTACCCGCCTCCATCTTCCGGGGGTCTCTCATGTGTTCTCTTTGCCAGTAAAGACCTTTTCAAAGCTCTCATCAGCGGTCTGTAGAGAGACCTACAGAAGGATTTGAAGAACACCGGGTAGTAGTATTTTATAAGTATGCAGTTGAACTGCTCTCTCTTTTTAGGCTTTGTGCGCATGCCCCCAGGAGAAGGCAGAAGCTGGCCTTGGCTGCCACATTGCCGTGCTATCTGCAAGGGGTACTTCCCAGTCCGTGGGACATGAACGCCGCCCTTGGTGCGATTTGATTTAGAACTTAACATCCTTATGAGTCGACCTGGCAGTTACTAGTACTCCTATTTTACAGTGGAGGGAACTGGGCCTGTGAGGACCCAGATGACTCATGTAAACAGGTTAACAAGGGCCCGTGTGAGTCATTCTCGCTGCCAAGGACAGCTAGGCCTGCATCGTCCCATCAGTTGTCATAGGACAACCTGCCTTGGGAGATGTGTCAGAGGTGATCTGCGCCTGCCCATCCACATGAAACGATGGGGCCACTGTCCTTCCCACCCACGTGCTTTTCTTCCTTCTGTTCCCTCCGGGATTCTCAGACCTTCAGGCCACAGGACTAAACATTGCATTATTGTCTGATATGTGAAAAATATTCCTGCCTGTAACTCTTGTCCAAACTGAAAGGACCTCCACTATCAGAGCCACTACGGCTTCTAAGTACAAAACAATCAAAAATTGTCTGCATTGGGACTGCCCAGCCCACACAGACAGAGCATCCTGAAGCCTGGGGTCAGAGCAGCCGTTTGTACCCAGAGCTGACCGCCTTAGGGCATCTCCAAGCTAGCCAGATGCTTCTCTCCTGATTGCTGGGCAGGAGAGGCCAGCAGGCCTTGTGAAAAGTCTGTTATTTATCCAATACCTATGTCTTGCACAGGCTCAGCTGTCTATGGACCTCAGCAGTCTGGAAGCTTTGAGCCCTCCCCCATGAAGAGGACTGAGAAAAGAGTAATTGACTCTCCATCTCTTAATTGTCATTCAGAATCACTGTAGTCTGAAAGGCCATCTCCAACATTGAGGTCAGAGGTGGGGAACTGGCTGTGGCAGGTCCCAGGACTGGTGGGGCCTGGGATAGCCTTGAATGAGGCTGTCTGATAGAAGATCCCACATGTGAAAATTCAGGACCATAGAGTCTGGGCTCCCATGATCTCAGCTCATCTGATCAAGACAGCGCAGAATTTCCCCAAAGCTGAGGCCTTCTTAGGGTATTTGTCTCCCCCCTTTCCCTCTACAGTGTGCACACAGTCCACTAGGCATCTTTTCAAAACAAAGTCTGACTCAGGCAAAAGGAACCACAAGAGGTTTGGCTATCTAACAAGCTCGTTGGTGGCACTGGGGCTGTTCTGGGATGCTGGAGCAGACTGTACTCAGCTTTCTATGGTTCTGAATCCTCCAGCTTTCTTCCAAAGCTGCAAGAGTGGAAAAGATGTGCTAGGGCAGGACAGTCAGGTGACATGCGCAGCTCCAATGTCAGGGACAGGAGGACATGAGCCACTTCTCTGTAAGGATAAATTAAAGGTAACCTGTGGGATCCCTGAAATAGTTTGATCTTCAAAGCAGCCCAGGTGTCTATTCAGGTGACCAGGAAGAACATGGGCACTCTCAAAAGCAGCCACAACACCCTGTGTGGATGTCCACTCAGTGACTATGTCACCTTGGTTAGTGGGAAAACCAGCTTTGATGCCTGATTCCTGAAATGGTTAGGGAGATGTCTGAAAAGTAAAACAAAGCAATGACTAAAAAATCCTCACTGCAGATCTAGAACTATAAAGTACCCAATAAATGTTAATAATCATGCAAGAATAGGCTGTTATTCTTTAGAAGCAGAGGCTATGTGATAATGCAACCAGTTTTGTGGCTACTGGAAGCTACTTTGGACCCACCGAGTCCACGGAAACCTCAAAGCCCGCTTCCCTCTCAGGTGAGTCACCAGCTGGGAAAGGCTGAAAGGCAGACTTTAAGAGAGAGACACCCGAGGCCTCCTATTTCCAGTCTTCCTTTTGTCACCCAAACAATAAACCTCAGGGAACTTGACAAGCAAGGCTGGGGTTCAATATTTGTGTCAGAGTGCATCCACTTGGCATTTAAACACAGAAGACTGCCCGTGTCCTTGGGCTGCCAGAACAAAACACCACGCACTGGGTGACTCAAAGCACCAGACTCTGATTGTCTCTCGTGGTTCTAAAGGACAAAAGTCTGAAACCAAGTTGTCAGGGGGTCATGATCCCTCTGTAAGAGCTAATGACAAATCCTTCTTCCCTCCTCCTCCCCCTTTCCTTCCTTCTCAGTCTCTTCCCTCCTCTCCTCATTCTTTCCATTTTCTTTTTCTCTCCTTCCATCTCTCTACTTTCTTCTTCCCCTTCTTCCTTCTTCCTCCCTCTTCCCCTTTCCTTTTCTTCTCTCCCTCTATCCCTTTTTCCTTCCTCTTTCCTCTCTTTTCCTTCCATCCTTCTTCCTTCCATCCTTCCTTCCTTCCTTCCTTCCTTCCATCCTTCCTTCCTTCCTTCCATCCTTCCTTCCTTCCTTCCATCCTTCCTTCCTTCCTTCCATCCTTCCATCCTTCCTTCCATCCTTCCATCCTTCCTTCTTTCCATCCTTCCTTCCATCCTTCCTTCCTTCCATCCTTCCTCTCTTCCACCCTTCCTTCCATCCTTCCTTCCTTCCATCCTTCCATTCTTCCTTCCATCCTTCCTCCCTTCCACCCTTCCTTCCATCCTTCCATCCTTCCTTCCTTCCTTCCTTCCATCCTTTCTTCCTTCCTTCCTTCCATCCTTCCATCCTTCCTTCCTTCCTTCCTTCCATCCTTCCTTCCTTCCATCCTTCCATCCTTCCTTCCATCCTTCCTCCCTTCCTTCCATCCTTCCTTCCATCCTTCCTTCCATCCTTCCTTCCATCCATCCTTCCTTCCATCCTTCCTTCCTTCCTTCCATCCTTCCTTCCATCCTTCCTTCCATCCATCCTTCCATCCATCCTTCCTTCCACCCTTCCTTCCTTCCATCCTTCCTTCCTTCCACCCTTCCTTCCTTCCTCCCTTCCTTCCATCCTTCCTTCCTTCCATCCTTCCTTCCTTCCTTCTTGCTTCAGGACACTCCGTGCTCCCCCTGGTCTGTTTCTGTCTGTGTGTAGATTTCTTCTCCATCTGTCTTCTTCTGCCCTCTCCTCTTCTTGCACAGATACCGTTGCATTTGGTCTCCACCTTAAATCTACAGAGGTACCTCAAGATCAACATTTCACTGGCAGAAAAGATTTGTCCCAGGTAGATCACGTTCTAAGGTTCCAGGTAGACATGACTTTTTGGAGGACACTATTTAACTAGGGATGGTTTTTCTTTTCTTTTCTTTTCTTTTTTTTTTCTTTTTTTTTTTTTTTTAAGCTGATAGCATCATTCTCCCACTCGATCACAAAACGTGTCCTAGTTGACCCAGGTGCTGGGATATGGTACAGGGAACACCCTCTGAGCCTGTACTGGAGGGTGCAGAATAGAGGGGCGCCTGGGAGTGGAAAGCACGCTTTCCTCCTTGTCCTTCTCTGTGGGAGTAAAGCCAGGACCAGAAGAGGATTGCCTAGAATATGATGACTCTGGAAAGAATTACTTCCAAACAACATGAGACACTGAGAACATCAGCCTGGAGGATAAAGCCAGGGATGGAGATACTGGACAGCAAATATGTGCGTTTACTGTCTTCAATGCCTGCAGACATACAGTGGACAGGACATTACAGACACTATGGAAATAAAGGCTATAGGGAGATAGTGCTTGACCTATCCAAAGATATGGCCTCCTCCATTTCCACTTGTCCCTGGAGGGTGGCCATGCCCTGAGGATGCACCCCCATCCCCAGTTCTTACACAGCTCCCTGCACAGGAGCCTGAGATACCCACTGGCTGGCCTGGATTCAGGTGGGGTTCATGAGCAGGACAGGTGGCTAGTTCCTCGTCTCTGCCCACTTTTCTTTCCCCAGGCATGACATCCATCATTCTCCATGTGCTGTGCTCTCCACCAGTGCCTTGCAGGAGCACTAGCCTCCGCCCCTTCGGCTCTTGCTCATTGCCTTGCTGCTCTCCCCATATGGGCTCATGTGTCTTCTTCTCTTACTTCCCATATGCCCACAGGAAAGAATTCCCAATTCTAGCACTCTAACACTGTGCTTTAAGTCATTCTGTGTGGCGGGAGTCTTCCCTGTGTACTGTGGGATCTTTGCCAGCACCTATTTCTCTTTGGCCTTTATCCACAGAATACCAATGGCACCTCCCCACTTCCCTCTGTGATCATCTAAAAAGACTCCAGGATTTGGAAGATAATACAGTTGGCATGTTTAAGTTGCCTCATAGGTCAGGTCTGTTGTCTGGCGCTTTCTCTATGGAATGGGTATCAACCCAGGAGATCTTATACCCTCCCCCCTGAGACATTTGGTCACATTCACTTCCTAATTTTCTTCTCATTGAACCTGAGGCTTGCCCATTTGGCTAGCTGGATAGTCAAAAAAACCTCCAGGGAGCTTACTGTCTGTTTTCACCTCACCAGGGTTTTCTGTAGATGTTGAAAAATAAGACTCAGTCCTCATGCTCACCCAGCAAACACTTTACACTGTGTCATCTCCCCAGCCCCAAACTGGGAAGTGTTTTAAAGTCCTCACACCCTGCCAGTCAAACCTCCAGAGGTGTCATCCCACAGCCACATTTTTAAGGACCTCGGGTGATAACACTATGTGTGTAAAACCTAGAAGTAGCATGCTAAACCCTGACTGTCTCCTGCATAGCCCTCACCTTTAGAAGTCCCCAGCACATGAAAACACACTACATGCAAACACCCCTTAATACGCGCACACACACACACTCACACACACACACTCAAAGAGAGAGAGAGAGAGAGAGAGAGAGAGAGAGAGAGAGAGAGAGAGAGGGGAGGGAGGGGGGAGGGAGGGAAAGAAGGAGGGAGCAAGCAGCATCTGTTCAACCCCAAAGGACTCAGTCATAAAGTCATGTTCATCTTCAGCATTGTGACTCCATCGCTCCCTCCATACATTCATTCATACTCTGGTCCCCCCCACCTCATCCAGAATGCTGTCCTCTACCCTATTTGGAATGACACCCAAATTTGGGGACTAGAGACCTGGGTGATGGTACCATTAAGCAATTTAAAGTCTTGGGAAAGGGAGCATATTTGAACAGGGTACAAATATGCTGAGAGCTGAGTCCTAGAGAAGGCCGAGTGGAGACTGAGCCTGGGCCTGCCCATCAGGACAGATAGCTACCACCTCCTCAGATAGCCACCACCACCTCTATCAGGATGTGCTGAAATGCCAGGGTGATGAATGACTGGGCTTAACAAGACCAGACTCTCTCTCCCACACTGCTTATTTCCACATGGTCACCAAGCTCTACTCTTTTAAAAAAGTCAACGCCAAGGCTCAGACATGTGGTCTGGGTCCCTGTCACTAGAATCTAAGCCGAGTCTCATCTTAGGTAAAAAAGGGATGATGATAACATGGTTCTTAGGATTAGGAGAAGGATTGGAGAAGCACACACAGGTGAATGGGCCCGAGCTGCCTTGACATATCATGAGCTTTCAATGAACGCTATTGCTGTTGGAAACATCAGGTTCAGAGCCATGCATCTTAAACAGCTAATGGTGAGGTGCCTACAGGTTGCATGGCAAGAACTGCAATGACCCATATGCTGCCTGTGATTTGCACTTTATTACGTAAGTCCTGGGGGTGGCGGTGGTGGTGGTGGTGATGATGATGATGATGATGATATGGATGCTATTATTGTCATTCCTGGTTTTCAGACAAATGGGTTAAGGCCCAGAGTGGTTGATGATTGACCTCCAACCCAGATAGTGACAGTCTCAGAGGCTGAATTGTCCCCTCTTCACACATAATAGAACATTAACTCTCAGGAAGATCTGTGAATTGGATGCTAGCCTTTGTATTTCACATATTAGGAAATGGGCTCAGAGAAATATGCAAAGCTGCACAGCCAAGAAGCAGGAGAGGAACAGCTTCAGAAGCAAGACTCACTCCCTACACCAGTGGTGCTTTCTACTAAGACCCAAACCAACTCCTGCAAGCTATTTACAAAGAGTTGGAGCCTTTTGGAGCTCAGCCTACAAACAGAAATGTTTTTGCCTTCTGCCTGTTGCCATGGTCTCCGTATGCATTTAGCAATTAATTACCACTATTAATTTCAACTATTAGCCAGCTCATTTCGGTTCTTTTCTCATGCCTATTGCTGGCCCTGGGACCAGGCTGTCATTCTGAGAAGGAGCAGCTGACTACCACAAAGGTATGTTCCAATACAGTTGGCCTGCCAGCAGCCAGCCCAGCCTTGCTTCAGAGGAAATAGCCCAAGGTGAAGGCAGGCCGTGAGACTGCTTGGTTAGATTGAAGATCTACCACAGCCCTTTCTAGCCCAAGGTGAAGGCAGGCCGTGAGACTGCTTGGTTAGATTGAAGATCTACCACAGCCCTTTCTGGAACGTACTGGATGAAGAAGCAACAGCTAGAGCCAACCATGGCAATTTAGGACAGTGGCTATTTAGGAACATTCCAGACCCAGATATGGGAGAGTCCCAGGCAGCTTGATCCAGCCTGACTGTTGCTCCTGTTGGGTTCTTCCCCTCCATGGCCACAGACAGCTGTTGCATCTTCGCCTAGCCCAGACTGCCCAACCTTGGCTGCAAGGGGTAAAGGAACCATTTGTACTTCTCACTGGGTTCAGCATACTCTCAAACGTGAGTTCTTTGTTCAAGTTTCAAAGCAAGATAGGCACAGCCTCCAGGCCTGCCATTACTATCTGGCTCCAACAGCACCTCTAAGCTGTTTCAGACCCCTAGCGGAAGACATTCTCCAGTGCACTCATGACTCTTAAGGCGGCCAGGGTGACTGGATGCTACAGAGACATTCAGGTGGAAGTACAACCCTGAGATTAGACTTGGCCTGGCAAGTGTTTCCCAAATTCTGAGTAAGTGGCACACCTGAGGGTCAGGAGTAACCCTGGTCTCAAGGACAGCTTCTAGGGAGAATCAGGAAGCTCCATGATCTTCTTCTTTACCCAGTGCAGGCCTGTGGGTGAGGAGTCAGGGTCTGCCTTATAGGAAAGGTACAGAAGGCTCATGGCAATGGAGAGCCAGGACTCAGCATGGAATGTGGGAGCAGAGGGGAATCACCCCACCCCATGGTCATCCTGAGAGAGGTAGGCCACCTACCAACCCTACACAGTGTCAAGAGAATACAGTCTTTCCCACAAATCAGAACCCCTCGGTCATAGGCCTAGGGGGAGGGGAATAGGGTGAAAGCCGGAGAGAGGGAGGAATAGAAGGATACAACAGTTGAGTTGTAATCTGAATAAATTAATAAAAGAAAAGAAAAGAAAAGAAGAGATTCCTATGTCAGTAGCCAAGGATGATGGCCAAAGGGGGTAGGGTACCCCAGCTCAGAATAGATAGATAACATGAGAGACACTGTCTTCCTGGAAGATGCACCCAAAGTCAACGCAAAGCATGTCAAGTCTATGGGTGGGTACACATGTGGGATGGTCTGGGATCTCAGGCCAACGTGATGCTAGGAAAACCTGATGCCTGAGCAGCCAGGAAGTCAGTCCTACAGGGCCTGGAGACAAAAGACAGAAATGAAGCCAGTGGGAAAGCACGGGGCCTCTTCAACAAACTGGGAGAGGTGAGGCAGTTCGCAGCCTTTAGGCTTCTGGTGGTAAAGCTGCACCTCACAGCAAGAAGAGTATGGCAGAGAAAAGCTGCTCTCTTCATAGTAGCGTAGAAGAGAATGACTGAGATGCTTAGAACTCCTTCAGGGTCCTGATCATAGATTTCCACTAAGCGCCACCTCTTAAAGGCTCCACCAGCAGCTGAAGGCCAAGCCTATGACACAGGGGCCTTAGAAGAATGTGTCTCTAAGCCAAAGTAGTGACTTACTTAAGCTCACACAGTTTACTGGTGATGCAGATAGGATTCACACTCACTTGCCTCTGTCTAAAAGGACAAGCGCTGACTTAAAACCCTGGAAACCCAGACGGGAAGAGGTGAGTGAGGGGCCCCTACTCTCCAGCATCCCTGGGATGCATGGATACTGGCTAGATCTCCCTCCATGAGCATCACAGTGAACTACTCTTCCCAGGTGGGAAGCAGAGCCTCTCATGGTAATTACATGTTCTCTGGAGTAGTTTGGAGTTGACACACCTGGGGTTCTTCATCAAAGAATATCTTTCCCCAAAGCCCATAGTCTATGGCCTTGTTTTAGGCTTCATAGAGTCTATACTCAGCTTGCACAGATGGGTCAACACAGAGGCGTAGCAACAACCTATGTCCCTTTGCATGCATGCAGGGACAACCAAGGGAAATTATTTCATATACACTGAACATACATGGACAAGATCATTCATGGGACGTGTCATGACAGGGCCTGCCTAGACCCATCTGTGATATGAGAAGAACATGGAGAAGCGATGGCCCTTGGGAGGAGTGTGAAAACACAGACTAATCACTAAGTACAAATGTCCAGAGCAGAGCAGATTACTTTCATCACAAGCCAGGAGGGTGGAGTCCCCTCAAATGGAATTTAAGAGCCATCTTTACAAATTTGAAAACTGCATCTCCAACTGCAAAATAATTCATTCTGTTTACTTCATTATTGCTCTCTCTCTCTCTCTCTCTCTCTCTCTCTCTCTCTCTCTCTCTCTCTCTCTCTGTGTGTGT
>OU015755.1:31023574-31046549 GCA_907169655.1 Acomys percivali | reverse complement strand
GGTGTCTTCTTCATGTCAGAAAGAACAAACCAGGCATGATGGTACATGCCTGTGACCTGAGAGGCTGAGGTAGGAGACTCTCAAGGACAAGCTGGGATAAAATGGGGATCCTTTGTCACCAACAAGCAAAACTAAACAGATAAAGCAATACCCACCAAATAAGAAACAAAAGAGGGGGGGAGAGAGAGAGAGGGAGGGAGGGAGGTGGAAGGAGAGAGAAAGAACATTCTAAAATACCAATGTAATGAGAGGATGCCATATTGACCAAGTGTTCTTCTGAATTGGCTGCCATCTCATGGCCCAGGCCAGGGGTAGCCAGGATTGTAGGGAGTCACTGTGACTCAGTGTGAGAGCTGACCTGGTCAAACAGGAGAGCCAGCACAAAGAAGGAAATGCCAAGAGCCCATCAGGGGATGGGTGCTCATCAGTGTGGCATTGGCACCTGCTCCTGGGAAGCTCCAAGACATGCTCTTGAATCATCTGACATCTCTAGCCACATCTGACCAGGCTGGCAGGCCAGCCATGGCCTGCTGGAAGCCACGCCCAGGTCAGCGGACTCTGCACCTTTGCTGACATTTATGATTAATACTGATTGCCAATAACAACTCAACAGGGGCATATGCAAGTGGGCAGCATTCCATTGAATCCCCGGGGGAGTTATTATTGGCCCCATTTCCAGGAGGCACAACTGAGGCTCAAGGAAGTGAAGTCACCTGCCGACTTTCTGTCACACTCCCTGGTAGTCAAAAGCTATCATGTGCTCTTTCAGAGCGTCCACGGGGAAGTAACTTTCTCCCTATTTTCCAGATAGAGAAACTGAAACCCAAAAAGGTGGGAATCTGCATCTGCTGGCCCTGAGCAGTCTTACTCCTCCTCCCTAGGGCTCAGCGTGTGTATGGGGCGGGGGGGAACGGGGGTGTTGCTGCTGCGGAAATTCAGAGAAGGGCAGGTTGCATAACGTGGTTGTTCTCCTCCAAAAGCTGCAAACACCCACTTTCCTCATTCACGAATCTGGGCAATGAGTGGTGGGAGTCATGGAAGGATTAAAAAAAAACAAAAAACTTGTCTTCAGTCAGGGAATTTCACAGGATAATTATATAGCGAGGACACCAAATTAGCAGAATGAGGGACTGCAGCCGTGGCACAGCACCACTGTCATCCCCAGATTCACGAGCACTCCTGGGTAGGCTGGGAAACTCTCCTCCTTCGAGATCTTAAAGACACCCTCCCGATGCTAGGAAGGCTCTTCTGGATGAGTTAGTTCTCTGTAGCCATTGACAGCGCCCCCCCCTTCTCCCAACCCCCTCATTTCACACTTGGAAAATAAAGTCCCCAGAGGACTGTACAGCCAAGTGTAGCCCCACCGGGGCACTCTGGAGTCAAGTGGGAAATACAACCCCTTCCTTGGGCTTCTAGAGTCCAAAGTAAATGCATGCACAGCTCTTTGCTTCGTTACCATGGTTATAGATAACAAGGGCCGTGGCAAAGCACAGCAAATTAGTTAATGATGAGAGAGAAACTTCCAACAGTGACACATTCCACATGAGCGCACGGCTTTCCTTACTCACTCGGTTGCAAGCCGTTCTGTGGTGCCAGGGAAAGCTCCGGGAGCGAGAAGAGATAATAATGCCTCAGGGAGCGGGCAGAGAACAGTAGCCACACAGCCTGCTTCTCTCCTCTCTCTCTTGGTTTCTGCCTCCAAAAAGCAGAGTGTGGGCCACGCAAAGGCCTCTCGATCCTTTGCGAACCTTGTTTCCTGGGACAGCAGAGGACACCCACGGGGAGACAGTCCCTGGCCGCTGGCCAGGTTGTGTGGTCCTGCCTGAGCAGTTAGAGGAAGAACTGAGTAAGACCAAACACTGACATATCCCATGGGGAGGCCCTTGCCTGGTCGCTCAGCATCTTGCCTCTACGTCCTCAAGTCCCAAAGCACCTAGTTTCAGTCTGATTATGGTGATTATTTCAAAAAGGGAGCTGCGATTGCTCCTCTCCCTGTAATCCATCTTCTTTTATACTGTGTCTATGGCTCCTCCATCAAGACAGTCCATTTGCCTCCATTTGAACCAGCATCCCTGGCCTTCTGAGTTGTGATGACCAATGGAATGTGGCACTGATTAAGCCACAAGTACCAGAGTCCTAACCTACTCCGAGAAACATTCAGCAAGCTGACCACTAGCCTGTAAATCAAGTGAAACTGAATGTGGGGGGCTGGGGGTGGGGTGCGGGAATCTCTTCAAAACTCCTCTGCAGCTGTACTATGAGGAGAGTGTGTTTGTAAAAAGCCCTGGGGATAAAGCAGTGGCTGGGTTGCAGTGGGGCAGTGATGCTATGCTGACCCTAAAGAGTGACTGGGAGATGGAGATAACCCTGAGTGCTGTAAGGTCTGGGGTGCCTGCAAAACCCTCAGGGAGTCCCTGAGCTACAGGGAGCTAACAAGGGATGTTAGCCTTTTGAGAGAAGCAGCCTGTAGGAGAAGGGCTGCATGCAAAGGCAGCAGTGGGAGATAGTACACAGCTCCTGTGCTGGGAGAGAAGCTGCGAAATGCTTCGCTCAGTCAAGCCACAAATGTCCCCTCAGTCTGACCCTCCTTGGTCAACAACCTCCCATAGGAGAGTGAGTCCCCTCCTACCCGTCACTCTGTCACTCCTCTCTGTTCTATTAATTTCTCATAGATTTTACTTATGTTTTTTATGTGTGCTAGTGTTTGCCTGCATCTATGTCTATATATGTTTACTACATACGTACAATGCCCACAAAGGCCAGAAGATGTCATCGGATGATGTGGGATTAGAGTTACATATAGTTAGTTGTGAGCTACCATGTGAGAGCTGGGAATCGAACCAAGGTCCTCTGGAGGAATAGCACAAGAGGGCTCTTAACCTCTGAGATATCTCTCTAGCCGCTTCTGCTCTGTGCACTTCCATTGTGCTTTCACTCGCTGGTTTTATTTTTCTAAATTTCTTTATCTCTTATCACCGCAAGGTAGGCTCCCTGGTAACAAAAATATATGTCTGCTTTGCTCTTTACCATATCCCTAGCACATTAAATGGTATCTGACACTCAAAAACTACTGTGTAGTGGAAAGCATTACAAAAAAAAAAAAAAAAAAACTAGAGCCATCAAAGTGCAAAGAACAACTCATTGTTCCCAGCCCCAACTCATACATCTGCAACACAATTCCTGCACCTAAGGTTCAGGGATCATAAAGGAAGAGGGGTGGAAAGACTGTAAGAGTCAGAAAGTTTGCTGTGAGATTGTCTCTTCGAAATATCAGAGACGTTACACCCATGACATCTCATCAACGTAACTGTCTAAACAACACCTGAGCAAGGATGACATCAACAGACATTCTAACATGCAAGGGGAGAAATGTCATTGACCCTCCACCCTAGACAAAAAACAAAATACAAACAAACAAACAAACAAAAAAGCTGTATGCAACTAAGGACTGCTGAGAACAGGAAAAATAGTCTTTCTCAGGGAAGAGACCCCAGGTTAGCTGTCCAATACCAAGTGGTTAGCCCTGGAATTGGAAACATAAGGGTAACATTATATAGACTGAGCAGGTTATATTTATATATTTGAGAACACACACATACACCACACACACACACACACACACACACATACACACACCAACAGTTAAAGAAATAGAGGCTATGAATTTGAGAGACAACAAAGTGGGTGGTATAAAAAATTGTTGAAGGAAGGAAAGGGAAAGAGAAATTTATGTAACTATATTTTAATTTCAAAAACTAAAAAAAAAAAAAACAAAAAAAAACAAATACTGTGGAATGAGATTGTCAGACATTATGGCATTACACCTGCAATCTCAGCATTCAGAAGGCTAACACAGGAAGACCATGGGTTCAAGCTTGGTCTGGCCTACACAGTGAGGCTCTGTTTCAAAAAAAAAAACCAAACAAGATAAAAATGCCTAAGGAATGAGTGAGTGAGTGAATGAATGAATGAATGAATGAATTAAGAAACATGTCTTTGTAGGTCCTGATGGACCACTCTCAAATTTCTTAAGCTCTCTGTTATAAATTAAGTATCTGTTCCATCAAGGATTCATATGTTGAAGCTTTACCATATGATAGTGTGGGAAATAACTAGGGCGAGATAAGGTGACAAAGCTGGGTGGAGCCTTCAAAGTTGAATTAAAGCCCACATAAAGAAGCTTGATATTGTCCCAAAAGCATTTAGAAGAAAGCCCATCTGAGCGCAAGGAGCGGGGTAGCTATTGACAAGCCAGGAGAGTCCTAAGAAACTCTATGGATCAGCATCTCCCTTAGACTCTCCAGCCTCTAGAGTAAGGAGAAAACAAGTGGCCTTTGTTTAAGCTGCTCACCTGTGGTACGCGTTCCATCATAGCAGTTGGGAAAATGGAAGGAATTCCAAGGCCACTGTTAGCTCACACTGAGAAACTCCACACGTTCTCGGAGTCCCCCTCCCCAGGAAATAAATAACCCTTGATAGCAGCTGTCATTCCCCACAACTCCAACAGCCACAAAATGTGCAGCCACCTTTCTGATGACTGTTACTAACTGACAAGGAAACTGCGTATTTGTGGCTGGTGGTAGCAAGTATATACAAGAAAGGAAAGGGTTGAGATGATAGTTTAGCAAACCTCTGATTTCCTGTCCATTTAAAGTTACTGTTTTGGAAGAACACAGACATTCTCAGGCAGTGGGGCCTGGAAGACACGATGATGGAAAAGTGGGCTGGCCCTGGGGGCTAATAAGACCAGAGCTTTGGGGCTGCTTTCCCTACTTTGTTGCTGTAGCAACAGACTCCAGCTGCAGGTGCCCACCTGTCACCAGTACCAAAGCCAGACTCTGATTGCAACTGAACAGGCCTGTCAGTTTGGGAACAGAGAAAGCAAACACAGAAAGGTCTTGTGTGGCTTGAGGAATTGTAGGTCACAGCCACTAAGCAAGTCCATGATGTGGATCAGTTGGGATTCCTACTGGATGCCTCTACTTCTGCGCATATGCACAAAGCCCCAAGGCCACCCTCTTTGAGCAACAGAACAGCCATTAACTGCAAAAGGAATCACAATACCACCTACTGTGCAAGGAAGCAACGGTGGGTACGGGACCAAGGAAAAACCTTCCTGTGCCCCTATCCCTACCAATTTCCATAATCCCCACTTCTGGCAGAAACACAGGACTTTAGACAGCCTATCTCCAGATCTGATACTTAATCTCCTTGTTCACCACCAAACTGAGGATGGGAGGGGGAGCTGTGTTCACCCCTGTCTGCTGTCCCATATGACTCCCTATCCTTCACCCATGACCTACTCTTTTTCTAGCAGTGGTGGTGTGCCGGCTGCAGGCCCTGTGGATATTGTTTCATCTATGGCTTTCACAAAGCTCGCCTCTGATCACTCCTCCAGCTGGGGATAACTGTCTAGCCACCCTTCACAACCCAGGGTCACTCTCCAGGGTCAGCCTACTTTTCTCCTCCATGTTTGGATTCTTCCAGAAGTCACATTCACTACCCCTGATGCCATCTTGTCTACATGCTAGGTAGACTCTGAGTCATTTGCATTTGAGGGCCTATCATGGCTTAGATCTAGAATGTCCCCCAAAAGGCTTATGTCTTGAAGGCTTGTCCCCCACGCAGAGTGTTTGGATGCAGGGCTTTGGGGAGGTGATTGGGTCTTAAGGGTTCTGACTTGACCAGTGGGTTAGTAGATTCCCTGATTGGCTCATTATTTGATGAACTACTGTGTAGTAGTGTAACGTGAAGGAGGTAGAACCCAGCTGAAATGAGATCCCTGGAGGCATGACTATTAGGGGCTGTCTCAGTTAGGCTTTCTATTGCTACAATGAAACACCATGACCAAAAAAGCACATTGGGGAGAAAAGGGTTTATTTGGCTTACACTTTCATATTGCTGCTCATTATTGAAGGGAAGTCCGGACAGGAACTCAAACAGGGCAGGAACCTTGAGGCAAGAGCTGATGCAGAAGCTGTGAATGGGGTGTTGCTTACTGGCTTGCTTCCCATGACTTGCTCTGCCTGTTTTCTTATAGAACTCAGGACTACTAGACCAAGGATGGCACCACCCACAACAGGCTGGGCCCTGCCCCATTATTGATCATTAATTGAGAAAATGCCTTACAGCTGGAGCTGGTAGATGCATTACCTCAATTAAGGCTCCTTCCTCCCTAATGACTCAAGCTTGTGTCAACTTGATATAAAACCAACCAACACAGAAGCTGTATCTTGCCTGTGGCCACTTCCCCTCTGCTCTCTCTGCTTTCTGTGTGCCTTGGGGTGAGCACTTGCTTCCACCACATGCTCTTTTTGGGAAGAGTTGTCTTCTGACAATCCCAGAAGCAACAGGACCACAGACCTGAAGTTTTCTTCCTCTAAGTTGATTTTCTTGAGTATTTTGGCTCAGCAATAGAAAGTTGACTAACTTGGGCACTTGTCACATCTTTCATGACTTTGACCTCACTGTCTCCCAATCCAACTCAAAGCATTTTCCTTCCAGAAGACTCACATGGAGGTGGTAGGAGACAAGACGGCAACCTTATTTCATCATCTCTGCCGGATCCCAAAACCTTCCCTCCTCCCAAACATAATAGCCTAGAAAAATCTACCCTGGATAAGCAAGATGGCCCAGGTGCTTGACAGAGCCATGCTTCAGCTTCACCCCAGCCAGAGGACCCTGTGTTAGAGCTATTTCCTTCAGATTGAAAAGTTTCTCCACTGGAGGGAAGACAGAAGTCTCTGGATACACAAAGGAAGGGTACAAGATTCTCCTGGCTCCTCTCTAGGTTTATAAAAGCAGTAACTACTTCTTGGGGAAGAAGAGACTCTCTAGTGAATCTGCCTGCAAGTTGTGAGGGGAGCTCCAACGATGTAGCTGTCCTGAGACATCATCCACGCTGAAGCAGGCTTTTCCACAGTGTTGCTGCCTTTGAGTCACCACTGTTCCTATAAGTGAATCAAATAAACTCATTGGTTCATCAAATTAGACTTGAGAAGAATTTCTTTGATCTCTGATCACTGCTCTGTCTGGAGAGAATAGATGTTTGTTCATGTCTTTCCAGGGAAGAGCACACAGCATCCATCGTGTCTGAAGATAGCCTATTTGTTAGCAGTGACACTGCTTATGTCTCCACATAGCAGAAGCACAATGCATTTATTTACCACACATAAACTCAAAGGTGAGGCAACAGTTCAATGGGCAGTCGTTGAACATTAGACGACATTGCCCTGTTTCCTTCCTGCCATTATCAGCTGAAGGAGCTCAAGTATCCATCACAGTCCCCAGTGTCAGATGCAGACCAGCAAACATGCAGCAATAGAAAATCATTTCTTACCTGTCCCCTTTTCAGAGCAAGACACTGGTCCCCAGAATTCCACTGACTTCCTCTTGCATCTCATTGGCTGAAACTATATCCCTTGCCCATCCTTAAACCAAGAAACATAGAATTCCGTGAGTGGCTTAAGCCATAGAGTCATATCTGCTTGGCCTAGAAAAAAAAAAAAAGGCCTTATTCACCTGATCCAAATAAATGAATGTTCAGTAGCCCAGGATAAATGATAGTGCTGAGTTGTCAGGAAATCAGTCAGTTCCAAGCAGGTGTGGCCAGACCATCTCCTAAGTCCGGCCAGTAGCAGCTAGCCCCTGAGGACATGATTGAAACAGTCTGAACAGAAAGATAGCAATGGCAGGATAGTAAGATGAGAACAAGGAAAACAGATACAAGAAGCAGCCCAGCATGCTGGCCAGTGAGCCTCGGAGCTGCTTGTCTGTGCAGGATGTGGGAAGTGGGTGTGAGGAGGACTTGAGGCTTTCCAACTGACATGGATTCCATTGTTCTTAACTGAATGAGATATAGTTATGCTGGGCAACCCAGAGGAGCCATAGGCAAGCATGCCGGACACGGAGGGTAGGATGGGAGGTCCCCAGGCCTTTCCCTGTGTGGTTGTGTCATTTGGTCCTCAGAGAGACTCTGCAAAGCAGGCAAGGTGAGGTGCATGGAGGTGCTCCCATTTTACAGGTGAGGAGACCGCAGATTGGTCCCATGGGCTTTATGCCCTCTGGGTGACAGGACAAGAAACTGGGACACAATCTGGACAGTTGAGCTGGGGTCAGGCTGACCTGAGCTAGAAGAATCTTCTTGACCTTTTCTTAGTCTCTGCCCAGAAGAACGGCAGATTCATGTTCTGACTTCAAAGTTGAAATTTCTCCTTTCTCTGGGGCTCATAGCAAAGGCTCTTTTGTTAGTCGGTCTCAAAGGGACCAATTTCCTTGCACTATATTTAACTGATATTTTTGAAGTGTAATAATTGGACATTTTTATTATTTTCTCAGAGTAAAGAAGGACTTTCTAAGTATGACTCAAATCCAGCAGAAGCAGCAGCAGAGAAAGGAAAGAGAAGGAAGGAGAGGGGAGAGAAAAGTGGCCCGTTTGACTCTGAAGGATTAAACATTGCAAAGACTCTCATAAACAAAATCTAAATGCAATAGAGGAAAATACAGAATTTGCAATTCAAATCACAAACAAAAAGCTAATTATCCTAATAGATACAGCGCTCTACACATCAATCTGGCAAAATAAATTAAAAGACCCACAAGCAGTTATGAAAATGGGCAAAGAATATGAGCCAAATTTAGTGAAAAAATATACATGTTCCTTAATCCATAGAAGTATTTTCAGCAACCAACTATAGACACCAATAAAACATTTTCTGCCTGATAGTGTGTCGAGGGGCAAAAATACAGCCATTGCTTGGTCAGAGTTAGAGAAACAGACTCTCATGCTGCTATAGAAGTACTGTTATGAATTTATGGAGGAAAAACAGTAACAATATTTTATAAAGGTATCTGCCTTAGCACTCTGAAATTCCATTTCTCCTTCTGAACAGACTTGCATCCTATCACAAAGGCTCATGTTTCAATATTGTTTGTAAAAACAAAAGATCAGGCACCACTTGACAATCCACCAGTTGGAGACTGGCCACCAAATTACAGTCCATCTATTATCTTAAAGAAAGAAAGAGAGAGAGAAAGAGAAGAAGAAGAAAGGAAAGAAAAAAAAGACAGACATGGCAAAGGGATTTCTAAGCCTGAATAACAAGGGCAGATCAGTCTACAGAGGAATGTTCTGGCAATGCCAGAGAGAGCTACATATGGAGTGGAATTTGCACACAGATGGGAGAACTTTCTGGAAAGATAAATAAGAAACTGGTGGCAAGTGTTGCCCTGGGGAGAGAAACTGAGTAACTGGGAACAAGGCTCAAGGAAAGACATTGCCCTATGAATCCTTCATGAATTCTCAAATGCTGGCGCTGCATAAATGTATTATATGTTAATATGTTAGGTGGAATACAGAGTGGAAATGAAACAGTGGAATGAAAGGATAAAAGCTATACTTAATGTTGGAAATGAATAATTATTAGTTTTCTGTGCTACATAGTAGATTATCACAATTTAGCAGTTTGAAAAGCAAACATTTACCATCTCACCCTTTCCGTGGGGCAAGAGTCCAGGCACAGCTGAACTGGGTTCTGTGTTCTGGGTCTTGCCAGGATGTAATGTCGGTGCTGGCAGGGGGCTGCATTCTTATCTGGAGCTTGCCTGGGGAAGAGTCCAACTCCAAGTTCACTCGGGTTATTAGCACAATTCATTTCCATGTGGCTATATGGCAGAGGACCCTAGCTTTTTGCTGAGTGTTGGCTGGAGGCCACTCAAATTCTGGAAGCTTTCTTTGCTTCCCTGGCATGTGGGAGTCTCCAACAATCTGGTACTTTCAGAAAGCCCAAAGGAGAGAGTCTGCTTAGCTCTGCTAAGACGCAATCTTATGTAACACTCGCTCACCAGAGCCCCAACAGGATGCTTTTCCCACATACATCTCAGGGTGGGAAGCAGACCCAGGCTTCTCACTCAAAGGACAAGAATGACAAAGTCATGAGCACCAGGAGGTGGGGATCACTGTGATCTCCCCTCCAGCCCTCAGTAGCAGGAGTTATTCACAATGGATGTGCCAAACACCCAAAGCCTACTGAGAATAAGGAAAAATGGAATCCACACACACACCTCGAGTTCTTTTTAAAGTTTTATTACATGTGTGTGTAAGGGGGCAGACAACTTGCAGGAATTAGTTCTTTTTTTCCCCAACATGTGGATTTCAGGGACTAAACTTGGGCAGTGATGCTTGATAGCAGACGCTTTTACTTACGAACAATCTCACCATTCTCCTACCAAGGTCTTTTTGTCCAAGCTCCCTCCTTGTCCTGAGTACCTCTTCACTTATGAAACTAGCCCTTGCACCCCCAGGAAATCATCGGAACCTCTTCAACAGACATCCTAAGGATCTTCCAGACCTAGACAACATGGCTGACTCTGTCCCTTTCTGTATTTCTCTGGCCACATCCCTTACATGGAAGCTCACCATGGGGCCCTTCTAGAAGTCTTTGCAATTCAAGCCCTGATGGAAGCTTCTTGAGTGCGTCAAAGGTAGTGCGATTTTGTCCTAATAAAAAACGATATGTACTTTCAAGTGTCCCCATTATTACCACCTCCTCATCCTCCTCATCATCATCATCACAACTACTAGCTATTGATTTCTTCACATGCCTTCCTGTTTCTATACCCCACAGTAATCCTATTGGATGGAACCCATATATCTCAGACCCAGAAGTTTCACAGTTGTCTGAAGTTACCTGCCCAGCAGTGGAGAAGCAGGATTCATGAGGGTTAAAACCCCTGTCTTTCCTCCATATGGCCACCTTTTGCTCAGGAATGCCAGGTCAGGTGTCAGCTTGGCAGGGATCTATAAAGTCTCTGCCTCCCTACATAGGACAGCTTGCTTCTATGGGAAGACAGCATTCCATTCTCCTCCTACTAGCGCTCTGGAGGAATGTTTGGGCTCAAACCATATAACTCCTCTTTCTGATCCAGATGCTTTCCTCAAGCTTCAATGTGGAAAGAAAAGAGATATTGCTAGGACATCTCTCAAAATGGCCCTCTCACCATGTATCTGTAACAAATGAGCCCTCCAAAGTCATTTGACCCAATTGTATCCTTCAGAGCTTAAAACTTCCCCCTGGGGGATGGGGGAGAAAAGGTGGGACTGGGAGGAGGGTAAGGAGGGGCCTACAGCTGGGATGTAAAGTGAATAAATAGATTAATTAATTTTAAAACACCTTAGCTCTTCATCTCATTGCTCCCTAGAGCTATATCAGTTTCTACTTGTTAATTTCAAGAGATAGTGAGCTTACTACTGGACAAGAGCAGCTCAATCAAGCCCAAGCTTCTCCTTTATTGGGCTAAATTTAATGACCCAGCCAATAGAAGACTTGGCATTAGGTCAAGATAGTGAGATGAACCTCCAAATAGAGAATTTTTTACAGGTTAACCTTGGAGAAAAGCATCACATAAACTAAGCCCAAGGAAATCTGATCAGATCCTTCCCCACTGGGCCCTTACTTACTCAGTTCATATGCCCTGCTATATAGCACATACCTAAGGATGCTTGGCTTAAAAACAACAGAAATATAACACGCCTAGTTCTAGAAGCAGGAAAGTCAAAAGTCAAGATACTGGCCTGAAGTCTGCTGAGTACCTTCTCACTCCATGTTCACATGATAGAAGACAGAATGCAAGTAAGCAAATGCTGCATGACACCTCTTTATAAGAGCCTTAGTGCCCCCCCCCCACTTACCCCACCATTCATGAGAAAAGAACCCTCATGATCTAATCCTTTTTTAGATGTCCTGCCTCTCAATCAATCCCATTAACCAGTAAGTTCAATTCTGGAATTTTGGAAGGGACATTGGTGGGTAGCTATTTCCTCTAGTGACATAGTTTGAGTGGGAAATGTCCTCCATAGTCTGAGGTGTTTGAACACTTAATCTCCAGTTGGTGGCACTGTTTAGGGAGGCCTTTTACAGACTTGCTGGAGGAAGTGAGAGCTCACAGCCTCACTCCACTTGCAGTTGCCTCTCTCTGATCTCTGCATGTGGATGGAGAGGTGAGCTCTCAGATTTCTGTTCCTGCCACCATCTCTCCCACTTAATACCACACATCTTATCTCTCTGGAAGTGTAAACTAAAATAAACTCTTACTTCTATGCATTGCTTTTTGTCACGCTACTTCATGACAGCAACAGAAAGTAACTAATGCATCCTGGTTGGGTCAATACCATCTTGATTTGGATCATCACCCACATGAAACCCTCACAAGATTGGGACCTATTGATGCTCATCAGAGAAGGATGAAGAGACTCACAAGGCACCTCTTTCCACTCAATATATAATAGAATAAACAACTGTTGGGGGGCAGAGACTCTTCTGTGGTATAACTGCCCATAAATTATACAGGGAATTCTAGTGATAACGCTTTTGTGAGTTGTCATCCACACTGAGATGGGACTGCATTTCAAGGGTGAGAGTCACTCGTGCTTTTGTAAGTAACTCCAGTAAACTCATTGATTCATGAGGATGAACTTGTATGGAATCTCTTCTTTAGTTAGTGGCCTTTTTGGAGTAAATAGACTTTCTGTGCATCGCCACCAGAAAATTAAGGCAACACATGTATTAACTCACAGACATGTTTGTGAGTGCAGGGTAACACTCAGTTCCCAAATCATAATCTTTCAACCTTCACAGTCAAAAGACCCCACTATAAGAAGCCACATCCATCTCCTGTCACATCCCTACATCTACTTACTCCTCTGGGTACCAGCCCAATGCCGAAGCTCCTTTAAATGACCCCATTGTATTCCTCATCTTTCCTTCACATGTCTCTTTACACATTGTGATTCTATTTAGCCATCAACTCATCTGAAATTTTTCTTCTGGGTCCCAAGCAAGCCTCATTCTCCTCTGCAGCTCTCTTGGTGCTCCTTGTGAGGTAGCTTCCAGGTTCTGAGCATCTACTACCCATGCTTAGCCCTGGGCAAGTACCAGCTTTAGCTTTTATTAACAGCCTGTAGAGGAAAAAAAATACATCCCATTTTAAAGGAGAGGAGGAAATGGATAGAGATTTAGAGCTGCCACATGGGCCAGGGCCACCCAGTAGCTGAGAGATCCAGGGTTCAAAGCCAGGCTTTTCTTTGTGTGGGGTAGAGAAGGAAGGTGCTCTTGAATATGTGCTCACACGTGTACATACATGCAAGTGGAGGCCAGGAGTGTATTCTTCTATCATTCCCCACCTTACGTTTTGACACAGGGTCTCTCACTGAATCTGGAACTCACCGAGTCAGCAAACCTTGCAGGTAACTAGCAACAATGAGCAATCCTCCTGCCTCCACCTCCCCACCATTAGGGTTGCAGGTATGAATGCCACAGTCAGCTTTCTATACTGGTCTTGAGGATCTGAACTCAGTTCCTCATGCTTGCAGGACAAGGACATTATCCAAGGCATTCTTCTGTGTTAGAGTCTCTCTGGGCCAGTGTTTGAAATCCCTCTAGACTTTGGCCCTTAGTGACAAATGCATTTTATATCACCACCTAGTGCTCACCTCCACAAATGAGTTTTCAAAACTCAGCCAGCTTTTCTTTTCCTAGTACTCTTTTGGTTTTTTTTTTTTTTTTTTTTTTTTTTCATTCCCTTAAGTCCTGGTTGTGAACCATTAAATTGATTGCATGAGCTGACTGATAGGGTATTCCAGTTGCTTGGTTCAGCAGCTCCTACAATCAGACACAGGTATACCCTGTGGGTCCCCACTCCTGACTTTCACTGAGCCAATGCTCTGCCATGGTCTTGTGAAATAATGGCTTCCCTGGGTCAGCAGATAAGAACTCTGGGGTTCAGAAGTCCCCTTGATCAATCCGTTCCTCCTGGTGCTAAATTCAAAAGGCACAGAAGCTTCCAGATGGCATGCTCTAAACTGACCCTGACTTGAGAGGGCATTGGTGGTCAGTAGGTCCGAGGCAGCTTGTTGCCATGGCAAAGTAGAAGAGTTGCCACGGTCATTGTGTAGCCCAGTCCTAGGTACAGACTGTGACACATCAACTTCCCAGACGTGTGTGCCTCGCCCCGCCCCCGAATCCCATGAGTCCTAGCATCGGACAACCAGACAGTGATAGGCAGCTGTAAATTTCATCAGCCCTGGATTTCACCTTTGACTAAACAAAGGCTGAGCTCACTAAGAAGCTAGATTCTAAATTTAGCACCAAACCCTGGGAAACTGGTGCATTTGCCCCCAGCGCCTGCGGCAATGCTGGCTGTGAGGAAGTTGTTCTACTTCCACTCACGGTCTATCCTGATGCACAGGAGTCCTGCTGACTCATCCAGGCCTGTAGGCTGGCAGGCGGGTGCACGAAGGAACCCTCTTCTGCTGTGCTCCTGGGGAAAGGGGGAGGTTGTTGACAATATCTCAGGGAGCTTATTTCCCAAAGTCTGATAGTACCCCCCCTACTCAGCTCTATAACCACGTGGCTCTGAAACAGTGGGTTCCATCCCACTTCATCTTGGCCTGAGGCGGGTACTCCCAGAATTGGATGCAAATGCCTTTCCATCATCCACTCATGAAAGTGTCTCTGGTACGCATGAATCCTGGACTTCTGCACACTCTTGAATCACTCACTGGATTCTGGAGTCCTTGGATCAACTCCCTTAGCCTTCACAGACGCCTTGTGAAATGGGCAAAATCATGAGCCCATCTCGCGCTGGAGCCAAACAATTTGCCATGTGCCTACAATACCGGCCCACTCCACATACCTAGGTATGTGCTGAGGACTCTCGCCTGAGCCCTGGCTCCTATATTTAGAAATTGGAAGCACTCCCCACCCCACCCACCCACCCCCACACACACACACACACACCCTGCCTCCCCATCTGTTAACAGCACTGGCCTCCTGCAGCCTGTGAGACATAGCCTGGTTGGGACAGAGCCCCAGATCCAAAATTTCTTACTAGCTGTGTGGACCTGGGTGAGCCACTTTGCCTCTCTGAGGTTCAGTTTTCCACAGAAAGGAAAAGGAAGAGTCCTTTTTTGTTATTGTTGTCTTTTTTGTTTTTTGTTTTTGTTTTTCGAGTCAGGGTCTCTCTGTGTAGCCTTGGCTGTCCTGGACTCGCTTTGTAGACCAGGCTGGCCTCGAATTCACAGCAATCCACCTGCCTGTGCCTCTGGAGTGCTGGGATTAAAGGCAGCGTGCGCCACCACCGCCCAGCTAGGAAACTTGCCTGAGCAGCCCTCCCTTTTCAAGCCCTGACCCCCCCACACTCCCCACTCACCTATCCATTCTTTCCTGTACAGGCGGAAGTGAAGCTGGCAGCTATTATGTGGCCGATACAAACTGCCGTTTAACTCTTCAGGTGGAGCCTGCAGCTATTCTCCCTCCCCCAGGTCCCTCTGTAGCTTCCTCATTTTCTGGGCCATGTCCATTGCTCAGCTCCACTTCTGAGCCCTGTCTATTATTTTGTTCCACAACAGGGCATCAGCTTCTTCTACTGGAAACCATACTGTCAAGGTTAGCAAGGGTGGTTTTCAGTCATCTCTCTGACTTCCAGATAGCATAACCATAACATCCTGGAATCCCCCCAATTTTAAAACCGTAAGTCTTGGATCTCAGCTACGCTCTCATCTCTGAGAAAACAGGCATGGAGTTAGGTGATCACTTTGGTCCATGTTGCGTTTACTGATTCTGGGTGATTTCTTCTCTCCAGTTTCCATGTAATTTCTTTCTCAGCTGCCTGCTTGGTGGAATTCCAAGACCCAAGATCAGATGCAAAGAAGTTAACAGGGACCGCTCAACCAGCCCTGCATTGTGACGTCAATTCTCTGCAAGGAACCTCAAGTAGGTAGGAAGTTAGTACTAGGATAGATATATGAATTAATGATTAATAGGTGACATATGGATGGATAGATAGATGATAGATGATTGATAGATGATAGATAGATAGATAGATAGATAGATAGATAGATAGATAGATAGATAGATAGATGATAGAAATTAGATGGGATATATAAGGATGATAGATGGTTGGTAGACAATAGCCATATAGTAGACAGATGATTGATAGATAGATAGATAGATAGATAGATAGATAGATAGATAGATGATAATTATAATTGATAAACAGATGGATGGATGCTTTGTAGAGCTGCGGGCATCAAATGAGCACAGTGCCTGGCACAGAAGAAAGAGCCAACACATATTAGATGCTACTGCTATTATGACAAATGTTTCAAAGTTCATGTGTATAAGACAGTGGTGGTAACAGCTGCTCCTTGAGCCTCAGAGCTATGTGTTACTGGCACTCAATCTGCCTATAGGTGACAGCAATACCTACGGAGGTGTGTTTTTAGGGAGGTAGCCTGCTGAAGTGCCGGTAACATTTATGCCTTGTTGTGAGTTCTGGCTGCGTGGGTGTTCACATATGTGACACTCCATTGGACTGTACGTGGAAGTGTGCACATTTTACTGCAGAACAGTTCAACAGGATATGGCATTTCAAAGGATATTATAGTGAAAACCCTCAGAGGGAAAACTTACTATCTAAAAATATGCAATTCTTCTCTGCCGGTTTCGTGCCATATGACCTCATATCACTTCTTTAGACCATAATGTCACATCCATGAAAAGAGCAGGCCTTGCTGGAGATCAGGCAACTGATCCCGCTGACTCCCTTGTCCCCACATTTTCACAGTGATGTGACACTCAAAACCTCCCTTAGCGAGAAAGCAAGTGGCAAATCCCCCACAACAGTAAAAAATGGTGTTTTCTTACTGTCAGTGCCTTGTAGATGATAGACCTGTGTGCTGGGCCTGGTGCTGTGTGAGTCACTGACAATAAAATAGACCCACTAAGTGATGAGGTTGGCCCTGAGTGCCTCACTGGCAGTAGACCCACTATGTTCTGGGCTCTAGGCCAGGTGCTTTACTGCGTCATCTCATTTCCCTTTTGTGGAGCAATGTGCAGTCATTAAAAGGGCCACTCAGGCCTGAGCTTCAGGTTAGGAATTTCTACTCAATTTTATTTTTAATATTTTTTTACTGTATTTCTACAGAAAAAATAAACTCCAGAAATTAAGATTTGAAAACACACAATTGTCAAAGAAGCTATTTTTTTCTCCCTGTGGGAAGGGAGGACTGTGTGGAATTTGGGAATCAATTGAGCATAATTCTAAATAGTTCTACATTAATGCAAAGTTAGGCAATTACTGCACCTGCCATATCATCCAGGGACTGTGATTGTCCCAATTGCCATGTGTCTGATTTCAGCTTTGATTAACCAAAAGCAGGCTTGGTTGGAGGCGGGGAGATAGTCAGGAGGCTATTGCAATGGGAAATGGTAAAAGCGCTCCTGGACTCTGTTGCTATAGCAACTACACAGCAAAGCTATTTAGTTGTTAACTCCCGGGAGAAAAGGCAGGACAAAAATTAGTGTAAAGTTATAGTACAATTTGGACTGTGGATATTTAACCTCTGTCTCCCCAGTACTCCCCTGTATGCACTCAGCAGGTTGCCAGTGAGCTGTGACTGTGCCCTGGCCAGAAACTGTACCTGACCATGGGAGAGTGAGGTTATTCAGGGATGACCCCTAGAATCAAGCTTTCAGACCTCACCACACAGGAATCCCCCGGGGGATCTGTTGGGACTCCAGCTTGTCTGGGTGGAACCTGCGATAATGCTCTGGACCATCCTAAAGCTGCTGGTCCATAAGCCACACTCAGGGAAGTAGCATGGCCCTGAGAGCATCTCAGAGCATCGTGATGAAGGGATTAGATGGTCATGTCTTGCTCCCTGCTGTATCCTATGGAGCTGGGCAGCGTGGAGCTGTGGAAGGAAGAAGGAGATCCACAAGCATACATGAGAAGGGAATTAATGAGTGTGAGAGCCGGTGAGATGACTTCCCCGGAAATGTTCATTAGTAACTGGCGCCTGGGCTAACACTGAGAGAGCATGTTTCCTTTCTTCCTGGCCTTCTGGTCACATTGCACCAGGCTTTGCATTTGTTTTATTTTATACTTCCAGATATCATTAGTAAAATATATACATCTTTATTGGGAGAAATGGTAGTATATCCAGTCCTGTGGTTTTGTTTCTCCTGATATTTATATATTAGAGGTTGTTAGGATTTGAATACTTGTGAGCCTCAAAATGTATATGTAGCATTCTAATTCCTAAGACAAGTGAGGCCTGCAGGGATGGTTTAACATATGGAAATTCATCAGTATAATCCACCACATAAACAAACTGAAAGAGAAAAACCACATGATCATCTCCTTAGATGCAGAAAAAGCATTTGACAAAATCCAACACCCATTCATGTTTAAAGTTCTGGAGAGATCAGGAATACAAGGCACATACCTAAACATCATAAAGGCTATATACAGCAAGCCAATAGCCAACATCAAATTAAATGGAGAGATACTCAAGGAAATCCCTCTAAAATCGGGAACCAGACAAGGCTGCCCACTTTCTCCATATCTCTTCAATATAGTTCTTGAAGTTCTAGCCAGAGCAATAAGACATCAAAAGGAGATCAAGGGGATCCAAATGGGAAAGGAGGAAGTCAAATTATCCCTATTTGCAGATGATATGATAGTGTATATAAGTGACCCCTCAAAATTCCACCAGAGAACTCCTACAGCTGATAAACACCTTCAGCAAACTGGCTGGATACAAAATTAACTCAAAAAAAAAAGTCAGTAGCTTTCCTATATACAAATGACAAATATGCAGAGGAAGAAATTAGGAAAACTACATCCTTCACGACAGCCACGAGCAATATAAAATATCTAGGAGTAACCCTAACCAAGCAAGTGAAGGACTTGTTTGAAAAAAAAAAAAAAACTTTGAACCAATGGAGACGATCATATCATGACTGATGTGCTCACATGTTTGGAATTGGAGATCTTGGAGAGTCACCAAAGGAAGAGCACACACAAAAGGAGGCATCTCTGAAGAACGAGCTGGCACCTCACCAAATTGCGTCGACTCTTCTGGTCCCTTCATCTTGCACTTCTCAGCCTCCAGAATTATGAACATTAAGTTCTGCCATTTAAAAAACAAAAACAAAACAAAACCAAGTCTCATGAAAGTATAAGGACTGGGTGGTGAGAAGCAGTCTGGCAGACAGGTGGAGGGGGAGAGACAAGGTAGTTGCGGGGGCGCTTAAAATACAGTATGTCTTCTCGCCCATGTGGACCCACATAAATGATACGTCTCTCTCTATACATGACACAAGAGCATGTGGAAGCCGTATATGGGTGGAGGAGTGCCAGTGAGAAGGGCAAGGAAAAGAGAGGAGTGAGTATGAGCAAAGTGTGTGAAAATGACAGCGTGAGACTCGCTATTTTGTACACTAACCGTAAATAGTGAAGAATAGCTTAAATAATAATAATAATAACATTTGCACGGTAAAATAAAAGTAAAAATAAATCACCCAGCCTCAAGTATGCTGCTATAGCCCAGTAGGAACCAACTAAGCTATTTGTTTCTATATCTGCACAAATGGTTTACCCCATCTGTTTAACCAGCCACATGGTACTCTATTCTAAGCATATGTGATTGTTCTCCATTTCTTTCTTATTACTGTTGATTCACTGAATGAAGCAGTGAGTTTTAAGCTGACATTCTCACACATAAACATCACGTACGTAGATCTTACCTACCCCACATCACCCTCTCCCGTCCCATAGACCCTCCCACCGGTCCTCTTCCTCCTCCCAAAATGTCAGCTTTGTCCTGAGTCTAGGTGCTACACATGAGGGAAGCCTGTGGTATTTGTCTTTCTGGGTTTGGTTTCTTTCACCTAACATGTTGGTCTCTGGTTCCATCTATTTTCCTGCAAATGGAATTACTTTAGTCTTCAGGACTGAATAGCGCTCTGTTGTGTATGAGCGCTACATTCTCTTCATTTGTTTTGTTTATTGATGGAAACACGGGCTGATTGGGTACAGCAGCTCTTAGGGAGAGCACAGCAGTAAGCACGGGTGTGCAGCTACCTCTGCTGCGTGCCGAGCGCGGTTCCTTCGGATTTACAGCTGGAGGAGGCACAGCCTGACACTTGGCAGCTGTGCTTTCAGCTTGGTGAAGACACACCTACAAGTCATGTATTGTTTCCAATCCTGCCATATAAACACCCTTTTATACTTGGCTCTGTGCGTATGTAAATTACCTGTTGAATAAGTTCGCAGATATGCAAAAGCCCATAAAAGGAGCATGTGTTTTTTTTTATCTTCCTAAATAATATTTAATGGGTTATCAAATAAGCTGCACCAATTCTACATCCTCACCAACACTTTATAAGAACATCCATTTCCTTGCACTTTAATTTTAGTTACTGTCAGTTTTTAGCCTTACCAATCTGATAAGTGAGACCAAACTCTTGTGTTGCTTTGATTTCATTAGCTGTAAATGAGATTGAGCTTTTTTTTTTCTCCCCCCTCCCTCACATTCCAATACTGTTACATGAACTAGCCAAGTGTTCTTTCACTTAGGAAGTTATTGATTTTCGCATATTGATTTGGGAACCAGCGGCTTCCATGAATGCTCTCACTACTGCTAACAGCTTTTTCAATTGATTCCTTGAGCCTCCTCGGTTACAAAAGCATAGCACTTGAAATGATAATTTTGTCTTTTGTGATGGTTAGTGTTTTGTCAAAGTAACTCAAGCTAGGGTTTCCTAAGAAAAGGGAACCTCGGTTGAGAAACTGACTTCATCAGACTGGCCGGTAGGCATGTCTGTTGGGCATTTTCTTGATTAATGGCGGATGTGGAAGGACCCAGTTCACTGTGGGTGGTGCCTTTCATGGCAGGTGGTCCCGGGTTGTATAAGAAAGCAGGCTGAGCAAGTACTGAAGAATAAGCCAATAAACGGTATTCCTGTGGTTCCTGCTTCAGTTCCTGCCTCCAAGTTCCTGCCTTGACTTCCCTCTGTGACAGCTTGAGTAAACCCTTTCTGCCGCCCCCACGCTGCCTTTTGATGACAGAATTTTATCACAGCAATAAAGAGCAAACTAAGACATCTTTACCACTTTTGTGCTCTTTCTTTGTGTGTGTGTGTGTGTGTGTATGTGTGTGTGTGTTTGTAATAGATGTATTTTTATAATAGATATAATTTTTGGGAACCAGCAAAAATTGTTTAAAGCAAACACATTTACATTTCATTTTTGTCAAAGATCATTAACAAATATATTCATATTTTGTGCATGCCTAAATCACCTGGATAAATACTACACAGCACAATAATTATTCCTATGGGGGAGGGGCTCAAAAGAGTCACGTTGAAACATCTGTCTTAGACGACAGAGGATCAGACAGTGTTGTATATTTTTTCCCTGAGAGTGGGTGCTTGAAACTGCAAGCTATAGAAGTCTTACAAATAGACACTCTTTCTTAAATTTATGACGAACAGAAAAAACAAAATCAGATTTCTCTTCCCAGACTGTGAATGTGCTACTTCACACTGTGAACTGGAGACAGGACGTTACCTGTTTAGAAAGTCGATCCTTGTGTGTTCTAACAGGGCCTTGAATGACTGACATGTTGTGACCATTGAACAGCAACTCCTCATCTGCCCCTCCCCCCAGCCACTGGCAACTACCATTCGACTCTTTCCCGTCTGCCTGACCGACCACTTTAGATGCCTCATCCAAGTGGAATTATGCAGTGTTTGTTTCTTTGACTGCCTTTCTTCCCTCAGCATGATGCTCTCTGGGTTCATACATTTTTGTCAAATATAGCAGGATTTTCTTCTTTTTAAAGGCTGACTAGTATTCCTTTTGTATTGTGTACATCCTCGCTTTAACCATCCATTAGTCTATGGGCATTCAGAGTGCTTCCACATCTTGACTAACAATTAATACACCTCCATTTCTTTCTTTCTTTGGTTAATACTCTAGAAAAACTCAAATAGTGGTGAGAGTGGACACACGTGCCTTCTTCCTTATTTTAACGATGTTAATGAGTTTTTAATAATAAAGAATAATTCAGGCTTTTTGTTTGAGATGTGTTTTGTTTCATTGATGTAAATGTTCTATTAGGATTTTCCTCAAGCTTAATTTGATAAAACATTTGAAATTAGGAGTGATAATGAATGGAACATAAGGAAACCATTTGCTAATATTGAAGGCTTTTTAACTTCTGGAATGAGCCTACCAGACAATGGTCCTGCGTCTCTTGCAGAGCATTACCCCTTCTTCCCTTTGCCATATCTCGGTTAGAATTTCACGTTGTTTTGATTCCCAGGAATGAAGTTCCTCTCTGTGACTGTCTCAGATGCATCACCAGATCTATATCATGCTGGCTTATAACAAAATGTGGTGTTTCTTCATGGTTTTCTAGAACAATTTGAGGAGCTGCACAATTCTTTCTCTTTTTTTTTTTCCAAATTGATAATGTTCTATTTGTGTGTGGAAAAAAATTTAATGACTTATATGATTCATCAGTGGCAAAAAAAAAAAAATGATTAAATATAACTGAAAGTACAGCCAGCAAAAATGGTTTGAGGGTAAAAGTTTTTGTTGCACATACCTGACAACCTGGATTAGATACCTAAACCCCACAGTAGGAGAGATTATCCTCTAACCTCCTGTCAACCCACACTCAGACACACACATCACATGCATGTTAGAACAATGCATAAAATAAAATTTAAAATAATAGAAATTGGAATATAATATTATACATCTGATCAATTGTTTAGACTAGAAAGGGGCTCTTTGATTTTTTTTCTCTTTTGCTTATTCTATGATAAATAGAATAGAAAGGAATTCTATATACCCAAAATAGTTTTTCACCATAACACGAGTATAACAAACATAACATCCACAACAGAAGACAACTCCAAAGTAATAGCTAATTACTGTTTCTAGCTCTAAGCCCAGGATCTCCAAGTACTGTATATTTGTGGCAATCATTTCTGATGTGGTTTCTGCTAGTAATGTAGCTGATTAAATGATAATACAACCACTTCCAAACACACACTAGAGAGTGGTAGAGGGATACACACACACACACACACACACACACACACACACACACACACACACA
>OU015755.1:30994137-31023564 GCA_907169655.1 Acomys percivali | reverse complement strand
CACACACACACACACACACACACACACACACACACACACACACACACGTACACATTAGTACTGTAAACCATATCTTGCTACATCAAGGTAATAAAGATTCTGTTATTTGTCCCTGGGGTTAATTTCTTGGTAATTATGAATGCCCCCATGTTTGTACTCTGAGAAAATCTGCTTGGTCTCTATGGGAGACCATATATTGCAAAGAGCTGAGGGAGGAATTCTCTATCTGGAGGAGTCACTGCCCTTGCAGCTTATTTAACCATCCCAGTGGCCACTTCAACTGGCCACCACAGAAACCACTATGACTAGCCATCACAGTGAACACTACAACTGACCATGACAGTGACCACGACTGCTACTGGTGACCACATAAATGACCACCAGAGTGACTATTGTAGCTGACTATCAGTGGACACTACAACTGACCACCACAATGACTACAGCAATCACCACTACAGGTGACCACATCAGTAACCACCAGAGGTTCCACTGTGGCTGACTATCCATGTAGACACTACAACTGACCACCACAGTGACCATGCCAATGGACACTATAACTGACCGCTATAATGGTGATCACTACAACTAAGGGCATCAGTGACCACTGTGACTAACCATCACAGTGAACACTAGGATTATCACAAGAAACACTACAGCTAACCACCACAATGACCATTATGAGTGACCATCACAGTGAACATCACAACTGACTTTCTCAATAACCACTGCAGTTACTACTATTTCTGGCCATCACAGTGAAGACTACAACTAAGTGTTACTGTTGTTAGGAAGGTGAAGTGCTTCGGGCTTGAATTTTCTGGCTTCATAGATTCCTTTAGAATTATGCTCTTAGATCAAAGATCTGCTTTCAGGTGTTTCCCTCTCAGCTGGACTTCATAAGATGTAAATTCTGCCAAGTTACATCTTTGAATTTTCTCCTAAAATCCTTAAAGAACAATCTGATTTAAGAACACTTGGAAATAACACAATAGAAATGTTTTCACTCAGGTACCCGACCTTAAATCCTCCATGATCTCATGTAGGCAGAAAAGGTCGCCCACTCCCCAGAAGTTCAATACAGAACAAGGACAAAACAAACAAACAAACAAACATCTACATTTTGACATACACACATACACATGAGTAAAATATTTAAAAGTGGTGTTAGATTGTATCAAATGCTTCTGCTTATGTATCTCTGAAAGTAATTACTGCTCTTTTTACTAAGTTAATATGTAATAATTTCCCACAATTTAAAATTTAGCTTTTGATACTCTTTCTTTGTTCTGTACACTTAGTGTTTTGATTATTATGTGGTGGGAGGATTTTCTTTTCTGGTACAATCTATTTGGAATTCTATATGTCTCTTGTATATTTGTGGGCATTTCTTTCTTTAGGTTGGGGAAGTTTTCTTCCATGATTTTGTTGAAAATATTTTCTACAAGGTTGCCAAATAAAATTAGCCAAAACGCCATGAATGTAACATTCATATTAAAAAAAATACATGTTGAACAATATGAGATAACTGCTGCACAATCATAATTACATGTCAAATGTTTCTGCCATTATAAGTCAGATTCACAGCTAGCTAGTTCCCCAAAAGACAAATGAAATTTCACTAAAACCCAACATTGGCATGGAGTCGTTCTGTCGAGTGCATGTTCTCAATGGGAAGAGTAGTCCAGCAATTCCTCTGGTCATCATCACACAACATGGTGATGCCAGGATTCCTAGCTGCAAGCAATGGGGACTGAGTCTGAAGCAGCAAGGGAATTCATTAAAGGACTTCAGAGTGCATCCCTCTGAACTCCGGGGAAAGGTGAGGCGTTAGACTAAGAGTTCTAGGTGATCAAGTCCAAAGCCGCACCTTAGGACTCTCCTGTTCATGGACCTTGATAGTCCCCTTGGTTCTACCCTGTCCCTGGCAGCCAGACCCTTCAGAAGCACCCATATCAGCAACAGACATCCCACTCACAGACTTCTCTTCTTGTCAATCATTTCTAAAATCCCAAGTAGGCACCTCTGATTGGCTGGGATGCGGTCATGTTCCTACATCCTCAACACCAAAAAAAAAAAAAAACCTAGAGAAATGTTTCCAAAGGTTTTCTTTCTCGGGTTCTTGTGGGGCTGAGTGTTCTTCAGAGATAGCAATAACTCAAAAAGCCTCTATAAACCCCCAGAAAGCATGGCCAGGATTCGCTTTGCGTCTCCATCTTGACTTTTTGGCTCTGAAATTCACATTTAGGCATTTGAATGGACACCTGTCAAAATTCCATTTCTTCACCAATTATAGAGACAAACTCCCAGAAGCCCCCAGTCTATAACATGGAAAACACAATTAGGATAAAGAAACTCTAGCCACCTTCTCTGGATTCTTTAGTTGATTTTGAAGATGGCATTGTTAATGTGAAGCCCATGATGAGCAACTCTGGCATCAACGGACTCTATGTTCTCTGCAATGTGATAGGCTCTAGCTCCTCCGGTTAAAGGCATGTGAGATCTTTGCTGTCCTGCCTCACTACGGGGTCTCCTGTGTCTAGCTGGTGTACCTGGTCAGTAATTCATCTGACTTAGGATCTGCCCCTTCCTCTTAAATGAAGTCTCATCAGGAGTGTGTGTGTGTGTGTGTGTGTGTGTGTGTGTGTGTGTGTGTGTTGCTCATGTATATTCGTGTATTCACACATGGATGTGGGGTGTATGTGAAGGTCTGACATCAACTTTGGGGATTACCTTTAGGCGTCATTCATCTTGTTTCTTTAGACACTCTCACTGGGACTTGGAGCTCTCAGGTAAACTGGCTAGTCAGTGAGCCCCAGAAAGCCACCTGTCTCTGCCTGTCCAGTGCTGCAATTACAGTTACACACTGTCCCATGAGGCATTTCCATGGATGCTGAGATCAATTTCATCTCCCCAGCCTCTATACAGGTCTCTGCAGCTTCCTTCTTTCATTCTTCCTCCGATTACCAAGAGCCTCGGTCTAGCATCATTCTTGCTTCTCCGGCTTGATTCAACAAATCGTTTTTTTGTTCCCCCCTTTGGCATCTGAACTGATCTTATAGAACATTTACAGGATGATGACAAGTGAGTTAACAAGTCTTCCCAGAGTCCCTTCTTGAAAGCTGGGACCACCATCAAGGCTTCCTTAAGAGGGAACATTGTCTTCTGTCCCATTCTACCCTGCCAACACCCTCCCCTGAAAGTGCGCTAAGTTATGGTTGATAATAGAGAACATTTGTCAATCCTCCTACAGAAGTAAGATTCAATATAAAAAAAAGGGTGTTATTTGAAAAAGAGTGGGTCCTCATTTGCATGCCATGATCCGTGGAGGTTCTTCCGGTGCCTTCTGAGCCGTGTTTGACATGTAGGTTGCAAAAGAACAGAGCTGATTCTGACTGCTGGCTCCTCTGCCTCAGTGCCACAAACACAAGACCAGGATAAGTGAGGCAGATACGATCATATATCCTGATGGCCTGGGACACACAATGCAGTTTCTTAAGCATGCAGTTCACAGAACCCGTAGTTTCCTGTCTTCCCTGGTCCCACCTCCATATACTTGGCTAATAGGTCACCTGCCTGCCTACCACAAAATGTCACCACAGACACACAAAGTCAATACAGTTATAGTGCTACCTTTGTAAATACAAGCAACAAACTAACAAGGCATGTGTACTTCCCACTCCAAGGGGAGATGCTCAGTGGCCCCTACTTCCCAGGCTCAGTGGCTCCCGGATCCCATCGGCTTCTCCTTCCTTCTCTGGCTCAATTTCTAATGGTCATGTATTTTCCTTTGCATTTTTTATCTTTTCTCTTTTGAGACAAGAGTCTCACCATGGTAACCCAGGCTGGCCTCAGACTTTTGGCAATCCTCCTGCTTCAGCTGAGATTAGAGGCATGTCTACCCTGTTTGCCTTTGCATTTAAAAAAAAAAAAAAATCACTGGGGCTAGAGAAATGACTCAGAGGTTTAAAGCACTGTCTCTTTTTCCTGAGGTCCTGAGTTCAATTCCCAGAAACCACATGGTTCCTCACAACCATCTATACTGGGATCTGATGCCCTCTTCTGGCCTGCAGGTGTACATGCAGATAGAGCAGTTATATACATAAAAAGGTAAATAAATAAATCTTTTTTTTTTTTTAATCATTGTGTTTTTTAATGGAGGAGGAGTTTTCTGTGCTCTGGAGAGTGCGGTGAAGTGACAGCGGAATCCAGAAGAATACATCAGGTCCCCTGTAGCTGGAGTTGCAGAGTTACAGAGTATGGAGCACCCAATGCGTATGGGTGCTGGGAAGCAGCTGGGTTCTCGTAACAAGCAATACATGCTCTTAACCGCTAATCCATCTCTCTAGTCCCTACCTCTACAACCTTAACACAACGGAATTCATATTCTGCACTGCCACAAGCATTAAATGGTCTTTGCTTTGTCTATAGGGAGGAACTAAATGTCAAGTGCAGTAAGTGGTATTTCCATTGCTATGACCCCAGGAGGAACCAAGCCAAGCAGGGTGGGCTTGGGACTCACCTTTTCATACAGTTATTTTCTTTCCTGAAGGTTATGGTTCTGTTGTGTTTCTATAACCAGTGTCTCAGTTTCCCTCTCATATCCCAAAATATCACTGCTCAATAACGATCGTCTTTCCCTACACCTATTTATCCAGCTCTCCCCTGGCACACAGATGTGTTGCCTTTCCCTGCACTGATTTCCTGGCTCTCTGAGTCTGGGCCTCTTTTGTTGTTGGTTCGGGCTTTTGTTTTGTTGTAACATTCTGAAAGTAGCATTGCTAGGATGCTGATGCAGAAGCATAGTGTTTCACCCACCCCACCCCCACCCCCACCCCCCATCCCCCCACCCCCCTACCCCCGCTGCATGCTTGAAACTATTCCTGTCCTTTACTTGCAGTTTGGCTGAGTATAGAATTATTTGAGGTTGTTTGTTTGTTTGCTTCCTTGCTTGTTTTAAGAAGTATCTCATTAGATGTAGTTCTGGGTGGCCTGGCACTCTCCATGTAGACCAGGCTGGCCTCAAACTCATAAAGCTCTGTCCACCTTCAGAGTGCTGGGATAAATGTATGCACCACCAGACCCTGGGGTGTGTTTTATTTCTTTAGGTTTCCTTTGTTTTCACAATTTATCTACTTTTAACTTTTTATATTCTTAGATATATTTGAATCTCTCTTCTGTGATGGAGGATTTTCCAAATTCTTTAGAGTGTGTGTTATGGGGGCCCTGGGTCCGAGCTCAAGGCTTGGCGCATGGTAGGCAAGTGCTTCACCACTGATCCACATTCCTAGCTCTTGGCTCCTTGAGACAGTGTCTTTAGAGGTACTACTCACTATACACAGGCTGACCCTTAAATCCCCAATCCTCCTGCCTCGGTCTCTTGAGTCTTGAGCTTACAGGTGTGCACCGTAATGCCTAGCTGTGCATAGTGTTTCTCGGTTTCTCTTTTCATAGAAAGGTGCAGCAAGGAAGTTGAGACAGTTCTGCATACAGGTGGTTTCCTTAGCCCAGGGTGACAATCTGGAAACCAGTTGATGAACTAAAAGGGTTGATGAACTACCTGGGTTGAGGGGCCCTGCCATTCTGCCTCAGTATTTTTGTTCATCCCAGTCCACCTGCAGCTAAAGCCAGTGGATCCTGAAGGGAGGAAGTGGGAGGCAGGAGTGAGACTTCAGGCCAGAGGTGAGAGTACAAAATGAATGTAACCTTTATATAATTCCTGATTGTTTCGTGGTTCTTCTTGCTATAGGTAGTTTATTGTATTTATTTGTAATAATATAAATGTATATATAAAAAAATAAAAATTAAAAAGAAAAAAAGAAACGGACTTCTTGGGAGACAGCTTCAGTGAGACAGCTCATTTAATTGGGGGGGGGGCGGTAACAAATGCTATGTGACCTTTGGAGAGTTGGTAGAGGCTTTGGGAGTGAGTGTACATCATTGGCTGGGGCCAAGGTCCTGGGAATGCCTTATTTGCATGAAGAGAAATCCCAGGTGCTTGATGGATATGACTTTATAAGGAGAGAGGAAGTTTAACCTGTAACCTGGCTGCCAGGCTATGTGGCCACCTCAAGAATGGCAGAGGTGGGGACTGTAAGGCTATGTGCACTGGGACATACAGGCTCAGGGCAGGGAGGGAATGGTCCTATTCCTGCCAGTCTCAAGACAAGATTTTCAGGGTTTCGATATGCCGAGATCTCACTCCCATTCCAGGCTGGCTCCCCAGCCCCACGGTGCCCCAGGAGCAAGACCGTCCAATCCTCCAGCAAAAGCTGGCTAGTGTATTTCTTTCTCCCCTGAAGGCCAAGCTCTCAGGCAGACATGTGGTTCCCATCTGGAAGCTGGAGAGCATACTCTATCACCATAGATAGCTGCTCCCCTCTTGCACCCCAGCCCCTGCCCCTGTGACCCCCTTCCTTCCCCTGACCCAAGTGTGGCATTTGCACCTACCTCTGGCTTGTGCCAGGAATTGGCATTCTGACATACAGCCATCCCTCCCCCTGCAGACCATTTCCACCTTAAAATCCAGTAGGCTTCCAGTGGCTTCTGTTGACAGCATAATAGCTTTTATTAAAAGCAAAAGCAGGTTCCAGTCTACTCCCCCTCCCCCCCAACCCCCGTGTATTATTTTCTTCTCCTTCCCCTGCTACTCCTCCTCCGCACCCTCCCCTTCATTCCTTCTTTCTTCTCCAAGCTGCATTCTGGCCAAAACCACCCGATGGCATTTGCTTCATTCTTTCTGGAGCCTTCAAAGATTGTTAAAAATGATAAACTCCAGGCTACTGTTGCTCCTGCCCGTTTGCTGCCATTCAGGTGACATCATTTACCACCACAGTGGCTTTGTCATAATCGCTGTGTTACACTCGGAGTGTGCCTGCTCGTGTGCCATAGGATCTTAAAAGAGAAGTAATCTTGCCCAAGAAAGGATTATTTACGGGATGCGAATATTCAAATACATTTTTGTTTTGTTTTGTTTTTGCTTCCCACTGTGAGCACTGACAAGTAACTTGTGCTTGCAGGTGATTTTGGACTGGGAGCCAACGTGGTCGGTGGTCGGAACGTGGTCACCCCCAACTCTACCTCAACTTCTGGGTAGTCCCAGAACATGCGGTCCAAACAGCTTTGCCCTTAATCTGCGTGGCCTGGAGTTCTGCCAACAGACCTTTGGTAATGAGTCTGTCTTAAAATGCCTGTGGTCCTGGCAAGAGCTGCTTTCAAATTATCTTCTCTCTCATTGAACTACATTTAAATTCCATCAAGGAGGATTTGAACCCATACTTATGGAAGGAATCTCTCTACACTCCTCTATATCTTTTTGTTTTGTTTCTGGGCAGTTTTTATTTTGTTGTTGTTGATACTGATTTTGCTTTAAGACGGGTTTTTATGTATCCCAGGATGGCCTCTACCTTGCTAGGTGGTTGAGACTGTCCTTAAACTCCTGATCCTCCTGCCTCCACGTCCCCAGTGCTGGGATTGCAAGCATGCTACACCACACAGATTCCTCTCTGCCTTTTGTCTGAGGTGAGAGAGGCAGCTCTGCTCTGAATGTATCCTTCCGACAAAGGCCTCCAGCTGCAGATTCTGGCCCCATGTGAGACAGCTGCCTTGGGGAATCGGTCCAGTGGCACACAATGTCATGGCCTGCCGCCTAAACACAGAGAAAAGAGACCTCCATCAAGAGATGGGGGAAACTGAAATGTGATACCCTAGGAGATGAGTGGGGTCCCCCCCCAAAACAAAGAAAGTCCTGGTGGAGGGGAAACCGGTGTGAACAGGCTGCATCAGAACCCTCTGAGAACCAGGAGGGAAGCAGGAAGCTGATTTACAAGGGTACAATTCTCAGGTATCCTTCAAAGCCTTGAGAGGTTGCTACACACCAGCAGCAAAGGAAAGAAACAAGCCAGCAGATCAGCCTCCCTTGCTGAGGGAATACGCTGTGCAAGCGCCGGTTCGTGCTGAGGGATCAGAAGGAAAGCCAGGCATAGTTTCCCCTCATGTCTTCTATAGTATGGTTGGGGGATATTGACAGAGGACAGAGGGAGAGAGGTGGAGAGGAAAGTGAAGGAAGGAGGGAGATGAGAAGAGAGGGAGGGAATAAGTGAGGAAGGACGGGAGTGAAGAGAGAAGGAAATCAAGAAAGAGGAAAGAAAAGAAAGGGATAGAGAAAAATTAACTTGTGATAAACTCTACAAAATTAAGCAGCTGTCCGTACAGTAAGCATGAGTGGCCTGATTTATTTTTCCCGTTCAGGGAGGGTCACCCTGAGGAGGTAAAATTTGAGTGACAAAGAAGAAAAAGTCATACAATGTCTGTGTTGTCCAGCCATCTATAGCTTCCAGACACGAATCTGGGATCTTCTTTGAGGAACATCTGTTTATCCTTTGATGTGTGGGCTGGCACCATCTTGCAGGATAAGGGGGATGAACGCACAGAAAATAGAAAACATGTTCCCCTGTGTTACCCAGTGCTGTCGCTTAGATCTATAATCCACACCTCAAAGTTTCCTCCCCACCCCCACCCCCCACCCCACCCCCCACCCCCGTGTTAAAAGGCATGGGCACCCTGTTGCACTTAATTTACCAGTATGGTCTAATAATGTTTATTATTAGGCCTATAATTATTATAACAGCATTTTCTAACCCTCTAGCAATCAATCAAGACACAGACACCCGTTATATTTTAAAATAGCCTTAGTTAACCTGGGGCAGGGCAGATATTAATCCCCTAAACTACTTCCCATAGTGGGGCAGGTATGAGATACCCGTCCCAATCCCATGCCATCTGGTTCTAATAATTTTTATCAAGCTACTTCCCATCCATAATCCCAAACACTTGCTAATTATCATCATCTGGGCCAAGTCTCCATCCACACAGGCCATGTGCTTCTCCTCCTCCTAAGCCATGATGGTGCAGCCTCCTTCTCTCCTCTCCCTGGGTCTCTCTCCTTCCAAGATTCTCCCTCTCTCCCCAGCCCCGGAGCCTTAGCCACGCCTATCCCATTTGCCCTGCCCAGGTGTGATAGCCTTTTATTGGTCAAATAGGCTAGGCTCTTAGGCAAGTTACAGGAGGGGTAGAGACAGCAAGCAGTAATTAGCATCAAAATACATCAGACCAACCTCCAACAGCACTTGGTGGATATAAGCGACAATGTTCAGGGAGAGACCTTTAGAGCCCTGGCGTGCAGCTGCATAGGCACTGCACACGGGCTGAAACACAGACATCAACGTCTTCCAGACTGAGACAGATCCCTGGGCACCCCTAACCTGTGTGATATATGCAGCATTAGTCCCAGCTATGGGTTGGGTGTAAAACACGGGATTTTCTGTTCCTTGGAAAGGTGAAGAAAAAGATCCTGCAACATAAGCTAGCTCAGAATGCCAGCATCTCCTCCAAGCTGAGGGTGGAGCATCCCAGCCTGACCTCTTAAATGCATGGGGGGGGGGGGGGGAGGAAGTGGATGTATATCCCTCACCCTCTGATTCCCCAACACTCCCCCCCTCCAAAACTTTTCACAGACGCTCATTACGAGAGCATTTAGCAGCGCTGTTTTAAAATGTTTGGTTCTGGTGGGTGGTGGGTGAATACAATTAACACAAAAGTCTCCTAGTCCAGAAACCGCTCCCTAGAGGTAGAAGAGAGAGAAAAGAATTTTTACTCCTGAGCAAGCTGGACTGTGGTACGTATCAGGGTACTGTCTAAACCAGGAGAAAGGCCAGAGGAAGTCTTACCATCTCCCGTAGGAAAGTAGGCTCTGCCCACTACACTCGTGTCTTCAAGGTCAACAGAAACCAGTGGAGAGGGTCCAACAGCAGGGTTTGTCAATGTTTATCTTACATCCACTTAACAGCGTTCAATAACTGGCTCTACCCAAGGAGACAATAAACTGTTGTTTGTGTGTGTGTGCGTGTGTGCATGTGTGTGTGTGTGTGTGTGTGTGTGTGTGTTGTCTGTATGTTGTTTGTATGTGTGTGCCTGCAGGCCTCTGTGTACACACACACATGCACACATGTATGTGTATGACTGTGAACACACCTGTTGTGCTCAGAAGACAACCTTGGATGCCTACTATCTTCCACCTTGTTTTGAAACAGGGTCTCTTTTTCCCACTGTGTACTCCAGACTAGAACACTGACAATTTCCAGAGATGCTCCTGTCTCTAGTTCCCATTGCATCTCTATAGTGAGGGCACTGGGATTACAGACCTCAGTACATGCTTCATGTGGGTTCTGCAAACTTGAACTCAGGTCTTCAAGCTTATAAGGCAAGGTGGGAGTTTGGGGAGTTGGTGGTTCCCCTAGGACACGGTCTTCTTTGATAATTACATTTCAAAGTGATTTATCCCCAATCCTTCACGGGAAAGGTTCCTGGGTCTTTGGGTTACAGATGACTAAAGGATATTTTAATTTTTGAAAGATGTGTGTGCATTTCAACAAAACAGATGAGAACCTAAAAGTCTGTGTTTTCTCAAACAACTGCTCTGAAAGAGGACACCAGGAGCCCCTTATTTTAACTGAAAGAATTAAGTTTCTCATTTTTAATTTATATTTGCTCCTGCATGAACATAAGGAAACTATTTTTGTGAACTTTATTTTTAAATAATCCCTTGAAAATAGAAATTATGAAATGTTTCTCAGGGAGAAAAGAGGTAAATTTTCTTGAGGAGAAGTCTTGAGGGGAAATGGAAACCAGTGCGCTCGGTGATGTAAAGCCACTTTATGCAAAACAGTTTGCACATTTTTAAGTAGCTTCAAAAGTCAGCAGTTGCGCAACCAACAGCAGTTGCCATGGTAGCAAAAGTTGGTGTTATTCTAATCCACTTGGTGATAATTTGGCTGGGACTGCAATTGGATGTGGGAAGGCATGTTCTTCATGTGGAGTGTGTGTGCGTATGTGTGGGTGTGCATGTATGTGTGTATTCATGTTGAGCTGCACATGCACATGTGTATATATATACTTATGTATAAACTACATGATAGCTTTAAGTGTTGTTCTTCAGGTGCCATCATTATTTTTTACTATAGGGTCCCTCACTGGCCTGGAATTCCTCTAACAGGCTAAGCTAGCTGGCCAGATGGACAGTGAACCCCAAGATTCTGCCTTCCTCAGCCTCCCCATTATTGGGATTACAAATGTGTGCCACCACACATGGCTTTCTTTGCGTAGGTTGTGGGGATCAAACTCGGGTTCCTACATGGTAAGTGAGCACTTTTACCAACTGAGGTGTCATTTTTTCAAAGTTCTTGGGGTTTTTTTTGTTTTGTTTTGTTTTGTTTTATGTTTGTTTGGTTTGGTTTGGATTGGGTTGGGTTTTTTTGTTTGTTTGTTTGTTTTTCTATCATGGTATAGGCAAAGAACTACACAGCATACTGTGCAGAAATCGGGGTGCAACACATGGCATGTGCACATGACGCCCCAGCAGCCATGAATAAGAATGCAAAGGGACCTGGAAGTCTAGCCTGGCCTATTTCTTCACAACTGCCCTCACTATGGACTGGGGGAGGGGAGGGAGAGATGATGGCAAAGCGCAGGCACTGTGAGAAGCAGGAAAACTCAAGGACTACACTCCTCACCATCTTCTTGAGCAGCCCCCTGCCAGTCATTCACACCACCCCCAGTTTGCAGGTGAGGAAGCAAAGGCAACAGCTCTAAGATCATAGAGTTAGTGGCAGAGTTGGGACCAGGACCCAGGGCCCCTACCTCAATGCTTGGGAACTGGCAGTGTTGGTTACAAGTGGAAAAAAACAGAGAAGAAATCACCTTCAAACATAAGGCAAGTGAAGTGTTATTGGAAAATTGAGAGTTGAGTTATTCAGACAGACTCAGAGTCAGTATAAACACCAAGGCATTGTAGTATCTTCCTCCTGTCATTCTAACTTCAAGGGGGCCAAATATTAGTGACCATGGGCCCAGGAACACAGATTCAGGTTACCCAAAAGTAAATGTTTCAACATGGCAGCCATTCCATGAAGATTTTATATGATCTTTATTACATTTATGTATTGTGTATACATGTAGGGGCTCCCTGCTATGCTATGACACCCAGGTGGGGGACAGAGCATTATCTCTTTCCACCATGCATGCCCCAGTGATGGAACTCGGATCGCCAGTCTCAGCAGCGAATGTCTTTACTCTCTGAGCCATCTCAATGCCCTTGTGATGTGTTTAGAACAACACCAAAAAAAAAAAAAAATGTCATGAATCAATCCACTTTTCAAATACATGGGTGAGGACACCAGACAGGTGGGTTAAAGTACAACTGGGAAATCTCCACATGCTGTAGTCTGAAAGGTTTCCCTGTTAGTCACAAGAATATTAGGTGGAACATGGAGGTAAGCAAGGAATAGCTATTAAGGATGCTAAAGACAGCCCAAGATAAGTCCTAACTAGCCTGTGGTGCTGTAACACTCCAACCTTGCCACAGGATTACGTTCTGACTAGTTAGTCAGCCTTACTGACCATCCCATATTAGATGTTGGTTTTTTTCCCCAGAACTTCCATCTACAGTTTGCCCTATTGACCAAGCACCACACTGTGGGCACGGGGGGGGGGGGGGGAGCCCAATATTAATTTTATTTCATTGTTGGGAGTTTCATTCATAGTCTAATGCACATGAGGCTGAGCACTAGGCAGGAAAGCAGTCCAGCAGATGGAAAGCTAGGAATGCCATTAAGGAGCAAACTCTTATGATGTGGGCCAAAGCGCTGATGGAGTGCAGTCTGTGTTGCTGCTGTGTTTGTACTGCAGACCATCACCATGACAGCCACTGTGCCTGGACCTTCCTCCAGCCTCCAGGGAATACTTAGCTCACACTAAGTACAGGAGGGGTCCACAGAGATGAACCCCTTGGGAAATGCAAGAGGTCACATATCCATGTCCCAGCTTTCTGCCTTTCACCAGGCAGCTCTAAGGCTCAACTCAACTCTTCCTGTGGTCTCCAATAAGATGGTACCCTAGTTTCCCATCATAGCCATCTGTCGGCTACTTCCTTTCCTTGCACACGCTGTGGACCACCTTCTAAATATCTCCTTCCCTCCCTCTCCTGCTTCATCTCTCTCAGACCCCAAGAGAATCCCTCTCCTACGATAGTGCAATGACTGTGACCATCGGGTGTGAGGAGTCAGTGGAACACTGAATCCAGGGGCGCCTGCCTTTGCATCCCCTGGAGGAGGATGCAGGCAGGACTCCAAGTCAAATAGAATCCAAGCATCCAGGACAAACAAGCTGCCTTTCTCTTTCTTAAATGTCACCAGGAGCCAAGTGAGAGAAGTAAAGCATTTGTCCTGAGCCCTCCTGCTGAACGACAATTAGTCTCTAGAGGGCTTCTCTCCCCCACCTAGTTCCCAAATAATAGAGACAGACACCTCTTGGATTCATAAAAGATTTAAAGCACAGTAACTGGGCAGGTATCAACCCTTTAAGCTATCTTGCTATCACCCAGCTACACGTCCCATGTTATTTGCCATCTTTCCTGTCTGAGCTGCATCTGTTCCATCAGGCCAGCCCTCACAGCTACATGTTCATGGACTACTTCCTTCTCTCTGCCTTCCACTCCTCCTGCTGTATCTTCTGCTTCCTTTCTCCCTTCCTTCTGTCTCCTGGTCCCTCTGAGACCCCCCAAGCCCAGGGACCTAAGCCCCGCCTACTTCTCTTCTGCCCAGTCACAGGCAACTTTATTAACCAATCAACTTTAAATTACTACTTAGAGCAGGGTTTACACAACAAAGAGCAGTGTACACGAGGTGGACTGTACTCATCTAGGCAGCAACGGAGAGATTTTTGCAGGCCAGTAATTAGCATTAAAATGCATAGCACCAAGCCAGGCACAATCCCAGCACTCAAGAAGGCAGAGGCTGGTGGATCTCTCTGAGCTAGAGGCCAGCCTGGTCTACAAAGCGAGTCCAGGACAGGCAAGGCTACTCATAGAAAACCTGTCTTGAAAAACCAGAAAAAAACAAAAACAAAAACATAGCACCAGACCAACCCCCAACAGAGCCCTGTTTCTCAGACCTAAGCACGCTGTAGCTACTGGCCATGCCAGTTACTCATTGCTTCAGGCCCGTGTGATCCTCCCTGTCCGTATTAGTCGGGGCTCTTTAGAGAAACAGAATTGATAGAATGACTCTATATAAAAATGGGATTTATTAGAATGTTTCACACGTTATAGTCTGACTACTTCAACAATGGCTGTCTTCAGATAGAAAATCCAAGAGTCCAGTAGACGTTCAGTCCATCAGGCTGGATGGCTCAGCTGGCTTTCAGTATTTGCCAGAATCCCAAAGAAGTAGGCTCCAATACCAATGAAGGGATGAACTTGCCTGTGAGGGTGAGGGCAAGCAGGTGAAGAGCAAGCACTTCCTGCTTCTGTGCCCTTTATAGAGGCTGCCGCCAGAAGGTGTGACCCAGATTTAAGGTAGATCTTCCCACCTCAAAAGAGCCAGATTTAAAGCGGGTCTTCTCATTTCAAATAAATCAATAAAGATCCCTCACAGGTGTAGCCAGCAACTTGGCTGGGGTTGTAGTTAATCCTAGATGTGGTCAAGTTGATAAGCAAGGCTAGCCATCACACTGTCTGTGGAGGATGGGATAGGTATGGCCCATATAGACTCATGCATTTGACTCAATACTTGGACCATAGAGGGTGGCACCGTTAGGAGGTGTGGCCTTGCTGGAGGAAGTGTGTCACTGTTGAAGTGAGCTTTAAAGTCTCAGATGCTCAGGCTAGGCCTAGGGGAGCACTCAGTGCTATAGCTTTCAGGTCATGACGTAAAACTCTCAGCTCTTTCTCCAGCACCGTCTGCCTGCACGCTGACCTGCTTCCCACCATGACTATAATGGACTAAACCTTTGAACTGTAAGCCACCACCCACCCACCTCCAATTAAATGTTTTCCTTTGTAAGAGTTGCCATGATCATGGTGTCTCTCCGCAGAAGCAAAGCCCTAACTAAGGCACTGTGCCAAGGCATAGGTCCCTCCTGGTGAGATCATGTCATTCACAGCACCACACCAGCCTGTGAGTCCACAGGTAGGAACGTCAGCAAAGTATCTGTACCTGGGCAAGTCAAAGCCCTATCTGAAGTGCTTATAGATCTAACACAGCAAAGAGGTGACGCTGTAGGAGTTGGAGTCAAGCCAGCAACAGGTGGCTGGCACCCTTCTCCTGAGAACAATGCCTCTTCTAGCATTGTTAGCCTCACCTTTGGGGGAGGGGTGTTTATGTATGCTCAGGTGCCTGTGAGTGTTTGCAGACATGCATGTGGAGGCCAGAGGCCACACCTAAGGAGCTGGCTACCTTGTGTTTCTGAGATAGGGTTTCTTACTGGGACCCAGGCTTGGTTAATTAGGTTGAATTAGCTGGCCAATGAGATCCAGAGACCTCCCCTTCCCCAGTGTATAGCATCATGCAAGGCTTTTGTACATGGATGCTGAAGTTAAAAGTCAGGTTCCCCATCTTGCATAACAAGCACTTTACCCACTACACTGAGCCATCTCCCCAGCCCAGCCTCACTTTTACCACCATTGATCTGTGGAAAGTCTTAAGAACCAACACGTTTAATAACTTGCCATGTCTACTATAAATATTTTCCCAGTTTTATTTTACCTTTAAGTTCTTTTGTATGATGAGTTTATAGATACAAAGTGCCTGAATCTCAAATTAATTTGTTTTTTAATTGACAATAATTATGCATATTTTATGGACTACAATGTAATGTTTTTATCAATTGTAAAAAGATTCAAACAAGATAATTAGCACATCAACTAGCTTACCAACTCATCCTTTTCTGTGGTGAGAATGTTAAAAAAAAAAAAAAAAAAACCTAGTCATCTTTCAGCAATTTTGAAATACACAATACATCACGTTAATTGCATTCACCAGGCACTTACTCCTCTCTTCATATTGAAAATTTGTTCCTTTTGATCATCTTTCTCTTTTTACCCATCCTTCCTTCTCCCACACACCCTTGATACTTTCTACTATATGTTTCAATTAAGCTCCTTTTTAAAGATTTCCCCATATATATAACATCACACAGTATTTGTCTTCTTCTGCAGTTGGTTTGCTCTATTTAACACACCTTCCAGCTTCAGTCAGATTATCATAAAGGACAGAATGTCCTTCTTTTTCAAGATCGCATTGTACCTCCCTGTATGTTTAAACCATTTTTTTTTTTTTAATCCATCTGACCACTGTTAGATACTTACGCCGTTTTCTTACCTTGGCTGTTATGAATAATGCTCAGGTAAGCATAGGAATGCAGCTATCTCTTCAGCAAAGCCAGTTCAGTTCCTGGGAGCACGATCAGAAGCTGGACTTCTGAGTCCTATGTCGATTCTACCTTTAGTCTTTTAAGAACCTTTCACTCTACTTCCCAAAATGGCTGTTCTAATTTACATTCTTACCAGCATTGCTGAGGCTCTGTCCTTCCTCCCAATCCTAGCCAACACTTGCTACTGTTCCTTTTCTAGAGGATAGCTTTTCTAACTGGTGTTGTATGGTTTCTCAGGATACCTTTCACTGCTATTTCCTGCCAATCAAAGATGTTGAGCAGTTTTCTCATGTACCTGTTTCCCATTCCTATCTTTTCTGAAAGCATCTATTTGGATCCTTTGCCTGATTTCCAGTCAGGTTGTCTACCAGGTATGAGCTTTCCTTATTTTCTAAGATACATTGGGTACTGGTCCTTTATAGAAACTTACGATGTAAATATTTATTAACCATATATTTTGTAAATATTTCCTCCCAACGCCTGGGCGTATCTTCTCATTAGTAATTACTTCCTTTGTTATTCAGAAACATAATCCATCCCATTTGTTCACTTTTGCTTTTGCCTTTGTCTGTGATTTCTAGAATCCAAGCAAAGAAATGGTCACATAGACCATTATTGTGGGCCTTTTTTATATTTTATTCTAGCTGCTTTATAGTTCCAGGTTGCATAAAACCTTTCATCTATTTTGTGTCTATTTTTGTATACAGTGTGAAATACGAAGTCCAATTTCATATCAAATTAATAAGCCCTGGGGTTGGAGGGCATTTGTTGCTTTTCCAAATGACCTAGGTTCAATTTCCAGCACCCACATGGCAACTCACAACCATTTGTAAGTAGAGTTGCAGGGGATGCAACACATCCTCTTCTGGCCTACAGGAGCACCAGCACTCATGTCCCATACATACATATATACATACATACATACATGCCAGCAAAACACTGTACACATAAAATGAATCAACTATAAATACATGTGCCCCTCAGGCTTTCTATCCTGGTCCACTGGTCACTAACTCTGCTATTATGCCTGGTCTAAGTTGTGTTCATTACACATTTTGAGATCAGGAAAGGTAATGTATTTAAACATGTTCTTTCTGCTCAAAATTGCTTCAACTTCTCAGAGACTTCCTGGTTCCATATAAATTTTAGAGTTGTCTTTTATATTTCTGTGGAGAGTTTCACTGGTATTTTGATAGGAACCATGCCAGTTCAATAGATGCCCTGTGTAGTATGTATATTCTGACAGTGGTAACTCTTGTAACCTGTGAGCACAAGCTACATGTCCCTTCATCCTGTCTTCCTCAGGGTCTCCTATCAGGTTTTAGAGATCTCAGAGGACTGATCAGTCACTTCTTTGGTTAAGTTTACTCCGAAGTATGTTCTTTCTTTTTTTATGTTATTGATAGAATCGTTTCCCTAATTCCTTTATCAGGCAGGCTATTGTTGGTGATTAGAAATGCTATTGAAGGTGTGTACTCAAGGGTACACCCATGCATGCATGTGTACAAGTGTGATTACCAGTGGGGGAGGTGTGAAAGCCAGAGGTCGACACTGGAGTCTGTCCCTCTGCCTTAGTTTTTGGATTTGACAGGCTCATATGTATATACGATGAATTTGGACATTTTTGTCCTCTGTTACTCTTGCTCCCTCTCGTCCTTCTTTCTCTCACACTAAACCTGGAGACCCTTGTTTTGGGATAAGCACATGGGCTGGATACCCAGGAAGTCCCAAGAAGCTGCCACCTGATCCCTGACCCCAGCTTTTACACAGGTCCTTATGCTTGCACATCAAAGCACCCGGCCAACTGAGCCATCATCCCAGCCCCCAATCTTGATGATTTCTTTTCTGCTATTGTAACCTGCAACTTAACTGAATTTATTTATCAGTCCTAAGAGGGTTTTGCTGGAGTCTTGAAAGTTTTCTGTATACAAAAATCACCCGTGAGTAATCACGCAACATCATACCATCTTCTCCCATGCAGATGCCTTTTCTTTCCTTTTTCTTGCCTAGTTGCTCTGGCTATGATGTCTAGGACACTGTTCACTTGAAGCAGCAGCAGTGGACATCTTTGTCTTGTTCCTGATCCTAAAGAAAACATTTTTAATTTTTTTAAATTGCTGAATAAAGTTAGCTTAGAAACTGGCCCGCTGCCACACTATGTGGGCAGTCAAATGGCATTCAGAGGCCCAACACCATGCAGCTTGGGCTGGCATCACTACAGTGAGCAAGTATGTAGTGGAGAGATGGGAAAGAAAGAGAAGTGGAATGGTTTGTGCACTCTGTAGAGGGGCAGAACTAGAGATGCGAAGGTGGTGAGGATCAGCCTGATGTGAGTAGCCTGCCCTGCTACCTGAGGACATGGTGACATTCCATCCCATGCTGCCACTGAGGGCATGTCTGGGTCTGTGGCTCTGCAGCAGCAGGGGTCTGTGTCAATGTCTGTGGCCCATGTTACTATCAAACACCATGTGGACATCTCTGGGCTCAGCTGGAGGTGGGGGGGGACATATTGATGTCCAAGGGCTTCACTGGTTGTGGCACTCTAGAGAGCCTGGACAGCTCAGTAGAACTGGGCCTGGTGGCATGGACACAGGAGAGCCAGCCCCAAAGGCGTGAGTGAGAGACAGCTGATCCCATGCATCATGGGGGTAGTGCTGGAAAGCCAGTCCTGCCCCTTGCTGGCTGCCACAGGCAGGAGCGCTGTCCCTGCCCCTCACCTAGGCAAAGCAGGACAGCTGGTAGCATGAGTGCAGGAGAGCTGATAGGCTGGTGAACCACTCAGCTATCTCCCAAGCCCAGATCGAGCACTTTGAGTTGGCCTACCCCATCTATGAACTGCTGCAGTCTGTAAAGGGACCAGTACTGCAGACTCTCCATGACACAGGGCAACAACAGAATGTCTGAGAGGAGTCCCAGTAGGAATTCAGTATTGATAGCGTAGCAGAAGCCAGAGTCCTCAAACCAGACCAATGACTCATTGCAATGAACATTTGCAACTGAAGCTATTCAGGCAAAAGAGTATACTGTGTGACACACCACAGCTTCCACAGCAAGATGTTTGTTTTGTTTATTTGATTAAATTTTGTTTTCTTTGGGAAGGGGGGTTGCAAGGGCAGAGAGGGCAGATATGGAGATGGATGGGATTGGGGTGCATGATATGTGAAATTCACAAAGAGCCAATAAAACGTTTTGAAAGTTAGCTTATGGCTTATCACATATGGCTTTCTAGACATTTGATGCTGATGCTGATAGGGTTGAAAGACACTCAGAAACTTGAGCTCACTATGTTGCCATACTTGGTATCGCAGGCATATAATACCATGCCTGGTTTATGCACAGCTAGGGGTGGAACTCCAGACTTCGTACATGCTAGGCAAGCACTCTCCCAATTGAGCCACCTCCTTTGCCTACATGTATGATCTGTTTTGTTGAGATAGTTTATCACAAACCAGTATCAATTTTTGTCAAATTCTTTCATGCAGCTATTGACATTACAATATGAATTTTGTTCCTTCTCCTCGCCCCCTTTTTTGCTATTATCATGTGCCACATTTATGTACTCGTGTTTGCTGCATGCTCTTCATACTCCAGAGATAAACCCCACTTGATCATGATGAATGAATGTTTTTCAAACAGGGAGTTGAGTTCACTTTGCTAGTGTTTTGCGGAGAACCGTTCATTTGTGTCCATTAGAGATGTTGGCCTTAGGTTTCTGTGTGGTGTTCTTTCTTGTCCTCACTTGTTATTGGTCTGTTCAACTTTTCTATTTTCTCCTGACTTGGTCTTGGTAGAATGCATGACTCTAAGGATTCATCCATTTCTTGGAGATGGTCTATAATTGTTCACAGTGGTCTCATAATTCTTTACATCTCTGTTACATCCATTGCAATGTCTCTGCTTCTGGCTATTATTTGAGTACGTTCTATTTCTATCTCTACTAAAGATTTGTTTCATTTTGTTTTGTTTTGTTTTGTGTCAGCCAGGATGGTTTCAAACTCACAATCCTCCTGTCTGTTTCTGGCATGCTAGGATTGCAAGTGTGTGCCACCACATCTGGACTCAGACATTTTCAAGGTTTTTTTTTTTTTTTCAATTTCCTCTTTGGCTTATCAAGTTGTTCAGAAACATGATGGCTAATTTTATCAGTTTTCAAATTTTCCTTCTGTTATTGACATCTACTTCATGTCATGTGATTTGAAAAGATACGTGATATGATTTTAGCTTTCCTGCACTTATTAAGATTTGCTTTGTGGACTCAGTGGTATATACTCACTTATATCTGCATACTAGCCCAAGGGGCATGTCCCACAAAAGCCTTCACTTACCAGGAAACTGGGACAGAGGGGAGGACACCCTATTGGGACTCTAGATGAGAGAAGCATGGGAGAATAGCAAAGTGGAAGGATCCAGAGGGTCCTAGAAACCTACAAGTAGAACATTATGATAGGCAGATTTGGGCACAGGGGTCCCGCTCAAACTAAGGCACCAGCCAAGGACAATACAGGCTGTAAACTTTAAACCCCTACCCAGATCTAGCCAATGGACAGAACATTCTCCACAGTTGAGTGGAGAGTGGGATATAAGTTTCTCACGTACTCTGGTGCCTCATATTTGACCATGTCCCCTGGAGGGGGAGACCTGGTGGCACTCAGAGGAAGGATAGCAGGCTACCAAGAAGAAACTTGATACCCTATGAGCATATACAGGGGGAGGAAGTCCCCCTCAGGAACAGTCATAGGGGAGGGGAATAAGGGGAAAATGGGAGGGAGGGAAGAATGGGAGGATACAAGGGATGGGATAACCATTGAGATGTAACAAGAATAAATTAATAAAAAAATTAAATAATATTAAAAAAAAGACTTGCTTTGTGGTCTAATATATGATCCACAGTGGAGAATGTTCTATACACAGTTGAGGAGAATGTGTGCTGTGCTGCTATTGGATGAAGTGTTCTACAAATACCTGCTCAATCCATTGAGTTTAAAATGCAGTTTATCTTATTCCTTATTAGTTTTCTACCTAAATGATATGTACAGTGTTGAAAATGAGTAGTAAATAAACTAGTTGTGCAAACCATGGGAAGGTTTACCATGCGAGTGCAGGTGATTTTGAATGAATACAATGGATTTGATTGTGCTTAATTTTTTTTCCTTCGAGGGGATCGTAGTAATTAATTGGGGAACAATTGATTTCTACAATGACTCCATTTGTTTTCAAAGCTATCACTTTAGCAGTTTGATCTTTGTGGCCATTTCCATTATGGAAATGAAGAGAGGTGATAGAAAAATCTAAATTCAGCTTTATAGACCCATGCACATACTGAATTTTTCTCCCAATAAAGGCACATGAATCTACACGTGGCTGTGAATAAAAGGTATGGACATTTGTTGAATTGGGTCTGTAAGAGACCAGGAAGATGGATGTTCAATACAATGCTGCTGAATGCTGACATGGTTCTCAGGCCAACTGCTTGGACTAAGCAAGGGAACATGTGCATGCAAGGCCTCCCTGCCAAGGGGTAGTGACCGGATTTCGTGTCAGAGGCAGTACCCTCTTTCCTATCTCCCCACACACACGGAGAATGAGCTTTCCATCAGGGGGAGCTAGGTACTCTGCATGCATTGTCCTTGGTTGGTGCATCAGTTTGTGCAGGCCCCCGTGGGTCCAGATCCACTGGCCTTGGTGTTCTCCCTGTGGAGCTCCTGACCCCTTCAGATCCTTCCATCCCCTCCCCTACTCTTCCATAGAACTCTCAGTGCTCTGCCCAGGGTCCAGCTGCAAGTCCCAGTATCTGTTAAGAACCCCAAGTGGTTGGAGTCTCTCAGAGGACCTCTATATTAGGATAATATCCACTTATAAGTGAGTATATACTGTGCGTGTCTTTCTGGGTCTGGGCTACCTCACTCAGGATGATGTTTTATAGTTCCACCCATTTGCCTGCAAATTTCCTTGTTTTTGATAGCTGAATAGTATTCCATTGTGTAAATGTACCACAGTTTCTTTATCCATTCATTGGTTGAGGGACATCTAGGTTGCTTCCAGATTCTGGCCTTTACGAATAAAGCTGCTATGAACATAGCTGAACAAATGCCCTTGTTGTATGGTGGAGCATCTTTCGGTAATATCCAAGGAGTCCTGAGATAGAGCTATTCCTAATTTTCTGAGAAAGCACCAGATTGATTTCCAAAGTGGTTGTGCAAGTGTGCACTCCCACCAGCAATGGAGGAATGTTCCCCTTTCTCCACATCCTTGCCAGCATGTGCTGTCACTTGAGTTTTTAATCTTAGCCATTCTGAGGAAGGGGATGCAGGCTACCCTGATGAAACCTGATAAACAATGATCAGAAGGTGGGGGAGGAACCCCTCCCCCTCCAGAGGTCTAAGAGAGGGAAATAGGGCTGAAGAGGGGTGGGGAGGGTGGGAACTGGAAGATAGGAGCGAAGGGATAACAGTCACGATGCAATGTGAAGAAATTATAATAAATAAATATATTTTTTTAAAAAACAAAGAAAAGGAATGTGGTGGGCAGGCTCTGTGGAATGCACTGCAACAGTTAGGATAGATACACCAGACATTTGATAAAGGGATGTAGACAGAGCTTAGGAGCACAAAGCTGAAGGGAGAAAAGTGAGAGGCAATAGGATTACAGTGTAGCACTGTAATGCTTCCATACACCCACAGACCAACAGCACCAAAAAGACAAACAAACAAAGCAGCACTCATTACACTCACCCTCCTGGGGTCAGGGGGATACAAGGAAGCAGAGGTCTAAAAGGTAATTAGTAAGACAAGGTACCATAATACTTTTCAATTCCTTTTTCTGTTATGTGTACTTCGTAGTGAAATTTTAATTTTTTACCTTCTAAATCAAGAGAAATTCTCCTACTCACAATAGGTTTTTTTTGGGGAGGGCGGGAGGTGGATATTTTGAAATTGACATTTATGATTCAAAAGGAAAAGGTGTGGAAACAAATAATGTAACTAGAAAAATTAATCCATAAAATTGGAAGACAAATTGAACTTTATTAATGAAATTCAAATCAGGAACATTAACTAGCTTGGAGCGTTTATTTACCTAGCGATCTTGATTTAAGTAGGGAGAATTTTTAGTGACTTCACTTCTTTTACGGAGATTAAGTTCTGTTTTCTGTGTACATACAGAACGTCTGGCACAAAACCCAAGGCCTAGGGGTGACACTGCCATTCATTAATGACTTTTGCCCACACACAATAAAAGAACTTATGGTGGGACCTCCCAAATGGTTTTCTCTCTAACACTGTTTCCTCCTCCTCACCTCCCTCTACTCTTCCTCTCCCTCCTCCCCCTCCCCTCCTCTTCCTTCCCTCCTCCTCTTCCTCCTCCCCCTCCCCCTACTCTTCCCTCCCTCCTTCTCTTCCTCCTACACCTCCATCTACTCTTCTCTTCTTCTCTTCCTCCTCCCCCTCCTCTCCCTCCTCCCCCTCCTTCCCCCCTCCTCCTCTTCCTCCTCTTCATTCTGCTGCTGTTGCTGCATGGCATCCCTGTCTTTCAAAACTTATTCTAGGCAAGATCATTAGCAGCATGCCCAGATGAGGTAGATCCAGCTCACGCTATTTACAGAGAGCCCTTGAGCTCTCCTGCTCCTGAGGGATTCTTGTAAACTTTCCAGATATATATATATATATTAATCACATTGGGATGGCCTTGACTTTCTGATAATGTGGTATTTGGGGGGGGGGGTACAAGAGAAAGAAGACACTTGCAAGCACTCATGAGCCTCTGCCTGCCCAGGTTTGCTAGCGGCTCCTGCACATGAGCAAATGTGGAGCCATTCTCTAGTCAGTACTTGAGGAACCTACACATAGACTGAAGACTAGGCCATATGTATTTTTGCAACTACCAAAGTAATGCTCTACCACAAATGGGGGTGGAAGGATGTGTGCACATATGTACACAGGTAAAGGGTGAATGCTGTTTTTTTGAGACCAGGCTTTGCTCTGTAGCCCAGGCTAGAATGGAACTTGTGATCTTCTTGCCTTCATCTCCCAAGTACTGGGATGACTATCACACGTTTTAATCATAGCACTGTGCAGCCAGAAACACTATTGGGTGGGAAAGTGAGGGACAGCCAACAGTCCAAGTGATGAGAAGAATTACCTTGCCAGTAAGCTGCATGTACTCAGGCTAGTCTCAGGCTTCTGGGGAGACCCATGGTAAGATTCAGAAGGCTTCATAACACTCTGATCTTAAAGGAAGAACCCAAATTGAAAATGTGGACTTGGCATTACATGGGCTTTGTCCTGTACCCCAACTCTGCAGCTTCTCAATTCTGTGGAGCCTTTGTTTCCAAATATAGTCACCACCAACTGTAGTAGTTACTTTCTGTTGCTGAGATAAAACTATGACCAAAAGTACCTTACAGAAAAAAGAGATTATTTGGGGTTATGGTTCCAGTAGGGGAGTCTATAATGGCGGGGTAGGCATGGCAGCCGGCAGCCAGAGCAGGAAGCTGGGAGTGGGACAAGGTTATAAACTCTCAAAGCCCACACTCAGTGATGTACTTCATCCAGCAAGACCCCACATCCTAAATGTCTCAAAGCTCCCCAAACAATGCCACCTACTGGGGACCTAGTGGCAGGAGCCTCCTTTCCTTGATTCTGAATTGGCCTTGAACTTACCCGATCATGAGTTTTGCATGGACCTTAAAAACCCAAGTACTCTTCTAGGTTTTCCGAGACCAGGCTTTTAAAGCTGATGGTTTCCACCCTTGGAATCCAGCCCAGTGCCCCCTCAAGAGAAACTGAATACTGGAGGGCCACCCAGAGCAGCCAGCCAGGATCCAGCTGTCCTGGCTACCCCAGGGGGAGCAGGTGGGTACAGAGAGCTTTGAAGAGGTCTGGGGAGAGATAGCAAGAGGCAGGTGAGCCTCAGATAATCCCCTGCACCTCCAGGAATAAGATCAGGGCCTTTCCTTACTGCTTGTGCACAGGCTACGTGGTGCCACGGTCTGAGGAGTACACACCACAAGTGGCAAGGCTGAGCGTGTACAAGTGTGCCTGGTGCTGTGTGGGCTGTTAGAAACAGGCTGTGCAGGCTCCAGAGTCCTCACAGCCTGCCTCCCACAGAGCAGACCTCATTGCCACCTGCCTCTCAGGGGCTTGGGCCAGACTGTGCAGCCGTCAATTCCATCTTTTTTGCCTAAGGCCAGAGGCAACTCCTGGTGGGATGGTTGGTGCACGCTGAGAAGCCTCTCTCACAGACCTCTACCACCATCCCCGTGTATGGACCTCCCATCTACTCCTCTCCCGTCAGTCTCCCCAGCCTGAACCATCTTACACCTTCACAGCTTCCCTCCCTGGGCTGCAACAACAAGCCACTCAGTTCCCAGCCCCTGCAAACAGGCCCCTTCCCTTCCCTTCCCTTCCCTTCCCTTCCCTTCCCTTCCCTTCCCTTCCCTTCCCTTCCCTTCCCTTCTCCTTAAGCTGACAGTCCTGTACCCTGGGGGTCCCTGCTTATCCTCACACATGCCACACACACACACACACACACACACACACACACACACACACACTGTCCATAGGTCTCGAAGTAGAATCATGGTACTCTCTATATCCCAAGATCCTCTCCTCTGCCCTACATCCTAAATGAGACCAAAAGGACTAAGTCACACTCGTCATCGTTGTACACTAGGCGTCTAACCTGCTAGCTGGCACACCAGTCACCTGATGGGTGTAGCTCCTTATCCCCTGCAGCCTAGGTCCACAGAGGGTCCCGCTGGCATCGCCGTGGCTGAGAGCAGTGATGATGAGCTATAGGAAGGCCCTGTGGAGAGAAGGTTTGTCCTAGTTTGGTTTCTATTGCTGTGATAAAACAATGTGACCAAAAGCGACTCAGGTGCGGGGAAGGCTTACTTGGCATGCACTTGCAGGGAACAGCCTACCACCAAGGGAAGCAGGTAGGGCCTCAAGCAGCACCCAAGGCAGGAACATGTGTAAGGCCATGGAGAAATGCTATTTACCGGCTTGTGCCCCACGACTTTCTCATATACAAGCCAGATCCACCCGCCCAGAGGTGGTACTGCTCATGGTAAGGTGGACCTTCCCATGCCAATCACTAACAAGAAAATTCTTCCCCAGGCCAAGCTGATAAAGGCCGTTCCTCAACAGGTTCAATCATCCCAGACAACCGGAATCAAGTCAACAAAAACTAAGCAGCACAGGGTACAGTTAGCAAGACAGGGGGAAAGGTCCACTCAGGACCACCAAGTACTGTGGTCAGGCTGTTTACCACCTGGACATTCAGCAAGAAGGACAGGAAGGAACTGAAATCCAGGCCATTCTCCACTTGCCAAGCTGTTTGTCCATGCACAATTCTACACATACCAAAGGCACTTTTTTTTTTTTTTTTGCAAGTCACACAAAAGTCCCTTATAGGTCATCTGCAGCCCCTGCCCACTCAGGGCAGAATCCCACCTTCCATGACACTTTCCCAGCAGGCCCAAGTCCCAGCGACCGGGACTTAAATCCCAGTCCTGATAAGAAGCAAATGCTGCTCGTCACAACCAAGTTGACCGGCTTAGATTGTTCTGTCTCACAGGAAATATAGAGATTGTGTGTCTGGCCTGCAGCGTGTGTCCCATGCGTGTAACACGAGGGAGAGCCAGCGTGTGTGGGCTCACGTGGCCCACATACACACATGTGCGCACATATCACACACATCCACAACATGTAGCTGTGATAGCTAATTTTGGTTACCACTTCACTGCATCAGGAGTCAACTAAAACACAATCTGCTGGGCACTCTTGTGAGGGATTTCCTTGCTCAGATTCTGTGAAGCACAAAGACCCATCCTAAACGTGGTAGCACTTTCCAGTGGCAGCCCAGGCAAGAGGACACGGAAGAAAGAAACCTTGCTTTTTGCCTGCTTGTCCTAACTCTCACTGCCAAACCCACCCATCCCATTGCTGAAGCATTCCTTCACCAAGCTTAGAGCCTACTTCTCCAGGATTCCAACAGACTGAAGACCAGCAGACCTCCAGGCCTTCAGCACCACATTGGGCTATTGAGACATCTCGCCTAGCGGACTGAACAACTGTGGGTTCTCGGCCTCTCTAGTGTAAGGTGGCCATTGTTGGACTACTCCGATAGCATCCTGGAGGCCAGTATAATAGATTCCATACATGTATACGTTCTATCAGTTCTGTTCCCTCAGAAACCCTGACTGACATAAGAAAGTAATAAAATTACTTCAAATTCTAATATGTGTTTTTTTTTAAAAAAAAAAAAAAAGCAATAAATATGGGAAAGAATAAGGGAGGTAGGCGGATAGGTCTATTTAAAAAAATGATATAAGACAACACCACATAGGCCAAAGCCTACAGGACACAAAGAAATTAGTTATATGGGGAGATGAAGGAATCGATGACATGGATCAGGCAAAGGCTCTTGGCCAAGGTCCTGTGGCAAGGGGTGAGGAAGGTTAAAGCAACTATTTGCTCTAAAACACCCCTTGCTGTCTGTAGAGTCTGCTTCTCACACTCTTAAGCATCCTGCCTTAACAAGATGTTCAACAAAAGCCATATCAGACTACTTACGCAGCCCTCGGCAGATGCAGCCAAGTTATAGCGCAGCATCCAGACCAATTCAGGTCTGTGACAGTGGAGTATCTACCAGCCTCCATTCCTCGAGCCGTCCTTCCAAGTCAGTGTCCAGTCTTTGGCCTCCAGGATCTTAAGCATCCCATAACCATAGGCCCAGAGCCCCAGAGTTCTCATCACTAAGATCATAGAATACACAATACGTAGTAGAGCCTGCTGTTCCCCTGCGTTCTTGGGCCAGTAGCCCCAGCACCAGGCATGCAGAAATGCTACTAGGAACGGAGAACTCGGAACAGAGCCACCTGTACTTTCACTCAGTCCTTGCTGACGCCAACCAAGAACACTGCAGGATTTTCTCCCCCACGCGATCGTCTTCCTGAAAGAAATGCAAGGAACTGTCTTTCTGAGAAGGTCAGCAAGGGGGCTGAACTCATCAAGGGTGGGCAGAGTCTCCGATAGCATTTAGATCTCCACACCACAAATGAAAATTATGACAAGTGAAACCCAAAGAAGATGGGGGAAGGCCGGGCCAGGTTAAGTGTGCTACATAGTCCCCATGGTAGGCTGGGACTCAGGGGGTCTCTGGTGCATGGCCTGGCTTATGAGGCCCAAGCCTGGGCCTTCATCAGCGCCACCTGGTAACTGTGCTGGTGCCTTGTCTGAGACTAGGCTTCTCTCCCTGTGGAGTTGGCGGCAGCATTTCCCCAGGGTCTTAGAAAAACCCAGTGGGATGTTCCCTAAAGACTACAGTGCATGCATCCCTGGCTTATCCCTCCACCCATCCCTGTCATCCTGACAGCTCAGATTCCTTGCTTGTCATCATCAGCCTTTCTGAGACTTGCCGTGCTGCAGTACCAAAGGCTACTCCATGAGTACGCAGATTCGCCCTGCAAGATTTTTAAAATTAACTTTATTGAGGGTGTGTGTGTGTGTGTGTGTGTGTGTGTGTGTGTGTGTGTGCATGCGCACCCATCAAAAAGATAAGAGAATTCTGCCTAAGCTCAGAGTCCTGTCCTTTTTGTCCAATTTGACAGCATGTTGCAAGCATCTGTTTGACATTGTCGGTAGCTGAAATAGCAATCCAGCTCCAGCAGCCTGGACGGGGCTCGTCACTGTCTTAGTGAGACAGCTTGGTGATGAGTGCCCTGCGGAGTCTTCCTAGTTAAGCAAGGAGCCTCAGAAGCTGAATGTCAGGGGCCTTCGTCCAGATGTGTGGCAGAAGGTGGCATTTTAAGCCCCCTGAGGAGTAGGTAGGGTGTACCCATCACCACGCTGGGAAGCGCCTCTCTGTGTGTGGTACTGCACCCTGCCTCTTTCGCTCAGCACACTAGAAGCTCCTGTTTTATTCCATTTTTATTTTATGTTATTTGAGATGTTATCTTTACTATCTAGCTCAGCCCGGCTTCCAATTGGCAATCCTCCTGCCTCCACCTCTGGAGTGCTGACATTATAGTCTGTATCACCAAGCTCAGCTGCTATTGTTCACTAAAGTCTAAAACCCAAAACCATTATTGCTCAGAGCTGTTTTGCAAAGCACAGCGCTCTCTCTCTCTCTCTCTCTCTCTCTCTCTCTCTCTCTCTCTCTCTC
>OU015755.1:30973785-30994127 GCA_907169655.1 Acomys percivali | reverse complement strand
CTCTCTCTCTCTCTCTCTCTCTCTCTCTCTCTCTCTCTCTCTCTCTCGCTCTCTCTCTCTCTCTCGTGTGTGTGTGTGTGTGTGTGTGTGTGTGTGTGTGTGTGTGTGTGTGTGTTCATCTGGGAACAAGAACTCATGTGGGCTGTGCATGTATGTGGAGCCAGAGGCGATCCCAGGTGTGTGTCCGTAGAGACCACTCACATCGGTGTTTCGTTTGTTGTATTGTTGTTTCAGTCAGCCTGTAGTTCACTGAGGAGGTACAGCACTGACTAGTGAGCCCCAGGACTCCACTTGTCTCTGAGCCCCAGGACTCCACTTGACTATGTCTCCCGGCTCCTGTGCCTGGGTCCTAGGCACTGAACTCAGGTCCTCCTGCTTGCAAAGCAAGCACTTTACTGAATAAGCTAGTAAAGTCCCCAGTCGCAAAGCAAAGGCTTCTGTGTATACCTCAGGGATGAGAGGACGGAGATTTCAGGGAGAGGGCTCACATCAGGTTAGCCACCTGTGGTCAGTGTCTGAGAGAACTTGCAGAAAATAATACTAGAAAAATGTTGCCTTCCCTGCTAGAAAACTTGCCCCTCCCTCACTAGGACCCAGCACCGTGCCAGGAACAATGTGATCAGTTTCAGACCCACTTGCCTCTTAAGCTCAGCACTCTTATGCAATAAAATAGCTGAGCAACTGTACATAGTGGCCCGGCATGTGTAACACTCAATTGCTTAAGGGTCTGTTGCTTCTAGAAAATGTAGAACTTTTTGAAAGCAATGACCCTGCTTCCTTAACATTAATATCTGCCCCATCCCTAGCAAAGAGCATAGCAGAAGGGCTTATGGGTTACCAGTTGAGTAAAAATGTGTAATGATTTTCTCTGCAAGTTCACTGTTGCCCTTTGTATAGCTTTACTTAGGCCACTGTTAACCTGGCTTCTGCCTACTTTCCTTGACCTTGGCAGGGTGTGAGTATTCCCATGATAGAAATGAGGGCACAGTGTGATCTGGACCCTCTGTGTAGCCTGTGCGACCAGAATACCAGCCTGGTTGCTATTCTCGCCCCCTCTCCGCAAGGGCTCTGAGCAAGGGGCTGGGAGCAACCCTATGTGCTCAGCTCCTCAGTGCAAGGTACACACTGTTATGGGGTGGGGGTGGGGGTCTCTGGACGAGCTCCCCACCACTCTCCATAAATGCACGCTTCTGAGCTGCCATCTCCCCAGCTCTGCTTGGCTGACTGGCTGGAGCTATTCTGGGCATTTCTTCAAGTGTCATGGGGAACTTAAAACTCACCAGTGACAAGCTGGCAGATTCACTTACAGCGCACAGCTCCTGAAAGCTACTAATGATGCCGTGAGGAGACAGGAGACAAAAAAAAAAAAAACAGCAGTATTTGGTTTTTGGTTTAAGGCATAAATATCTGAAAATGAGAAATCCCTCGGAGCCAGCTGCCCCACAGAGCATCTAGCGCTCTGTTACATAAAGAGCTGCAGCAGCCAAGAGGTCAGGGCATCACTGCAGTAAGGCTGCCTATGGGGCCTATGCCCGAGCCTGGGTAGCTCCTGAAGAGTATATTCCTTCTTTATGTGCAGGGCCACTGCTAATTTGGCCTGGCTCACCAGGAATGGTGAATGCCAGGAGTCTGTCTGCCTGTCCCTCTGAACAACAGTGTACAGTGCAGGCACTGCAGGGACAAATTTGAATGTGGTTTTATTATACCTCAGGCCTCTGAAAGGAACTGCTGAAGAAAGCCAAAAGATCCTTACCTTTCCTCCCTGAGGAGACCCAGGAAGGCACTACACCCAGTGTTGTTATTGCTATTGTTTTGAGACAGGGTCTCTTATAACCTAGGCTGACTTCAAACTCACTGGGTAGCTAAGACTAGCCTCTAACTTCTGGTCCTCCTGCCTGCCTCTACCTCCCAAGTACTAACTAGGAATACAGGCTACAGGTGTATGGTACCACACCCAGCACCAGGCTAAAGTGAATGAACTGGGCACTAGGATGGCTTGCCCTAGATGCCCAGGAGCTCTGCAATAGGTTGGAGGAAGCTTAAACTCACAGGAAACACAGCATTCTATAATGGAATCATGCCAAATTTAGCCTTTGGAGACTGGTTTCTATTGCACAGTGTAGCATCTCCAAGGTTTCACATGGTTGGCTGTGTGTTTTTGTTTTTTGTTTTGTTTTGTTTCTTTAGGTGTGCAGATATACCACACAGAATCTGGCCACTCACCTACTGAAAGATATTTCAAATTCTTTGCAACTTTTGACTACTGTGAAAAGCTGTTATTGGAATTTCTGTACAAGTTTGTATGGACATAAATTTTCATTTCTCTGGGAACATGCCCAGAAGTGTGATTTAGGGGGTCTCAGAGTAAGTACATGCTCAGCTGTGGGAAAAAACTGCCAAAGTCTCCCAGAGCAGCTGTGCGATTTTACATGCCTACCAGGGATGGGTAAGAGCTTCAGCTGCCCGCATCCTCACCAGAATTAGCACTGTCTCTCTGTTCCCCTCTCTCCTGTAGGTACGAAGTGATGCCTTCTCATGGCCTTCGTTTTTGTTTTTTTAACAGCTAGTGACTTTGAACAACCTTTTCTTACGCTCATTTGCTATCCATACATCCTCGGTTTCTCTAGTTTCTAAATGGATAGTTTTCCTGCTGGGCCTTGAGTAATATACATACATACATATAAATATCTATAAATATATAAAATATATATATATATTGCATTCAAGATACAGAGCCAAGAAATGTGGCTTACAAATATTTTTCCCAATATGTAACTATCCTTTGTCTTCTTGACAAGGTCATTTTTAATCTCGACTAGGTCTAATGTACTGATGTTTTTCTTTAGCAGATGATCTCATCTTTCTATTATCACACACGCTTGCTCTTCAGGCCTATGTCCCAATGATTGGATTCTCTGTTTTATAGTTTTCCGCACTGCATTTGTATCTGGGATCCATTCTGTGTTGATTTTTGCATACAGGAGGTTTAACCAGAGATTTATATAATTGCTCGTGGAGATCTGATCACGCCAGTTCCTTCATTGAAAGAACTGCCATCCTATTAAATTGTTCTTTCATCTGTTTGGATCTGTTCCCAGGGTATTTCTTCGGCCACTGTATGGATCCCTCTGCCAATGCTACACCTAAGTAACACCTGGAAAGACTCCTGATCCCTTTATCCCTTCGGTTATTTTAATTCCCTCAGCTATTCTAGGTACAGATCTTATTCTCTTATCTATGCTACAAAAAAATATGTCGCTGCAACTTTAATGAGAATTTCTTTAAAACTGTATGAAGAACTGATAACTTAAGTCAGCTGAAATTTTAAAGCCAAGAAGAAAATAAGTCTTCATTTATTTAGCTATTTTATTTCCTCAGTCAGGTTCTATACTTAGAGGTATTTGGACCTTTTATGTATTTTGTTGCAGTTATACCTAAGAATTTCATTTTTTGAGCAATTATAAATAATGTAGAATTGGTAAATGTATGCACTTGTGTGTGTGTGTCCTCAAGTGCACACACTCAAGTGTGTTTGGAGGCCAGGCATTGATGGGGAGTGTCTTCTTTATTTTTTGGGACAGGGTCTCTCACTAAACTTAGGGCTCACCAAGTTGGCTAGACTGGCTGGCAAGCAAGCCCCAGGGATCTGCCTGTCTCTACTTCATCAACACTGGAATTACAAGAGTGCACTGTCACACTGGCTTTTACATGGGTGCTGGGAATAGAAGCCAGGCTCTTTTTTTTTTTTAAATTAATTTATTCAGATTATATCTCAATTGTTATCCCCTCACTTGTATCCTCCTGTTCCTCCCTCCCTCCCACTCTCTTTCACCCTATTCCCCTCCCCTAGGACTGTGAGGACCAGGCCTCCCCACCAAGGGGAAGTGGTCAAATATGGGGCACCAGAGTTCATGTCAGTTAGTCCCCGCTCTCCACACAGCTGTGGAGAATGTCCTGTCCATTAAGAAGCCAGGCTCTTACACTTGTATGGCAAGCACTTTAAGAAATGGGCTGCCTCCCCAAATTCTTGTATTTTTAATTTTGGTTTCTGTATTGATACTATAATTGATACTGTGCGCGAATTGGTTGTTCACTAAGATCTCTCTCTTTTTTTTTTTTTTTTTAAGATTTATTTATTTTATGTATATGAGTGCTCTGTCGGCATGTACACTGGCAGGCCAGAAGAGGGCATCAGATGACATTATAGATGGTGTGAGCCACCATGTGGTTGCTGGGAATTGAACTCAGGACCTCTGGAAGAGCAGTCAGTGCTCTTAACCATTGAGCCTTCTCTCCAGCTGCAAGATCTCTTAATAAGACTAGAAGAGTTATCCAAAAGATGTGCAAAACAGGAACACAACATAGCAAAACAAATCACCAGGATCCCTCCAAAAGACCATAACTCCTTGACTACTGAGAAACTGAAATAGGTCAAATGGTAGATAAGAACTATAATGTTTACTTGTAAAACTAATCAATGATTCCAGATGAATCAACAAACACAAAGAAGCCAATTCAGGACCTAGATAAGAAAGCCAACAACATAGATGAGAAAGTCAGTGATTTGCATTTTTGTTTTTGTTTTTGTTTTTAAGTGGGTAAAAATAAGTCAGCAATGTGAATAAGAAAACAAGAGAGGAAACCGATGTTTTAAAAAAAAAAAAAATTAGGGCTGGTGACAGGGCTCAGCAGTTAAAAGCACTGACTGTTCTTCCAGAGGTCCCGGGTTCAATTTCCAGCACCTACTTTCCCTGCTCACAACTGTCTGTAACTCCAATATCTGACACCCTTGCACCAACATACATGCAGGCAAAACACCAAGGCACATAAAATAAATAAGATTTTTTTTAAGGTTGCAATATTGGAAATAATGAATCAAATTAAAAGAACGGTAGAAACTAGAGAAGATGACCACATGGAAATAAAAGTATCCGGGAGGGAGAAAATGAAACTTTAAAAGGGAAAAAGAGACCGACAATCCAAGGTTAGAAACTGCTGAGATGAAGAGTGGCATAGAAAACTCTATTCAATACAACAATAACAAATTTCCCCAAATCTTGAGAAACAAAAGAGCATCCAAATACAAGAGGTCCTGAGAGCACCACCAGCTTCCACAGAGAAGGGCTCCTCCCGAGGCGGTACAGCGGAGATGCCGCAATACAAACCACGGAAACCACTGAGCCACTGTTGTCCGAAAGCAAAGTGGCAACACACAGACGAGAAAGCCATGCAAAGAGAGATGAAATGGGTTGCAGGTGAATGAAGGTAGCTGCCCGGTGAGAGGGAACACTCACCATGCACAAACACTCAGAGGCCTGAATCTGCCTGGGCCTGGGCGAGCTCACGAATCCAACAGAGCTCAGCACGAATCCAACAGAAGGGGCAGAACCGGAAGTGGATGAGCTCAGAATAGTGTCCAGGTGACTTTTCGTTTCATTCCAAGAGTAGCTTCAGGGCCTATAATCAGAAGCTATTGTTCTTACCTCTGGAGAAAAGCCAGACCCACATCATTGGGGAAGGAGGCATGGACGAAGACTGTTTGGACTTGAGAGCTATTTGTAAGTGGGGAGGGGGAGGGGGACACGTGTGTGGAGGTCAGAGGACAAATATGGGAGTCAGTCCTCTACTTCCGCCATACAAGCTCCTGGCATCAAATGCGGGTTGTCTGCTCGGCAGCAAGACCCAGCTGAGCCATCTCACCAGCCCTCTGAAAGTTTTTGACTGAAATTTTTCCTCAAAGATCTTTGCATGTCCCTGTTTTATTATTTCCTTTTTTTTTTTTTTTTTACTAGTCACTTTTTAATTTTAAAAAAGTAAAAAATACAGATAAGAAAGAAGGGCTGGTGAGCCTAAATGAGAAACAGTGCACATATGCCTCCCTCCCTCCCACTCTCCTAAAATGATTCAAAAGATCAGATTAGTTAGCTGGGCCTGATTCCAATGAAGGGGGTGGCAAATCTTGGAATTATTTTTCATATTATTCGGTGCTTATAAATCAACCCTAGTGCTGTGTATGTAACAGAATTTCATCCAAAAGTGTGAACAACGGAGAGACAAGAATGGCAGATTGAAACCCCAAGGTCTTAGGTGAAGTTACAGCTAGCCACGACTTTCTAAGGCCTTGAGTGTCTTGATCAAATGGTAAAAAGTTAGTCTGAATTATCCATGAATTTCCTACCAGCTCTGTAGAGTTAACATCCAGCAAGAAACAAAGCACCGGAACTGGGTAATTTAAGAGAGTATATACAGCCAAGAGATGGTGGTGAATGCCTTTAATCCCAGCACTTGGGAGGCAGAGGCAGGCAGATCTCTGAGTTCAAGGCCAGCCTGGTCTCCAGAGTGAGTTCCAGGACAGCCAGAGCTACAGAGAGAAACCCTGTCTCAATAAACAACAAACAATCGAACGAACGAACAAAATCAAAGCAGAGGGAGCAGAAGAGGAGATTTTTGAAAGGTTTGAGCTAGAAGTAGGAAGCCAGGAAAGCCATCTCACTGGCCTGGGGTAAGCACAGGCCTCCTCCAGAGCCAGAGGTTGGAGTGCAGGGCTTGGAGCCTAGGGACAGTGCAGGGAGACAGCACTAAGCAAGAAGGTGGAACGCCAAGCTATGTCCTACTTCATCCGGGGCAATGCTTCATTTTAGCCAAAGCCAACACGGAGCCCTTGGTCTAGGGAAGACCAGAGACTGAGACCAGACACTAGGGCCATAGAGCTGGGTGGCGAAGAGCTCAGGCCAAGTGACAAGCAGAAGCACCTGGCACAAGCTTGCTGCAGTCAGTGAATGCACCACCACCTGCCCTCTATGGGATGTTTTCACTTACTGTGAGCTACACAGTCGGCTCAGTTGGCCATAATTATTTTGCTCTGGGTTTTGATTGGACTGTGAGGTCTTATCACCCAGTCACTGGAAGGCACTGGGCAGTGTGGATATAAAGGGAATAAATTAGTCCACTCTTGGACTGTGCTATGCCAGAATGTCTCAGAGTGGATAGCTTAGAAGCAGAATTTTGACTCCTAGTTCTAGAGACTAAGAAAGGCAAACCATGGTGCCAGAGTCTAGCAAAGGCCGTTTGTGTTGGTCATATCAAGGTGAGAAACAAGAAAATGCGTATGAGACAGATAAACATTGGTCAAACCCATTCGTTTTCCCCAGAGCCCATGCCTGTGATAATTAACCCATTAACCCCCTGATAACAGCATTAACCTGCTTATAGGAGCAGAGCCTCCAGTGGCACTACACCTCTTAAAGGGCCCGCATCTTAATCCCACTGCAACTATGATTAAACTGAGAGAGGACATGCAAACTACAGATGGTACAGAGCCAGAACTTTAGCAGCTTGGTGGGATCAGAGCTTGGGAACATGTGAGCGAGGCCGTGCTCTTTCGTCACTCCACGTTTGCTTCTTGCCCTGTGCCTGAGCTCAGGATCCTAGCACGGTCAGGCAAAAGCAAGCTTCCCTCAGAGTTCCCACGTGCATCTTCAGCTTCTGCTCACAGCTGCCAGCTAGCTGCACCGACCACAGGTCGCAGTTAGAGCTCTGTCCTCGTGCGTTGTAACTTGCTGAACTGTGCTACTAGATTTGCGTCACACATCACACCCTGTGAACCCATTGTGTGTCTTTCCTGGAATCCCCGGAATGGTCACAAACTGACCAGCTAGCTGCAGAACACAACAAAAACAGCCATCAGTTTCAATATGTGTAAAATAATGCAGTGCATATTCCCTGAGCAGGATGCAAAGAGCCGGAGATAAGCAAAGCAAGCAAAAAAACGGCTTGGAAACTCAAAAGGCATTTGATTACACCTTGACAGCCAGGCCTGATGGCTTAAGCCCAGCACTAGGGATTAAGGCAGAGGCCAGCAGAGCTCTGTAAGTACAAGGCTAGCCTGGTCTATGAAGCAAGGTCTAGGCTAGTCAAGTCCATGCAATGAGGCCCTGTCTCAAAAAAAAGAGGGGGGGTGAGGAGGGGAGGCATTTACATAGTAACTACTCACCTAAAGGATAAATTCATTCCTGACTCGTTTATTATAGTGATAACTGAAGATTTATATAGCGATTCCATTGGATCTCTTTTATGTAGCAATTCTATAGGAGCTGTTTTATATAGCAATCCTAAGGGAAGAAGAGGAATCAGTTCTCACAAGGAGGAAAAAAAACAGTCTTCAACACTATTGCCTCTTAAACAAGAAATCATGAAATAAAATGAACCGCACATTCAAGAGGTAGAAGGTGAAAAAAGCAATAAAATTTTTTAAAGGAAAAATAGTATAATAAATACAGGTGTTGATGAATTAGGAAAGAGTAGAATCAATAAGTATTTGAATGTCTTAATAATATAAATCAAATGTTTGTAAGAAAAGACCAATTCTTATGAAGACAAAGTAAGCTCGTTAAAAGAGGAAGAGGCACATATGGAAAAAATTAGAATGCTACGGCATTTAATAGTAAATGTAAAAATTCAAAAGTATGGATAAGTGATCTTGAAAACTACATTCATCAAAACTGATTCAAGAAAGACAAGCTAAATAAATTAATAATAATATAAAAAATCCTCCACCTTTAAGTGAGGTTTACCTGAAAGATACTATATCATTCCTAGGTGTTAGAAGATTCGCTCATATATTCCACTCATTTAACTAGGAAACTCAGAGGAAATAAAGTTTGTAAAAATCAGAAAATGCAATTCATAGTAGTGGCTCAAAAATAAATACATAAATAACAATAGCTTCCTTTCTTTACCAACAGTGTTCACTTTTAGGAAAACAGGTGTGATGGGATGTGCCTGTTATCTCAACTACTGAGAAAGCGGAGGCAGGAAAATCCTCAAGGTTTGGCCCAGCTTGCATGAGGCAGCAAGCTGGCTGCACACTCACAACTTACTCACAAAAGGTAAGTTCAAAACATAAAAGTAACATGTTTCCAATAGTGCCCACTAAGTACAAAACATCTGGAAATAAAATGCGTAAGGCATATATGAAGAGAGGTATAGCATTCTGTATACTATAAAATAGTATAATATAATATGTTATGTACTATACGATAGTAGTATAATATTCTACCAAGACATTAAGGATAAAGAATTTGAGGGATGAACTTTTGCATAAGAAGACAAAATATATTATAAGAGAATTGATCTTAAGATATTTTCAATATAGTTCCATCCAAAATTCTCCTGGAGCCTGATAAAATGAAAATACTTAAAATATTGTAAAAGCCAGGTATAGTGGTGCTCACCCTTAACTCCAGCACTTGGGAAGCAGAGGCCATTGGATCTTTACAGCAGGACAGCCAGAACTTTGCAAAGAGATCCTCTCTAAGGGGGGGAGGGAGTGTTTTAAAAGTATATGTTGTGTTATTTGCAGCATGCATGGAGTCACTGGCTATACACTTATGAAATACTGATAAATCTACAAGAAAATCTTCAAATTAAAAAAATTTTAATACAAGCAAAAAATTCAAAGGAGAAGAAATGCCATGAGTGTATGTAATTAAAACTCAACAAAATAATAAAATAAATGAAAATACAATATGAGATGCTACTTTTGGCCCTTTTAACAGGCAAATATTTAAGAAATTGGAGAACATCAATATCTTGACAACAGGATAAAGAAACAGGCTTTCTAGTCCTCTGTCGGTGGCTTAATGCAAAAATCAAGAACTGGAAATGAAGCAGTACATACCAGTGTTCAAATGTATAGGCACACACCTATAAGCCCAGCACTTGGGAGGCAGAGGCAGGTGGATCGCTGTGAGTTCAAGGCCAGCCTAGTCTACAAAGCTAGTCCAGAACAGCCAAGGCTACACAGAGAAACCCTGGCTTGAAAAAATAAAAAAAATAAAAATAAAATAAAATAAGTATGTCCTCTCACTCAGAAGGCTCACCGTGAGGAACTTAGCTAAGACTGAAGGTGCGCGCAACGGTAACCATTGCATATCAATGCCAAAAATCTATGAACTGCATCCAACTTAAGTGTCCAGAAGAAGAAGAAAATTAAATTTGTTAATGGTAGGAAGAAATACTTTCACTTACCGGGAAGGAAATCGAGAAAGAGGCTGAGCTTATCAAATATCAGATACTATATTAAACCATTTTAGTAAATACATTTATGTCTGGAAAAAAACAAAAACAAAAGGATTTTATAGGAAAAAAAAGTTAAGAAGAATCTTTGATGGTGTTATCTCTTTATTCCCTGTGTGATCTTATTGTTTATATTTATTTTAAAGAACTTTCATCAACCTTAGAAGCAGACAGAGTAACATCACTAATACAAACTAAAAGTGTGGGTCTCTTGTTCCTCACTAGCTGTCTGTCTGATTACAGAGATCAATGGAACCTAAAATGAGAGTTGGAATTCCCACGGACAAAGCACGCATGTCCAAAAATTCTCTGACTCCATAAACTTAATGTCTCCTTTTCAAAGCTGTATAGAAACTACCCTTTTCTTTTAAATATGTTGCCAAAAGAGCATGTGAGTGTATACACGCAGTGGACCCTCGGTTTCTCCACCTGGGAAATGGGGTTGTTAACTGCTATTCAAAATTCTTACTGGGAAGATGGAGTGAAACAAGTTGAGGCCCAAGTGCATTGTGGTTACTCGGCATCCTACCATTCCCTGAAGGAGAGGTTAAGCTCTTGCATCCGTAGGAAGACAGTATGTTTAACAGGTGTGCCCATTTCCACCAGCTATGTCAAGGTGCTGTGTTGTGTGATTTTGGTGGGACAGGTGGGCGGGTGGGGATATAAATTAACATTTATTTACTACAGCTAGGGCAGCAATGATAAACCAAAGAATTTCACCCAACTCTAGCTTGATGAACCAATGAGATTATTGGGGTTACTTACAGGGCATGGGTAACTCAAAGGCAGCTGCATCATTAACCTAACCCCCACCCCCAAGGATGGGTGCATCCCTGGAACTTGCTGGCAGCTCTCCTGAAGAATTTCTCCTCCAGTACCACCATCTGCTCCAGCAACTGGAACTGCACATCCAAGCCTGGGGAGGAGTCCTGTGAGTCTAATAAGGTCCAAGCTTCCGAAGCTGTGATGGTTTGAATGAGAACTGCCCCCTGTAGGATCGATACTTAGTCATCGGTTGGTAGACTGGGAAAGCTTAGAAACTATGACCCTGTTGGTGTAGCGTAGGCTTTCAGGTTTAAAAAAAAAAACAAAAAACAAAAAAAACCAAAAACCAGTCCCCCCTCTCTCCCCCCCCCCCCCCCCCTCTCTCTCTCTCTCTCTCTTTCTCTCTCTCCCTCACCCAACCCCCAGCATCACTAAATCATTAAGTGGCTTCTAAGAGCGTTGAGACTGCCAAAGTTTAGACTCAGGTTTCTTCCTGTGGTCACTGGAGAAATAAACAAAATACTCACACAGCTTACATAAGAATAATCAAAATGGCAGGCAGGACTGCAGCCATGTTCCTCTCTCTAGCACAGTCACGGCCAGCCTTCCAGCATGGTCTGGTTTACCTAGAAATCCCAGAACCCCAGGATTAGCAAAAAAACAAAAAAGTGTGACTCCACCACCCCAGTGCTGACCACTAACTGGGCAGGAGAGGGCGGTGCAGGCATCTTTTTGGCCCAGGCTTTAGTGGCTCTTAGTCCTGACTCCACACTGGGATCTCTGAGGACCTTCTAAGTAGGGTAGGGCATTTTCAGCCTCAGTGATTCTGATGTCACTGGCCTGGAGTAAAGTCTGAACACAGACTTTAAACCTCTAAAGTACACCAGAGTTCAGAGCCTCGGAAGTGAGCTCATTTCTTCTTCTGACTGACTCCTTCGGTTAGCATGTCTTCCCCAGTCCCCAAGAGAAAGTGGGTTTTCCTCTAGCTATACTAGGAGTCACACAGCAAAGGAGTTCCTAAGCTAGCCCAAGCTCCAGAAATCAGAGACTAAGTTTTTCTTACCATTGTGTCTCAGGGCCTGGCCAACAGAATAACATGTGTGAGTGAAGGAACAAATGGGTGAGTCCCATACTTTCCCACCCCGAGGGCCCAGAATCTAATGGGTGAACTGCAAAGCAGAGAGCTGCATCATCGCAGGCAGATCTGTCAGAAATACAGCTTCTCGGACCTGCCTGGCCCCACTAAGTGAGATTGTACACTCTGACAGAAAACGTAGGCGATTCATGTGCCCAGCGCAGCATCATTGGTTCTGTCATATCATATAGCGAGGACTCTCCAAGCTCCAGCGGTAAAAACTGCTTGTGAACACGCATTACCCACCCTTAAATCTGTAGCCCAGGTTCTGTCTGTCTGCCCTACAAGCCTCAATGCAGGCCAAACCTTGACACTAGTCCATATAGAAATACCCTTTCTCCCTGGCTATCCTGCTCCTTAGTGGGACAGACCCCAGCCTTGATGTAACTCTAAGTCCTGCTCTGCCTCAGCCTTAACCTGGTTCAAATCTCACCTCTGTCACTTTCCATTAAAGTAGCCCTAAGCTTGTGAACACAAGCCCTAAACTGCATGGAAGACTATAAGGGAGATGTAATGGCTGAACTGAGGCAAAGTGCCCCTCACCAGGGATTTCCTTGGCCTTTTCTGTAACAGACTTCCTAATGGGAATTTACATTTAACAACAACAACAACATTCTGGAAAGTCGGCTTCCACAATGAATGCCAGAGAAGTTTAGGAAGGTGATGAGGTGAGAGTGTCAGCAATTCAAGCCAACCTGGGCTACAAAGCAAGATCCTGTCTGAAAAGAGGAGAGGGGCTGGCTGGGCAAAAAGAAGAGGGGGGCAGGACAAAGAAGTTAGCAAACAAGTAGAAAATGATCGCAATCATTTTCATGGGCTCTCTCTCGAACAAATCAAGGCTCCCGAAGGGGCTTAGCCCTCTGCTCTTTTTCTTTTGACTACCTGAGGAAGGAAAATTAACATCACAGAGGACTAGGCCAGTAAGTCCAGAACTGGTAGAGCTTCTTTCCGTGTGTGTGTGAGTGCGCGCGCGCGCGCGAGCGCGTGCGTGTGTGTGTGTGTCTGTGTGTGTGTGTGTGTGTGTCTGTGTGTGTGTGTGTCTGTGTGTGTGTGTCTGTGCGCGCGCGCGCATGTGTTCTAAAGGGGGAAGGGCCTTCACGGTACTGTGAGGAAAAATGGTGTTCGTTCTCCAGAGGGTTGCGCGGACACCCGTCCCGGCTGCAAACTGTCAGCGCCCGGCGCTGCTCCTGGTCTCAGCGAGGCCGCTGCCCTCTGCGGCAGACGGCGGTGCGCGCTCCCTGCTCCAGCACTCGGCTGGCCCGGCAGCCCGCGCGCTCTGCCGGTGCAGCATGCGGGCGCTGTGACGTTCTCGGATAAATGCCGTGTAACTGTGTAGGCGAATGAGAGCTAAAAATAAGAACGGAAAATCTATCATTAAGGTATCATTGCGCCAGCGCAGCTATTTGAAGGCTCCCATGGTCCCCGGCGCCTGCGTTTGAAGCCCGCCTTCGGGCTTCAGGGGTATTTGCTAAAAACTCCCAGCAGCAGCTTGCCAGCCAGACCTTAAGGTTCACGGGGTGACGCCGGTAATTATGGCAACGCTCAAAATGAAATAAAAATAAACGGTCACCTCGTCCCTCCCAACCTGTATTCTCAGATCGCCAGCGTTGCCGCGGGGAAATAGAGCTGAAAACTGAAAGGAATTAGACCCGAACGGTTATGCAAAAACTAGTACATATCCCATCCCTTACGCTATCCACTTTCTTCATCTACATTGGATTAGAAAAATAAAGTATGAGAAGAAGGCGAGGAAAGGCTTTAGGAGAAAAAAAGACAAATTGGGCTTACCCTAGGTCTACAGTGCGCCGCGGTGAGGCGCAAAGAACGCAAACTCCGGGGATGGTGAGTCTCCGGGTTTCCATTCGGCTGAACGAAAATTGATCTAATTTGGTTTAGAACACCCAAAGTGGGGGAGGACAAGGAGGGAGGACGAGAAGTGTGTGTTTGTGTGTGTATGTGTGTGTGTGTGTGTGTGTGTGCGTGCGTGTCCAGGGAGAGGGAGGAGGCGCCAAGGTGCAGCCTGCGTGCGGCTCTGCGCCTCGGCGGGGCTGCGTGCGTGTGTCCCTGTCCGCGCTGCTGAAACGGGCTCTTCGAGGGATCGGCGTCACATGACTCCGCCTGCCCCTAGCCAGCGCACAGACCGCCCTTCCCTCAGTTTGCCGGGGGAGGGTCGGGCGACATCCCCCGGGGCCCCGGGCATCTGCGGAGAGAAGAGGCTCCAATAAAGAATGGTCCATCTAGGTTCAAGAAACCCCAGCTCCGCGCCAGATCCCAGAGTGTAGATCTTGAGGCGGGTGGGGTGGGAGAGCAAGAGGGAGTGATCCAGCGAGCGCCAGAGAGAGGCAGCGCAGCGCGCACCGACGAGGGGCTGCCGGGTGCCGCGCGGGGAAGATGTAAGCGCGTGGGGTCTCGCTGGCCTCCGAGCACCATGCAGAAAGGGATCCGGCTGAACGATGGCCACGTCGCGTCCCTGGGACTGCTGGCACGCAAGGACGGCACGCGCAAAGGCTACCTGAGCAAGCGGAGTTCGGACAACACAAAATGGCAAACCAAGTGGTTCGCGCTACTGCAGAATCTGCTCTTCTACTTCGAAAGCGACTCAAGCTCTCGGCCCTCGGGGCTCTATCTGCTGGAGGGCTGTATCTGCGACCGCGCGCCCTCCCCCAAGCCGGCGGTCTCCGCCAAGGAGCCAGCAGAGAAACAGGTGAGGGAGCGCCGCGTCCTGACCTCCCGCGCCCGTGCTGAGGCCCTTGTGGCTTCAGGGCCTTCCATGCTGCTTCGGTGGCCGAACTTTGACCCTTCTACTCTACGAATTCAGGGCATCTCAGCATCTTCCGCTGAACCAAACCTGGAGGGTGACCTTAGGGCGGGCAGAGGAGGCAGGGACTGCGGTCAAGGCGCCTCTAAGAGCTGCGGCGGCCCTTGGCTGGGTAAGCCCCGTAGGGGGCGGAGACAGGGCGGCTGAAACTTAGAGATGCCGATGGAGACGGGGTCCAAAGGACCGACAGAGGCAAGGAATCTGATCAGCGTCCGACCCAAAATGGTGCCCCTACCCCCATCCCCACCCCCACCCCAGCCCTGATAGTCGCGCTCTTCTGCCTGAAACGTGGAATTCCTTACACTTAGGCTTGGAAGGGGTGATACAGGCGTCGGAGCGTCGCGGTCCCCTGTCTCTAGCAGCTAGGGGCGAAGTATAACCTGCGCTAGCTTGGCCGAGTTGGGGATTGCGGAGCCTGAGGAGTCGTTTTTTTTTGTGCGATTGAGTGATGGTGTGCTCTCAGCTGGGTCTGGCCTGGCTAACAAACCCTCGGGTTCCAAAGGTCGCTCTGATGCGCCGGGGTCAGGGCCAGGGCTGCGGCTGAGTAGTGGAACAAGTGGGCTCTTCTTTCCTTCCCCCCTCCACCCCCACCCCCCGCTCCCTGCGCCGCCGCGACCGCCGCAGTAGCCGCTGTAGCCCGGCGCTCCTTCACTCGCTTGCTGGCGTTGCCCAACGGCAGGGCTAAAGGGCCAGGCCGCGATCTGCCGCGGGCCTGGACCTGATGATTTGGCATTGAGAGAGGATGGGGCACCGCAGCGCAGCGGCCCGATGGGGACACTCAAGCAGAGAGAGCTACCTTTAAGCTTGGTATCTGTCCCAAGGCGTCTGGTCCCCCGGCCTCTGGGAGGGAAGAAAAAAGTGCAGGAATAGTGTATCCTAAAATGTCATCACTAAGAAAGCCTGACAGCCACCTGGCTCAGCCACCTGGCTATTTGCCTAGATGGGGACCAACCGTGAGGCGGGGGCGGGGTGGCGGGGGCTGTCATAGCAGCAGTCAAAGCCACCCAAGGTTCTGAGAAGATAACCAACTGAGATCTCAAAAGCATGCATGCTGGTGGCAATTGAATTGATGGGGATGGATGACAGCCTCCCTTGAAGTCCCCTCCATAATCAGCACAGAGATCTACACTCTGTCCTTTCAGCATTCCCTTTATACCTTGCCTCAACTCCTTTAGTGTTAGGTGACGATTTCTGGGGGCTGGGAAGTGTGGCCAAGAATTTGGGGGAAGACTCTGAGAATGACCAATCAGGAGACAAGGCAGAGGCTCCCAGATAGCAAGGAACAGCAGTTTCTCTTGCTTGTAGCCAAATGCAGCCTTCCTGGCCTCAGCTAGAACAGCCAGGCCCAGGCTGTCAGCCCTCGTTTGCCTGCTGTCTGCAACCACAGCACACCTGTAACTACCAGTACCTTGCACCCCAAGCCTCAGCCAGAGCCCCCTTGCCCTCCCCCCACAGCTCCCGACATCACAGTAGGAGCTGAGCTCCTGGGGAGGAAGGAAGGCGGGGAGCCCGGGAAGCTAAGTTGGTAGGAGGCTCAAAGCATCTGTTCTCAGGTCCCTGAATGAGAAGACTGCCAAGCTGCAGACTGGATCTCAGCTGAATGGCTTCTTGGATGTGTGGCTTCAGTCCTCTGAGCCTGTTTTGTGTCCAGAGGGGAAATGACAAGTGACCTTCCCTGGGGCCTTGAGAACACAAAGCCAAATTCTGTGTATGAAAAGATGCTTGCAGTACAATTTAGTGGAATCCTCACTGGGTTAGAATTCTATCCCTCTGTGCATACTCGGTTGTTCCATCCTTCCCATCCTTCAGGCTGAGAAACTGAGGACCACAGAAAAGACGGGAGTTTCCCAACATCAAAGAAGTCAGTCAGAATACAACCTAGAATTGACCCGGTGTCTAAAAAAACTCCTGAAAATTGGATCCCACGTTGACTCCAAGTCAGCCAGCCCCCTGTCTTGGGTACTGATGATGGGACAGATGGGAAAGTAGGCCAGTTAGTGGCATGCACATGTGTTCTGAGCCATTTCCCCAAACGCTCAGTCACTAAAAGAAGAGGGCAAGTGGGGAGCATCAGGTGATGGCCTTCTGCGGCCCAGCTCGGCAGGTCCTTGTTGAAGACACCTGCTTCATCTCACACACTTATTTCGGCTCTACAGTAAGTTTAGCACCTATTGCGTCATAGGTCTCACTCCTCTCATCCAATCCTGCGTACAAAATTTCACGATCAGATCACCTGCCAGTCTTTGAGTACAATCTGTGGCCCTTGAAGCTGCTTCTGTGCTTCTCTTGGGCACGGGCACCCCCATGGAATAAGCCTGAGGGACGGGTGTGAGAAGCCCCCAGGACAGTCTTTCGACCAAGTTTAGACCTAAAACAAGCCTGACTTCATACTCCCTAGGCATGTGGCCAAGTGTCCAAATTAATGAGCCTAGAAAAATGCAATCAGTTTGGCAAGATTAACTGGTATCTGGTGGCACTTAGTTTTAAGAGGGCTTCATTTTTACTCAAGTCTAAACCCATGGGAATAGAGAGAATGTGTGAGCTGGGAACCTCCACCCCAGTGGCAGGGGCAAAGTTGAAGACCTGACATGTAACAGATGCACAGGAACTGTTTCTTGAGCTAGACATGTTTGGGGTGTCATGTGCTGCTTCCATATTTCATGTCCTGAGGACTGACTGGGTGCTGGGCACTAAGCCTAAGAAGCTGATGATCATAAATGTTGGGACTCTAGGAAGGTGAACAGGGAGATCCACCACACCCTGTGAAGACCTTGGACTATTGGATTGCAGGGCATTTCAAGGAGTGCCGGCTGATCTGACACTATCTCACCCAGCTGTACAGGATTCATGTATGTTTAAAGCAAAAGCAATACCCAGGATTTTGTCCCACACTGGCTTCTGCCTGGGACCCCAGGGTCTCCTAAAATGAAACACTGGCATCATGGGGGACAAGTCCGTGGCCTTGGACTCTGCTTACTCAGCCCTGACATCCCTAGCACAGAACCATGATATGAACCCCGAGCCTGGGCCCAACATGCCTAGAGATGGCCCTGGGGACACCACACTCTGCTTCTGAATATAACCATCTATGGTGGCTTTTCCAAACTACCTGAAATAAAACTTCTAGTGCCAGCTTCTCGGTAAGAGGTCTTGCCCAACCAACCTCAGTACAGCCTGCACTCCATCCAACCAGGAGGGACCAAAGGTGGAAGGAGGGTGCTTTGTGATTCCCTTGAGAGAGAGAAAAAGGATCCAGGCAGATGACAATGCCACTAGCTCGGAGCCTGCTATAGGCTTAAGCTCGGTGAACTGCAAACCTATCAGGACCTCTCCTCCACCAGGCCAGTGTTATTTCCTAAAGGAAGCGTTACTTGGGGTTCTTATTTATGGGGGACATTCCCATTTGGCCCTGGTGGATTGATTCTCCACCACAGCCTGGAGACTTGGAGTGCTCTGGTTTTACAGGCGAGGAAACAGATTCCTCAGTGGCCACCCAGGATAGCAGCAAAGGTGAGACTCACCCTCTGGCCTCCCCTCTCTGCAGCTATGCCAGTCTCACCACCCTCCAGAGTTGGATCCTATTCAATTCCTCTACTAGCCGGGAAAATGCAAGCCAGAATGTGGGAAAATCTGGCTGCTCTCACGACAATACCCTTTATACACAGCTTGTGATCCAAGCAAATCAGGGATGAAGCGCAGCTCCAACTTGAGGATCTGTACCTGCAGGAAGCTGGTGGGGCTAAGCATGACCCACCTTACCTCTCATGAAAAGAAAAACTTAGGTTGAGGATGCCTCTCATGGGAATCGGACAGAGAAGGCTTTGCTCCCTGTCACATGCCTGCTGGCAGTAGGGTGAGGGTCAGGAACACGTTGTGTGCCTGAAACCCCAAGCTTGAAATCTCACTGTTGTTGTTTGCCCAGGGTACAGTTTGACTCTCCACACTGAGCCAGGGTCTGAGAGGAGAGAACTTTACACTCCCCACACTCACAGTACCTGCCAAAGGCAAGAAACCTTCTTGCCCTCCCAGAGAGCCCTAAAGGACTCTCTACCAGCCCCTCCTTGGTTAGGAACCCTCCCTCATCTCGTCCCTACCTGGTTCTATTCCAGTTCCCACTGCAGTGAACAAGCTGTCTCAGTGTACTTTTGTTTTTGTATCTATGTAACTTTTAACCTTTTTGATTGACACACAGCACATACCGTCTGTACATATTTATAAGGTACAGTTTTATGTTCTGTTCTCATCTACCTTAAGTGTTGATCAACATAGAATAACTGCTATATACATTACCTGAACGTTTCCGTTTCTTATCCAGAGTGCATCCAAATTCCTCCTTCTATCAGCCATTGTCTCAATGATCCCTTGAGATCAAGCCTGCTGATCACTTTAATCCAGCCCCCACCTTCTTCTCCTTCTTCTTCTTCCTCTTCTTCTTCTTCTTCTTCCTCTTCTTGCCCTTGTCATAACTCCTCCTCCTAAACATCCCTTCTTCCCACTCTCAAGGCCCTGAAAATAGCTCTTCTTTCAGATGTGATGAGCTTCATCCCTGTGCATACCTGTGGGATACTGCCTCTGGTCCTCTAGAAGGTCTTAGCCTAAAAAATGACCTCTCAGAAGTCTCCTCTCCCACCCCCCCACCCCCACCCCCACCCCCGCCCACTCCAGGATCCAGTGCAAGGCACCCTCACCCTGACACTCCAGCAATGGTGGTGTTCCTAGCCTCTTCTTCACTCACATCTGCTGCCACAGTCCACAGTTATTTTCTGTACTCAGCTGGTAGTTTGGAGACGGTCATTTCCACCACTAAAGCCAGATACCAGGACAGTGCCAGGCAACTGGGACAGGAATTACACAACTAAGTGCCCACATCACAGATATGGAAAGAAAGAATGAGTGTCTCTGATAGGCTTTATCAAGAGACCCTAATTGGGGACTGGCCGGAACTGCCATTCCACTGGATGAGACGGAGAGGTGGAGATGAAATCTGATGTCCACATTCTGTTTGAGGACACTGGGCATGAGCACACAGCCAACTGAGACAAAGGTCAGAAGCATGACAGTGAGAAATGGTGTTGTCTTATGAGGTCAAGTGGGAGATGCTGGAGGCAGAGAAGGGTTTTGGTCACAGTTGCGAAGAGGAGACAGTGACCCTCGCCCCCAGTGGACAAAAGCAGGCATATGTCCAGAAAGGGACATATGAAGGGCCATGGTCGAAAGCATGGCAGGTGGCTTCCCTGTTACCTGGAGCCCAGGGAATGAGCTGATGTACTGTACAGGGCCACAGCAAGAGAAGACAGAGGGCAGTGCCTGCTGGGTAGACCCTGTATGGTCCCTTCGAATCAGCCTGCCACTAGATTCTTTCACAACCTGGCATGGCTTGTTAGCCTATCCTTTGTGTGCCCTGAGAACAGCCAGCTGTGGTCCGCTGAGATCAGAGAGTTCACACTGCCAGCCAGGTGCTGGCTCCACAGATAAGGATAGGAAGGCCGGTGGACTTGCCAATGCTGCATGACAAAGCAGAGCCTAATTTTCTCCTCCACCCCCCCC
>OU015755.1:30960058-30972893 GCA_907169655.1 Acomys percivali | reverse complement strand
AGAGAGAGAGAGAGAGAGAGAGAGAGAGAGAGAGAGAGAGAGAGATCTTGTCTGAAGAGGGAAAAAAAATTAACAGCAAGTAAAATATGTCATGGCCGCTTCAGTGACTTTTGTGAAGGAGACTTTGCTTTCCGCTTGGGTGGGAACCTTGCAACGCTGCCATGATCGAGGGAAAACACAAGGCAGGCATCCACACCCCACAGTCCTGACTCACTGGAATCTGTAGGAGCCTGGAGCTGCTATAGTGTACACACAGCTAAGAACACAACTCAGCCCCCTGATGGATGTGCAGAAACCCCAGTGACTTGTGAACATGACAGAGGCCCAGAATACTGCCAATGCCCAAATGCTCCCATGAGGGCTACTGTTGTGCAGGGAACATCAGGGTGGCCCTGATACCCCACCCCCACCTCTTGTCCCCAGAGGGGAATGCACAGACGCTCAAACACGAAATCTTAATTTCCTGCCTCCAGCCTTGAACATGGAGGAGGAGTTCCCAGCCTCTCAGGAGAGGCAGCAATAGGGGCTCTCAGCCTAGCTGTGGATGCAGCTTCTGTCACCCCTCAGCTTAGGGTGGGTTTCAAGCTCCCTGAACCTCAGTGTGTCACCATCACTATGTTAAGCTGGCTAGAGTGTAGAAAGCAAAGGCACAACCTGGCAGGTGTAGCCAGTGCACTGCAGCAGCCACAGCTTCCACTTACGCTTAAAAACAACAACAACAACAACAACAACTTTTCTTCCTTTTCCTCAGAAGCAGTAAAACCCAGGTCACTAAGGGCACAGTGAGGTAAAGCAAGTTAACGTGGGACTGTAACCCTGACAGCTCCTGGAAACTCTTAATAAGCTGCCCTCTGAAAAGGGGAAGCCGATTGCTGCAGGCTGCTACTTAGTCCCTGCCTCTACACTATCAGAAGTGAGCATTGGTAAAGGCTAGAATTTGGGGAGCACTAAGGCTCCCCATCATTTGACACACTGCTGAAAGCTATATCTCAGTGCGGTGCCAACAAACACCTGTGGAGTCTGTGCTGCGCTGGCTCAGTTCTCAATGCCAAACGCCAAGGTCAGAACTTGAACCAGACCTCTTAGATTGATAGGGCCAATGGGCATCCGGTCCTGTTGCTAAATTTGGCGATTTCTGCTTTAGAGAACAGGTTCTGCTAACCTCTTGAGCTACAGCCACCTCTTTTCCTCTACAAAGCAAGATAATCATTTTCTAGAAGACATCTCCCAGTTGATCTTTGACTTTCTTCACATTGGGAAAAATTCAACTCATATCGTAAAATAAAAACCTTTTCAAACCTACTTTTAGGAAAGTGAATGTATGGGTTTGTATCAGCCTTCACTGGGATTCCAAAAATTCCTTGTAGAAATGCAGAGAAACCTACTAGAACATTTTCAACTGCAGGCGTAAAATGTAATCAACTTGTCTAAATGCACCTGGGCTCTTAGGCCAACTCCAGACAGTGATGAAAAGGTTTGGAAGAAGCTGGTTGGTCACAGGCAGTGTCCTCTTGCCCCAAACCTGCCCTCCCAAGATCTTCGTTGCCCTCTGGCCATACTGTTCTCCACTCGAATCTCTTTTCCTCTGACCATATCTGTGGGAGACTAGAAGGGAAAGGGGGTAAAGTTCCTTCTGAGCCTTACTGTGTGGCCATGGGTGAGGAGGGTGAGTAACTGTAGTACAGGGCTTCCCTGTAGCCTGAGTTTGAGAGTCTCAACTGCCTCATGAGCTGAAATGAGCAAAAGTATGAGTGGCTTGCACGTAACATCAGCAGGGCTGTAAAGCCAACCTTGTCGTCAAAGTCACTGTCCTAGTCAGCAGTTTCTCCTGGCCCTCAGTGAAGACCACACTCAGGAGACAGGTGATGGAGCCTGATCGCTAGTATCTTGATTGTAGGCAATGCTACATGAGTCCGAGCCATCAGTCAAAGATGCTGACAATCAGCCACTGCCTTGTTTATTCTAAATTAGTCAATTGGTAGTATAATCCCACAGGTGAACATCCGAGAGGGAAACTGGTCTGACCCTCGAGACTTGTTTCTATGCATTCTCTCAGAAAGCATACATATCAGATACATGCCCGTGCGCATAACTGCTAGCCAGTTGTAATATGCCAGCCAATGTTCACACCTTGTTTTTCTCACTACATAGTGATTGTTCTTTAGGCAAATTTTTTGAACAGCTGAGGACTATACTATTGTATGGATAAGCTAAAGGCTTTTAAGACAACCCCCTCTTTTTTTGAATAGTGGGGTCACTTTAAAGCCCTTGGTGTTATTACAATCATAGCTGCAACTAATAAATACCCATGGCAAAGATCATTTCTCATTGGGCCTTTGACAGACACTGAGGAGCAGATGCTTTCACATGGAAGGCACTGGATGGGGCTCATTCAATGAACATCTAGATAAAAGATCAGTGGGAAGATGAAGGGGAGGCTGGTTAAGGCACAGTGATAGACTGAAAGATGTTGGTGTGACAGTTACCATCCACTCTGTGTCCCTGGATCCCAGGGCCTGGAGTATATAAACAGACCATTCAACAGGCAGAAGCTTGGCTCCTGGCTGATGCTGACAGGGACGGGCTGCCACAGGGCTCTAGAGATCTTACACACCCAGCTGACAGAGCAGGGAGGGTCAGAGATCAAGGGAGAAGTTATGTAGGAAGTCAGACTTATCAGCAAGGGCGTGGCCAGACAGACACATAGTTTAGGCCCTGTAAGAGACCAGCAATCTAGATAAAGACTTGGGGAGGGGGGCGTGGGATTAGCTTGGGAGCTATATTGGTTACTTGTTTCTTTCCTATGACAAAAGCAACTTCAGGAAGGACAGATGTATTACCGCTCACGGTTGAGGGTACTCGACCATCGTGGAGAAGGCACGGTGGCAGGAGCATGAGGTGGCTGGTCACATTGTGATGGCAGTCAGGAAACAGCGAAAGGTGTATGTGGGAGTCCAGTTTGCTTTCTTCTTTTTATCCAGTACAAGGCCTGAGCACATAACATGGTGCTTCCCCTCATTTACGGTGAATCTTCCCACCTGAGTTAACACAACCTAGAAGCAGACATGCCTAGAGATTTAGCTCCTAGACAATCGTAGATACCATCAAGTTATCAATCAGTATTAACCATCACAGGGCAAAGCAGCGGTCCTGGTCTAATAAGCAAGGCCCCAAAGACTCTGATTTAAGAATACATGGAGAGAAGTTGGGCAGAAAGAAGTCACTAGGCTCTAATAAAAAGTGTCTATATGGAGCACATGCTTTCAATGCCAGCACTTGGGAGGCAGAGGCAGGCAGATCTCTAAGTTCAAGGCCAGCCTGGTCTAGAAAGTGAATCCAGGACAGACAGGGCTACACGGAGAAACCCTGTCTTGTAAAACAAAACAGAGTATCGATATGAAGCCACATGGGATGAGATAGGGCGGAAGTGGGCAGGGCAGGCAGTCTGTCCTTACTGGTGTGAGATCATCAGGAAACCCAAGGGGGCCTGTGCCTGTACCCAGCAGTCTTTTATAAAATGTCAGTAGCTGGTGAGGTTCCCACTGTGCTTCTGGGTGAGGGTGGTGCAGCCACAGCTAAGAAAAAGTATAGTCAAGGGGCATGCTTTGTAGAAACTGGGGGAAAGGTTAGGAGACAGTCTTAAAGTGGCCTGCTTTAGCCAGAAGGAGCTTAGTTTTGGGGACTTTGGGTAGGACACAAAAAGGAAGCCAGCGGATATAAGCAGAAGGTGCCTGGATAAGTACTCCAACAACTGGGGAGGGAAGATGTACTTTCTGATGACTTGCTGCTTGCAGATCAATCCAATCAGGTGGCCTTGTGAGCAGTTCCAGTGATTTAAAGAACATCACTGAGCCCATGATGAGCGGGCTCAAGACAGAACTGCTCACAGAAGCGGCAAGCTATTTTGAAGACCCCATAAGGAAATAATACATTTGAACTCCAAATCCTGGGACCTGCCACAACCCCAGATTGACCCCCTAAAATTCTCGATTTCCAGGACATTAATAGACCTCTCCCCTAAAATAAAATGAAGATTACGTTCCACATATCCTAGCACCCTGGGGGCTGTGGGAAGAAGATCTCATGTTTGAGGCTATCCTGAGCTACATAGCGAGATGCTAGCTCAAAAAATAAATAAATAAATAAGTCAATAAGTCAAAAAGGTTCTATATTGAATACGTTTCAGAAATAAGTCTTTGGCTGCAGAACTTCCCAGTGCCATCCTGCTGTCCCTGCAGTGTCAAATTCTTTTTCACAAACCTCCTGTCCCCCCTCATCAATCTTGACAGCTCCCCTGCCCACTCCTGGGGGTGAAATTCAGCACCACCTGCTTTGAGGCTTTTGCTATTAACCAATTAACTAATGAAGTGGTCTAATGAGTTTGGTCACCCACTCAGCAAACAGAGACAGGCCCATGCCTAGCACAAGGCACAGTGCCAGGCTGCGGGGCTGTTTCTTAGTCAGAAATGACTTCTCTGAAAGGACAGGAGCCCACTCAATACAGCGTAGGCAAAGGAGAAGACACGGACAATCATGACGGTGGTAATTAGTAGAATTCCACAGAAAATCAATGTTTCCAAGGCTGGGTGAGGAACCACTTCTGCGTCTGCCTTGTGTATCCCTTTACTATTGGCTGGGAAGGACTGGAAGCCAAGAAAGGGCTGAGCAAGTGAGACCCCCAAGCCCCACTCCATCCCCAGCTTCCCAGGGCTCAAGATCTCCTTACCTGACCTCAGCAGTGACTTTTGACACGGGGACCAGGAATTTGGGAAGCAGAGGATTATCCTCAGAGAGGAGAGGAAATTGATCCAGACCACACTGACCTTGGGATCCACCCCCATGTGAGGAGTAGGGATGTGAGGAGCAGGCACTGAAAAGAAGAGGAAGAGTGACCAGCCGAGAATGAAAAGATCTAGATGAGGGTGGGAGAGGCAGGGGTGGGGTAGGATGGGCATGAGAAGAACAGAAAGAAGATGTGGCTCTTTGCAGAGCATTGGCTCATCTGAGCCAGGAGTTTTGCTCACTGTACGGGACACAGTGGAAGGAGACAGCCTTACCCTGAGTCATGAGATCCACTACTGAAGGCAGAGCTGCTGTGGCAATCACCTCCTCTCTACCTTCCTTTTGTCTCCTTGTAAATATAGTGTGAGCCAACCTGAGGGTGCGGCTACCCTCCAGGGGGTGGGGACCAGCAAAAGATGTGATGGTTTGTGTCCCATGGGGAAGGCTCAGAATGAGTTTTCAATATGCTCCTGTGCTGTCTTGTCAGTGGCCACCCCATGAGATGGGCACGTCAGACCCTCAGTAGCTCTGTACATTTAATGCTGTCCCAAACTTTGCCCCAATTTCCAGCCTGGATCAAAGCCTTGAAAGATAGCAATATTTTTATCCCACACCTGCAGCAGAGCATACCACCCAAGTAATGCCTTCTCTGATTTAGGCTCAGCTGTTTTGTACAAGACTGCTGGGGGCAGGGGGAGGGTGTTATAAAAATCAGAAGAAGAGCAAAAGAGCAGCAAACAGGCACTGGGGACATATTTGTGGCACCAGCATTCTCTCAATTGGACCTTATGAGAGCTGAAAAAAGGGAAAGAGAGCCCCGTGGCGCCCATTGCATAGATGAAGAAACAGGGATAAAATCCGCTGAGTAGTGCTCAAAGTTATGTATCTAGCAAGACATGCCGGCATAGCATTTATCAAAACAAACAAACAAACGAAAACAAAAAACAAAAACAAAAACAAACAAAGGCCTCCGGACTTTTCATTGCTGTCCTCCAATTACAGCCATTTCTTCATCTCAAAATAAAATAAAGAGGCTAGAAAGGTGGGTCAGTGAGTGACGTGTTTGCTGCGCGCAGGCATGAGAAGCTGAGTTTGGATTCCCCAGGGCCCATGAAAAAGCTGGGTTTGGTGGCCCGGGAGTAACCCCAGTGCCGGGGACAGGAAGTTGGGAAGAAGGTTCGGTAAGAGACCCTGTCTCAGAACTTAAGGTGGAAAGCAGACAGTCAACCTCCAGTCTCCACACAAATTGCGCACAGGTATACATACTCACGCTCACACACACACACACACACACACACACACACACACCACGTATACACGAAATACAAAAGGGGAGAATACGGCCTTCCAAATGCAGGCTCCCTCTGACACAAAAAAACGGAGGCTGGAAGAAATATATACCTGTCCCCTTCTTTTTGTCATGCTTTGTCCCAGGTAGGGCTGCCCCTTATGCAGGGCACAGGAGGATGCACTCTTTGACCCAAACTGGACTGTAGAGCCACATCATTGCAACCCTGACTCTTACTTGTTCTCATTTTCCCAAGCCCCAGATCAAGGGGGCACCTGAGCCTGTCACAGACTAGACCTCAAACCGGTAGGAGGTAGGAATGGTTAAACCAGGACCACATACCCTCTGCACTTAGCACCAGATGTTTCCCAAGTCCAAACAACGTGCCCATACCATTCTTACCAGTCAAGGGCTTTGAAGAGCCATTCTGTGGTGTGGGAAGGTGTTTCCACCACCCTTGGGCATCTGTGCCAAACTGTGGGGAGGAATCTTCCATCTGGATTAACGACTCACCAGGAGCCACTCATGAAGGCGAAGGTTGTCCTCTGGGGCTGCAGAGTACAACAGGAGCCCAGATGGTAGCTTATGTCGGCTTTACTATAAAACTCCGCCACTGTTTGCAAATGCCTGAGCTTCACAGTATGATGCTGGAAGAAGAAAGGGGAGCAGCAACGGCCAAGGCTTTCTTAGCTCACTGACCTCAAGGTCCCAGTAAGATGCCAAAGGGAGTGCCTTCTCTGTCCTCTGTCCTCTAAATCCTTCCCTTCCCTCATTTTCAGACCCAGGGGCATCCATAATCTTGGCTGTTCTCACACCCCCACAAGACAAAACAAAATAAAACAACCTCTGCTTCCTCTTACTTTAACAACAGAACTTGCTTCCTCAGAAATGTCCCTAATCTCCATCCTGGAACACAGAGAAAATTCTGTCATCCTCAGTGCCCATCCCTGAGCTCTGCATTATTTGCGGGAGCCCGTCTTGGTGATAATAAAAAGAAAACATCAGATCCAGACTCCAGCTACCCAACAGCAACACACTTACATTCTTGCCCTCTTCATGGGGGCTTTGCTAGATTCAACATTGTGGCAGGTGTGGGGCATGCGCAGAGGAAGAATTGTGTTGGGTTGTTATTAATGTGAGCCAAGAAAGAGTCACAGCATGTCTCGTGCCTTACAGAGCCCTGAGAGGCAGGGTAGGATGGAGCCCTCATCATCTCCCGTCTCCTCCTTCATCCATTTATTGTTCACTCAGAACCAGCACAGGGTAGGGCTGAGAATCCTCCAGACCATTGGGGCCCAGGCCCTGGCCTTGAGAAATCTAAGGTCCACCCATGGCTCAATGCATCTCTGAGGCTCCAACATTGGAGAGGAAAAATGAGGAAAATGAAATGTGTACCCACAGATCTGCATCCCGGTGGCAAAGGCCAGGCCCTGGGGAGTAGGAGGTGAGGCAACTGGCTCCTTTGCTCTCCACTTACATGGCTTCTCTAAGTGTCTGGGGTGTCAGCTGGAAAGTAGATCATGCCTGTAGCACTTTGTGGATATGGGACAAAAATAACATCATACAAGATGTACATTTATAGGCTCCTTTCCTGAGATGAGGAAGGAGCTAAGTGGCCACCTGCAGCTCCTCTCTCAACCTGCTTCCTTCCCACAGGGCCGTTGCCCACTGGAGCTTTCCTTCAGTTGTTCGAGGCTGGAGCTGACATTTCATGTTACAGACCTGGTAATCTGTTTCCTAGGAAACAGGGAATAGAACTAACTCTGCAACAAGTCTTCCCCCTACCCCCTAACACACACACACACACACACACACACACACACACACACACACACACACACAGACTAGAATGGCGTTTAAAAATACAGTACCAGTCGGACACTAAGATTAGTTTACACATCTCACCTTGTGCTGCTGCGTCCTGCCTCCTGGACACCAAGGGACCACAGCACAGGCTTCCTGTATGGCACACCCTCCAGAGGTCAGGCCCAAGGCGCCCCTCTTTATATCCTATTCTGCTTCTTTCCAAGAGACAAAATAAGTAGCCCCCAACTTGGAGTTCTCCCTCCTTCTGAATGACTTCAGCTTTTCTCCTGACAGCAAGGCTATCTCTGGAATCTCACACTCTCTACGCCCATCCTCCACTCATCCTGGTCCCCAATCCACCCACAGACCCCTGTCTGTGGCACTTTGGGTACTCAAACCAGAAACTAGGACATTACCCTGGTTCCCCTCACCTTGTGTTATGTACCCCTGAGTTCCTATCTATGAGGAGCCCCCTCTGCCTTTGATCCATCCGCACTGTGCATCTCTTCTACTCTCATGGGCCATGGGCTCCAGGTACCCGTGTTGTCACCCACAGTCTTCCAGACAACTTGAAAAAGAACCAGGACCCAGGGCACATCCTCTGAGAAGCTCTTCTTTGTCTCCCAGGGTGGAATCTGTGGCAGGCTTCCTCTGTGCTCCACAGTCCCTTTCACCTCTGGCATGTATTGATCATATGACATCAATTACTGCACACACCAGGTGTTGTTTAGAGATCTTTATGGGCATTTGACTCCTATAGCAACCCTAGCTGTGTGTCTCTTATCTGGCTCCTCAGATTCCCAGAGACATCAGGGAGCCTGGCCCCACCGTTGACTCAGCTTTAAGTCAGACACCTGTGCCCAGCGTAGAAGTGGCTTACAGTGAGATTTCCTGGGAACTGTACCATTGATTCACTTCTGTCGCCCCAGCATCTAGATCAGTGCTTATTCAGTTTCCATGGAGTAATTAAAGGCATGCTGCACTGAACTGGTACCCAGTACCCCATGGAGATGTTCTCTTGGTGTGTTTCCCCTGCTGTCCTTCCAGAGTGCCTGATGGTTTCAAACTGACTTTATTTTTTTTTCTTTTCTTTTCTTTTCTCCCCCCTTTGGAATTGGTTGGCAAAGAGGCTTTGTGGGGTTTGCCTCCTTATCATAACATAGGTTTTTGTTACATCACACAAAAGCCTTTTTGATTGAGCACTTGACACTACTGAATAGAATGGCATCCAGTGATCACAAAGAATACATCTGGGCCCAGCTGCTGCTGCAGCAGGAACTCCGCTTAGCAACTGGGAGTGCTATGGGGTTTGTAGACATCCTGGTGACTAGAGGTGTCTGTGTCTTCTCCTTGGTGCAGCATTACTTCACAGTGAACTTCACCCATGAGAACCAGAAGGCCTTGGAACTGAGGACTGAAGATGCAAAGGACTGTGACGAGTGGGTGGCAGCAATTGCTCATGCCAGGTATGTCTCACCTTGCCAAACTGTCTAGGCAGACGGGACCAAAGCAAGCAAACTTCTACAAGTCCAAGCCTCAGGACAAGGATGTGGGAAAGGAGGAGAGGAGTGTGTAGATGCTGGAAAAGCATCTTTTGATGGGATCCAGTCTTGGCCACCCCAGAGAACGAGAACACTGAAGACTCACACCCTGTTCTAACCCTAAGCCCCATCTCTAATGTGTGCAGCCATAAACTTGATATGTGACCATGAACCAAACCACTCTTCTTTCTGAACCAAAACTAACCATACCCTGGCAGAGCAACAACACTGTCAAGGGTAGCGCCACACAGCTGACCATCTAGACAGATGATTGATCTTGTTGACCTAGCAAATAATAAGAGCATTATTGTGTCTACCGTTCCAAAAAAAAATGTGGACTTCTGGTGTCCTTGGGACTCTGCATTCGTAATGGCTGATAAAAGTGGAGAAAAGGTGTCCATCAGGTGTGAGTTGGAAGAATGCAAAGAATGGAAGGATGGAGGATTGGACAGAAGTCTGGAGGCTGAAAGTTGGTGATTAATGTAAAATTAGTGATGGGTGAGTAATGGATGAGAGAAGTATATGTGGAAGATAGAAGAATGGGTGGCTAGATGGATCCTTGACACCTATATGGTGACTCTAGCAATGGCTTAGCCCTAAGGTCATGCCATCTCCATTTCTGTCCACAAAGAGCATCCAACCTTAGCTAAAGAAACCAAATTCTACTAGAAAAACCAATAGACACAGGTCCAGTGCAAAGCACTAAGTAGCTAGAGCTGGCTGTCTCATAAGTATTCCCCCAGAAGATAACACGGTTTAGTGAGAGACATCCATCTGCAGGGAGAAACGGGTAGAAGTAGAGTTCCATGGGGCTTGAGTAAAGGGTGAGAAAGAAGATTTAGTGGGTTTAAATATGAGCATCTCAACAATAACACCTCACTCAAAAAGAATCTTTTATTTAAAATCCTGATACAAGCTGGGCGGTGGTGGCACACGCCTTTAATCCCAGCACTCGGAAAGCAGAGGCAAGTGGATCTTGGTGAGTTTGGGGTCAGCCTGGTCTACAAAGCGAGTCCAAAACAGCCAAGGCTACACAGAGGGACCCTGTCTCGAAAAAAAAAAACCAAAATAAATAAATAAATAAAACACTAATACATGGAAGATAATTTCAAGACTAATAAGGAGATAAAGCTTAGATGTTAAAATGCAGATGAGGGCCTGTGAGATGGATCAGCAGATGACAGTGCATCACACCAAGCCTGAGGACTTGAGTTCAGTCACTGGGACCCACTTGGTGAAAGGAGAGAGGGAATGTTGGCTTTTATGGGTATATTCTGTCTCTGTCTCTCTGTCTCTGTCTCTGTCTCTGTCTCTCTGTCTCTCTGTCTGTCTGTCTGTCTGTCTGTCTCTCTCTCTCTCTCTCTCTCTCTCTCTCTCTCTCTCTCTCTCTCATACACATACACACACACACACACACACACACACACGATAACATGTAATATAAAAAATTTTCAAAGCATATAAGGTCTACAACTGACTGTCATAATGACCTCAAATCCTCTGACCTTCCCTCTGTAAACCATGGGAGCCACTGGAGGGCTTACAGCAGGAGGGTAGCATGACCAGAGCCATGACTGAGAGTAGGATTCACCAGGGTTGTTCAAGACAAAATGAATGAAGAAGAACTGAGATTGGGAAGAGCAATCAGACCTCAGTCCCCTATCATCAGAGCAGAACCACAAACAAACAGGGTTTGCTTCTCAGGACAAACATTCCATTTGAAAAACAAATGAAATTATTTACATGGAAGGACTTTGTAAGCACTTAAGCATTAGAGGGGTTTTCTTTTGCATCTGTTTGTTTACCTTTGGGGGCCACACATGTCAGCATACATGTGGAGGTTGTAGGACAACTTGCAGGGAGTTGGCTTTCTCTTCCACCATGTGGCATCCAGAGATCAAACTCGAGTGATGGGGCATGAGGTGAACACCTGCTGAGCTGTCCTATGGACACTGCATTAGAATTTCAATTCATTATTCATCAATGCAGAATCAATACAAACAATTTTTTAGTGACAGTGCAATAACAGTGTCTACATAGTTGGTGGCTAAAGTGATGACAGCTGGCAATACTAAATGCTAGAATACTAATGTGGAAGTACCACAGCCCTCAGGTAGTACCAGAGTGTGTAAACAGTACAACCAACCTGGGACATGGATAGGCAGCTGCTTACCATATGCTCTGTTATCCAGTAGTCAATTCCTGAGTACCTATCTAAGAGGAATTAGAAATGACCTCAAGAGTCTCCTATGTAAATGTTCATAACGGCTTTATGCACAGCCATCAGCCATGCTATCTATAACCAAGCTAATATATAAACAAACCTCTGGTGAATCCATAAAATGGAATATTGCTGGGAAATAAACATGAATCAACTACAGTTATACACAACAAGGTGGATGGATTTCAAAATCAATATGCTGAGTAGATGTAGCAAAAAAAAAATATGTGCTATATGATTCCAGTTATATGAAACTCTAGATTAGACAGAACTAACCAGCGTGACAGAAGCCAGAACAGCAGTCACTTCTAGGGTGGAAAGAGCTTCCTGGGGGCTAGAAAGTATCTTTGTCTTGATTAAGGTTTATGATTTTTATTACAATTTGCTCAAACTGTTAATGGTGTTTGGGACCTGGGCCAGGTTTGTCCAAGTTCTTGGTCTCTTATTCAAAGAACTAAAATAAATACACAAAGTGGTAAAAGTATTAAAGCAATAGGCTAGGTCAGATACTCTGTCAAGAGTGACAACAGGCCCCAAGAGTAAAACCAAGACCCAATCACTGTATGGCACTTCCTTTTATGGGTTGAAATAAAGAATGCATGTTTGGTGATTAAGGGTATGAGTGGGTTTTTTTGGTCTTAGTTGATATATTAAGAATCTCTTTTCTACTACATGTGTCCTTTCCCATAATTTATCTGATCTTAATTATATGTGTGCCCAATTATGTATAGTCATAAGGTGGCAAATATGGGATTATCCCTAAAAAAAAATCACTTTAAGAACACAGTTCGTAGAGCCAGACACAGTGGTGCATGCCTGTAATGCCAGCACTCAGGGAGGCAGAAGCAGGTGGATCTCTGTGAGTTTGAGACCAGTCTGGTCTACAGCCAAGGCTACACAGAGAAGCCCTGTCTCAGGAGAAAAAAAAAACAGTTTGCCATATTGCAAATGCACCCAAAACTAGTTCAGGCCAGATTGACCTTCCTACTCCATAGAACATAATTAGAATATGAGTGATTAGAATCTTAGTTTGCTGGTGGTTAAGGAATGGAGGAACAGCACTGCATTTTTAAAGAGGGATGTACATACAAACCAGTGAAGATAGGGGTCCTAGGTTGCTAACAAGTTGCCAGGTGAGTTCCCTAGAAAGGTGTGTGTGTGTGTGTGTGTGTGTGTGTGTGTGTGTGTGTGTGTGTG
>OU015755.1:30925764-30952165 GCA_907169655.1 Acomys percivali | reverse complement strand
CGTGCGTGCGTGCGTGCGTGCGTGCGTGCGTGCGTGCGTGCGTGCGTACACCACATCATTTTTGAGTGCCGGCCAAAAGAATTATCCTTTTATTTCAACATGTAAATATGTAAATGTTCTAAGATTTAGGGTTGAGGAGAAAATAAAAGGAGAGAGAAAAAAGTACAGAGAGAAAAGGGGGAGGGGCAGAAAGAGAGCGGCAAGCAGGTCCTCTCTCCACTGAACATTCCAGCTAGATGTTTTCAGACACTCTCCAGGCGAAGGCCAGCCAGGGTAATTTTAGCCGCCTAAGAGTGGAGAGCTGGCAACTGCTCACTCCACTTTCAAAGGCTTCGATGGTTCATTTTTGAGAGCCATTCATCCTGAGGTTCAGCAAGTGGCCTTGAGGGCACACAGCCTGGTGTTCTGAGAAGGGAGCAGCCTGCCGGCAGCAGCAGTGTCCACAGAATCCCCTGAGTGTCTGTCTTCAGATGTGCCGGGCTCAGGGACTGCTGTAGCTTTCTGTGATTTGGGGCTTTTGCAGCCACTGTGAGCTCTGATCGGCTTTTAATTCACTTAATTTTGTAGCCAGCAAGGGCAGTGTTGCATGCTGGGTCCTGTGCTAGCCACCAGGTGCTGTAATGAATGAGACCACTCTCCAGGGAACTCTGACCAAAGCAGGGGGAGGGACCGGGTAGCTTTTCTTCATGAGAAAGTTCTTTCTTCTTACTATGTGAGTGTGAGCCCTGTTGAGATGTTCACTGACTTGTGCACTGAGACAGTCTCAGATAGACTTACAGTGTGCTGCTCCTGGGTGCCAGCCCTCGGTCTTGATTCTCTATGATCCCCAAATAAGACAAATGGAGGCTTTTTTTTGGGGGGGGGTGGTCATGTCAGGGGCTACATTAGCTTTCTGGACAAGTAGTTAAGCTCCAAAGAGAACTTTGATCCCAAGAAGTGCTGCAGGGTAACCAGGAGAGGAGAAAGAGCAGCCAGCAGAGCCGCACTCTAAGCCGCTAGCTCTGATCTGATCTCTTCCCCCATGTGCTTTGTCAGAAAGATAAAGGACAGCCCAACAGGTGAGTGTCGCCTACCACAGAGACGCTTGTTCATACACGTTCACTGCTGCTATACTCACAATAGCTGGGGTGTGGAGGCAGCAGATAGATGCACAAAGAAAGCGTAGCACATAATACAATGTGGAACTTTATGCAGCCATAAAGAATAATGAAATAATGATGTTTGCAGGAAAATGAATAGGACTGGGGAATCTCCGCATAAAGTCAAACAAGACAGAAATGGGCAAATACTGCACGTTGTCCCACATGTTGGAAATTAGATTTAAGATTACATATGTGTGTGTGTTCTATATGTGTGTTGTGTCTGTCATGAAACTCAAAGGAGGATCATAAGAGGGGGTGATAGCATCTTAAGGAGTTGAAGGGAAAGAAGGGGATGGATACATATAATTAAAAAGCAGAGAGGGGGACCCTCTGGGAGAAGGAAGAAAACCAGCCTGACAGGGCCAGGGGTGGCATAGAAGGACAGTAGGAACAAAGGATAACGAAAGTGCGTGTAAAGGAAATTCTGACACAGGCCGCAAAACAGACAAACACCAAGAGTGCAATGCTAAGCAAATACCAAGTGACTAGTGTAAAATTGACAGATGTGGAAATTCACAGAGTCTGTCAGCCGCTGGAGGAGGCAGGACTTACTGGCTAGTGGGCACAGAGTTTCCATCTGAAGAGGAGTGCAGAGAGGGGTGGTGATGCTGGCTGCATGTTACAAATAGGCAGGACGCCTCTGAACAGTGGTTCACTGGGGGAGGGCAGCGAGATGGCTCAGCAGGTAAAGGTACTTGCCGCCAAGCCTGACAATGTGTGTTCAATCCTGGACCCCACATGGTGGAAGGAGAGAACTGACTCCTGAATGTTCTCTTCTGGCCCCCACAAACACACATGGTCAGGCACACACACACACACAAATAAATACATAAACAATCCTTTGTTTTAAAAAAAAAAATGGTTGATGGGTCCTAAGGAGTTGGCTCCATCAGGAAAGTCCCTGACGTGCAAGCACAAGGACCTGAGTTCAGATCCCCAGAAGCCAAGTTGGGCATGGTTGTATATGCCTGAACTGATGAGCTTCAGGGTTAATGTGACCTGGTCTCAAAAAGTACAGGTAAAGAGTGAGTAAGGAAAGACCTCAGGCCTCTGTATGCAGGAACATACCACTGCACATTCTCCTGAACACACATGCATACACCACACATGTACACGACACTACCCACGGCTGGAGGAGATTCACATGGTATGCTATATCTTACCACATTAAATTAAAAGGGACTCGGGGTTTGCAGAACCTGGAAGAGAATCATAGATGGGGTTATAGCCAGTCCTCATACATAGAAGGGCCTGTCCACACTCTGATGGCCCCAAGGTACCCAAGGTACGCCTGTTCCAATGCAGCATGCACTGCCGTATAGTCATCTGGGACTTGTGTGGTTCACTGACATGATACTAGGCTCAGGAGATTCATCTCATAATGCTGTTGGCTCTTGTGGCAGAGGAGGCAGGCCTTCCAAGTTGCCACTGCCGCCTGCTGGCCAGTGTCTCCTGCCCGCTACTGACCTATGATTCTGTTGCAGATTGCATCCCTGCTCAAGGACAATGAACGCATCCAGTCCACCCAGACTGTCACCCCCAATGACGAGGACAGTGACATCAAAAAGATTAAGAAGGTCTGTCTCACCCCTGGCTGGCAGTATCCACCTACCCTCACATATGTCCTTGTGGTGTGCCACTCACCCAGTCACCTCATTTCTAGAAATGGAACCAGTAGCGGTGTGTCTCTTTTGACACCTGTTGCCCCACCCTTTCTGGTTCTCTCTGATTGTGAGGGTGATCTAGCCCCATTTTATAGAGACAAAGGAGAGGAAGGAGGGGATGGGGTCAGGACCAAGGTCTAGGACGTCTCCTTTAAGAGTTTTTCTCCAAGTGCTGTGCAGCCTCATCTGACACCTCAGCACCTTTCCACCATCACTTACTTGCTTGTTACACACACACACACACACACACACACACACACACACACACCTGCCCACTCTTCAACAGGACTTAGCAGGGAGCTGGCTTTCATAAGACCCCAAAGTCAGCCACTGCTTGGGCCCTGTCAGAGTTCTCAAGAGTTCTCAAGGGAAAATGTCTTCCCAAAGCTTCCGGGACCTGCCCAATAGCCAGGGTAATAACAATACTGTGGGAAGGAGCCTGGCTATGTTTTCATCTTGCTACACTCGAGACGAGGGAGATGGCTCGCAATGACACAAGTGGCTCTTCTTTGTCTAGTTTGCAGTAAGGGCCTCATGCTACACAGACCAGAAACTTCCAACGTATCCCAAGGAGCGCCAAGTCCAGCCTCTCCCCCTGTATATATGACTTTCAGCCCATTTCTACTTCTTTATTTGTTGTTAGTGCCTTAAGAGCTAAACACTTCATCCAGAAATCTGGATATCTCGTTTCTCAAAAATAGACATTTGCAGCATTCATTAGCCACTTTCTATGTGCCAGATGCTATTCTGGGAGCTTGGTGCAGATTAAGTGGATCCTCTGTAAAAAGCCTCTGAGATTAGATCATCCTCATCTCCTTCTCAAATCTGAGGACTCAGAGACACAGAGAGGCCAGGTGACTTGTCGAAGCTGACACAGCTAAATCTCTGAAGGGAGACGTTCAAACCCAGGCACCCGGTTCCTGAGCCCCTGCCCTCAGCTGCACGAACATGTGACCCCCATGGGGGAGCAGATCTAACAGCCTGGGCCACCTCCTATACATGGGCAGCGGTGTCAGCCCCAGGCAGGAGATGCTGCTATCTCCCATTCCCAAGCCTGCCACCTGCCACATGCATATGTAGGAGCTTTCAGGTTCACGCAGGCAAACATGGGGAGTTGGCACCAGGTCCCACCAAGGAAAGGACAGCTGGCTCCGCTGTGGCCCCTGAACATCTCAATCCACCCCTCGACACAGGGCAGCTCTTTCTGCTTGCAGCATTTGACAAAGGCTGTGGGATATCCACCCCCATATCTGTTTCTTGGGGATTTAAAGCCCTCCTTTTTCCACAAAGGCCTCCCTGTGCTTAGAGACAAAGCTGTACTGGGGGCTGGCTTGCTGTCCACGGGCAGTGCCCTTCAGTAAAGAGTCCTGTATGCTGGTCCCTAGTTTCTTTGTCCCTCCCTGTGCAGATCATGAGCTTGTGCATAGCTGAGTAGCCCCAAGAGTGCAGGAGGTAGGTGGCCCTGGATTAAAACCCTGTGCAGCTGATAACAACTTGTGTGTGTGTGTACTTGTGTCTTTGTGTGTGTGTGTGTGTGTGTGTGTGTGTGTGTGCCTGTGTCTTTGTATCTTTGTCCATTGTCTTAATTAGAGTTTCTATTACTATGATGAAACACCATGACCAAAACAACTCAGGGAGGAAAAAGTTTATTTGCCTTGCATATCATAATCCATTGAGGGACACCAAGCCAAGAACTTAAACAGGGAAGGAACCTAGAGGCAGGAGCTGATGCAAAGGCCATGAAAGGATGCTGCTTACTAGCCTGCTCCTCCTTGGTTGCTCAGCCTGCTTTCTTATAGCAGCCAGGACCACCCACAGTGAGCTGGCCCCTTCCCCATCAATCACTAACTAAGAAAGTGTCCTATGGGCTTGTGTACAACCTGATCTTATGGAAGCATTTTTTCGTTTGAGACCTTCCTATCTTATCATTCATAGCTGTGTCAAGATCATATAAAACTAGCCAGCACAGGTATGTATGTCGATTTGTATCTGTGTCTTTATGTGTGTGTTTGTATGAGTATGTCTGTGTATGTCTGTGTGTCTTTATATTCTATGTGTTATGTCATGTGTCTGTATATATATATATATATATATATATATATATGTTTCTCTGTGTGTAATGTGTGGCTGCATGTATGTGTCTATGTATGTGTGTATATATGTATGTATCTGCATGAGTCTTTATGCATTTTTCTGTTCCTGTGTGTATGTGTGTTGTATGTGTAGTGTGTATGTTTTTTGTGTCTGTGTGTCTCCGTATGTGTTTCTGTGTGTGTATCTATGCGTGTCCATGCACATTCATGAGTGAAGACCCTTTTCCAAGTTCCTGTCACTTATTAGAAACCACTTCTCTCAGCCAACTCCAAAGCCACTGAGCAAGTGCCTGGCTAATTTCCTCACTGAGCTGGGAGAGGCTCCGGCCTGGTGCTGGGCCTCAGAGGCCCTGAAGAGCTGGGGACAAGCAGATTTGCCTTGTTCTGTTCAATTTGATAATTACCCTCTCCAGACAAGCTTTAATTGAAACCTCTGGCGTCTCAGAAGTGTCGTCATTAGACAGGATGCAACCATGCTAGGCACAGCCTAGCAACCTTTTCCTCAGCTATGCCCTGTGTGGAGACTTGCAGCCCATGTTTCCTTTTTTATGCATTTCCAAAGCAATCAGGGAACTTGTTAAATGCAGCAGGCCGGAGCAGGTCCTGGACCTCACACTCTAACAAGCTGTCAGTCTATACTGTGATGCTCCTCTGTCCCTATCTCACAGACACTTGTCTCAGGGGTTCCAAAGAACATGCTCAGCATCACACAGGCAGCAGGCCCACTCCTGCTCTGCATCTCAGCTCTTCTCCCCATACTCCCAGCAGCAGCGATGAACAACTCCCGGTCCCTGTCCCTAAGATGCTCACAGAGTACAAGATTGAGAGTAACTGATATTAGCATAGACCTCACCCACTCCTCTTAAACAGGTACAGAGCTTCCTTCGGGGCTGGCTGTGCCGGCGGAAGTGGAAGACGATCATCCAGGACTACATCCGGTCTCCCCACGCCGACAGCATGCGCAAAAGGAACCAGGTGGTGTTCAGCATGCTGGAGGCCGAGGCTGAGTACGTACAGCAACTGCACATCCTTGTCAACAATTTTCTGCGCCCACTGCGCATGGCAGCCAGCTCTAAGAAGCCTCCCATAACACATGATGATGTCAGCAGCATCTTCCTGAACAGGTAAGCAGGAAGGACAGCAAAGGTGGGACGGAGACCAGGAAGTATTGGTCATCAGATGTTGAGCGGAATCCAGACACAAGCCCATGTCTGTTTCCCACCAAATGTAGCTGAGGATACTGAAGTCCAGAGAGGAAGGAACTAGTTCAATGTCATATGGGTAAACAGTTTCAGGGCCTGAGATGGGAATATGAACTTAAAGCATTTTGACCAAGGTAAGACAGTTAACAATGATGGCTTTGACTGCACAATTTAGAGGAGGTTGTTACTGACATGTGATGGGCAAAGACCGTGGATGCATCCAAACATTCTAAAATGCACCGGAGCTATTCCACCCAAAGTCCCAATACCACCACTGTCAAGACATTACACTTTCAATATTTAACAGTTATGAATTGTCTTCATCTATATCATTACTATAACAAAATACCTGAAGCTGAGTGCTTCACTTTTTAAAATGGTTGGAAATACATCTCAGATGGAGAACGTCTGCCTGGCTTATGGGAGACCCTCAGTTATATTCACAGAGCCAAAATAAAAAGAAGAAAAAATAAAAGAAAGAAAGAAAAAGAAGGAAAAAAGGGAAGGAAGAAAGGAAAGGAAAGACAACTCATTTGCACTTGTGTTTTGGAAATTGAAGAGCTTAACAGCAGCCTTAACTTCTGGAAGACTCTTGTGGTAAGAACCTCAGTAGACAGAGCATGAAAAAAGAGACATCACATGATGAACAAGGAAACAAAAGTGTAGAATGATTATTAATGCGGTATAAATCATAATTTAGTATGGTGTCACTGTATCTTTAGGCAGCTATTTACTCAAGTGGAGTACTAGGAGTACACGTGGAGACTAGGATTTATTTAATTAGCCTAGAGCGCAATACTGAGCAATAATTACTCTATCCTGAACCTCCAAGCTAATCTGGCTTCTTCCCAGCTAAATTCCCCATCATACTTGCGTTTTAACATCTCCTAGCTCTGGTTCATTGTCTTGATGCATTCTGGTCCTCTCCTCATGGCTCAATCCCACTTCCTCTTTCTCTTCCCCTTGATGGCCCCAGACATCCCACCCTATTGTCTCTATCAATCAGCATTGGCTGATCAGCATTTTATTAGCAGAACAGACAACAAATGGTGGGCGTGGTTACACAAACTTGACTTAGAGCAAACATGACAAAGCCGTGTCCAGATTGAAACCAGATAGTGGGGTAGAGAAATTAGCATTTGAATAAACAAGGGTAAATTTACACAGTGCACAATAACATTATGTCAACACAAGAGGGCAAGGAGGGACCAGTTTCACTTTTACAACAATCCATTCTTTCTAGAACCAACCCACTCCATGAGGCCAAACCCACAGTGCGAATCCACCACCCATGCCTTTCTGAGAATGCTCCTGGCCAAGTTATCTCCCACTAGGCTACACCACTCCAAGGTCCCACCACTTGCCAGGATCACCAGATCAGAGACCAGGGTTCCACGTGAATCTTGCCAAGAATAATCTGTAGCTCAGAGTTAGATGAAGCTTGCTCTTTATCTTGTGGCCAATAACCTGGAGGCCAGGTTCAGATGTCAGCTCTCAGCTGCCAGCCGCCCCTCGCCTAATGGAAACAGTCTGCAGCCTTTCAGTTGCTTCTCTTCTTCATCATCAGCCTCTTTCTAAAAAGACTTTCCTTGGGAGACAACAATTCAAGTACATTTTCTGGTGAGTGACAAAATTATGTAAACTAGAAAAAAACGCAACAGAAAAGCAGGCAGAGAAATAGAATGCTGTTCCCAGTCCTCACAAGGAATAAGGCGGCTCACTTGTACCTCTGCCTGTTCATGTAACTGTGTTTCTCTTAAAAATCTTCATCACTCTGTTATTTTACTAACAAATTTGCCTCTCATCTGGGTCCTCTACTCGGATACTTGGGCCATGGGCCACTTTCTCCGTACCTGACTCTTCTGCCAAGAGAGTGTGGCAAGTTTTAAAGACCTGTGGGACGCCATGCAGTGATGGGAGAGGCAACAAAAGTCAGCATGTGGAGCAGGGCTGGCACCATGGATGTGGATGGGGGCATTAGAATGGCAGCAGTCGGGGCAGAAACACAGAGATGCGGGGGACGGAAAGAGCTTCTAGCCTCCTGACCATTGAGAAGCTGAGTCACTTAGGAACAGTCACAGTTCTGTGACATTTGTATTTTCCTGACAGGTTAGGCTGTGGTTGCAAGCTTTGGGACTGTTTAACACTATCACTAAGACATAATTTTGCCTTTTCACTTTATTTATTTATTTATTTATTTATTTATTTATTTATTTATTTTTGAGTCAGGACCTCACTATGTAGCCGTTTGAATTTACAGAAATCAGGCTACTGTCTGTCTTTGCCTCAAGTGCTTGGATTAAAGGTGTCAGTCAGTTTTTGAGCTTCATTAGGACTCCTTTAACCTGATAGTTTTGCTTGGATGTTCATGCTATAGGCTAGGTGTGGTGGCACACACCTGCAGCCCAAACATTCAAAATTCGTAGGGCTACACCATACATAGTGAGACCATGTCCGAGAGAGACAGGACAATGTTTACAAATGTGTAAAACATTTAGCCAAGCATGTCTCAAGTGTGCATTATAATATATCCTTAAAAAAATCAGCTCCAAATTTGCATTGGGAACATTCCCATTATAAAGCCAGCTTTACTTTTTATATGAAAATCAAGGGATGACATCGTGAGAAAAGAAAACCACAGACCAGCATCTCTCATGAGTGTGGATGCAAAATATCACATTGAACCCAGGGGTGTAGAAGAGAAATAATACAAAAAAATAGGATTTATTTCAAGAATGCAAGGTTGGTTTGATATTAAAAATTAACCGGCATAACTGACTGTATTGTCTTGCTATAACTGTCCCTCAGTAATCGTGAGAGACTGGTTCCCGGACCCCTGCAGATGGCAAAACTTGCAGATATTCACCTCCTTGTGCAAAACAGCCTAGAATTTGAATATAACCCTCACCTCATCCTATAGACTTTAAATCATCTCTAGATGACTAATAATAACAAATACCATGTGAGCATTATTCAAATAGTTAGGATATGATATTTAAAGAACAATGACAAGAAAGTCCATGAATATTCTCTATAGACACAGTTTTTATACATTTATTTACTTTTATGTGTATGATGGGTTCTCCTACCTGCTTGCATGTATATCACGTATGTGCAGTACCAAGGAGGTCAGAAGAGGCTGTCAGATCCCCTAGAACTGGAGTCATGGATGGTTATGAGCCACTGTATAGTTACTGAAAACTGAATCCGGATTCTCTGCAAGAGCAGCATGTGCTTTGAACCATCTTTCCAGCCCCCACAAACACAGTCTCTTCAAGCAATTTTTGACTCGCATGTGGTTGAATCTGTGGGTTTGGAACCAAGGGGCTCAGAGAGCCAAGTGTGTATTAAGGAGAAAGAGCCATGGCCATGTTGGTGTGCACAAATCTGATGCGCTTGGCTTCTTACCTCCCCTGACTTCTTTCTCAAACATGCCCATCCTCCTAGGTCCATGGCTTATGAGGACAGCACCGTCTTCTCTGCCCTCAGCTTGAAGCTTGATGGTTCTTGTGAGCATAAGAATAGTTGGACTGGCTGGGCAGTGGTGGCACATGCCTTTTATCCCAGTACTCGGGACGCAGAGGCAGGTGGATGGCTCTCTGTAAGTTAGGACCAGCCTGGTCTACATAATGAGTTCCAGGACAGCCTGAGCTACCTAGTAAGACCATGTCCTGAAAAAAACAACAAACAAAAATAAGAGCTGGAATTTTTTTTTAGTCCCCTAGCATACCCCAACCTAGTGCTCTGCACAGTGCTGGGCACATGTCATCCTAAGGTAGTGCTCTTGGGGCCTGCCTGAGTTAGGCTGCTTATACCAGAGATAGCCCAGGAGGTTAGAATTAGGATTCAGAGCAGTGCTAGAAAGTGTCCAGAGGCACACAGCCAGGGACATGGGCTGGAATTTTAACTTAGGTCTGTTTTATGTTAAGGTTTGTGCTTTCCAAGGCCACCTCGGCTTTGCTCTGGTCTCCCGGGAGAGTATAGATCCCAGCACAGGCATCTATCTGAAGTGTGTTCCACCCTATGTGAGCCACACCCTCCCCTCTTACTGTAAGTGCCTTGGAGACAGGTTCCAGAACCTGATCCTGCCTGCCTTCCACCTCAACCATGAGGCAGAGGTCTGGGTACCACACATGAAGAGTGGGGCTTCCTGCTTATTTACTGAAGGGCATTTCTGTACACAGCTCAGCCCCACTACCTAGCTTGTGAGAGGAAGTGGACAACCCCATTAGAAGTCTTATGTCAGTTTGATGATTTGATTTAATTTAAAGGTGTTCATCAAAAGGATTCTGAAGGAGGAAGAGCCCTCTCTGTGGGAAGACAGTGTTGTGGAGAGTGTTAATTGCATGCTTGCCAGACCTCTAAAAGATCCTTCACACAAGCAGTGGCAGCAGGCACTGAGTGGCCAGCATGGCCTGCTTACAGACTTGAGCAATTTCCTTCTAATACAATCCATGCCCGGCACTGAGTTCTGGAAACCACAAACTGTGCTAAGGGTTTCCTCTGTCCGGTGGGCAGGGGTATCTTTATTCTGAGGCTCATTCTGATGATTGACAGTGAGTGACTGCCTGAAGCCCTGGGTTTGGACCAATGAGGAACTCCATGGAAGAAAAGGCCACAATCCATTTCTCATGTCTGAATGATTTGGGTGTGGAGAAGGGCAGGCACCGAATCACCATAACTAGTGGAGTGGACAGGCAGGTGTGCTTCTGCCCGGCTCTGGCCCCACTCTTTCCACTTTAAACTGGCCGTGGTCATGCCTCCTTCCTGATCACTGAAGGAGGAGGCAGGTAAGCAGGTCTCACTGCTGCCTTTTCTTCATTGGCTTCTTTGAATGGCATGTCCCTCACTGGCACCCAGATCTCTTGTTACCTTTTGGACAATATCCCCTTCCTTGCATACACTCCTAGCACGCCTCTGCTGCAGCAGCCCTCACTACATTTAACCAGGGGTTTCTTTTGTGCATGTATGAGTGTCTGCATGTGTGTGCATGTAGAGGCCAAAAGTCAACATTGGGTGTCTCCTTCAATTTCTCTCCATGTTATTTTTTCCCTTGTCTTTGGAAACGAGATGTCTCTCCCTGCACCTGGATCTCACCAATCTGGCCATACTCATTGGCCGGCAAGCGCCAAGGGTCCTCTCACCTGCTTTCCCTGAGCTGGGGCTACAGTCTTACGCCACCATGCTCAGTTTTCCACATTGGCGCTGGAGATCCAAATGCAGCTCCTCGTACTGTAAAGCAAACGCTTGACCCACCAAGCCACCTCGCAAACGCAAACAATGATTTCTTCACGGTCTAGATCCCCACAGAGGGTGACGGACGACAGGACCACAGCTACGCAGTGCACAATTCCTCAGATACTGTTCATAAAAGGGGCCAGCAAAACTCATCTGCAAAAGGCCAGATATGAGTATTTTTATTTCCTAGTGGGAGATGGGAGAAGGAACAGAAGGGTACTGGAGAGGCAAATCTGAACAAAGTACAATAACACATAAAATGTCATTGCCTTATTCACTAAAAACTTAATTAATTAAAAAAATAAGTATTTTAGAGTCTGTGGGTCCTATGTTCCCCATGGCAACTAAGAAATAATAGAGACACAAACACATGGATGGGGTGGCTCTGTTCCAATTAGTTTTATTTATACATACTACAATGTGAACTTCTTATAATTTTCACTTATCACAAAATATCTTTTTGAGGGTTCTTCCCCAACCATTTAAAATATATTTTAAAAATCAGATGTGGTGGCACATACCTATAATATTACAACTGAGGAGAAAAAAGCAAGAGAATTCAGAGTTCAAGGCCAATCTGAGGTACATAGCAGGCTCCTAGTCATCCTTAAATATATAGTAAGATTCTGCCTTTAAAAACACAATTACCTCAAAAGAGTGAAAATCATCCATCCAAGATGGGGTGTGCCATGTGTGGCCCACAGGCCACAGCTGCTAACCTCAGACACAGAATGGGGTGAGACGGGTCCCCACCGGAACTGGGTACCTGGCAGCTCAGTCTGTCTTTATCATTGCTAGGGTTGGATGTGGAGTGACCAGCATCATATCTGCTGCCTGTCCTTGTGTTGGCAGAGCTCTGCACACAGCTCACAGCTTTCCACCTTCAACAGAGTGCATGCACCTAGAAAAATCTATGCTGTGCTCTCTCTTTACAGAGTAACTGCAAACAGCATTTTAAAAGAATCAATCATTGTTACTTAAACTGACAGAACTGAATAAAATCAATCATTTTTATCTAAACTGACAGGACTGAATAAAATGGAAAGCTTTCCAATTATTCCTATCAAACTTTGATTTTTTTTTTTTTTTAAAGCATACTTAGGGCTGAAGAGATGACTCAGTTGTTAAGGGCACACTCTCTTGCTCTTGCAGAATTGCTCTGGCCACATTGAATTCCAGCACCCACATGTTGGCTCACAACCAGGATCCAGGATCCAGTGCCCTCTGTGACCTCCGTAGGCACCAGGCATGCCTGTGGTGCACAGACATACATATAAGCAAAGCATTCATATACCTAAAGTAAAATAAATACATCTAAAAGTTTTTTGGGTTTTTTTTTTTTGTTGTTTTTTTTTTTTTGTTTTTTTTTTTTTGGTTTTTGGAAACAAGGTTTCTCTATGTAGCCTGGGCCATCCTAGACTCACTTTGTAGACCAGGCTGGCCTCAAACTCACAGAGATCCACCTGCCTCTGCCTCCCGGAGTGTTAAGATTGCAGGCGTGCACCACCATGTCCAGCTCTAAAGGAATTTTCAAGTATACTTGCATGTATATAATACTGCACTCTTTCACCTCCCATTCTCTCTTCTCTCCTCCTCTCCTCCCAACAACAACAACAACAACAACAACAAAAAAACCCACCTCAGTACATACCAAGAAACAGCCTAGGCAAAAATTTTGAGCCAAGAAAAACTTGAATACAGTAGACAGAAATAAAGGCAATAGGCAGCAGCAAAGTGAGAAAGAGGGAAGGATCCGTAAGACAGACTTGGGACGGATGCAGGCCAAGCTAAGGCCACTCCAGGTAATCAGCTCAGATATTCAAGATATAACTGTCATGTCAAGAGAGCAGGGTGAGCTAGGGCCAGGAACGGAAGCAGGGGACCTGTGAGAAAGCCACCAACAATACTCTGGGCAAAGGTGATGGAGAAGTAGCTGCTGCTGAGAGCAGAGCACAGAATCCACAATGTGGAGTGGAGTGACTGAGAAGCTGGCGAGCCGGAGCCACCATTCAGTGAGAAGAGAAGCAGATGGTGGAGGAGTAGCTGTGCTGGCAAGGTCAGAGGTCACAGTCCACAGGAGCATGGAAATGAGTCCAAAATCCAGGGAGTTTTTGATCCAGACATGGATACCTTTTCCCATTGTCTACAGAGTAGCTTAAAAATACGAGGGGAAAAAAATGATCCTGCTCATGATAGAACCAACAACACGATTACGTATAAATGAACTGAGGACCCAAACGAATATGGTGTAAAGAAAGGACTCAGAAAACACACAAGCAGGGCTTGGGGAAATGGCTCAGTGGGTACTAGGATGTGACTTCCATCCCCACAACCCATGTGAAAAAAACTGAGGGTGGTAGAGACAGGTGGAGCCCTGGGCCTCAATGACCAGCCAACCGAGCTTCCTTGATGAACTTCAGGCCAGTGAGACCCTGTCTCAACATAAGGTTAATAGTGTTCCTGAGGAATGCGCCAAAGGTTGCTCTGTTCTCACATGGATATGCAGCTGCAAACACATGTGCTTACACACAAACATACACATGGGAGCAGTGGGTTGGGGGGGTACCAGTGTCCAGATTAGAAATATTCCATGTCAAAAATGTCCTTTCATCAAAAATATTACCCAAATTTAATACAAGTCTACTTAACATGCAGCCTAGCAAAATGATTTTAGAGTTCACTTGAGCAATGAAAGACACATTCCCTACCGGCATTAAAATGTTATAAAGAGCATGGGAAGATGGCCAGAAGGGGAGATCAGGTGCTTCACAGACACGAGAGCTGGGGTTCAAAGCCCCAGCACCACACACATGCTGGGAGGGTGCAGTGGTCTGCCTGTAGTCCCCCAAACAAGCTGGCTAGCTAGACAAAGGAACCAACAAGCTCTGGGTTCAGTGAGAGACTGCCACAAACCATGCTGTGGAGAGCAACTGAGGAGGACATCTGACATCAACTTCTTGTCGTCACACCCATGGAAGCACGCATGCACACTTGCACGTGCCACATACACACAAAAGTGGGTGAAGTCGGGTGCGGTAGGGTAGATGGATGCATAGATAGACAGACAGACAGATAGATTATAGATAGATGGATAGATAGATGAAAGATAGATGAATAGAGAGAGAGGGAGGGAGGGAGGGAGAAGGTGCATCATAACTTGATGGAAACACCCAGGACCAGAACCAGCCAGCAGGTCACCAGATCAAAGAAAACAAAAAACAACAAAAAAAAACAAATCCAGACTCAGGTTGAAGAATGTGTGGGAATTTAGTAAAATCCACTGACATTCTGATTTTAGTTGGACAATCTGCATGCCAAACAAAAATAAAGAATAAAAGTCACCTTCATGGCCTTCTCATATTGCACCAAAGCAAGCTTTGCTTGACTATTCTCACATAAAATAAAATACAGGTGAATACAGATGCCATAGAAGAGCTGGGAAAGGCCTAGTGTCCAAGGTTGAAGCCAAAAGAAAACAGAGAACCTCCCAGAGCAAAATGGACAATCCCATCACCACCCTTAATAAATCTGAAGTGAATGATGGGACTTGCACATGCCAGACCTGTGTTTGAGAAAGCTGTCTCAAATTCCTGAGAGAAAAGAGTAACTGGGCATCAGTAGGCAGTTCCCAAAATAGAGACCAATGGCCAATATGCATGGAAAATGTTTGACCATCTCACTAAGTGTGTGTGTGTGTGTGTCTGTGTGTGTATGTGTATGTATGTGTGTGTGTCTGTGTGTGGGCACATGTATGTGCAGGTCAGAGGGAAAGCTTATGGGTCTGTGTGTCTTCTCCTTCCACCTTGCTTGACACAGGGACTCTTTGCTCTTTACTGCCGTGGATACCTGTCTCTACTCCCCATCTCCCCACAAGAGCGCTGGATTGCAGGTGTATGCTACTACATCCAGCTTATTTGTATTCTAAAGATCCAAACTCTGCTCACCACACTTATTCAGAGGGTACTTTATCCACAGAGCCATCTCCTGAGACTTTTTTTTTTTTTTTTTTTTTTTTTTAACAACTCAAGTCAAGATGGAACCATTGGTTTTTTGTTTGGTTGGTTTTTCTTACAGGGTGGAAAACAGTGGTGATTTCTGGTTTTCAGGCTATGGTGAAGTTCTTTCTCAGAGTCCACACTCTTAGGAGGCATGCTTTACTTTCTGTGGCACATTCCTTTTACCATGATGGACAGATGTGACCACCCTCCACAGAGCATACCCATCATTTATGTCCCTGCCACAGTTTGGTAATTCCTGTGGAATTTCAAATTTTACTATGTTATGATGGTCTGTGACCAGTGACTTTGATGTTATGACTTAATTGTTTGGATGACATGTATCTTAAGATGATCCACTTGAGGCCAGTCGTGGTGGCGCACACCTGTAATCCCAGTACTCAGGAGGCAGACGCTGGTGGATCTCTATGAGTTCGAGGCCAGCCTGATCTACAGATCAAGATCCAGGTCAGCCTGGGGTGTTACACAGAGAAACCCTGTATAAAACAAACAAAACAAAACAAAACAAAAAGAGGATCCATTTGATGTGATAAATGCCACATATGTTCTGGATGCTCCACCAGCTGGCCATTGCTGTATCTCACTTGCTGTTCTCTGGCCTCCCTGTCCCCAGAGATGATGCTGAAATTGGAGCAGTAACTCTACAGTGGCCCCTGGGTGTGTGAGTAAAGCTCAGTCTCAATACTCTTTTTCAAATCAAAAGCAAAAACATCGAGCAGTGAAAACAGCATGCTGAGAACTGAATGGCCTGAGAGCCAAGCTTCTTGCAACAAACAGCCAAGTTTCCAAGACAAAGAAAAGGACCTTGAAGGGAAAAAAATATATATTAATTTAAAAAAAAAAGCCATTCCAAGGCTAAAGAGGGGGCTTTGTGGCTAAGTACTCCTTCCATTTTTGCAAAGGACCCGAGTTCTCTTCCCAGCACCTATGTTAGATGGCTCACAACTGCCTGTAACTCTTCTAGCTTCATGGACCCCCATGCCTCTGGCATCCTCACATGCCTGCACTGATGGGCACATACCTACACTCAGACACATAATTAAAAATAATAAATATAACTCTTTGTATTAAGAAAAGAAGGTGCTGGTCCAGGAAACATACCAATGCTAAGGAAGCTGGCAGTCATGTTACTTTAGAGAGACGTTCTCAATGGTCCAGGGGGAATCTTAAATAAACAGTGGCATTGCCTGAGGGAGGGATGTAATCCATAGTGATGTGCTAACTCTCTTAAGGTGAGGAAGCCTAGAAGCTGGCAGATGTTCGTGGAGAGAAGCCATTCCTCCAACGTGCAGTGCAAGGTGACGCATTACGTGCTGGTGGGGAAAGTGGAGTAAGTTGTCCAGAAGATGCATTAGAGAAACTCACGAAGGCAGCTGCACTCCACACCCGGTTTTCCATGTGGACCAGAGAGCCTCCCATGGAAAACTGTCACAGCTACAGAGACGTCGCTCTCTGGCTTCAGAGCTTCAAAGAATCGACTGTCTCGTTAAGGACCTAGACGTCGAGTCGAAGCCAGTGGTCATTTAAAATTCTGAATGAGCAAGATCCTGAATCTCCCTCACCTGTGCTCTGTTTAGAGGGACCAGGCATAGCTATAAATACATGGACGTCACTGTTGAGACCTTATGCTAAGGAAAAACAAAGGTCCCTTCCAAAACAGTACCAGCCATTGACAGTGCACCTGGCCACCCCAGAGCTATGATGGAGATGTACAAAGCAAATGTTTATTTCATGCCCTCTAACATGACATCTGCCCTGCAGCTGGTGCCACCATCTGATTATATAAGTAATATATTTTTGTAAGGCTGCCACAACTAGGGATTCTTCTGAAAGGTCCAGTCAAAGTTAAGTCAAGAGTTTCTGGAAAACACTCACCACTGTAAATGCCAGAAAGAGCATCCGTGGCTCGTGGAAAAGGACAAGATACTAACATTAACAGGAGTTTAGAAAAAGATGATTATGAGTCTCTCATGTGACGTGCAGGCATCCAAGACTTCCACAGAGAGGGGGTCATCTCAGGTGTGGTGGAAACAGGATCAGAAGCAGAACCTGAAGATGAGACTTGCTAAGGGCTCAGGCAGCCATTAGCATCTTTCAGCAAAGAAATGTCTCTGGGTTAAGCTATGTGGATTTTTAAGGCACCAGGCTTGGGCTGGGGAGGTGGATTAAGTGGGCAAGAGCAACTTGCTACATAAGCATGAGGACCTGAGTTCAAATCCCCAGAACCCATGTAAAAAACTGACACGGCTGCATATGCCTTTAACCTCGATGCTGTGGGGTGCAGAGTCATAAGGATGGCTGGGGCTTGCTGGCTGCCAGCCCAGCTCCAGGTTCAGTGAGAGACCTTGCCTCAAAAGATAGAGCAAGACACTTGACACTCTCCTCTGGCCTCCACACTCATGCAACGGGCTCTTGCTCTAATACACACAGGTGTGCATATACCCAATATATACCAGAGAGAGAGAGGGAGAGGGAGAGAGAGCACATTACTGTATATGTAGACTAAAGTACAGTGGAAGATGGGCATGGTGGCACACATCTGTAATCTAGCACTCAGGGAAGCAGAGGCAAGTGGATCTCTATGAGTTCAAGGCCAGCCTGGTCTACAAAGCAAGCCCAGGACAGCCAAGGTTACACAGAGAAACCCTGTTTCAAAAACAAACAAACAGAACTAGTGAAAATATAACCTTTAACAAACATTGGGGGTGTGACTCCGTTAACTAGCTTGTTCGCTTTCTGTTTGGTCTGGAGCCACCTCTTGCAATGCCTTCAAGCAGATGTTTCTGGTGTGTTGCTACACTGGCCTGTGCAGTGTTGGGATCTAAAGAGCTACCTTTTCCTGGCTCGTGCATGGCCCAGTGTCTGTTGCATACCTTCTGGCTGCCTGGAGCGGCTTCCTGTGACTAGACTCTACTCTCTGCTCGGATCTTCTCCCTCCCAGCAACTTGTGATCTGGGTCGGGGGAGGGAGGGGAGTCTTGCTATATCAGCACTGAGCAAGGGGAAGCGGAGAGGGAGCGGGTCTATGGACAAAAGGTCTGAGAAGGTCTGAAATGTCCTGTGCAGGGCAGAGGAGGGAGGGTGAGAAGAAAGGAGGAGAAAAATAGACAGGGCAAGGCATGAGAGAAAGAGAACGAACTAGGCATTAAAAGGATGGTGGGTTGTAGTCTCTGCTAGGCACCTACTGTATACGAGGCATCCAAGCAGCCCCATCATTGCAGGAGATTCTTCATTTCAGCTTATTTCACATAGAAGGATTTGAACTTTAGAGATGGTAGGTGTCTTAACGGAGGACACACAGCTAGGCAAGCGCCTAAGTCAGATAAGCGCTTCACTCTGTGTGGCTCCAAGCCCCATCTCTTCCCACCCACAGTGGCTGGAGATCTGTATTCTCCAGATCGTCTCAATTCCTTGAGGCAGGGGAAGGAAGGGGAGACAGTGAGGAAGGCTTCTCGTGAGCAGCAGCAGTTCTTCTCTGCCATCTTTGTGGGCTGGCATCCTTGTCCCTGCCCCCTACCTCCAGCACACAGGGTCTTGTGTGGAGGTCCTATCACTTAATCCTGAGGTGATCAGAGTATCCAGTGAGGGCCCCGCATTTGGGATGGCACCGATGTGTTCAGCAGGGTCCTCCCCAGAGAGGTAGGAAGCGCAAGGCTGGAGCTCACCAGTGCTTTTTTTTCTTTCAGTGAGACCATTATGTTCCTGCATCAGATCTTCTACCAAGGCTTGAAGGCCCGCATCTCCAGCTGGCCCACCCTGGTGCTGGGTAAGTAGCCAGCCCCATGGCGCCCCCACATAGGCCTTTTCCCGGGCAGGAGACAGCTCTGCCCCTGAGAGGAGAAAGACAACCACCTCAGTCACTGTTGTGTGTCCCCTTCCACGTTTCCCTATGCAGAAGCCCTGAGAGTCTAAGACTTTTCTTTTCCCATTTCGCATGACTGAAAACATAGTGAAGCTTGGGCAGGGCGTGGTGGCTCACGCCTTTAATCCCAGCACTCAGGAGGCAGAGGTGAGGTGGATCTCTGTGAGTTCGAGGCCAGCCTGGTCTACAAAGCGAGTCTAGGACAGCCAAGACTACACAGAGAAACCCTGTCTCAAAAAAATCGAAAAAAAAAAAAAAAGAGTCTGAAGCTTGTTTTTAACAGACATTTCATGCATTTGCTTACATAAGATTATTAATTATGCTGCTTATTGTTGTTTGTTGTTGTTGTTGTTGTTGTTGTTATTATTATTATTATTATTATTATTATTATTATTATTATTATTATTTTGAGACAGGGTCCCTATTGTAGCCCTAACTGTCCTACAGCTTGCTGTGTAGACCAGACTGGCCTTGAACTGGTAGTGATCTGCCTGCCTCTGCCTCCCAAGTGCTGTGATTATAGGTGGGCACCACCACACCTGGGTCACAGCTTAGCTTAGCCCTGTAAATGGAGCTTTTTCTCATGACCAGTTTTCCCATACTGAGGTTTTCTGATGACCTATGATGCACCAGTGTCCCTACCTATACATACCATGACCTAAGCTGCCAGCTCGCTCTTCTTATTGGTTCCAAGCTGTTGGCAAATCTTTAGGGATCATTTCCATGGGATAGGTTTCCAGATGCTGAAAGAATTACCAGAAGCGAAAGACTCTGGGTTCGTCTCCATTGCCGAGAGGCCTGTGCTGTAGGGTCCCAGGAACAAGGCACAGATGTACCCTTCCCCTGCACCAGCTGTACCCTTCCCCTGCACCAGCTGTACCCTTCCCCTGCACCAGCTGTACCCTTCCCCTGCACCACACCTGTGCCAGGCCTGAGCCTTTGCTGTAGTTGTTGCTTTCTCGCGTCCTCGCTTCAGTAGGTAAGGCGGACACCAGTGTTCCCTTCCCTGCCGAGAGGAAGGGCCCACTGAGGCTGCTGTGTCACAGAGCTGGGCCAGAGGTAGCTCGCCAAGCCCTCCTCCACTCATTGGATGTTTCTCTTGTCAAAGACCCTGCTTTATGGGGCTAGAGAGAGAGAGCTTAGTCAGTAAAGTGCTCGCCTCAAAGGAATGATGCCCTGGGGATAACCGTCCCCCCCCCCGCCCCCCCCCCCCCCCCCCCCCCGCTCTCCCCCCAACCAAGGCACAGAGAAAGCTAAACCCAGGGCCTCATGGGATCATGCTTACTGCTCTTGCAGAGGACTTTGATATGATACGTTAATGATATGTTACTAGGCGCCTCAGTTAGCCCTCTGTTCTGGGCTCATGTGAGACTTAACAAAACAAAAACAACAACAACAACAACAACCAAAACACCACATGAACTAAAAATAAACAAGCTTTTAAAAAATGGACTCAATGGCATGCACTTATATTCCCAGTCAGTGGTGGGGAGGCAGAGACACGTGTATCCCTGGGGCTTTCTGGCCACTCTAGCCTAATCAGCAAGCCCCAGGTACCAGTAAGAGGCCATATCTCAGAAAGCAAGGCCAATGGCTCCTGAGGAACAGCACCAAAGGCTGAACTCTGGCTTCCACATACAAACACACAGAGGTGCACCACATATGCCCACACACATACCCATACACACAAACACACATACACACACACACACACACACACACACATCCTCCCTCTTACAAAGACACTTTGGGTGGAGGCAGGGGCTGGCCACACTCCACATGGATTGATCATGAGATAAGCTATGACCTACACCAAAGCTGCTTTCTGGAGATGGTTCCCAGGGCAGGACCCCTTGGGAGCCACAGACATCAGGCCTCCAGTGGACTCTGCTCCATCTCTCCCAGCCTCTCCAGTCAGTCAGTCACAGCTGCCACAAGACAGCCCACACCTCTACACCTTAGTCCTGACCCCGCCCCCAACCTCTGGATAAGGCTGGTATCTATCACGGTAACCACGTAGACAGGTTCTCTCCAGAACTGGGATTTGAACCTGGCACACAGCCTCTCTGGGTGGGCCAATGGGCCAAAGGCCTGGGGACATCTAGCCCCAGGCTCCCTCTGGTCCGCTGACCCCAGCTGCCCTGCAGCCGACCTGTTCGACATCCTGCTGCCCATGCTCAACATCTACCAGGAGTTCGTCCGCAACCATCAGTACAGCCTCCAGATCCTAGCTCACTGCAAGCAGAACCGGGACTTTGACAAGCTTCTTAAGCAGTACGAAGCCAAGCCGGATTGCGAGGAGCGCACACTGGAGACCTTCCTCACCTACCCCATGTTCCAGGTGGCTGCCGTGACCTTCAAGGGAGCAGGCTGGGGCGGGGCGGGCAGGGGGTGGAGGGGCACAGAGAGCACTGAGGGCACAGCTGGCGGGACACAGTCCCCAACAACCCTGGCAGGTGGAGAGCAAGCTGAGCACCCATGCACCTGTCCAGCAATGGGGAAGGTGAGGGGCAGTTACTGGAGGCAGTCACATGGGGTGGGGGGTGCCTGGGGTCTCCATTGTCCTGGCTCTCCAGGCAGATCAGAAATGCAGCCTGCTTTCCTCCTCAACCGGCTGAGTTCAAAGAACCATTCTTGCCTCCCCACCTTGCCTTCTGTCCCTTTTCCTCATTGCCCTGCGTCTCTTGTCTGCTGTCATTGTCCCTCCTCCCCCCTCGGCTCTCTGTGCCTTTCTGTCTTTCCACCCATCCCTCATCTCTCTGGCTCTGTCCCTCCATGTCCCCTGCCACTCACAGATCCCCAGGTACATCCTGACACTCCATGAGCTGCTGGCCCACACACCTCATGAGCACGTGGAACGCAACAGCCTGGACTATGCCAAATCCAAATTAGAGGAACTGTCCAGGTGAGTGCCTGGCCACGGTGCAGAGGGTGGGCAGGGAAGGGCTGAGAATCTCCTCAGAAAAATCACAGCCCACCTCGTTTCAAAGCTGGGCCCCCCCCCTCCGCCCCGACTGGCCTGTGCAGCTTGCACACAGGCCTAGGTGAAGCCGCACAGGCTGGGTGCTGTCCCTGGCACAGGTGGAGCCTGGCATTCAAGTGGACCCATCACCCAGGAGAGGGAACCTCCAGTAACTTTCAACACCTGTTTCCCCCTCTTTTTCGGTGTCAAATTGTCAGACCCTGTAGTGAGCCAGGTGTAGAAACCTAGGGGGAGGCAGGAAGGTCAAAAGTTCAAAGCCAGCCTCTACTACATGCAAGTTGGAAGCCAACCTAAGCTACATAAGACTGTTGCAGGGTGGGGTGGAGAAGGAGGGAGGAAGAAGGAGAGAATGCTTGTGTGTGTGTGTGTGTGTGTGTGTGTGTGTGTGTGTGTGAGAGAGAGAGAGAGAGAGAGAGAGAATGCATGTGTGTGTGTGTGTATGTGTGTGTGTGTGTGTGTGTATGTGTGTGTGTGTGTGTGTGTGTGTGTGTGTGTGTGTGTGTTAAACAAAACAAGGTGGGAACATAGCTTAGTTGATAGAGTGCTTGCCCAGCATGCATGAAGTTTTGCAATCAGTGTCCAGTACTACATGAAACCAGGTAGGGTGGTACCTATTAACCCCAGCACTTACGAAATAGAAACAAGGGGATCGGGAGTTTACCCTGGAATATACGAGGCCTTATCTCAAAACTAAGAAAAAAAATTGTAGTAATAAGAGCCCCTCCCCCTCAAGGATGAGTGTCCCAGGCGACCAGCTGAGGTCCCCTTCAACAGCGGAGAGTGACAGATGTGAAAGCTGTGGCCATTTCAGACACTCTGGTCCTCTGGGCCAGAGTCACTGGCCTGGCCCTCTCTCTGTCCTACAGTCCAGAGAGGGCCTTCCTCTCTCCGGGAGCGGAAGCAGGATGCAGGACAGGGAGCCCTGTCACACTGCACCCAGGTACTGGGCGGCAGTGGGAAGTGCTCTCGATTGGGACTGGAGCTCAGAGGCAGATCTAGTGGGGATTTCCGGATGGACTGGGTGGGAGAAGGAGAAGAGGCGGGGGATTCCAGACAAGATGCCTTTAGACACCAAGGGGAGGAGACCAGAAAGGAGGGTTCTAGGGTCTGGAATGGAGAGTCGTCATCAGTTCAGCGACAACCACAGTGCTATGAGACTGCCACAGGAGTGACTTCAAACAGGAAGACACCAGAGCCTAGGCCTGAGCGGAAGGTAACACCATGAGGATGGGCCCTGTGGTCAGACATGGGAGTGAGGACCAGGGAGGCTTAGCTTCCGGAAGCTTGAAAAGGGTAACTAAGAGACAGGTGTCAGCTCCAAGCTAGGCAGAGGAACAGGCAGGGACAAGCAGGGGACAGGCAGGGGCAAGCAGGGGACAGGCAGGGACAAGCTGCCCAGCCTGATCCTTCTGAGACTCAGATGAGTTACTGAGCTGTAAGGGAACCAGAGTACGCATGGTATCAGGTGTGACTGCAGAGGGACAGAGCCAACGGCAGGGATGAAGGACCCTCTGTCTATCTTGTTCATGAACAAACTCTACAAGCTCCTCCCTCCCCAGGGAAAAGGCCTAGGGTGCCTCACAGGGGTTCCTCATTACTGAGGGACCCATGCATTGGAGCAAATGGCACACAGGTGGCCTGAGAGGCCTCCTTCTTCCTTGCACCCAACACCTGCATCTTCACCTGGCCCAGACCTAATGGCACCTTGGAATGTCCTTTCATCCTCCATATTGTGCTGAGAAAGTGTCCTGGCAAGACAAAACTATCAGAGAGCCAAGCGCTGCCCAGGCGAGGCTAGGAACCACATCTCCTTCTCCAATGCTGACCCTTGCTGCTTCCTCCTGCTGCATTCTCTCTAAGGACCAGGCATTTGCTTTGTCGTTTTATCCTCAACCACTGTAGCACCACCGACAACACAGACCATCACTTCCAGGGCCCCCAGGGCCCTCCAAGAGTTCACTACGTGTGCACATGGGTCCCCAACACCAATCTCAGAAGCCGACCTTGTCCTGACCAGCTGGCCTTGTCAAGTCGGCCTGCCACAGTGGAGTCACCTCTCTCTACTCCTTTCAGAGTCCAACATTCCCCAGCAAGACTTCACCCTCACCACAAGAAGCGTTCTCTCTGCCACCGGCCACTTTTCAAACAGGGCCCCATCTCCAGGAACTGGGTATCTAAGAAAAGATTTTTCTGAGAAGGAAAAGGGGAAGTTGAGGCTACTAGAGGCTACTAGAGAAGCCAACCAGTGTAGTTTAAGCTAAAATGAAAGTCCTTAACCAGGAAAAAAAAAAAGTAAACTAAAATGCTGAGCCCCATCTCCTCCACAGTTTTGCCCACATGGGAGCTGAGGATCCCCAGGATGGGCCTTCAATGGTTTGTTTATTTTATAGCCCACCCAAGCACCTCTCCCTGAAGTTAAACTACGTGTGGTCACCAGCCCTCTTGGTAAAATTGACTGTAGGACTGCAGAAATCAGCAGAAAAGCATAAGATATTCTCTTCTTGAAGTGCGTAGGGATTTCTCTAGAACTCCCTACTCCCAAACGTATTCATTTGCTTTCCTAAGAAGCCTGGGAACCCACCAGGGCAAAATTGTCAGATAACGTCTTTTTTCTCATGCTACTTTTTTTTATTTTTTTCAAAATAATTAAATGGTGCCATCTCCTGGCGAGAATGGGAATTGCAAGGATTCTTTTCCTCCCAGAAGACAGATAGGGCCAGTCTTTCTCTGAGCCAACAGAATTGGCAGGTGCCCCCAAATCTCAGGCCATTCCAGAGCCCAAGCAATATTAAAAGCATACACTCATACACTCGGGAGGCAGGCGGATCGCTGTGAGTTCGAAGCCAGCCTGGTCTACAAAGCAAGTCCAGGACAGCCAAGGCTACACAGAGAGACTATCTCGAAAAAACAAAAATAAATAAATATAAATAAATAAAAGCATTGACAGGTAAAGATATTGGATAAAGATCTGAGATGTAAAGCACTTGACTAGAGTTCAATTCCCAACAAGAAGGAAAGGGCAGCCTGAGGGAAAGGAAAACAGGGGGGATTGAACTTTTCTTGCAGTTGAGAACAGTGTGTAGTAAGCAAACAAGGGCGTTCTAGGCTCACTTGTCTCTCCTGAGCTGGACTTGCTATCTATCCTACAATGCTCAACACTGAACTATGACCTGCCTGCTTCCAAGCTGCCAATCTCCATTTCAGTTTTTCTAAAACAAGCACCTAGTGAGTTGGGCTGCCAGGGAACTAAACCAGGTGGAGCCTATGTAGTGTCCAGCGTACAACTGGCACTCAGTGGGTACACATCGCCTTCCCCTTCTTAACTATGGGCCTCATGTCCAAACTTCTCTTCTTAGGCTCGCTCAGAGAGCCAGCACTGCCCTCCCTGAGAGTGGGACAGCCTGTCTCTTACTTCCCTGTCTCCCCAGGATCATGCATGACGAAGTCAGTGAGACGGAGAACATCCGGAAAAACTTGGCCATTGAGCGCATGATCACTGAGGGCTGTGAGATCCTCCTGGACACTAGCCAGACCTTCGTGAGACAAGGTAGGGCAGCTGCTCTGCACCCCACTGAGGGCTCCCCGAGAGCAGGGCGGCACTCGGGGGCCATCACCCGTGGACTGGCCTGCAACTGTCACTATGGAATGTTCTGGACTGCTGGGGCTGCAAAAGCTCTTCTCGGAAGCAGAACCTATACACGCACGTGCAGATGCTCTTAGTTTTCAGTTTTCCTCGTGCCAAATATGAGTCCCATGTTAGCTGTGGGTGTTGGTGTTGTTGTTGTTGTAAGCTCTGTCCTGTGTCCTTAGGTGGAGAAAGATGGGGGCAGGATGAGGACAGATAGCAAGTGGCCCTGGGAATAGCAGGTGTTTGCTGGAGGTAGTGGGAGAGTGCCTGTGTTCCATGGCTCTTCCTGAAGTGACTCTTCCCACCTCTGGCTCCTGAGAACGAGTGTCTTGAGAAAGGGTCTGGGTGGCATGGTCCTGCTGAGTTCCTCACAGTGAGGGCAATGGGGAAGGAGGAGCCTGTAGCACTTGTGCTGAGTGGGACAGAGGCACTGAGGCAGCCACCTACTCTACCCAGCAATGGCTTTTGACTGTATTACGCTGGAGATCACATGCTCAGTCTGGGCTCTGCGGTTAAGTGCCTAGATTAATTGGTGATGCCTGCTGTGGTCACAGCTGTGATTGAGATATATATA
>OU015755.1:30910484-30925754 GCA_907169655.1 Acomys percivali | reverse complement strand
ACATACATACATACATACATATATATAAAACATGCTGATACACCAGAACCCACCTCCAGCTCTTTCAGGGCCCCTTTGCTTGCCAAGTTCCTGGTCCTTGGCTGGGAAGTTGCGAGGCTCTGTACAGAGCTCTTGTCATCCCCATCACCTGGGCCTGAGGCTGGCCTAGAAGGACTGAGCAGGGGATTTGGACTACCTTGTTTAACGACCACTTGTGGGCTGCACCTCAGTCCCCGAGGCTGAGCCAGAGGGTAGCGTCATTGGTGTCATCCGAGGCTAGTCTTGGAGCCTCCTTACCACCTCTTCCTGCTCCAACAGGTTCCCTCATCCAGGTGCCCATGTCAGAAAAGGGCAAGATCACCAGGGGGCGCCTGGGATCGCTGTCCCTTAAGAAAGAGGGTGAGAGGCAATGCTTCCTGTTCTCCAAACACCTCATCATCTGCACCAGAGGCTCCGGAGGGAAACTGCACCTGACGAAGGTAAGGTCGTGTGAGAGGCTGGAGGCGGAAGCTACAGTAGGGTGCTGAAGCACTTCGGTGGGAGTTTGTGAGTGTGTGAGCGCATACCTATACATGCATATACACACCTTGGTTAAGCTGAGGGTGGGACTAAGCAGAGCAGTCCCTGATGTCTTTCCCTGAGTAATCATGGGAACTGAGAAGGTGATGTCAGGCCCCAGAGATTCCCACAGCTGCTCAGGAGTTTTAACCAACCTTTCAAAGCACAAGTATGAGCATGTGATTGTGCAAGTGTGTGTGTGTGTATGTGCACGCGCGCGCGCGCTATGGCTAGAGGTGTTAGGGAGAGTGGAAGGTCCCCTCCAGGCAAGGATTAGAGCAACACATAACATCTTTCTCTGTTATCTCTGGGCAAAAATTGTCAGACAAAACCCTCTTGAACTTCCCAGACACTCACTCACTCTATCATAGGAAGCCTTCCTCAGGCCAGGTGACCCTGGGAAACTGCTGAACTGTTGTCACCAGGTCTTCCTTCTTGTAGCACAAGCTCAGTGGCCTGCATCATGCCAGTAGGCAAAAAGAAAGAGGCATCTAGACCCCAGGACCATTGCTCTTGCTGAGTACTCAATTGCACAGCCTTACCTCTTCTTCAGCAGACCCTTCAAGCATTCCTTGGAGCAAGACAAGCAAGCAAGGCCCTTTGAGCATGTCCTTCAAGCCCTGCTCAAATTCAACTCTGCTATAAAGCCTGGGGCTCAAGCCAAAACTACTGCTCCCCAACACAATTCATTGCCGGCCTCATTGCTCTGAACCCCAGCTGGTCCCAAGTCTGTCACCCGTGTGACTGTGGAAATGTCCTTGCCTTGTATTCATTTCATTGGTCAAACAAAGGTAACAGCCCCCACTGAAACATTGCTTGACGTAGCTGGCAGTGAGCTGGCAGTGCCTATGAATTTGCTGTGGTGATTACGAGCTCTTGTCTCTCTATGCTACCATCTCTCCCCACACTAAGTCCATCCCGTGGAAGCAGATGGGATTTCCAATGTGAACATTGCGGCAGCCTGGAAAGGCCAGAAGGCGCCCTTAATTAAGTGAGGCCATCAGCAAAACCATCCTTCAGGGACCTGGATGCCTGGTCTGCAGCCTCCCGTTGAGCTGTTAGATCAAGCGCTGGCTTCAGGGAATACCCTGCTTATGTTAACATGTCAACAAATTAGCTGGTTGGCTGCACACGGAGAAATTAATTTACAAATATTAAACACTCGAGTTCCAACCAAACAGTGTCGAGGGAGGCTTTCACTCACCGTTAGGTCCAAGTCTACTCCAGATGTGCCTGTCCAGGTCGGGAGGGTCACGTCTCCTGTCCTTCAGTGGTGGGGCAAGCACAGGCAGGTTGCACCAGAGACATGAAAGCAGCTTCCTGATCAGAGACTGAAAGTTCCTAGGTTTACATTGGTTATTTTCTTTTATTTATTTTTTGAGTTCTGAAAGGTTAGCCTGAGAGCTGGGGGTGGTGGGGGGGATAGTGGGAGTTGGGTGGCTCAGCAGTGAAGAGCACGTGCTGCTTGTCCAGATGACTCAGATTTGGTTCTCAGCACTCACGTCAGGTGGCTCACTGCCACCTGTAACTCCAGCTCCAAAGGATCTGATGTCCTCCTCTGGCCTCTGGGGACACCTGCGCACATGTCACACATATACAAACACACACCCAAGCATACGCACACATGCATGCACACGCGCATACACACACATTAAAATTTAAATTTATTTTTAAAGAAGATGTTGCAAATAACGAACACATGACCAGGGTGTGACCAAATTCTAGCACTGCTGTGCACCGTACGGACCTCAGACATGTCATGTGACCTCACTAAGGCTCAGTTTCCTTATCTACATAATGGATATAAAAATGCTTCCCCAAGAATACTGAGGGAGTCCCAGTGTCTGGTACAATAAATTCTCAATAAGTTTAACAGTCACTATTCTAGGTCACTATGCTATGATAATGAGCTTGTCATATTACTAACAGCAAGGCCTCCAATACAACGATAAGTGTGGCCAGCCCCTATCACAAATGTTTTATGAATATTTAATTTCTAAAACACCATTGAGGCAGACAGTTACTTTCTTGGTTCACAGGTGAGATAAAGGAAGTAAGAGATTTTTATTATTGTTGGTTTTTGGGTTTTGTTTTTTGTTTTTTGAGACAGGGTCTCTCTGTGTAGCCTTGGCTGTCCTGGACTCACTTTGTAGACCAGGCTGGCCTCAAACTCACAGTGATCCACCTGCCTCTGCCTCCCAAGTACTGGGGTTAAAGGTGTGCGCCACCATGCCCGGCTGAAGTAAGAGATTAGATTATAATGGGTTCTTAAACTATTACAAGCCAGAAAGAGAATGTCAGCTGGGATGTAGCTTGGTGGTCGAGCACTTGCCTAGCACACAGAAGGCCCCAGGTTCTAACCTCAGCCCTGCATGTAAATAAGAGACTGTCAGACCTTAGGAGCCTTCCAGGATCATCAAGGCCAGTGAAGTCACAGGTCAAATTACTGTTCAAAGGTACTGGGAACTTCTCTAGGCCACTAAAGAAGGAAGCAAGAAACAGACCCCAGGGCCTGGGAAACCCCTCAGATGCTCTCCTCACAAGTGGCAGCCTATATAACACAAGACCATAATGATCCAAGCAAGCGGTTAAAAATAGATTCTGAGTTTTGTAACAAAAAAAAAAAAAGTGGGCAGCCTTCCCAGTATTTTCATATAGAGATAGGTCATGGGGCTGAGTCTATATTAACATTAGATCTTGTAAAATAAACACTCACTGCCTTACGGTTGCTGTGGGTCAGGTCACTTTGAAGTGGTCTTGGCTCAGGGCACCAATTTGCAATAGCAATGTTTGCCAAACCGCAGTGCTCAAAAAGCTTGCCCAACCAAGATGGTCATTCACTGGAGGCCTCAACATGGTACCTGCTTCTCCTGGGACAGGTGTTCCGGGGGGGGGGGGGGGGAAGCAGAAGGCTGCAGTTCCCAGAGCTGCTTGCCTTTGCTGTCATGTGATTCTTCTTGTTCAACACTGGTCACAGCCCAGCCTATATACCTAAGAGGAAGAACATTATTCCCCCACTGTCAAAAAGGGGGTGTCAAAGCGTCTGTGGCTAGGAGGACTGCCACCAGATTCTCCTCTCACCACAACAGTGTCCAAGAAATGACAGGGAGGAAAAGAGTTGCTGACCTAGTGCTGAGATGAGGCCCCTGAGGCTTTCTCAGGACCCTACCGATAGCTGACTAGGTAATGAGGGCACATCTCATTAACCGCTCTGACTTCATTTCTAAATCTGTAAAATAGAGTTAGCAATGCATATAAAGGCTCCACGAAGTTGGCCTATTTCACCATTAGCAGCATGAGGGATTGGCCAAGAACAGAAGATTTCACATTTTTATAGATTTAGGTCTATGAGGTAATTCTCAGAGATGCTGATACAGCAAGAGGAAGCTAAACAGGACAGATTCTGGCCCATCTGCCCACAGCTTGACCTAAGCCTTCATCAGGAATGGTCTCCCTGAGGAAAACCTCATTTCACCCACCTCGGTGGGCTTTTGTACAGGAAGCTAACGTCCTTTGCCTGCAAAGCAGAATGCTCACTCTGCCTATGCCACATATACATGTGTTTGAATGTGTGGCTGTTTGGGATAGAGGCCCGTCCAGCACTGATGTTCTGGGACTTCTACTCTACAACATGGATGCCTGGTCCAAAGTGGTGCCTGCTGCTCTTTTTCAGAATGGAGTCATATCCCTCATCGACTGCACCTTATTGGAGGAACCAGAAAACACGGATGAGGAAGGTCAGTGTTCAAGTTGCTAATTTGTAAGCACGCTCGCACAGATTCACACATGTGCACACGCACACACATGCACACACATGTGCACACATGTTTGCACGCATCCACAAACACACATATGCATGCAATCAGGCATGCTCATTCAGCAGGGTTGGGGCTTTTCAGGATACACTGTATCAGTTGATACCTTGTAGCCCCTGACCTGGATGCAAAAAGGCAAGAGAACAACCCAGGCTGAGGCAGATAGCTGACCATTGTGTTCCACCTCCCTGCCCCCAGAAAGATCCTGATACTGTGAACTTAGTCTTTCCAGTAAACAACTCCCAAGAGTCCCAGGGTCTAGCATGTATTTTGCCCTGGATTTGATCCCTAGCACTGAAAAGAGAAAAGGAAAAGAGAGTTGAAGATCAGCAATAAAATACCTAAGATTTACTTTCACATCAGGGAGCTGTAAACCAAGCTGAATGTTCAGCCCAGTCCACAACAGTTTCAGATGTCAATGTTACTTGTCCCAGGTGTTAGCAGAAGGGCTGGGTTTTGAGGCCCCCCCCCCTGTCTAACCCAGGCCCAGCTGCCTCCCTGCTAGAGTTACCTGTGTCCTGGGTCAGAACCCATTGGTGCAGGGAGGGCAGAAGATGTACCACTCAGTGACTCGGGCTCTGAGTCAAGAATCTGTGTGCCTATAAATTACTAGTGCATGCTAGATCTTCAGTCTTCTCCTTTTTGAAAGGGTGACTCTCACTCAGCCAAAATCATAAAACACTATTCTAAAAGGAACAGTCAGAATACTCCCAGATCCTCTACTGGTGCCTAAGTCAGGGACCAGAGAACCTTATCCAACGAACAAGCACCCACACTCACTGTGCTAACTAAATATTTTGTCACTGGAAAAGCCAAAGGAACTGGCCAGGACATAGACCACTTGGACTTTAAGATCGGGGTGGAGCCAAAGGATTCCCCACCCTTCACAGTCATCCTGGTGGCCTCATCCAGACAGGAGAAGGCAGCGTGGACCAGTGACATCAGCCAGGTGAGCAGCATTGCCTGTTCCTCAGAGCACTGTTGTCCCTTCATGTTTGGCTGGGGAGGGACCTGGATGGAGAGGGCAGAGCTGTATTGTTGCATGGGAAAGACCAGAGCCCTCCAGGTCCAGAGCCCCAGGCCAGGCTGACTCAACCTATAGGTACCATTTGCAGCATGGGTTTAACGCCTTAAGACTGTCAGGCTCTGCTTTCCAGTGCCCAGACCTGTGAATAGCAAAGGTGTCTGTACATCATTCTGCTTTCCAGGTCCTTATATGCGCGCGCGCACACACACACACACACACACACACACACACACACACACACACAGTCTAGGCACTACCATCTAAGGAGGTCAGATGCAGCACAACGTGAAGCTCCACAGTCCTGAGATATATGAGCACCTACTCCAGCAAACCAGGGCAGGCTCCTGAGGTCCAGGCCAGCATCCATATGCCAGAGAAAGATGGAATTTTGCCCCTTTGTCTGTTGCAAGCAGTAGAGTTGTTCTCCCGACCCTATTTAACCATTAAGCAGGAAGCATTGACTTCTCCAGGAAAGTCAGCAGCCCAAAGCATTGGGGCACCTGAAAGTACAAGAGGTTGGGAAATTGAATCTACTAATGGGGCTGTCAGCAGATCCTGGCTTGGGCTCCAAGAGACAAAGGGCAGTCCCATCCCCTCCCCTCCCCCCTCAAAAGCAGGAGCCAGGTCCCAGAGTTTTTGCCTGTGGCCATCCGCTCTGCAGAGCTGGTTGGGTGTGTTAGACCAGTTGGCAGCAGAAAGGACAGCTATGGCTGGCTTCCTTCCCTGTGTCCTGGGGGCTTGGGCAGGAACCCTGTGCCTACAGGATACTGGAAGAGCAGGGTACCCACTGTACCTGAAGGGCCTCCTTCACCAGCTCCCTGCCCTCTTACCTCTGTGCCTTGCTTCAAAGTAGGGTTTGGTTGAGAAAAAAAAAAAAGAAGAAGAACTGAAAGAATCTTCCAGATAAAGAACAATAGTAAAACACATGGACTTACCTTCATGTTGTGGAACTCTAAATTGAACTGAATGCCTGCACAGTCTATAAACGTTGCAGACATCAGCATTGCCTGGTCCAAGGGATACGAGGTGGCTAGGCTTTCTGGCAACCCACCCCTCTTGAGGACCAAGGCACAGTGGGATTATGCGTAGTGTATTCTTTTGAGTTTTACCCTCACCCCGCCCCACCCCAAAAAAAACCAGCATGTGCTGGAGAAAAATGGAAAGATCAAACCAGATCCTTTCTTGTCCCCAGTGAGGCGTTGCCATCAAAGACTGGCTGCCCTGCTAAAGGGATCCACAGGGACCTTTACCCGCTAGCAACAAGGCTGATATTCATGCATATGGCTCTCCCAGCCCCTTCCCTTCAAGAGCCATCTTGGCAGCTTCCTGGGGTCCTCTGCGGTCTCCACAGCACTCTGACTGGAGTTACCTGCAGAATGAGCTTGAAAAAGAGTCTCAGATTTCTATATTCCCCCTTGTGGTGGGTGGAGAAATTTGACTAAAAAATAAAACAAAAAACCAGAAACCTTCCCCTTTCTGCTACTTCCTCTGTTGGCCTGGCTTTGACACAGGGGCTGGTCCTGAGGGCACCTGCAACCCACTATGCCAGCTTTCACTTTCCAGTGACCTCCACTGGCCTCCACTAACACACAACCTCAAGGCCATTAAGATTCTGTGATGTACGTGGAGATCCTGCAGCCTTCATCTAGGAGGGACCCCCTCCACAGCAGAAATGTTAAGCCCCAGGGTAGAGGGCTAGGGAGCCCCCCCACCCCCACCCCTCAGATTAATTTTCCATATTTGATTGCTTTTAGTTTTTTGTTTGAAGACAATCTTACTAACGTAGCCCAGGCTTGTGTGAGACTTGTGATCCTCCTGCCTCAACCTCCTAAGTGCCAAGCACGAAGCACTTCACTAGGCTCAAAAGATGTATCTTTAAGTGTTGTTTGGGAGGGTTCTTCTTATTGAATGCAGAATTTCACTTTTGAATTTTTTTTCAGAGACTGAGTAAATATCCTTTCATCATCCCTGCTGCCAGGCTGCATTGTGCTCCCCACCCCCACCCCACCACTCCCTATGTATAGATTGGAAATGTAGGAGCCAACCCCTGCGTCAGGGCATTGGCGCTGGGCATGGGCAGAGGACAAGCTCCCTAGGCAGCTTCCCAAGAGCCCAGATCATTGTGAGGACCCCTCATCCTTGACTCTGGCCTCAAAGGACACAGCAGAGTGTCCAGAGTCTGATGCATCTGCTTGGAAAGCACCCTGGTAAAGCAGGAGCCATTAAACCCATCCGGGCAGATAAGGAAACAGACTCAAGAAGGCCAAGTCAGTCCCCTGAGGTCACTCGACTTCCAAAAGTTGAATGATGCTCTGTTGGCCTTGGAAGTGCACTTGAAGTGTGAAGACCCTGTGTTCAGGCTGGGAGAGCTCCAGGTAGGTCTGGGTCCCAGCATGGAGACTGAGTTCTGAGCCGAGGGTTCCCTCTGTTTCCAGTGCGTGGATAACATTCGGTGCAATGGGCTCATGATGAATGCATTTGAAGAAAATTCCAAGGTCACCGTGCCACAGATGATCAAGTAAGTGCCCTCAACTTGTCTCCAAAAACCAAGCAGCAACTCAGATACACTAGGACCTGGACAGGGCCAGCCCCTGGGGCTGGAAGGAAAGATACTGTGTTTTATGATGGGGGATGGTTTTTATGTTCTGAGTTAATGTCTGTTTGGATGGCTGCTTTGGCGCAGCTTTTGTCATGGTTTGTTGGCTTTGCACATGTTGGATTTTTTTAAAATAAATTTTTATTTACATTTTGGTTATTCTTCATATTGGGCCATTTAAAATATAATATTAGGAATGAAAATTCCACATATTGTTTCCTAGGGATTTTTCTTCTAATTACAAAATAAATACATAGAACATTTCAAAAATACATAAAAAACCTAATTGCAGGGTGCAGCTGCAGGGCCAGTGCATCTGTTTGAATAGTCCTTCGGGACAAGGGGAATAGTGTCCTGTTGGACGCAGTCTTTCCAGCCCCTGCACAGCGTCCATAAACTGCCTGAAACATCTTTTGGCCAGTGACTTCCACCTAACAGGCCACCTCCCTCTCCTCCCTTCCTTTACCCTGTAGCACCTTGGCTCTTTGGCTCCCATCTCAACCTCTGAATCCCAAGCCTGATGATGTCAATAGGTACCTCCCAGGACCCCACTGCCCCCTGGCCTGTGATGACTATGGCTGGCCTCTCCACTATTTCCAATGAGTGCTCTGGGATAGTAGACTAAGTATCTGAAGGATGTCAGAGTCCTGTATTCACACTTGCCACCAAGATAAAGACAAGCATGTGGTGAGCCTACTGTGTACTGCTGTTACATGCCTTCCCAGTGAGAAATCACTCTGCATGTTTAGAGATGAAGGAAAAACTCTTTCATGACAGCACGGGACTGGTTCCGGCACAACAGGGAACAATCCCTCAACAGACTCTACCAGCCTATATACACCTTTGGTTTATCCATTCCAAATGCACTCTCATTCTTACATGTCTTTGGGTCCCAATCACTGGTTACACTTTCAACAATTTAAACAGAGACCAGAGACTACAAGTCTTGACATTTGGGCAAATAGGAGATTTACACAGTGATGATATTGCCAGTTATTTCTCAAGGACACCAGTGTTGTTCTTTTTGAACAGTTGCTGCCTCGGGCCATTTTGCCCATCAACAGAATTATGTTTTATGGTATACCAGCTCTAAACAACAGTTGTCACCCTGTGTTGCCCCTTTGAGTTGCCTCTTAGAGGCATGGTATTGATATGGGAGTGGGCCTAATGGCTGGTTCTTAAGTTAGGGGTGTCTTCTTTGTCATTGGAATAGAACCCAGTTGGAGATGAATCCCTAGTAAACAAACTTTGACATAAGTGCTTTCTCATCAGTGCTAAGCTTGAGTTATCTCTAGCAAGCTAGTTAGTATACCACTTAGCTCCCTTGGTTATCTAAACTCTACTTTGTGTGACTTAATGTCTCCTAAGCAAGTTTATTAGAAGATCCTTTGTAACATCAATTTTATTATTTCGAGTTTCTCCTACATCGCTGAGGATGGCCAGAGATAGCTTTGGGTGCCCCAGGCCCCTTAAAACTCTTTGACACTGGTCAGATATTAGTCCTCTCACCTCTACTGCAGAACACCCAGCTGTGTTGGCAGTGGGACCAGTAAGAAAAGCTATTCTGTGAGCCAAAGAGACACAGTGAAATGCCACCGCTGGGAGTAGGGTGAATGCTATAAGACAGTTTGTTTGGGGGGCTGGAGAGATGGCTCAGAGGTTAAGGGCACTGACTGTGCTTCCAGAGGTCCTGAGTTCAATTCCCAGCAACCACATGGTAGCTCACAACCATCTATAATGTGATCTGATGCATACTGTATACATAATAAATAAGTCTTTAAAAAAAAAAAGACAGTTTGTTTGGCACTAGAAGGTTTCAGGGGATGAGGAACTGATTCACTTGACACAGTTGAGCAAGACTTCCTGGAAAAGGGAACCCAGCGCTGGCATCCTGGAAAAGGGAACCCAGCGCTGGCATCTAAGGCCAGTTGCAGTTTGTTAAATAGAAAGGCATTCTGGGAAGAAGGGATGGTGTGAGTGTTTGCTCAGATGCAGGACAGTGCGGTGTGTTTGAGAAACAATGAATAATCCCATGGGGATGCAGGGTCATGGGACTTAGAATGCCATGCAGGCAGTGACCTGGGTGAACAGTGGTCTCCAGGGACCTGATTAGACCGATTATCCCATGGGCCTTGGAGCAAACAGGCTCAAGGACCAAACTAATATGTTTCACCATACGGTTTGGTGAGTCCATTTGAAACAGAGTAAAAAAGCAGGTTTGGGAGTGGAGAATGGGAGTAGTAGGTGACAATGGCTTATAGTCAAGTGCCTGCCCCACATTACCTGAGTCTCAGTCACACAGTGCTCTCCTGCCCTGCCTTTCCCCCATGTTGTGTCAAACCTTCCCTGATGCAGAGACTAGAGTGAAAGTTAGGTGAATAGGCCCAAACTATAGAAGGTACTTGGGTCTGTGGTACACACTTGCCCTCTCCAAGACGTAGAAAGGCACATATGTCTGACATAGCTGAGCATATCAGTTAGCCTAACCAACAGTTGTGATGTTATCTGCATGTGGGTGTCATCAGTGGATGTATAGCTTAAGACTTGGTGAATATTGAACATCCTTTGTGCCACATTTGTATTAAGTAAACACTTGGTGCCCATACAATCCATTGATCATTTCCACATTCAGCATACAGATGCTGTAGTTTGTATGCATGCGTGCTATGTCTCACAAGCTATTTCTATACTTAATTTCACTTCTTGTTTCTCTGAGCTTTTTATAGCACATTCAGACTTTATTAACCAACACAGCAATCTACACCATGTGGTGAAAGATGGGGCTGGTGAGGTATGTGGGATTCAGTTAACAATGTGTCTGGCAAGCTGTTGGGTTTTATTCTGTAAGTGGTAGGGCTGTACCCCAAGGGTGTCAGCTCCATCCCCTTGGTGGCCACTCTGATAGAGGCCTTGGGAGCAATGGTATCAGCTGGAAGAAAGCAAGGGGCTGAGCAGGTGACTTGATGCTCAGGTTTCTAAAATGTTCTGTGTCCTGCAGCAAAGTTGAGTTAGAAGGCCTTCCCTATGTTTCTTTGAGATGGTCACTTCTTTCTGTAGGCCTTGTGGTTTATTGTGCATACCATGGGTTGGGACCACTTATCCAACTTCCTCTCTGGTCCGTGCATCTGGGAGAGACAAGGCAGAAAGACACTATAGCCAGGACTCGGATAATGGGGAACCACCACTTGTCCACACACTACCCTAATTTGCTGTTCCACCTCCTAGATTCTCCCTCCTGATCACTGGGAGCACTTGGGAAAATATCAATATTTATTGAAATTTCAAATCCCATTATTTCCAGAGAAAGTGCTCACCAGTTGAACCTGAGGCCTCACTTATGCTCAGCAAGTACTCTACCACCCAGCTGTACCACTAGCTCCCAAAGAAGGCACCTTAGACGTGGTGCAAATAGAAAACAAGTCTGTTGCTCAGTTCCTCGGACCTCTGTCTGTACCCTTGAGTGGAACACACCCTCTGCAAAACCAGGAAATTCAGAGCTGTCACTCACTTACAGCTTCCTGTATTCCATGCACACTGCTAGGCCTGTTAAACTGGCTCATTCAGTCCACTCTCGAGAAAGCTTTGTGGAAGGCTTTATTTCCAGTTCACAGATGAGAAGACTAAGAACTGAGGAATAGATGTTGTCTAGGAAACAAGGATAGAGCTGGGATCAAGCAGTGTCCATCACACTGGACCCAGGGATGCTCTTATGATTTGAATGTGAAGGACCCCACACAGGTTCGTATGTTTCAGTACTTAAGTACCCAGACGATGACACTCTTCTGGGATGTTGTTGAGCCTGTAGAAGGCTGAGCCCAGTTTGAGGATGTGACTGTCTAGAGGGCAAAGGGGCTTGAAAGTTAGAAACATGTCTTGCTTCCAGATTCATCAAGATGTAAGCTAGCTGCACCATGCCCTGTGCCACTACCCAGCCCTGACCCTGTGCCACCACCCTGCCTTGAGCTGGGCTACCTAACTAAACTGTCTTCCCTTAAGTTACTTCAGTCACAGCAGTGAGAAAGGTAACGGCTACCAGTGCAAGCCTGCTCTCGCCTCAGCAGTCAGTACACACTGAATTCTGTTTCTTTAAGTACTCTTTGCCTTGGCAGCTCATTCTGATAAGATTTTTCAAGCTTATCCTTTCAATAAGAGCATATGTTTATTTGTTTATTTATACACTCCTCTATCAACATCCTACCAGAAACACAATAGGTCTAAGAGAGCTACTATCTGAAAGTAGAAACAACTATCAAGATACAGTCTTCGATGTACAGTGAATAGAAGGATGAAAGAAGGACAAAAAAAATCAAGTGAACACTGCATTTCACTCTGAGATTTTTCAATAGTCAAATAAAACAAAGGGGGGGGGGGAGGCAGGATTGCAAAGGTTTACAGTGCCCAGAAAACAAAACAACAAAACACAGCTTCGGAGTCCTTGTCTAATCTCAAATATACTTCACCATCTTGTCACTAAAGGGACTCTGCTGTGGGCCAGCCTTCATCCAGCACTGCCTCATACAGTGGCCCAGAAGAAGCCATTGATCTTAAATTCACACACAGTTTAAACCCACAGCTCCATCTTCAGTTCCCCTTGTGACCTGGGTGACTGACTCTCATATCCTGGCAGCCCACAGAGGAATGGGACCTAAGGACAGAGTCAGTTTTAGAAAGTCCTAGAAAAAGCCTTGGGAAGGTCTTGCCTGGGACAGATTCCTACCTGTGCAGTGATCACCATGGCCAAAGGGAAAGACTTGAGTAAGTCCAACTCAGGCTACCTGATAGGCCGTGAGGGCTCCTTTTTCTATTAGAGAGTTAAGAGTCCGTCTATCAAATAAATGCTCAAGGAGTAGCCAAAGTGAGGTCAAGAGCAGAGTGGCCTATGCTACAAAAGCTAAGGAGATGGAAGAGATATAAACTCCCGTGCTGCCCACTCACGCTGGCACGTAAGTTAGAAGTTCATGGTGAGAGGCCTTACAAAGACAGCTCCATCAGTAATAGCTTCTGGGAGCTATGAAAAGAGAGGTCTTGATATGCCTGTGGCCAACTGCATTGATGACTTTGTAAGCTTGTTGTTTTTTCAAGACAGGGTTTCTCTGTGTAGCCTTGGCTGTCCTAGACTCGCTAGAAATTTTATAATGACTGCTGGTACACAGCTGTCATCCCAGCACTTGCAGCAGAAGGATTTTAGACTGTATGAGCCTGGGCTACACATGGCAACACTGTCCCAAACTAGAAAGGAAAGAAAGAAGAGAAAGAGAAGTGAAGAGGAAAAAAAAACATATGGAGATCAGGGGGTCAGTCTAATTCAGCTATTAGTATGTCAAGGGGCTATATTTAGGACTGTCACTAAGGATTTACCTATTGATAGGATGTGGAGCCTGGTTGAGAGGTATCTCTCTAGAAAGATTTCGTGGTTCTTCCATTGAGCATCCCAGGGGGCATTACATCTGTGAGACCGCTTTGCCCACTTAGTCTCAAGAGCACAGATCACCACTTTAGCATATTGTACTACAAGACCACAAGAAGTGCCAGAGCCTTAGCCACATCCGAGAGACCATTCCGCTCTGCTGGAGGACAGGGCTTTTTTTTCCCCTCGTGGTGTTTCTCTGAAAGTTGTACCCTTTGTGGACCCCAAGTTGACATGGCGTTGCCAGCCAGCTTCCTACACAGCAGGCCAGGCACCTGCAAAAACCTGGAGACACCTCAAGGCAGAAAAACAGCAGCTGGTTTCTTATTTTCTCTTCTCTTAGAACACTGGAATTTCCCTTAAATCCTGTCAAAAAAAAAAACAAACCCACCCCGTATTACATTTTGTTTTGTTCTGTTTTAACAGTGTCTTGCTGTGTTGCCCTGGCTGGTCTAGAACTCACAAAGAAGACCAAGATGGCCTTCTGCCTCCCAAGTGCTGAGATTAAAGATGTGTACCGCCACACCTGGCCCTGTTTATTTATTTTTTAATTGAGATATATTCACACAGCATAAATTCCTCCACTTTAAAAGCACAATTCAGTAGATTTCAGTATATCCATTATGTTGTACAATTCACACCAGCATCTACCTCTAAAATACTTCCATCACCCACCCCTGCCAAAAAAAGAGATGACGTACATATGAACAGTCAGTCCTACTGTGCCCACCCAACACCTGACATCCACCAGATTACTTCCTGCTACTGTGGTTCGCCGTTCTGTGCTTTCCTATAAATGGAGCCATGGTGTGCATGGCCTGATTTGCTTAGCATAATGCCTTCAAGGCTTGTCCACGTTGTAGCATAGATCCATTGCTTTATTTCTTTTCATGGCTGAGTAACATCCCACTGTACTTTTTTGTCCATTCATCTGCTGATGCTCATTTGTGAGTTTTTTCCATTCTGCTCTATTATGAACAATGCCACTGGAGACATAAATATGCACAGTTTTATGTGAATAGAATTCTTGATGTTGGGAATCTGGAAGCACTTTTTTTTGAAGTTTGTATTTCTCTGATACTGTTGTGGGGGACAAGTGCTGCATAGTGAAGGATTTTTAGAATTTGAGGGAAAGGATTTACAGTTCTTTCTTGGGGTTTTTCTTCTGAAGTTTCCAGGAAGACTGTTCTTGATTGGGAAGTGGGGGTTGACAAGATGGCCTAGTGGTACCCTCAGCCCAGGCCTGGTGAAGAAACACCACTGGCCCAAACAACCTTAGACCTTCGTCTCCTCTTTCTCCTCCCTCAGTCCTCACTCAGGTCCAGTGCCTCCTTATATTGTGATGATGTTGACATCTGCACACATGTCGCCTCTTCCCGCCTTCACCCTCTGCAGGTCTGATGCCTCCTTATATTGTGATGATGTTGACATTCGCTTCAGCAAAACCATGAATTCCTGCAAAGTGCTGCAGATCCGGTACGCCAGCGTGGAGCGGCTGCTGGAGCGCCTGACGGACCTTCGCTTCCTGAGTATTGACTTCCTCAACACCTTCCTGCACTCCTATCGGGTCTTCACCACCGCTGTGGTGGTCCTAGACAAGCTGATCACCATCTACAAGAAGCCCATCAGTGCCATTCCGGCCAGGTGCATGCACACTCCTTGCCATCAGCGTCTGCAAGAATCCCTGGACTCTTGACATGATGGTTTAGTGGGCAGAGTCACCTGCTACAAAGCCTGGAACCCACATGGCGGAAGGAGAGACCCCACTCCTGCAAGTTGTCCTCTGGCTTCCACATTCACTCTATGACCCTAACATCCCCAGAAAAACACACACACACACACACACACACACACACACACACACACA
>OU015755.1:30879927-30898072 GCA_907169655.1 Acomys percivali | reverse complement strand
CACACACACACACACACACACACACACACACACACACACACACACACGCACACACGCATGCATACTCACACATGGATACATGCACGCACACAAATGCACACACAAATGCACTCGTGCAGTCACATATGCACCTACATGCGCATGCGTGCACATGCTCACACACACATGCACACACCCAGGCACGTAGGCATCAATGTTCCCAGGATCTCTCCCTAGAGAATTGGGAGCAGAACAAGCTTCCGAGTCTTCTGGGGAAAACATGTGGCTACCAGGGGTGCTTGCAAAGTTCTTTACTAAAAGTGACCTCTAATATTTTCTGTAACCGCCTAGCACTTGGCTCTGTGTGTATGGAAATCTCATTTACAGCTTACACCACCCGTAGGAGATGGAGACTCCTCTCATATTCAAGATCCTGAGATGCAGGGGTTCTGGGAGGGTCCTCTAATTGGCATGTGGTAGCACATGTGTCTTCCATTGCTGCACAATGGAAGATGACTATGTGAAAGTGGGGAAAAAATACCTCTGTGCAGACAACTATAATTTCAACATTCAGGAGGCTGAGACAGGAGGGTTACAAGTTCAAGACCAACCAAGGCTACATAGCAATATCTCATCTCAAAAAACAAAAGGGTGGGGTTGTAGCTCAGTGCTGGAGTGGTTCATTAGTATATGCAAGGCCCTGAGTCTCTCCCAGCAGTTTCCCCACATGGCTCTCCAATCCGTAGCCACGGGACTTGTCTTCTCCTAGCCTTGTGCCAGCCCTGAGAGCATTTGCACACAGCGTCTTCATCCTCTTAAGTTTAATTAATATAAGCAAAAAGTCTTCTGTGATCGGAGGTGGGAACACATTATGTTAGTTATTCTGACTACCTGGCCACAGAGAGCACCACATATCAACCCTAGCAAAAATGGGCCCCTGACAAACATCACCCAGGATCATCCAGGAAGAAATGAGAAAGGCACAGTCTTATAGTGCCAGGGAGGGAGGTGCCTCCTGGCCCTGGCACTGTGCACACCCAGGATGGAGTAAGAACAAGCAAGGAGCAGGATGTGTATTCATTGCTGCTGTGTGGTAGGCACTGTGGGATGAACTTCCCATGACACTGACTCTATAGAGGAAGAAACTGAAACTGAAACTGAAAGAGATTAAATGGCATTGCTCCTATGACACAGTGGAAGAATCCCCCACCACCACCCTTTGAACCCACGTAGTCCTCTGGAGGTTGCCCTTGTGATTGTTTGGCACTTGGCATCTCTGCTCACACCCATTACGCTGTTCAGACACAGAATGTGTGCCTGTGTTGAATATCTTAATCTCTGATGTGGCTCAACCTTCTATCATCTAGCCGTTGGCCTCCAATGTGCCTGTGTTGAATATCTTAATCTCTGACGTGGCTCAACCTTCTATCATCTAGCCGTTGGCCTCCAATGTCTTTGTCCTGTTGGTTGGCACTTGCTGGGGTCTCCAGCACTTAGACAAGACTTGGGTGGGACAGGCATGTAGCCAGGGTGCAAAACAGCAAGAGCCATCCAGCCTCAGCACTTGCACCCCAGTGCCTCAGTCACCCCAGCTCTCTCCAGAACAACGTTCAATGGAGATAGCGACAGTATGTCTTTTGTGGTGCAGTCTATGGCCAGGCAGTCAGGATAACTGACATAATGTGTTCCCACCTCTGATCATAGAAGACTTTTTGCTTTTATTAGTTAAATTCAGAAAAAGCTTTTAATCTTCTCCTATGTAAGAGGGGATAAAATTAGAAAAAAAATCCCTTTCTATTCCTTGAATGCCAATAATTTTTATCATGAATGATAAATTTTAGTTTTTTCTGATTTATTTTTAATGTGTACGTGTGTGTACCTGGGTATATTTATGTGTGCCACCTGCATGAAGATGCCCACAGAGGCCAGAGAGGGCATCAGATCCTCTAGATTTCTGTCAGCAACATGACATGGGTGCTGGGAACTGAACCCAAATTCTTTGCAAGAGCTTCAGGAGCTTTTAACCATTGACTCATCTCAGCAAATCATAAACTGACTTTTATTCAGTGTTCTACAGCTACTAAGATGGTCATATGGTTCTTCCTTCCTTTAATCTATCGATATGGCAAATTTAAAAATTCACAGTTTTTCTAATCATCAAAGATCCTGTGTCTTGGGTACAAACCCTCCTCAGCCATGGCAAATGAACAGCTGGGTGCCAGATTTTAGGTTCTTTTTTAAAACGTTTTTATTCCAGTGCTTTCTTTTTTTTTTAAAGATTATTTATTTATTTATTTAATGTATATGAGTGCTCTGTCTGCATGTAGATTTGCACACCAGAAGAGGGCATCAAATCCTAATGTAGACAGTTGTGAGCCACCATGTGGTTGCTGAGAATTGAACTCAGGACCTCTGGAAGGGCAGACCATGCTCTTAACCACTGAGCCATCTCTGTAGCCCTATTCCATTGTTTTCTATATGGAAAGATATTTTAACTACTTCAACTTAATTAGTAGATAGAACACACACACACTGTTTTGTTTGCTATCACCCCCACCCCCAACTGCAATCATTTTCCTTAAGCACACACTAAAGTTCAGGATCCCAGGTGCCAAGATGTATCAGTGAGAAAACCTGCTGCCAAGGCTGATAACCCGAGTTCCATATCTGAAACCCACCCGGTGGGAGGAGAAAACCAAACCCCTCAAGTTGTTCTCACACGCGCTGCAGAAGACACAACCCACCCCCCTGCACACACCCATACACACGAAAATAAACAAGTGAGAAAAAAAATTCAAGTTCAACATCCCTTCTTGGCATCCATGCCATAGCATGTTTCAGAGAAGGTTTCTTGTGCCTCTTCTATTTTGTTTGTTTTGTTTTGTTTTTGTTTTTCAAGGCAGGGTTTCTCTGTGTAGCCTTGGCTGTCCTGGATTTGCTTTGAAGACCAGGCTGACCTTGAACTCACAGAGATCCACCTGCCTCTGCCTCCCCATGTGCTGGAATTAAAGGCGTGAACCATGTCGTTGCCTCTTAACACTTTCATTTTTTTTTTCAAAAATAAGTATTTTTTTAACCTTTTAAATTAATTTTTACTAGCATACAGAGAAATGTATTTCATTGTGATGGTTTCATACATATATATTTATGTATTATTGTACTTCGTTTACTTTCTATTTTAAAATAGTATAGATTTAAGGGCATCATGCAGGGAAGTGGCTGTTTCCTGACTCCCCAGCTCCTTGCAGCTGCAGTTCCCTGATGTTCGGGTCCAGCTTCCACCCACTTAACCTCTCCAGTTCTAACTCACGTGTGATTTGTTTGGGTGAATATGATTGTCAGTGGGGTGTGGGATTCCACAGAGGTCTGGTCTCCTGCAAATGTGAGACCAAGTCTGTGTCCTGCTCCAGAAGGGAACTTGATAGGAAGTTCCCTCAGAACCAGGCTTGTGCTGTTTGTTCTTCCAGTGAGCTCTAGGACCACTTCATCAAGTGCTGAAGCAATGTCCACCAGAAGCTCAGTTGGTTTACACTGAACTCCTGGGTTAGTTATGAAAGCATGGTTCTTACATGACCATTTGGTGATATGATCTCTTCCCGCATTACTCAAACCTTTTACATCCTTTGCTAACCTTTTTCTCCCATGCCACATCCTATGCTGTTCTTATTAACTTAGATTCCAAGGTAATTCACAGCCCTCTTGTCATTTGGGTGGTAAAACCTTTGTCATTACTTTGTTTGTTTGTTTTCATTTTATTTTACTGAGGTAAGACCTTAGTATGGCTGAGGCTAGACTCAAACTTGGGATCCTCCTGCCTATAGCTCCCAAGTGCTGGGGTAACAGGTGCATGCCACCACACTCAGCTGCATTGTAATTTTAAATAGATCATCACTAATTCCTAGGAAAAATATCTCCTTTTTTATAGTAAGCATTTGCTCTGATAGTTCTCCAGTTCACTGTTTTAAATAAGAAATTGTATATGCAATAATGATTTATTATCATTCACGATATTTATTCCTTTTACTTTTTTCCTATCTTATTGCATTGGCTTAAAGATCAGTAACTTGATTGCTTCAGAAATTATCCGAAATGAGGACATCAATGCAAGGGTGAGCGCCATTGAGAAGTGGGTGGCTGTGGCCGACATTTGCCGCTGCCTACACAACTACAATGCCGTGCTAGAGATCACCTCCTCCATGAATCGGAGCGCAATCTTCCGACTCAAAAAGACATGGCTCAAAGTTTCTAAGCAGGTGCGGGCAGGAAGCTGGCACTGCTGCCAGATGGACCTGGGCTGGGATTGGGAGCGGGGAGACCAGGATCCGTGGGTGTGAACAAAGGACTGAGCTGACAATCCACATTTCCAGGAAGATCGTGTCAGTTAGGACCAGATGTCAGGCCCACAGATGTGGAAGTGGACCTGTGGAACTTCAATTCCTACTAGGGCAAGTAAGAGCCCACAGTGGGAGCTGTGATGCAGTGGCTATTGGTACCAATACTTTCTCTTCTTCTTGGTTTGGAACAAGAGTAGTAACTTCATAAGGCTCCCAACCAAGACTTGGAAGGTAGCTAAGTTCTCTCCCAAGACTCCAATTTTATCAGCCATCTGGCCACTGGATAACTGTAACCTACTGAATAACTGGTAACCCTAAATCTAAATTTAATCTCTATTCATGTGGACCATGATTTCTGACAAAGCATAAGATGAATCTTATGGGGCGCTAGGGTCATGATGGGGTAGCCCATAAGGAGAGGTCCCCTCAACAAAGCACACTATGAGGCACGCCAGTACTTCCATGGTGAACTCGGCGGGTGCCCCAAGCCTGGTTCACATGTCTGCAGAAAATAGACAAGCATCACCAGGGATAGGCAAGCCTCTAAAGGCACTTGTAATGTGACAGCGATATCTGCGGTCTTTCAGCTGAGAGGGCATTGCAGGACCCAGCATCGCCAAGGAGCCTATCCCATCTGCAGCCCTCTAGACTTGCACTCTAGATCCCCTTCATTTTTCTCTTTGTCGCCTGCGTCTCGTTATCTTCCTTGAGCCAGTAGCAGGTTGTGATCTTACCCACTTGTGGGTATCAGCTCCATAAATCTTCCTACTTAGATAAGCATCCAAACCAGAAAAGCTTTGGGATGTGCCCATCTTCTGTCCTTCCCTGCACTCCAGGCACTCTGGTCCCTGATTAGAGCTGAGCTGCAGAGTCTACAGGACCACACGCCCTCACATCTCAGTGACACTGGGCCTCTTCCTTATTGGCACATTGGTCAGAGTTAGGGCCATGAGAGATGTCTTTACTCTTAGCTACTCCAGGAAAGAATAGAAGTTGAGGGTTTCAGAACAAGTGGCCACACAGGCACATGCTGTCATAAACTGAAGTCAGAGCTTGAGGAAGACCCCTAAGTCCCAAGTCATCTGGGTCAGTATGGCTTGTCAGGTTTAGACTAGGTTTATAGGGAGCCCATTCCGGTTCAATATCTTACTCTTCCCTCCATGTACCGGTGGATGGTGGCACCCTTTCTAGGGACCCTCCAGACTAGGCTTCTCATCCTGTCCTTCTAGACTCTTCCTAGACTGCACATGCTATATTTCTTTAGCATCACCATCCTCATGGAGTCGCCCCAATGGCGAAGATCATGGCCATTCTGAAATCTTCCATTCTCTTCCATGAGAGTCTAAAACAAGAGCAGCTAGTGGACAGTGTGTGCAGCCTGGCCTGCATTCTAGAAACATCATTCAGAACCAGGAGGCAGCAGGCTTGGTCTAATAACAATAAAGAGGCATCTGGGAACACATCTTGGCCTCAGCTTTAGATGGCAGACTGAGCTGGCTGGCTTCTCCAGCCATTCTGCATGTCAGTAGTTAGGTATCTACACTGTGCTTGGCTCTGATGGCTCTGGAAGGCCGTGTCCATGGCCCCACCAACAAAAATCCACGTTCATTGTCTCTCTGCAGGTAGGGTAGCCTATGGACTCTGTGACCCATCAAGATGGGCACATCTCCTAAAGGCCCTGAAACACAGTCTTGTTATCACTTTCTTCAGTATGTCAGCCCCAATTCAATAAAGCATGATGTCAAATCCAGACCGGTCAAACAGGAGAATCAAGTGTGCTTTGAAATTTGCTTTGTTTCTCCTTTCTGCTTTCAGTTCCCTTCCCGTCACCTTTCAAACAATCTCTGTCCTTTCAGGAAGTGTCTGGCATGGCTCTGCAGGACAGCAGAAATGAGTAATGTGCCTGTGGTTCCTCACTCCAGGGAGGTCGTATCTGGAGGGACAAAAACCTGCCTTCAGCTCCCAAAATGTCTTGGCCTCTTTGGGAGGAAACATTCTTTGTCACTTGATGTCTTCTCTTTGATAAGCAGGAAGGGAGGGTATTTCGAAGGCCATAGAATCATCTTTCTTCTTGACAATGCTGCTTTGTTTGTTCCTTAACTCAGTGACATATGTAAAGCTTCCCCCCTTTTCTGCCCACTGATGTCCACACTTAACCAGAAAGCCTCCAGATCCCGAGCCTAGCACCCCAGGGAGAGTTAGAAAAATGGAGCTCCTGGCCCAGCCTAAGCACGTGTGACATGGCTTTCAAAGAAGAACACAACGGGAAAGCTTCATGGCATCCCAAACGCATGGCATCCTGGATAGAGTGGCAGCCCAAAGATAATCTGTGTACACAGTAGACACGAGGCCGTGGAAAGAATCAAATTGTGTGCCTTCCATAGTCACCACTGATTCCCACACATCAGAAATAGCTTACATAGGGCCAGTGAGATGGCTTGGTGGGGAAGGTGGTAAAGTACATGTCTGGTGACCTGAAGTCAGTTCCCAGAGCCCATAGCAGAAGGCAGACTCCTGAGACATGTCCTCTGACCTCCACATACATCCACAAATCACACACACACACACACACACACACACACACACACACACACACACAGCCTGAATGCATGCTAATGGCCTCAAAATATGGGCATCTTTCTTCAAAAATCTACCATATCTGAACTAGTACTGCCCTTGGGGAATATCTGAAGAATGAGGATTTGCTCTTGTGCATGCTGAGGGTAGGTGTCAGAGGCTGAGGAGGTCCCAGATCTGGTGCGAAATTGCCACATCTTACCTGAATCCATTCTGGATCATTCCCTGGGCAAGGCGGGTACTATCATGGGAAGGGCTGAGACAGGTAGTCACCATGACCCTATCAGAGGAATGTGGGCTTTGCCTGGGTGCTGAAAGCCAATTTTAAGGGAACGTCAGAGTCATGTGCTTTAACTTGGCGTAGATTCTGTTCTGGGGCCACGTGTCTCTGTCATCATCAGATCAGAATGCGTTTGTGCTTTGAGGCTCAGTCTAAACACCAGTGCTCCCTCTCCTTATAGCTAAGATCAATCAATGCCTCCATCCTCTCTTCCCCATCAAAGGATGCACAGCGAGCGTCTATCAGCATGGACACTCACATTGTCATGTCCTGTGACTGCACACACCAGAGCCTGTGACTATGTCCCTCTGGGGCTAGTTAGTACACTTGTGATACATGACCATTCATAGCATTGTTTCCCAGACACGTTCTGGATTTTCAGGTCAAAGCTGGAGAGGAAAAGTTAATCCCTGGCATCCATTTATAAATGAGGGAACGGAGGACCTCAGTGAGACATCCCATAGCCCAGACAAGGAAAGGTGCACAAAGACCGACCCAGTGCAGTGGACTCTCCTGGGAATATAGCTGTTCTTGCCAGTCAAATCCAGCTGCCCATCCCCTGCCTTGCTCAAATGTAGCTCAGGCCCAGATGGGATGGTTATTTCACACACCCTTCACCAAGGGTTTCATCCTTTCTGCCTAGGCCTTTCCTTCTTAGATGGATGATCAGTTCCTCTGCCGTCCTTTTCCTCCATTCTTGACCTTGGATGGCATTTCACTCAGGCCCACCAAAGTAAGGGTGTGCAAAATTGGTCAGATCCATTGGTCCAGCTTGTGGAACGATCATAAAGGTCAGGGCAGAGCTCAGTGGAAGGGGACTTGCTTCATATGTCAGAAGCCCAAGGCTCACAGTCCCCAGCACTGAAAAAAAAAAATTATGGCCATGAAAAGTCTATAGCAGGAATTAGCTATTTCCCACTCTACATGCAGACTCCCTCAAGTCACTCACCAAGTCCTTCTAAATAACTAGTCCTCTGGATCGCACCAGTTTCCAGGGTCATTCCTCACTTTGGTATTTGGGGAGGCATATATGAAGAGAGGCACTTATGACAGGGATCAAGCCTGACACCAAAAGAGATCAGGGGTGAGGTTGCCATGCACAGAAAGTCCCCAGATCCAAATGTGGCCTGGAGCCCTGAGGTCAGCTTGTCAGATCATGGACCAGAGCCTGGGGCTTGGGGCCTGGGTGTGTGTCAAATGTTAGTAAATGCTTCTGATTCCTTCTAGACGAAAGCTTTGATTGACAAGCTCCAAAAGCTTGTGTCATCAGAGGGCAGATTTAAGAACCTCAGAGAAGCTCTGAAAAAGTAAGTGGTGCTTCGTTGTTGTGGTTAAAAATCGTAGGCCTCATTACAGAGGCATCTTCACACTACATCTGGTCAGAGCAGGAAGTCTGCCTGTCCCTCTGCCTACCCATAAGACCCACAGACTCTCCAGACCCAGCAGTGGCTCATTATCTACCAGAGAAATGCCAGAAGCAACTTCTCTGTGGTTGACCAGAGTTAATGCCAGATTTCTTGATTCTTAAATGCAATTTTCCACTTTAATAACTTCAATAACCAGTATGTCGAGCCGGCTTATTTAATACAATTGTGTTTCTTGCTCACATGAAGAAATTCATCAAATTGAGTGCGTACATTACTAACAGTTGCATCTTAGAATCAAAGAAATAATAGTTTTACCAATAGTTGGTAACTTCACTTTTACAGTTTGCAGGTCACCTTCCTGACCGTTGCCATTGATATTGCCTGGGAAGTGGGTTTCTCAAACTCAACAGTATTCTCACTTGGGCCAGTATGATTCTGTGTCCAAGCGCTTGCCTATGCATTGTGGGATTTGTAGGCACACTGTGGCTTCACTCTATGGGACGTTAATTTCACCTCTCCACTTAGGACTACCAGAAACATCTCCAGATATTGTGAACCCTGACCCTAAGGCATCTCTCTCCATCCTGTTTTTCTAAACAAAAGATAGGGAGCACATGCCAAGGTCATGTGGCAATGGCATTAGAGCCTGGATTTGGCCTGAGCTGGCCTCCAAGACCAGCACTCTGCACTCTGCCTTGGGCACTGTCCCATGAGATTCTGGGTACCTCTGACAAGAAAGCCATGACTCAGCTGACTTTGGCTGCACACTTATGAGATGTGGACTCTGAAAAAACAAAACTCTGCTTTTATTACTTGTGAGAGATGGTTTCTTCAGGCGTCCATACTAGGCTCCACCCTCATTTGCTCCTGTCTCCGCTCCTGGCTGGCTGGCTCCTCACTGGACCTTGGAGATGCTGGGCCCCTCTAACTTCCAGGAGTACTCTCCTCCCTTTCTCTTCCCTTCCATAGGAGACCTCTTGACCACAGCCAATAAGAGCCCCAATAGAGGTCACTGCATATTAGTGTGGGACAGCCAACACCTCCCAGCCCCTGACATGGGCTGGAATGCCCTCCTCACTCCCTCTTCTCAGCCAGCCTCACCTGCCTCCTCTTCTTGTTTCCTTCCTGCCCTACTTCTTGTCCATCCTTCACTAGCTCAGTGTATCATTGCCTTGACCATTTCCACTTTGTTTATGTCCTCAGACAGATGTTGAACCCATCTGTGCTGTCCGGCCGTCTCTCCTCCGCCCGGGCTCCCAGGAGCCCCTGTGGACTGTGCTTGTACGGAGCTGCCCCACTGTGCATTCACCAACTGTCCGTCTGCCTCTGGGCGTTGCTCCATCTGCCTCCTTCCCACGGCTTCCTCATCCACCGCAGCCACTACTGCTACCTAACTGTCTCCGTGGCTCCCATTCTGTCTGAGTCCCTCTCCTGACTGTCTTCCCTTTCAGGTGACCTGTATGCCTGTGTAAGTGCCTCCCCAAGAACCCTCTGCTGCCTGTGGCACAGGGCAGTAGGGCTTAAGGGGCATCCGGGAACCAAGATCTCTATGTAAGGCAGATCTGCCCTGTGGAGATGGAGAGCATGTCATATCCAGTGATGCTAGGGAGTCTGTTTCACCAGAAAAGGGACAAAAAGCAGAAGATAACTGACAATAGTCTTCAGACAGAAATGGTGACCACCCCCCAAGGAATCCTGTAGTGGCTCTCCTGGTGCATCCCCAGCCCCATTCATGCAACATTGAAATATTTTTTCAGCCTGTTATCACTGGGCTCTTACTCTAGACTCTCCTCAGCTTTCTGGTCCTAGTGATGTCCATCAAAAGAATGTAGACAGGATTCAGAGTACAGTGTAGAAAATAAATAAATAGTTTATTATATAGTTAAAGATATAATACTCAAGGGATGAAAGCGAGCAGGAAAGGGACCAGTGTGGTGACCTACATGATTGTGTAGGCCTCATACTCTTTCTAAAAGATCTCTGGGAAAGCTCTCTGAAGAGCACTCTCCTGTCCAGGTGACTGGCAAGGCGCATTTGGATTAACACTTAAGAGTGGGACAATGCTGTATCTTTGTCCTAGAGCAATCTTACTAGATAGTTATCTATTTATGACCTTCTAGGCAGTTAAAGTGGCCTATCGTGGCCTGGGAGTTTAGCTGAGGTGCTAGAGTGCTTACTTAGCTCTCAAGAGGCACTGGGTTCAATCCCTAGCATAAATACAATCAGATATGATGGCCAGGGTGGCCAGAGCCATGTAGAGAGACCCAGTCTCAAAAAAGTAAAACAAAATAAAAAATCAGATGTTCATAATAATATTCACCTTTAATCCCAGTATAGGGGAGATGGAGTCAGGACTAGTTCAAAGTCCAGGGTGGCAAGAGTGTCAGGTGGCTAAAGGAACAATTCCTCTGGCATGTCTGTGCCGAGCTGAGAGAGGGTTGCCTCGCACAGCACCATCTCTGGGATCCCCTGGAACTTCTGAAGGGAGGGTCATGGCTGCTCACTTCATCACCAACCCCATTAATCTTTCCCTGCACCCTCCCCAAAGGACCAGAAAAGCTGCCATGATTCGGGAACATGAGCACCTATTCAGAGTCACACGTCAGAGGCATGGTCCATCACACCAGGGTCTCATCTCTTATAACAATAGACCTTGAGAATCATCCACCCTTTCCAGAAGACACTTCTAGGAAAGTGGACAGACCAGGGCTTCCTGCTTTGGCCCTAAAACTTAAGTGACAAGAAGACAAGTCTTGGGGATGCTGCACTGGGTGACTGCTGGAACTTGGGTGTGGGTGGCACAGCCTTCCCAGAGGTGACTGAACACAGAGTAACAGTGGGGGGGGGGGGAAAACAGTGAACCTGTAGGGGACTGGGGACAGTGGACAGCTAAGGAACTCCACTTCATAGATGCCAAGGAAGTAAAGAAAGGCATTTTGGGTCACATAAGGAGGAGATACAAGCAAGACCTTCCCACTCCCCAGGTGTGGGTTGAGGGTCCAGGCAGTCTAGACCTGTGTGTGCCCTGTGATTCTTCAGAACTAGAAACCCCTTTGCTACCAGCCAAGAAAAATCTGCATGCATGTTCTGTTCTTAGCAGAAATCCCTTTCCTTAAGTGAAAACAAAAAAATTTTGTGGATGCCATTTGTTTCCAAGTTGTGACCCACCATGTGTCCCTTACCTGGGGATGTACCTCACTGACTTGGCCTTCATCGAGGAGGGGACACCCAATTACACAGAGGACGGCCTGGTCAACTTCTCCAAGATGAGGATGGTACGTTTCCCTGTGTGACCGGGGACCACAACTCCAAACTGAGCCACCCAGCCTCTGCCCCAGCACAGCTTGTTCTGCCCGTCCCTGCGTGGAAGCCTCCAGTAAAAACCACGGCTGATGCTAATGCCATTAGTCCTGTGTTCCCTGATTTCTCACTTCAGCCCAGCACCCCTCCCTACAAGGGAGGATGAGCAAGGTCAAGAGACCAGCCCAAGCCCCCACGTATGTAAGAAGAAGATCTGGTTTCTGGGTCCTGGGTCTGACCCCAAAACCCACACCTTTCTTTACATCTCACCCTTTAATATCCACAGAAAGGCTTTTGTGGTGTGTGTGTGTATGTGTAAGTGTAACTAAAGAAAAATCATTCCACAACAACAACAGCCAAAAAAGGCAGGTTTCAAATCTACCCCAAAAGATCGACGACATGGGGGTGAGACAATCCAGGGAGACCCCTCTGAGCAAGAACAGGACTTCTAGCCACCCATGTCTCTCACTCACTCCAACCAGAGAGCCTCTATTTGTATCCACTTTGTAAACTGGGCTTACACATTAATAAAAAAGGGTGTCTTTCACACATAAACAAGGAGGGCTTTCTTAGAAATGGAGGGCAGGTCATATGCTACGCATCCTGACATGCACGCACTAGACACCCACACGCCATTCACTTTCACTGGCAGCCTGAGGTTTGGGTGTAGTGGTGTTGGGAAGTCTTCGGCCCTGATTAAGGGAGTTCTCTTTCACACACACAGACACACACACACAGACACACACACACACACTAGCACAGTTATCCCACACAGACAGGTTTCACTTTGGAAACAGGTAGGCTGTGTAAAGAAAGCCAGCAGAGTTTTCCAGAAGGTAGTGTGACTTCAGATACAGCTCCCAATGACCCTTTCCATCTGCAAGGCAGCACAGGAGAGCAGACTGTTCTAACCCTCCCCTGCCTTCCTGCAGATCTCCCATATTATTCGAGAGATTCGCCAGTTTCAACAGACCGCCTACAAAATCGAGCACCAAGCAAAGGTAAAGGAGGTTTCCTTCACAGCGGTGTTGTCTGCACTGGTTCCATCCTCTTCTGGAAGTGCCTTCCCTCAATCCTTCCAGGATTCTCAGGGTCCAGCTTCAAGGGCCATTACCCTAAGGATGGCTTCCTTATTCCTGGTCCCTGGCCAGAAGCAAGCTGGTCCTCACTTGTGATTCTTCCCTAATTTGACATCCCACAGGATGCCTTAAAACAAAGGACTAGAGAGGCGGCTCCAAACATCCCCTTTGCTTGCTTAGTTAGTGGTTTTGCTTGGTTTTGGTTTATAAAGGGTGTGTGTGTGTATGTATGTATGTATGTATGTATGTATGTATGTATGTATGTATGTATGGTGTGTGTGTGTGTTCATATATATGTACCACAGTGCCTTTGGAAATATGAGGACAACTTGTAGGAGTCAATTTTCTACTTTCACCATATAAATTCCACTGTATTAAATTTAGAACACCAGGGGGCTGGAGAGATGGCTCAGTGGTTAATAGCACTGGTTGTTCTTCCAGAGATCCTGAGTTCAATTTCCAGCACCCATATAAAAACATTTTTTTTTAATGAATAAAATTTTTTTTAAAAAAACTAGAACACCAGGCTTGGTAGCCGAGTGCCTTGACCAAGTGAACCATCTTTCTGGCCCTTGACTAGAATTTTTCAAAATCTCATGTAGCCCACACCAACTTCAGATTCAATGCATAGCCAAAGACAACCTGGAGTCACTCCTTCCCGAGACAGAGTGGCCTTATGCTTGCTTAAAGCTGCAGAGAAATCCCTTCCTCTCACACATCCTTTATGTGGATGGAGATCTAGCTTATTTTAGTGTTTCTCAGCTACAAACCAAGCTCAAAGAAATATCTTGTGCTGGAGTTAGGGACATTGGTAGAATATTTGCCAAGCGTGATTGAAGTCCTGTATCGGATCCTCAGCATAAATGCAGGCATGGTGGCCTGCACCTGTAATCCCAGCACTTGAAAGGTGGCTACATAGCATTTTTGAGTCCAACCTGGACTACCTGAAACCCTGTCTCAAAAAAATTTTTTTTTCGGGTATGGTTGTGCACATCTTTAATCCCAGCACTCAAGAGGCAGAAGCAGGTGGTTTGAGGCCAACCTGGTCTACATGGTGAGTTCCAGGACAGCCGGAACATAAAAGAGAAACCCTGTCTCAGAAAACAACAACAAAATGTTAATTCTGTACCATGTTCTGTTCTGGCATGTAGATAAGATCTTTGCATAACTAACTGGGCCACTAATATGTTGCTCTTAGTTCATTCAATATATACATATTTATAAGGTGAGAACCATACTCCCAGCACTATCTCAAGCCACAAGGCACAGTATACAAGATAGACAAACTTGTCCTCATGAATTTGCACTCTGGAAGGAAATAGACAAAGAAACAAAAACCATAGTAGGGCAGTAGCAATCACTGGTAGAATGCTTGCTTAGCATGACTGAGGCCCTTGTGCTCAATCCAATCTAGGATAGCAAAATCAGTCAATCAATCAAACAGAGAGAGGGAGAGAGAGAGGCAGAGGAGGGGGAAGAGGAGAGGGAGGATGAACCCTAGGTTAAAGGACACTAAGACACATGATATTTAAATGAAGTGTATGAATGTTGATTAGACCCTGGCTTTAATAATACTATGAGGGCTACCATGGTAGCTAAGCAAGCCTATAAACCCAATTTAATCCCCAGAACCTACAAAGAGAGAATGGACTCCCAAAAGTTGTCCTCTGATCTCCACATGCACACCATGGCACATGAATGAACACACACACACACACACACACACACACACCACATATACACACATAGTAACAATACAGAAATACTCTGAAGGCTGTTTGAGGGGCACTTGAAATCTGAATATGACTTGTGTATCGGATAATACTATTACATGGCAGCTAAGTGTTATGGCTGCCATAAGGACACGTTATAGGAAGACGGCGCTTACACTAGGAAACACGGAAACACGTGGTTGAGGAAGCCTCACGCTACTCATCATGATTCTATCCAGAGATGCTGAGAGTGTAGGCCCCGAGTTCAGTCTCCAGTGTACCTGCACGTGCTCACACACACTCATGCACACACTTGTGCCTGCACACACAAGATCTAGGCCAAAGATGTACATGTGCTCTCTCTCTGTTACTTTGTTTTGTTTTGTTTTTTATGACAAGGTCTCTCTACAAAGCCCAGCCTGACCTGAGCTCAATGTGTAGCCCAACCTGGCCTTAAACTCAAAGATTGCCCTTCCTCTGTCTCCCACCACATCCAGCATTTAAAAAAAAAAAAAAAAAAAAAAAAAAAAGTACCTCTGGAGGGCCAGGTTTACCTTCATACATGCAAGGCAAGCACTATACTAAGTGAGTTATATCCCCAGCCACTCAGCACTTAGTATATAATAAAAAACAAAAACAAAACAACAAAACAGAATATTGCTGGGCATGGTGACAAACGCCTTTAGTCCCAGCTCTCGGGAGGCAGAGGCAAGCAGATCTCTGTGAGTTCGAGGCCAGCCTGGTCTACAAAGTGAGTCCAGCACAGCCAAGGCTACACAGAGAAACCTTGTCTCAGAAAAAAAAAGAAAAGGAAAAGAATATTAAAGGCTGAGGAGATGGCCTAATGCAGTGGTTCTTAACCTGCGGGTTACAGACCTTTAAAGAGTCACCTGAGACCATCAGAAAACCCAGATATTTATATTACATTTCATAGCAGCAGCAAAATTACAGTTAATGAAATAGCAATGAAACTAATTTTATGGTTGGGGTCACCACAACATGAGAAACTATGTTAAAAGGTCACAGCATTTAGGAAGGTTGAGAACCTCAGGCTTAGTGGGTAAAGCATTTGCATGGGGACCTTAGTTCAAATCTCCAAAGCCCATAAAATCCAGTCATGGTTCATGTTCACATTATGTGTTCATAAGCACCGTGCTCTAATGGCAAGTGGGAGTCTCTGACTCCTATGACCGAGAGGCAGAGACCAGAAAATTTCTAGATACTCAAGCTGCCTCAGTTAGGCTTTTATTGCTATGAAGAGACACCATGACCATAGCATCTCTTATAGAAGAAAACATTTCATCAGGGCTGGCTTAGTTTTGAGGTTTGGTCCATGATCATGGCAGGAAGTGTGGTGGCATGCAGGCAGACAAAATACTGGAGAGGGAGCTGAGAGTTCTACATCTGATCCATAGGCAGCTGGAAGTAACAGTGACACACTGGCCAGGCTGGAGCTTCTGAGACCCCAAAGCTCACCTCCCAGTAACACACCTCCTCCCAAAAAGCCACACCTACTCCAACAAGACCATACCTCCTAACAGTGCCACTCCTAAGGGCCTATGGGGGCCTTTTCTTTTCTCTCTCTCTCTCTCTTTCTCTCTCTCTCTCTCTCTCTCTCTCTCTCTCTCTCTCTCTCTCTCTGTCTCTCTCTGTTGAGACAGGGCTTCTCTATGTAGCCTTGGTTGTTCAGGACTTGCTTGGTAGATCAGTCTGACCTCAAACTCACAGAGATCCGCCTGCCTCTGCCTCCTCGTGTGCTGGGATTACAGCATATGCCACAGGATTACAGCGTTTGCCACCACGCCCAGGGTATGGGGGGCCATTTTTATTGGAACCAACACAGAGGCCAACTAGGCTCACTACACAGCAGTACACAGCTAAGAAGAGACCCAAAGAGGGTATAGGTGGACACCAAAGGTTGTGCTCTCACCTCTACATGCTCACACCTACATTGAGAGAGAGAAAGAGAACTATTTACTTAAATTTTGCAGCATTTGGAAGAGCTATGTAAGTGTGTCACATACTGTCTTTGAAAAGCACTGTGGTGGCCGGGCATGGTGGCACACGCCTTTAATCCCAGCACTCGGGAGGCAGAGGCAGGCAGATCGCTGTGAGTTCGAGGTCAGCCTGGTCTACAAAGTGAGTCCACGACAGCCAAGGGTACACAGAGAAACCCTGTCTCAAAAAAAACAAAAAGAGCTGGGCATGGTGGCGCACGCCTTTAGTCCCAGCACTCGGGAGGCAGAGGCAGGCGGATCGCTGTGAGTTCGAGGCCAGCCTGGACTACAAAGTGAGTCCAGGACAGTCAAGGCTACACAGAGAAACCCTGTCTCGAAAAACCAAAAGAAAAAAAAAAGAAAATCACTGTGGTGAAAAAAACATGGTGCCCTTGAAAGTCTCAAAAGTTACCAGCAAAATTTCAGGGCTTTCTCTTGTCTCCTGCCACCACTTTCCCCTTCTGCCAAGCTCTGAGGCTCAATACACACAAACACCACTGTCCCTCAAGTCTCCTGAGTGTCTCTGCAGAGATGGATGTGCCACTTGTCACCAGTTCAAGGAAAACATCCCAGGAAAATTGAACTTTGTGCTCACATGGAATGGACTGGGTCCATCAGCTTTGGGAAAAGAGGATATTTATATATTCTAGAAAGAACCCCTTACCTGGAGCTAAGGCTAGGGCTAAGAGACAGCTTTGTTTGCTACAGTCCTAAGTCACTCTGTCTTTATCTAGATGCCAGACGCAAGGTCATCTTCCTAGAGGTACAGGGTGTGAGCTGTCAAGCAGACAGTAATAATATCAATCAGCATCCGACCATCATGGTGGCAAAGACGGTTTCCCAAGACAAAAGCAACAGCCTTGATTTCCCTGAAGCAGCCATTGTTAGACTTTCAGGCACAGAACATGGAGATCATTTTGTTTTCCTTCTTGTTCTTTGTTTCTGTAGAGGGAATAAGGCAAATTGTCAAACACATGAACCTTGGATCCAGGGGCACCTGCAAGCATGGAGCTCTGATCTCTCACTGAGGGCACAGGAACTCAGCGAAAGGCTTATTTACAGTCAAGAGTAGAGTGGGCAGGCAGGAGGAGAGACAACTCATTTCCCAGGGTGACCATTCTAAAGATTTCCTACTAGCATTTTGCCTCAGACTCAGCCATGGGAGCCTCCACACGCCCTCCCCGAGACAGCGCTGCTTGAGAGGAGTCTCACAGCACTGTGTAACCCTAGTATGTGGCTACTTCCACATGACATTGCTAGGGAACTGGTCACATTGCAACACTGCAAGGGTTGTGAGCACCCACCCACCACTAAGATTCAGTTCCTGGCCTTTTCAGGGTGTTGTTTGTTTTCCTCAAACAAAACATTTCCTCATGATCAACTAAAGAAAAAAATGAAAGAAAGAGAAAAGAAATGCTGTCAAGGGTAATTTTTACCACATGTGGGTTTTTTGTTTTGTTTTTATTTTGGAGGGTGTGTGTGTGTGTGTGTGTGTGTGTGTGTGTGTGTGTGTGTGTGTG
>OU015755.1:30808924-30864177 GCA_907169655.1 Acomys percivali | reverse complement strand
CACACACACACTTAACAAATATGCATATTTTTAACTTAAAATATAAAATTGTTGAAAGAAACCTGGCGGGATTTTTATAAGCATTGAAAAACAAATCCCATGTGAACAGTGGCCACCGTCTCATTGCTACAATCACTGTTGTCATCATGAGATGCTGAGGGTCGAGCCCACAGCCAAATCTGCTCACAACCCAGCCTGTGTGCTAGACATCGGCTCTGGAAGACTGTATGTAGGTAACAGGCTGAGACGAGAAAAAGTTGGGGGGGGCAGGGAAGCAGCAAATTTGTCCTAAGAACAATAACAGTGGATGTAGAGTGGGGCCGGTGGCAGCGGCCAGATCGTCAGCAGGAGGCATTCTGCATGTTGGTTGACTGTAGAGCCCAGACGCTGGGGTTGACTGGATTCCAAAGCCCTCCTGAGGCCATTTGGGATTCTGGGCTTAGGAAGTTAGGAAAGTAGACAGCGTCAGTTTCCTTCATCCACTTTCACAGGGCAGAGGTTACTCGAAAAACATGTGTGTGTGTGTGTGTGTGTGTGTGTGTGTGTGTGTGTGTGTATCTGTGTGTATGTGTGTATGTGTGTGTGCATACATATGTCTGTACGTGTGTGTGTCTCTGTGTATGTGTGCATGTGCATATGCGTGCCTATGTGTGTATGTGTGTGTGCCATCTACCCTGTTCTCTGAGGCAGGGACCCTTACTGGAACCTGGAGTTTGATGATTCACCTAGACTGGTTGGCCGTCAGTCACTAAGAATATACCTGTTTCTTCCTGGTCAGTAATAGGATTATAAGCCTGAGTCACAGGGGCCAGTTTCTATGTAGCTGCTGGGAATTGAACTCAGATCCTCATGCTTGCATAGCAAGCACTTTCCTAATTAAGCCCAGAGCTGTGTGTTCAGTTATCCAGGGATTCAAATTTCCACTCTCAGATCAGTTGCAGTCTTAGCCAAGGCACTTAAAGGCTCAGTAGTTCATCCCTGTGAAGCCTGTGGCCCTAGGGACAGTGACTCTAAACCATGAAGCCTGTCATTTGCTCTCTTAGCCTCTCTGTGCTAGACCTCTTTATGCTCTGCTCAGCCCTCTGTCATCAGAAGAAGACACATAACTGTGGGTATCACTTCCCTGTTGCTACATAACCATTGCTACAGAGCTAGAGGCTGAGAACCACATTCACTATTCCTGAGCACCCTGTGGTTCAGAAATCACATGGTCTTGATGGATGTCCCTGCTTGAGGTCTCTACAGTCAAAATCTAAATGTCAGGCCGAGTTCTCTTCCTCAAAGCTCTGGAGACAAATAAGCTTCTAAAGTCACTTCACTTAGATTGTTGGTGGAACTCCGTGTCATGTTGTTATAGGACTCAGGTCCCCTAGCTGGAGTCAAGCGAGGCCATCCGAACCCATAGAGGCCACCTGTTTTCCTTGGCTTATGCCCTCTGAAAAGCCGTCCATAGAAGGTAATTTGCTTCACGAGTTCTATGCTCTCTGGCTCACTTCCTATCTTATGCCTTCCTGAATGGTGTTTTTGTTTGTTTGTTTGTTTGTTTGCTTTAAGATAAGGTCTATTGTAACCTAGGCTGGCCTCCCAAACTCTCTATGGAACTGAGGGACAGAAAATGACTGTGTCCTTTGACAGCCCCCCCTGCTCCCTCCCTCTCTCCCCTACCCCCCTCCTCTGCCCTCCCGCCTCTGTCCCTAGAGTGCTGATTTACAGGTATGTGCTATCTGCTCCGTTTCATGTGGAGCTAGGGATTTGTTGTTGTTTCTTTTTTTTTTTTTTTTTCTTTCTCTCACTTTTTTTTTCCCCCTGAGATAGGGTTTCTCTGTGTAGCCCTGCCTTCTTGGAACTCAATCTGTAAACCAGGCTGGCCTCAAGCTGGGAGAGCTGCCTTCCTCTGCCTCCTGAGTGTTGGGACTAAAGATATGGGTTATCCCCAATTTGATCACCTCCCCTTGGGGAGACCGTGTGGGTACACAAAGATAAGGGATGTAGGCTATCTGGATGAGACTTGATAGGCTCTGGTCAGATGGTCAGGGAGAAGGGCACCCTTGTCAGACATTTAAGGGAGGGGAACAGGGTGGAAGAGGGAGGGAGTGAGGGAATGGGAAGATACAAGTGAGGGGATAACAATCCGAATGTAATATGAATAAATTATAATAATTTTAAAAAAGATGTGAGTCACCACCACCCAGCTCATGTTAGGGAGTACACCCAGGGTTCCTGCACGGTAGACAAATCCTCTACTGACCTCAGTCTTTCCTCTCTGAGCAATTCTCCCTCCTCTTCTGACTTCCTCTGACCTCATTTTCTACTTCACCTCTGTTGCTCTTCTTTTAGCAGGGGCGCAGACCTTAGTAGGCCCCAGACCTTAGGACAAATGACTCCATGATGGAAGTACCACCCAGGCCATAAAACTTAGCAGCTAACCAGCACCACCTGACAAAATGAAAACAAAGACCTAATCCACCAAAGTCCATAGTTCTGGGAAAGTCTCTAAATGTGCCAACCTTGCTTTTTGGCTTCTGTGGTTCTGCTTCTGGATAACTATTCCTGTTAGCTGAAATATATCAACCAGAATGTGCTTTTTGTGCTTAAAAGCTCACCCTGAAAAAGGCTCGGAGAGCACCTAGTCGCCGGCCAGCTAATAAAGATTTCTGTTGCCTTAGCTCCATGTTTGAGCAGTGTTCTCTGGTGGATACCGTACAGCCTGTTATTACAAGGCTCTCAAGATGATCCTGTTTTGAAGTCAATTGACTTGTGTTTGCTTTCAGGGGAAAAGCCCCCTTCCCAGCAGTACTGAGAAGACGTTTGACCAGATGACCTGAAGAAAGGGACTCTACGGAGAGCCTGGCCCCCACAAGGCTCCGCCACCAACACCAGCCTTCACTGTGGAAAGGATTGTAAGTTTTATCACAGATGAAAGCAGTCTTGGCAGGCTTTGCTCTTGGACACACCATAGATACTCCCTGAGATTAATCTTGAGATAGACTAGGTGGAGCCATCCTGGGCCTGGAATTCAGGAAGTGGACCTGGGGGACTCCACCTGGACTATTGTGTTTCTAATCAACCCTCAATGGGAGAAGGAGACTGCCCCTTGCACGTGACAGACAGGCAGGCAGAGAGGAGAGAGGGGCTGCAGGTTCAAACCCGGCTTGAGCGCAGTGGATCGGGAAGAGGATCAGCGAACAAGCCAGACCAGCGCATAGACCAGAGTCACCTAGGAACCCATTCCCGTGGAACGATACCAGAAGGTTCACTCTTGTTTTCCTTTAACCTTTTTTCCTTTTGTGTAAGCTGTTTGGATTGTATAATAAAGTTTAATTGTTAAGAAACAAAGCCGCACTTCACCATCTCCACTCCAGTAGGGTATACACACTCACCATCAAAGCATGGGTGGGAGTGGCCAACCAATGACTGGTTCAGTTTGAGACCCATGCCATGAAAGGAAGCCCACACTTGACATTGCCTGGAAGGCCAAATACTACAGAGTGGATAGCCCAGAGACCTAGGATAGAACCAAACATGACTGACAAAATAAATAAATAAAATTACAAGTCAATGAAATCATTCTTAATAACACTCTGCTATACTCGCTGACCTGAGCTTAGCATGGTGATCATCAGATAGGCTTCATCCAGCAACTTTTGGGAGCAGATGCTGAGACCTATAACCAGATACGCGGGGAATCCTGCAGAAAAGGGGCAAGAAAACAAAAAGCAGGTGCCACAAGCTCGGGACACAGAGTGCTGCTGGACTTCGATGAAGCCCACATGTGGTCAGTTACCATTGCAGTCCCATGCTCAGGGCTACGCAACAACACTTTTCTTGTGACTATATTTAACCTTTCTGGGAGACAAGGACACTGAAGCCATTTTTTCTGGTGAGGGAGTTGAGACCCTCTGAGAGGCAAACCATTTGTTCAGGTGGCAGAAGGAATTCGTGGCAAAACTAGAACTACACAGTGGTCCCCAGGTGACCAGGTAGATGCCCTCCTGCTCTCACTACCCCAGGGGCCCCTGCCTTCAGGGTGATCAAAGGAGCAACCCTGGCCTAATTCAATATGCTAGGTCCTGAAATCCTGCTGCTCTCCAGGATGCCAGAGTGCAGAAGGATGAGGCAGCGCCAGCACACCTGCTGGGTAGAACATCTGCATCAGACAAGAGACTTACACTCCAAGTAGTAACCATGCAGGTTATGGTGCCTTATGTTTAATCCCAGCGTTCAAGAGGCAGACTGGCTAGAGTATCTAGAATGCACTCAATAAATAATGCAGATGGTCAAGAAAGACACCTAGAGTCAACTTGGGTCCACCACATGCATATGCACACTCACGTGCATGGAACACCTGTACGCACACACGTGACAACACTTGAAAGTGCAAGTATGCGTGTGCTTGGCAGAAAATATAGAAAAAACAAAATGCGAGTGTTCTTCAACTTCCTTAGTTGAAAACACTAGAAACCAAGAGTGCATTTTACTGTACATCCAATTTGCCAAACATCGTAGCTTAGCCCAGCCTACCAACAATGTGTTCAGAAGACTCACATTAGCTCACAGTTGGGCAAGACCATTTGACATAAAGCCATAACATAATAAAGACCAGAATAGCTTATACCATTTGCCTCTTACAGTTTGCCTCAGAATGTCAGCTGATTCCCCTCACTAGCTGTTTGCTGACTGGAGCTGCAGGCCACTGCAGCTGCTGGCCTGGAAAGAGCTCAAAATTCAAACCTGAATCACAGTTTCAACTAACTGCATATTGCCCTCATAGCATCAGCAGGTCGGAAATCCTAAAATGGGAGCCCTTTGCACAGTATTTATCCCTGGAGCCATATTCCAGGGCCTGTCAGAGCTGATCAGTGGTTCCTGTGTAGAGTCAGTGTCCATGTGTTTGTGTTGTCCAGACCACCTGAGAGACATGCCTTTGTCTGGTGGCTATTTGTGTGTGTGTGTGTGTGTGTGTGTGTGTGTGTGTGTGTGTGTGTGTGTGTGTTTCTGGCAGTACTAGGCATTGAACCTAGAACTGTGTGCATGCTGAGCCGTGCTCACCAAGTTATCTCTGTAGCCCTCAGGCTCCTTAAATAGAGTTCTGGGAACTGGTCAAACCCACTAGACCTTCTCCACCTTCCTAACGCTGCTACTTTTCAATACAGTTCCTCATGTTGTGGTGATCTCCAACCATTAAGTTACTTTTGTTGCTACTTCATGACTGTTATGAACTATAATATAAATATCTGAGTTTTCTGATGGTCTTAGGTGGTCCCTGTTAAAGGATCATTCGACCTCCAGGTTGAGAACCACTGCATTAGACCTAATTTTAAAAACAAAACAAGCTGGGCGTGGTGGCACACGCCTTTAATCCCAGCACTCGGGGGGCAGAGGCAAGTGGATCGCTGTGAGTTCGAGGCCAGCCTGGTCTACAAAGCGAGTCCAGGACAGCCAAGGCTACACAAAGAAACCCTGTCTCAAAAAACAAAAACAAAAACAAAACAAAACAAAAAAAAACTTCTGGAATCTGTTCCCCTGGCACCTGAAAGGCAGAGTCTCATCAGGAGAGGAAGGTCATTTTGTTTTCATCAAAATGCCATGGGCTGCTGGGGAATACATGTACAGGAGGCTGCAGCAGGAGGATTACAAGTTCAAGATCAAATAGCCTCAGAGCCAGCATTAAGACTCCTACAGTAGAGCTGGGTGTGGTGGCACATGCAGATAGATCACTGTGAGTCTGAAGCAAACCTGGTCTACAAAGCAAGTCCAAGACAGCCAGAGCTGTTACACAGAGAAATCCTATCTCAGAAGCTAAAAAAGGAGAAGGAGGAGGAGAAGGAGGAGGAGGAGGAGGAGGAGGAGATGAAGAAAGCTACAGTAGGCTCAGACGCCCTATGGGGAAAACTACCCATCTACTCCTAAGGCCTTAGTTTTCCCATTTGTTAAATAGGAAGTGGAAAAAAAAAAGTGCCATTTGGCAGGGCAGAGAGACAAGTGGGAATAAACTGGCCTCCACTGGGCATGGTGTTATGTTGTCCGAATTCCCCTTTCTCCTAGAGAGGGATCCTGGCAAGGGCTCCTTAGTTCAAAACGTGCTTTCTTTGTTTATTTCGTAAAGCAAACCTTAAATGCATCCATTTCCTCCTTCAGACTTGGAAAATAAAGAAAACGGCCAAGTAGGTGCAACAAATGCCTGTTGGGAGTGAGCAGTCAGGACAGCCCTCTCGTTCCTTCATTCCAAGCCCCGTGGAAGGCCAGGGAGCAATGGTTCAAGAAACCTCCGTGGAGATGGGTTACTGGAGATGGAGGCAGACAGGAAACTGGGAGTCCAGCTGTGCTTCCTCCCACTTGGTAAGGACAAGTCATCAGGGCCAGGCAGGACCCCTTCATCCCAAGAAAAGAACAGGAGTGCAGTGGCAGCAGGGGGCGGGGGAGGAACCTCTCACTGCCGCCTAGGCGGAGGATAGCGTTGCTCCACCTCCTTCCCACAGACCGGTCCAGAGGGCGCTTCGCCGGACCCGGGCAGTGAGCGCCGCGATGTGGGCCGCGCTGCCGCTGCTGTGCGCCGGGACCTGGCTGCTGAGTGTTGGGGCCACCGCGGAGCTGACAGTGAACGCCATAGGTAAGTGGGAGAGGTGGGGCGCAGGGCTCCGGGGGCACCGCAGGAGGAATGGAGAACCCCCGGAGTAATCTCGAGGGGACCCGTGTCTTACGTGATTCGGGGAACAGGCCGGCAAGTGCCCAGGGTCCCTCTGGTCCAGGCCTGGATACAGAAACCCCTCAGCCACTTCTGCCCTTCGCCTTCGGCAGGGAACACAGAACTTTTCTGCCCCGCCACGGGGAGCGGGACGTCCCAGCCTCTTCTGTGGACGTGGCCTCCGGGGATCGCCCTGCCTTGGTTGTTTGTTCGGCTGTGGTGTGTTGGGGGTGACTCCCTACCCTGAGGAAAACCCTTCACCCTCGGCAGTTTTAACTGTAGTGTGTGTAGTGTGCCAGGAAAAGCTGGCACGGAAAAGTGGCCTTAACTCTTGGTAAAGAGCAACAAAAGACTACCTAATAAATATTTTAGTACTGTCGTACGTTGGTCTCTGCAGCAACTCCTAAAGGCGCGCTTGTGGGACGAAAGCAGCCACAGGTAGCTTGTTCTAACCGATGTTTATGTATGGACAGTGAAGCTAGAAGTTAAATGATTTTCAAGTGCAGCTGATCTTCCACCACCAACACCTCCACCACCGCTTGCACGCGCCAACCACTTTTAAGTGTAAAGCGCCTTTCAATCAAAGCCCCTGGCTCGAGAGTAGGTGGTGGTCTGTGGTTTCTTAGCCCTGCTGTCGGTCTTCCAGCACGACACACAAAACTATACTTCCCTTTTGTGAATGATTTTATTAGCCTAAATTAATTATACTTAATAGGTTTGTTTCATTATTACATTTTCATAGATGTATAAAACACCTTGATCATACTTCAGCTTTCAGAGCCAGATATAAGTGCCACATAGCAAGGACCTGCAGGTCACTGTCCTGGCACGGATCCCTGGGGGTCCCCAGGGGCAACATGGAACCATTCCAAGTGATCCAGGCACAGATGGTGTCGGCGAAACCAGTCTAGAAACTAGCGCCCCACCCCCACTTCCCCCTTCTCTGGGTTTACAGGGCTAGTCACAGAAGCATGGCCACCTTACCAGGGGCTACACCACTAGAGGAAAATGTATCTTCTTTCCCCCAGCAACTATTAACTGCCCATAAATCCTAAGGGAGGCATGGGACCTTGTGAACCCCTCCAACCCTTTCTTGGGTTTGTTTGTTCAGTTTTCAACTCACTAAGTAGCCAAGGATGACCTTGAACTCCTGACATTCTTTCCTGTGTCCCCCCAATTACAGAGATGACAGGTGTGTGCTTGTTCTGCCTAGTCATAAAGCCATTCCATTTAGAGAGATAGCTCAGTGGGAAAAGCACTTAGTACCGAAGCCTAAGAGCCAGATTCCTATCCCCAGAACTATGTAAAAGCTGGCCAGGCAGAGCAGCTACCAGTATCTCAGCACTCAGGAGGCAAGATGGGGGTGGGGGTAGGGGGTCCTGGTGTAAATAGGCTAGCTAGATGACCTAAAATCGTTGAGCTCTGGGTTCAGTTAAAGATCCCTGCCTCAGTAAAGTGGGGTGTGACAGGAAAACACGTGGCATCTCTGTGAGTACACAGTATACCCACTCACTGCACACCGAAACACATGTGAAAATAAATAAATAAATAAAAATAGTGAAATGGATTTCATTTAAGTAAGCTTGGGATGGATCGTGTGTGTTTTCGTCCACCAATATTCTGAGGAATTCTGGAGCTTTCTCCCCTCCTGTTAGCTTGGAAACCCCCATAAGAGGCACAGGTCAGCCATCAACTTCTGCCTGTTGCAGAGCCTGGTCCGAGGCTGGGGTTTTGTCTTCTCTAAAAGCCTCAGCCACAGCAGGCCCTTACCCTGGCTCTGGAATCCCCTGCGCCCTGCTCAGGCCCTGGCTGAGCCTCTGGAACAGGTATGGGACTTTCAGAGCAAGCTATAAATGCCACATAGCAATGACCTGCATTGCTGTGCTGGCACGGGTCCCTGGAGATCCCTTAGGGCAACATGGAGTCATTCCAAAATGACCCAGACACAGGTGGTGTCAGAGAAACCCGTCTAGATCCTTTACTCTCAAACTGCCTGTTTGTGTTGTGTTGTGATGGCTGCCTGTAATCTCAGCACTCAGAGCTAAAGCTTAAAGATCGCTAGTTCAAGGCTGCTCTGGGCTATATAGCCAGAAGCTGTTATAAACACACACATACAAAAGATGTATTTCCACTCAAGTTTTACATTGTTTAGGTTTAACAAGGACTTTTCATAGTGTAAAGTGTATTTAGGGGGAAAAAAATCAAGGTCTTCATAATAATTATGATTATTGCTCAATCTAGAATAAAATTTTAATGTTTAGGAATCAAAAATAACTTTACATGATGTTTGTTGTTGCAGAAAAGGATATAAGGTGATTTTTAAAAAATATTTATTATGGCCAGGCGTGGTGGCGCATGACTTTAATCTCAGCACTTGGGAGTCAGAGGCAGGCGGATCACTGTGAGTTCGAGGCCAGCCTGGTCTACAAAGTGAGTCCAGGACAGCCAAGGCTACACAAAGAACTCTTGTCTTGAAAAAGAAAAAAGTACACTGGAACACATCTTGTGCAGCTATTTAAATTTAAGTTGTGTACAAGGAAAAGTTAGAATCTACTAACAATTGGTTTGCCTGGTTTTATAAAGTTTTATAGGAGACACAACCAACCCCGTTTCCTTTCCCACTTCCTGTGGCTCCATTAAGGTACAGAGATGAGTAAAAATCGGTAAGCACAGACACTGCTAAGGCTAAAACAGTTCTTGGGAATGGTGGTACACATCTGTAACCCCAAATCTCAGGAGAGTGGGGAGTATGTGCCCAAGATTTCAACTAATTTTATACTGAACTATAATAGCAAAAGTAGGGCTGGAGAGATGGCTCAGAGGTTAAGAGCACTGACTGCTCTTCCAGAGGTCCTGAGTTCAATTCCCAGCAACCGCATGGTGGCTCACAACCATCTATAATGAGATCTGATGCCCTCTTCTGGTCTGTAGGGGTACAAGCAGGCAGAGCACTGTATACATAAATACATAAATAAATAAATCTTAAAAAAAAAAAAAAAAGATGTATAATAGCAAAAGTACCCTAATCATTAAACATGAATTTCAGTGAATTTTCAAGATTGAAGAGATTCATATAAATTGCACCCCATGAAACAAGAAAAGATTCCTAGCTCCCTAAAAATTATATTTCTGGCTAGAAAAAAAAAAGTCTACTGACCACATACAGGGAACCAATGAATACCACCAACATCCAACTTTATGCACCAGTGAGGTTTTCCTTTTGTTTTGTTTTCGAGACAGAGTTTCTCTGTGTAGGCTTGGCTGTCCTTAACTCACTTTGTAGGCCAGGCTGGCCTCGAACTCACAGATATATGCCTGCCTCTGCTGGGATTACAGGCCTGTGCCAATGCACCTGGCTGCAGGATGGATGAATTACTTACTGGAGTGTGGTGAGAGGTTAATTACAGAACCAGAAATAACTCAAAGATGGCTGCATCGACGCATTGCCTCCCAAGTGCTGGGATTACAGGCATGTGCCACCACGTGCGGCTCCATCTTGGGGCTTTCTAGCCAGCCTGTATAGCCAAGTACCCAAGCTTCTGGTTCTCCCACACACCCCATCTCAAGAAATAAGGTAGACAGAGGGAAAGACACCCAAAGCCAACTACGCCCTTCGCATGTGCACACATGCGTGCACACCTCCCCCATACACCACACATAAATAGCAGTTTCTCAAAATGTCTTGTGGTAACAAAGCAGCAAGGGTTTGGGTTCCTTTTTTGCACTCAAGTTTTAACGAACCCATATCAACCTCCTTTTTGGTATTCTGCAAATGCGAATCAGCTGGATGTGGTGGCACACGCCTTTAATCCCAGAACTCTGAGGCAGAGGCCTGCAGACCTCTGAGTTTGAGGCCAGCCAAGGCTACATAGTGAAACCATGGCTCAAATTAATAATAATATAAAATGAAAAATTAAGTAGTTACTAAAATGCAAATCAGCTCTCCAGTGCCCTACTTGGCTTTAGACTCAACATGATCACTAGACATGTGCAGACCTAATTCTTTTTCTTCCTTTCTCTCTTTCTTTCTATTTTTTACAGAAAAGCTTCATTTTAAGTCATGGATGAAACAGGTCAGTGGCCAACTTCTTCTTTTTCTCTTGCTACAAAGCTTCCTGTTAGCAAACTAAACTGTATCAGATTTGAGACAAAAGAGGAATTTTCCAACCTTGCTCCGTCCTGGGTCTTTTTCATGCTTCGAACTGGCCGAACTCCAGGAAGGATACAGTGACTTAAACTTCTAAATCCAGTGACGAGCCTAGTGGAAGCCTTTCCTGCCTTTGTTTCACTGTTGTAGTTTGTATTCAGAGCACCTTGCATAATGGCTGCAGAATCTCTTGTGAACATGAATATGTGCAGTTTTTAAAACGATGGGTCCTAAGCCGGGTGCAGTGGTACACACCTTTAATCCCAGCATTCAGCAGGAGGCAGAGGCAGGTGGATCGCTATGAGTTCGAGGCAAGCCTGGTCTACATAGTGAGTCCAGAACAGCCAAGGCTATGCAGAGAGACCCTGTCTAGAAAAACAAAACAAAACAAGAAGATAAAATAAAATAAAATAAAATGGTGGGTCCCGCCATACACTTGGCTCAGCAATGAGTGGGGGTATCCAGAGGCCACCTCCTCTTGGCGGGTCTCCTCACTGAGCTCTCTTGAACTCTTCCTGACAGTGGCATGGTCTTCACTGCATGGCCACAGGTCCCTGGAAGTAAAGGATTTCTTTGTAACTTCCTGATATTGTCAGTAGAGAACAAGAGCAGGGTCCCACCTAACTGTAGATTTGACTTGAGATAGTGGCCGAATGAAAACCCCCATGGACTGGGGATTCAGCTCAATAGGCTGGATGCTTGCCTAGCCTGCACAGATCCCCGGCGCCATGTAACCCAGGTGTGATGACATATGCCTTCCATCCCAGCACTTGGGAGGTGAAGGGTGGGAGTAGGAATCTGTAAGCCATCTTGTCTACAGACGTTTGACACCACCTACATACGTGACACCCTGGAGGAGTCTTGGGGGCGGGGCGGGGCGGGGAAATCTGTACAAAAACTCCCTCTGGTAGGGCTTCACCTATTCTCCGGACTTGCCGGTGTGTTTTGTTTTTAGCACCGAAAGACATACAGCTCAGAGGAGTACAACCACAGACTGCAGACGTTCGCCAACAACTGGAAAAAGATGAATGCTCACAACCAGAGGAACCACACATTTAAAAGTACCAGGAAGCCCCCCCCCCTTTTTTTTTTTTACCTCCAGGCCTCTGGGAGAAGGAGGGGTGGGAACAGCTTGGATCTGGAAAGAAAACAATTAAACAGCACAGGCTGGTGAGAGAGTCCGCTCAGGGCTAACGGTGGTGTAGCGCAAAAACTCAGACTCCTCACTGAGAATGTCTTTGGCAAATCTCAGATTCAGTGCAAGATATACATTTAGATGGCATTGGTAACTTTCTGTGGGGGTTGTGAAACTTACGAACGATTCTGGAGAAGGCCTGCCTGCCCCACCCCCAGGTCATCTGAGGGTACCAGCACACAACAGCCAAGATCTGTCTGGGTTGCTGTGAGGCCTTGCCTCTCAGGCTGCTCTGGGTCCATGAGCAGTCACTGCGATCACCCGGTCACTAGGAACACATCCAGTGTGATCACTGCAGTTTCTGAGAAAGGACTCTGGGCAACAAACATGAACTGAAAGAAAAACAGACGTTCTGTCTGTGCCGGTCCAGTATTAGCACATCGCTCTGGAGCAGGGGCTAACTTGGGTTCAAGTGGAACTGACAAATGTCAAACTGGCTGGTTTGCAGTGCACACGGGATACAGTGCAGGTTGGAAGACACCTGCTCGGGTAGAACAGCTCTTTACCTGGGTATTCGACAGTCTCACAATGGGAGTCTAAAACAGTGGGTGCCTAGGCTATACCCACCAGCAACTCTGGGGTGTGTCTGTCTGCCCAAGCATCTCAGAGGCACAGTATCAGTTGACCTTGCTATATTGTGTGTGTGTGTGTGTGTGTGTGTGCATGTGTGTGTGTGTGTGTGTGTGTGTGTGTGTGTGTATAAAATTTTGCAGGAGCCAAGTTGTAGTGACTAAAAATAGAAAGAATATGGGTGAACAAGGGTTCTTGTTTTGTTGTTGTTGTTGTTGTTTGTTTGTTTATTAGTGATTCACTATACCCCTCTGTTTCATTGTGGGTTTGTTTGGTTTGTGTTTCCTTCTCTTTTTCAGTGGCATTGAACCAGTTTTCCGACATGAGCTTTGCTGAAATAAAACACAAATACCTCTGGTCAGAGCCTCAGGTTAGTGGATCTTTTCACTCAAACCTGTGGAATAAACATTAAGCCTGCTGTGTTTCCAGCTAGATTCAGTCCTGTCCCAGCCACGCCTTTGGGTGTCCCTGAATACTTTGAGAGAACAGGATTCAACTCTCAGCACCCCTCAGTCCAGCCGGGACTTTTCCACATCCCGACCACAGTTTCCCCTCCCTCCTCTCCTCTCAGCCCCCACCCATCCCCCCAACCCCAGCCCTCTTTCCTCTTTTTCTCCTCAGAAAAGAGCAGGCTTCCCACCGATATTAACCAGCTATGGCACATTAAGTTGTAATAAGACTATGGCCTGCATCTTGATGTGTAACCAAGGCTAGCCTTGAATTCCTCATCCTCCTGCATCTACTCCAAAAGTGCTGAGTGGATGCCACCACACTCAGATTGTCATTTCTCATTCCACTTTGTATGTGTATGTGTGTGTGCCATGTGTGCTTGAATATGTGTGGTATATGCCTGTGTGTGGTTGATGCATATGTTTGTGTGTATGTGGTGTATACATGTATGTGGTGGATACATGTGTGTGGTGGAAGCATGTATGAGTGCACTTGCCTACTCAGAACATGTACACATGAAGAGCCCAAGGTTCGCATCCCTGTCTTCCTCTAATGCTCGCCACCTTATTTTTTTTTAAGATTTTTTTTTTGTGTGTATTTAGGTGTGCATGTGTGTGTGTCTTGCCACATACACACACACACACACACACACACACACATTATGTGGGTGCCCATGGAGGCCAAAAGATGGTATTGGATGCCCTGAAGTTGAAGTTATAGTTGTTGAATCACCTAATGTGGGTGCTGGGAACAAAACCTGGGTCCTCTAGAAGAACAGCAAGTGCCCTTAATTGCTGAATGCTGAGCCATCTCTCCAGTCCCATCACCATTTTTTTTTTCAGACAAGGTCTCAGCATGTAGCCCTGGCTGACCTCAAACTCTTTGTGTAAACTAGGCTGGCCTTGACCTCCCAGAGTCCCATCTGCCTCTGCCTCCTGAGTGCTAGGATTAAAGGTGTGTGCCACCACACCCAGCTTCCACCTTAACCTGGAGTTCACCCCTTCAGCGAGACTAGCTGATCATCAAGTCCCCAGGACCTGCCTATCTTCCCCTCAACCCCAGCACTGGGGGTTACAGAGTCACACAGCTGTGAGGACTCAGGCTCTCATTTGTGCACAAGCGTTTACCCACTGAGGCGTCTTCCAGACCTTTCATTTCCTTTCAAAGCTTTTCATTTTAATTACATTTTCCTTGAAAATCATGTATTCGGTTGTTTCAGAATTGTTCAGCCACCAGAAGTAACTACCTCCGTGGCACTGGCCCCTACCCTTCCTCCATGGACTGGCGGAAGAAAGGACATTTCGTCTCGGCAGTGAAAAATCAGGTATGCATGGCAGTTCCCACATTTCCCCTCCCAAACCGCCATGTGGTCAGACATCATACCGGGGTGGAGAACTCAGATGCTCACAGCATCTCTAAAAGGCTATCTCTCCTTCTGCCTTTTCCCATCATCTCTCTTGTCCTCTCCTCTGCAAGACTCTGGATGTCATTGCGTTCAGGTTCCCTCCCACCCTGGTGAGTAGAGCTGTGTCATGAGGGCATATTTATTGACTCCCTCTGCTTCATGTGTCCTCTCCAGGGAGCCTGTGGCAGCTGCTGGACTTTCTCCACCACCGGAGCCCTGGAGTCTGCTGTGGCTATTGCCAGTGGAAAAATGCTGTCTTTGGTAAGAAGTCAGCCATAGCCCATCTTCTACAGACCACCTTTCTCACCACTGGGCCTGGACCTTCTGGTTCATTCATGGGGTCAGCCAAGAGTTTTATTTCCATTGGATGTCATGTCCCAATTTTGAGGCTATTTAGCCTGAGAATCTCAACTAATGGTTTCCCAGAGTGAAGGACTGTGCCAAGGGCTCCTTCCTGAGTGAGTGTGGGTATCCATCACATTCCTCAGTTTTTCAGCCCAGTACTTCACCAAGATGAGCTCTAAACAGTAGATATTGCCTAGGAGACAATCTTTCTAGGAGCGGGGCCCTTTCCCATGCTTGGTTATCTTCATCTGTCTACCCACTAATCCCTAAGAAGGATGACACTTGTGAAGGAACTGTCCCACTGTGTAAGGAGAAGGGAGGTAGAGCAAGTCCAGTATAGCTATGAGAGGCTGGGCTGAGGAGGGATGGAGCAGTGTCTCTGGGCCTGCCCCTCTCCCTTTGGTGTAATACCATGAGATACATCGTTTCATATTGTGTTCTACAGGACAAGTGTTAAGTAGGAGAGCCAGGTCATTTTGATCCCCTCCCAACATACGCCAACTGCAGGACAGACACTCTGGGATATACAGATGGGGCCTGTCCCCTGGGGGAACTTTCAGGGTCATCGCCACACAACACCAATTAGGCCACAAACGTGAATGAGCTAGCGAAAGCTGACACCTCACAGCAGCACTTCCATGGCCTCTCAGCCGTCGCCTTACAGAGTCTGTGCTTCTTCCTGTAGGCTGAGCAGCAGCTGGTGGACTGTGCCCAGAACTTCAACAATCATGGCTGTGAAGGGTATGTTCTAGAAGGAGAGCTCACACTCCTTCTCATCTCCTTCCTTTAGCAGCTGCTAGAGTCATAACATCCCATCTAGGGATGCGCTTCTAGGGAAGTAAAGGGTCTCACGGCTGGAAGGGGCAGGGCTACGAATCTCTTCCCAAGATGCCACTGAGCCCCGTGCTCAGCATGGTCTGCCTCACTGGTCACCTAAGCTTCTGGACAAGTGGCCAAAAAATCGATAGAGGGTGGGCTGGAGAGATGGCTCAGAGGTTAAGAGCACTGGCTGCTCTTCGAAAGGTCCTAAGTTCAATTCCCAGCAACCACATGGTGGCTCACAATCATCTATAATAAGGTCTGGTACCCTCTTCTGGTGTGCAGGTATACATGCAGGCAGAATACTATGTACATAATAAAATAAATAAATCTTTAAAAAAAAAAACAGAAAAGAAAGTATCGATAGAAGAAGAAACATATCGCCCTCCAAACCCCAGGTTCACATGTGGAGAGGTGACGGGCTCTTAGACAAGTTCCCTGAAGCACAATCTGCCCCGCCCTCTCGAGAGCTTTGTGAGTTTTGGAAATGTGTCCATGCATATCACTGTACTTGGCCAGCTTCCCGGCCTTCCTCTTAATAAGTTACTAGCAACTAGCTAGTCCCATTTCCACAGTGACACTAGCCTGTCTCTCTCTGTCCATGTGAGCTGATCTCTGAAAGAGTTCTGGGTGCTTGCAGAAAGGCCCTTAGGGTCGTCCAGGGCATGTTCTCAGCCCTGACTTCCTTGTCAGACTCAGCCTTGTCCTCACTGCTCTGTGGGACATCTCATGTGCCGTCTTCTGCTCTGGCAGCAGTGACTAACAGGGTCTCTAGCCTGAGTCCAGGGATTCAGGACTGATCGATGCTACAGCCAGGAATCCACCAGGGGACTCAGTTTCACCTCTCTTTTCATCTCTTTCCTCTGTGCAGCTTCGCACGGCCCATGGCAAGAGGCTGACTCATGGACATGCTGGGGCCCCAGCATCTTTGGAAGTCTGTTTGCTTTGGGTCCTGGCATCACTGCCATTTTTCATTCAAGTACCAGGCTCCCACCATATCCCCCTGTGGCCCTAGGCATAGGTGACCCAACAGGCAGCAGAACACAAAGCTGACATTCCTCAGAGTTGAATAAGGCATATGTGAGCATGTCATAGGTCAGGTGCTAACACGGGTTATAGGGAGAAGAGCAAAGGCTGGACAGACGGGTCTGCTGAATGAGTTTGTTTGTTTGTTTTGTTGGGAGGTAGGAAGATAGGGAAGATTGACCTTTAGAATCTTTGAAGTCTGGATTCAGACTGCGGCCTGGGCATAATGTCTCATGGTAGTAGCTGCCACCTGGGGCAGACATGAGGGGGTCAGGAAGGTTGTCTGTGGAACACTGGCCAAGAGGATGCCTGGTATAGATGGTACTGAGGTGACAGTGACTCCTTCTGCCTCCTGAGAGGCAGTCTGCTTCTCCTGACAGGAGTCCCTGTCCCAGAGGAGCACCAGTGGCTCAGAGCCTCTCAGACCTCGCAGAGACCTCTGTCACTGGAATGTGCCCTACCAAGACCCCAGTGATCCAAGCCAAGGGCAAACATTACCAAGGTCCAAACAGATGACCACTATGCTCTGTGAGGCCAGGCCCAGAACTGCTTACGTATATGCTCTTTTTGCAGTGGTCTCCCCAGCCAGGCCTTCGAGTACATCCTGTACAATAAGGGCATCATGGGAGAAGACACCTACCCTTACAGAGGCAAGGTAACTGTGGGTGATCTCGGCTAAGTCTCCTCTCAACTCCATTTCACCCTTATCCCCCTCCACCCTGCTGCCATTCAAATCTGGGCCCCCATGGTGCTTGCTTGTACCCTCTGCTCTTACCAGGGACCTCTTGTCACTCCTGCCCCTGTAGCATCATCTCTCTTTCTTGAATGCCCCTCTGCAGTATCCTCCCACCTCAGCTCAGCTTGCCATATTCCTTTGTGACTCTGTCGGTCCACCCTGTGTCACCACCGCCATCTAGAATTTGGCCTCCCTTCATCACCACCTAGCTGGCCTCACCCTGGGTCTCTCTGACTAGCTTGGCTTACCTTGGTCAGAGCAGCCTGGAGGCTCCCGGGATCTGCTTCACTCACACAAGGCCTGTCTTTCCGATTGTTGTGCCCAACAATTTCTAGCTCCCACAAACCAGGTCCCCCTCCCTTAATCTCTGCGACTTAATCTCTACCCATCTCTGGTTAGCACCTTTCCCTGGACTGCCCCAACCTAACTTCTCTTCTCTGACCTTAAGCTGGCTCAGATCTTTCCTTGGGCTCTGACCAAGTGCTATACGTTTGTCCCAGGCAGAAACAGAACTGTTTCCTGCCCATGGTTTCTAAACATCTTGAGGACAAGGATACTTTAAGCCCTTCTGGCATGCACTGTCAATAAGGCTCTGATGCATGCAGGCTCCTATAAAAAAAAATGTTGTCAATATTCATGGGGAAAATGAGAGCTTGGCCAAAGGCTAAGCATCTCTAACCTGTATTCCCTTCCCTATTCTGTCCTGAATAGGATGGTCCCTGCAAATTCAACCCCAAAAAAGCTGTCGCGTTCGTCAAGGACGTTGCCAACATCACACTCGTGAGTACTGGGTCCATCTCTAGCTAAGGAGTGTGTTCCAGGAGCAGCTCCCGGTGTCAGCTCATCCTTGATGGAGGAGTCTGGGCTACTTCTCACTCCTGCTCACTATGAAGGCTGTTTGCTGGAAGATAGGAAAGGGATCGTGGTGTGAATGGGGGAGGGGGCGGTGCCCTGGGTCCTGAATGCCAAGTCTATATGGTGCTTATGGTTCTGTTTTCTCATCTAAAATGCAAGTGATCATCTCCACCATCATCCCACTAGGACAGTGCTTCTCAACTTTTGTAATGCTGCAGTCCTTTAATACATAATTCTTTGTGTTGTGGTGACCTCCAGCCGTAAAATTCTTTCATTGCTAGTTCATAACTGTAATGTTGCTACTGTTATGACTCATAATGTAAATATCTGACATGTGACCCCTGTGCAAGGATCGGTCATACAACTTCCCCAAAGGGGGAGACCCACAGGTTGAGAACCACTGCGCTAGAGGATGGAGCACACAGGTCAGACGTGGGAAGATTAGGAGCATGGACCTGTCAGTCCGTCAGGTCAGGCTACGTTTTGCTGCGGCCATGACCATCCTCAAAGTTGAAGGGTAGAGTGTGTCTCCTGTCACCTGTCTGTGGTTTAAGTGGGGCAGGGTGCATCCTGTGTTGTTGGCTTCACTTCAACACCCAGGCTGAGGGTGGCATAATTAGTTATGTCACACCTCATCTTGAGTACATGGGGAAACACATTTACTTTACCCACTGAGAAACCAATAGATGCCTGCTCACACCAACAATAAACCAAAGCAATCGCACTGCACCCAAGTCTAGCTTGGTGAACCCATGAGTTTGTTAGGGTGACTTCAGTAACGTGAGTAACCTCCAAATGGCTGTATCACCAAAATGTCTCACCCTAGGGAGGATGACAACCTCCCGTAGCTGCATAGTAAGGAACATGCCACCTCTTGTGTACAGTAGCACCTGCAGAGACCACCTGGATCTGGGACAGAATTCTATACAGCGTTGACAAGGAGTCAAAGTGGAAGTAGCCAGAACCACAGGTGATGGTCTTATGACCCTCTCTTTCCCCTCATCCTATGAGGGAACCCCAGCAAGTCAAATCTTGTTAGGTCTAATCAGGCCTACTCTGATTGAGATGCTAAAGGCTGTTGTACCTGAAGGACAGCATTCCGTGGCACACAGTCATACCCTGCCTTTCAAAGAGAACATGTGAGCATGTGTGAATGACCCCGTCAGTCTGGTAGGCACCCGCTCAGTCTGGGAGGACTGCGTAGGAGGTGAGAAACCTCCATGATCTGTGCAGATACGATATGCAAGTGAGGGGGGCGTGTGCCCATTAAAAAAGATGCAGGTCACAAGAACGTAGTTTATGTAATGACAGCAGCTGCCATCTGATTGAAGGGCATGTCAAGTTCTCCATAGTAATAGCAGGTGGGAATGATTAGCCACAGTCTAGAGCCTCATGACAGGCATTATCTCCAAAAACCTAGGCCATGAATGTGGCTATTACCTTCATTTGGTAGGTTAGAGTAGTAGTCTCAAGGGAGCCAAACCATGTGCCCAGGAGCTAGGAGGTGGGGCTGGATTGGAACTGAGGAATGCCACTTCAGAACTGAGGTTTACCACTTCAGCAACACAGCCCACATCCAGTAATAGAGATGTTATTGTCTCCTGAAAAGAAACCTGCTTTTTAACACATGAGACTCTCTCAAAACAACAAAAATCAATCCAAAGGTGCTGGCACTCTGCAGAAGGAAGTGGGGTCTGCATCACAGCTAAGTGCCAAGAGCTCTGGAACTCTAGCCTCTACCTTCAGGCAACAGGCCAGAAGCATGATGGGGAGGTGGGAGAGGCCAACGCATGTCTGTCAACCCTTCTGTCTGTCTGCAGAATGATGAAGACGCCATGGTGGAGGCTGTGGCACTGTACAACCCTGTGAGCTTTGCCTTTGAGGTGACTGAAGATTTCATAATGTATAAAAGTGGTGTCTACTCCAGGTAAGCCAGGGTCCTGGGAGGCAAAAGGGAGTGTGTAAGATTGGGTTTCCTCAAACCAAGCACATGGCTTCTGGCTCAGCCTAGACTCCCAATTAGATTATATTTGAGACTTATATGTTCCCTCTGTTAGTCTTCTGGCGGCTCTGAGTGTCAGGGACCAAGTCTCTATCCCAGCAATAGGAGGTCACAAAGGATGCTACAGGCCCAGCCATGGTGGCTAAGTCATACCAAAATCCATTCTCAGAGCTCTGTGGTCACCTACAAAAGTGCTTAATTCAGTCAAGAAAACTAAGGTTTGAAAATATAGTCAAGTATTTGAAGATAGGGTTGGAGATGCAGTCCATTTGGTGAGCGTTTGCCTAGCATACACCCCATCCTGGGGTGTGGTGGTACACATCTATAATTCCAGCAATAAGGAGGTAGAAGCAGGAGGACCAGAAGCTCAGGGTCATCCTCAGCTGCATAGTGAGCTAAGGCTAGTCTGGTCTGCACGAGACCCTGCCTCATAAAAAAAAAAAAAAAAAAGAAAAAAAGAAAAAAAAATGAAAACGAGAAAGGAAAAGTAGCTGTTCTCAAACCCCAGAATTCTGTACTGGACAGTTCATTATCTTGTTCTTCAGAAGCACCCACGGCCTCATGGACAGTAGGCAGACATTTTATTACTGAGTTGTCCCAACCCCCCCCCCCAGCATGTCTAATGTGGGATTTCTTGTACCCACACATCTTAGCCTTCCTGTTTGGTAACAGGAATGAGTTCAGCAAGGAGTCTCTGTTCTCTAGTCACCCCCAGAATGTCCACGTTCTTCAGGGCTTTGCCCTCAGCCCTCTATGCAGTTGTCAGATACAGCTATAAATCCTTAAGCCAACTACGTGGCCCACCAAACCTCTTCCAAGTATTAGACCCATGGTTAGATCTGAAGGCCCCTGCCAATTCAACCTGGGTGGCCATTGGGACCTCTAACCCTGCGCCCAGCCCCAGTGTTCCTTTAAGGTCTCTGTGTCTGTTAACTCACAACCCTGCTGATGCTGAGGGAAAAGCCACAGCCCCAATAGGCTGCTCACTCTCCTCTCCTACCATCATCTTCTCCAGATGCTTCCTCAGTGGCTTGTTCTTGACATTTGTCTCCCCTACGATGGACAGACACCTGGCCCCGTCCCCATTTGGACCCAGAGTCCTTTTTTTTTCTCCAAGATAGGGTTTCTTTCTCTGTGTAGCCTGGACTCACTCTGTAGACTGAGCTGGCCTTGAACTCAAGAGACCCACCTGCCTCTGCCTCCTAGAGCACTAGGATTACAGGTGTGCGCCACTGCACCCAGCCCAAGTCCTTCTGAAGTGCTTTTCTGGCCATGAAAATGTACACATACATATATTCATGTGAGTGTGTCCAAGTGTTTATGTGCAAGCATGTGAAGGCCAGAAGTCAACCCAACTATGCAGGTGCAAATGCACATGTATGTGCAAGCATGTGGTTGCCAGATGTCAACCTGAGGCAGTCTTCCCCAGTCACTCTTATTTTTTGAGACAGGGTCTCTCACTGGACCTACTGCTCAATGATTCAGCTGGGCTGGTTGGCTAATGAGCTCCAGGAGTCTGTTTGTCTCCACCTACCCAGCACTGGAATTATGACAGTAAGCTGGCTTTTTACATGTGTTCTGGGAATCCGAATTCGGGAATCTGAACTCGGATCCTCAAGACTTGTGTGGCAAACACCTTTACTGACTGAGCCATCTCCCCAGCCCTATGATGACTTGAGTCTCAAGAAGCAAGGCTTCCCCATTATCCAAGGCCTTCACTCCTCTATGGGACCTTGCTAATTTTGCTCCCCTTTCTCTGCACTCATCTGCCATGAAGAAGGGTTTTATATATACCCCTGCTCCTCAAGGAAGCTTCTTCAACTTCTTACCACACTGGTTTAGATTCCGCTCCTTGGGGAGCGGTGATACACCTCACTGGCATATCACTCAAACCAATTCAGGGCAATCTCTCTGTCAAAGTGACTTTGCCAATCAAAGCTTTCCAAGAGCAGAGGTGGGTCCTACTGCCTGGTAGCCTACCATCTTGCCCTGTACCTGACACAACCTGGTGACAACCCCATGTCCATTTGTTTGTTTGTTTGTTGTTTGTCTGCCCTTGGGGATTTGTTCCGGTTTTTTGATAGGGTTTGTCTCTGATAGTACTAGCTGGCCTTGAATTCGGACATCTGCCTGCCTCTGCCTCCTGTGTACTGGGATTAAAGACTTTATGCTACCACATCCTTTTTTCCATGTCTATTGAATCAATACATGACCACTGCAGTTTGTCCTCTTGAAGTCATGGAACTTCTCAGAGAGGCTAAATGGCAAGCCTACATACCTGTCACAAGTACAGATAGGTTTATTATATTTTTGGTTTTTCAAGGCAGGGTGTCTCTGTAGCCTTGGCTATCCTGGACTTGCTTTGTAGACCAGGCTGGCCTTGAACTCACAAAGATCCACCTGCCTCTGCCTCCCTGAGGACTGAGGATTATAGGTGTGTGACACAGGTAGATTTTAGAAGGAACAGAGAGGCAGCAGACCAGTAGGTTGAATTCTAGCTGGGCACTGATGCCTACAGAAGTGCAGCAAGGGGCTCCTCTCCTTGCTAGGAGACAGAAGTGTCCGTTGTGGAGTGTGGCCAATACCATGTGGAGACTGCTGGAGCAGAAAGACTAAGGACTCATTCTCTGCTATTAGGGCTGAGCCATAGCTGATTGACACCCAACACTCCCATCCCCCCTCCAATGGAAACCATGTCTCCACAGCACCAGAGAGCCCTTGTTGTTTTTGACAGTCTTTTTCTTTATCCTATACTCCAAGCCTTTATAAATTCCATTTTCATCTCTAGTACTTCCTGTCATAAAACCCCAGATAAAGTAAACCACGCAGTCCTGGCTGTTGGCTATGGAGAACAGAATGGGTTACTCTACTGGATTGTGAAAAACTCTTGGGGCTCCCAGTGGGGGCAAAATGGGTAAGTAGCCTGCGGGCTCCACTATTGGGGCACATGTTGTTCATGTCTAGAGGTGCTCCCTGGTGCAAGGCGTCTCCACCTCAAAGTTAAAGATTCTAAGGATCTCCAAGGAAAGGGGAACATGAATATGGGACCTTCATATGCCAAGGCCCTGTTAGCAAGAGCTATCATAGGATCCCAGGTCCAACAAGTCTGCAGGGGACAGGACACCAATTGGTTTAATGGGGTTGGTCTGTAACTAAAGGTTGAAAACAGCCAGACCTCAACATATTGCTGGGACAAAACCAACCACTGGAAAGGTCTGAGAAATAAAAGCAATGAATTTGCTACATTGAGTGACAGCCCCTCTTTTGAATCAGGATGAACAGACAGACATGAAAAGGAACGTTTTTATTTTTAGCAACTCCTAGTGGTGGTTAAGTAGTTACGTGAGGGCCTGGACAGAGGGAAAAAGGGAAGCTCCATCAATTCTGAGGAGAAGTATTATATGCAAGAAAAATGAAGTAAGTAGTTGACACCAGTCATTCCCTCCTGGTAAAAATAAGCCTGTGGTAGTTATTCTGTGAATAAATCCAGAGAGCCTAACCCCTGTAGTCATGTCTTGGTTTGCACAAGAATATTCTAGAAAGCTCTGTGGTTTAATTGCCACTAGTCAGTCCTTAATCCCTTCTCTCTGCCCAGGTACTTTCTCATCGAGCGTGGGAAGAACATGTGTGGCCTGGCAGCCTGTGCCTCCTACCCTATCCCCAAGGTATAAGCCAAGGCCAAATAGGCAACTGGTTGGCAAACAAATTGAAGAACCGGTCCTTTGACGACAAATCCTGCCCAGGAAAACAGTGGGGAAATCCACCCAGAGGCCCTCTCATTTCTGCATTGAGCCTGGAAGCCTAAAATAGGAAGAACTCAACCAGCAACAAGCCCACCCATATGACACCAAAACCAGCCATGTGCCTTGAATGTGGTTAACTCACTCAAATCCACGTGGACCTAGAATCTTCTCTTTCCAGCTCTCTTCATGTAGAGTGCTCCAATGACTACCTTTTCTATGTTGTGGATTCAATAAATGCACAGTGAACACCTCCCTGGGCTGGGCCCAGGCCTCTGCCATTCCTTTCCATCTCCATGGACGACAGAGAAGGCATCCTTAGCTAGGAGTATGGTGGGGGTGCTGGTGCCAGCCGGATGGAAATCCCAGGAGAAAACTGAGTTTAGAGAGTCTGCTGTTTCCAAACTCCAGGAGGAAGAATGGAGATAATGGGGGCAGGGTGTGGCAGAGCCAGGGCAGACCCCAAATCCCACCTGTCTCTATGTGGCCTCACAGAGTCTGGCTCTTAGAAAGGGTGCCCCATGGCTTCCTCAGAAAGCCCTTCTTTGGACAGGCCTTATGCTCCTCAAGCCACCCCTCCTCTTCCATGAAGCTACTCTACAGGCCTCTCGGCTCCAGGGTCTTGTCTACAGACAGCTGTAGCTTTGCTCTTTGTCTCAATGAAAAAAAAAATCTACCATGTTATTTGGGTCTCCTGAAAGCTAAGAACTTAAGAATAATTGGGGACCTAAGGGTCATAAGGCACATCATTCTACCCAAGCAGTTCCTACTCGGGGGGGAAAGATAAACTTTAGTCCAAAGATAAAAGACATCACAAATTAGGTAAATGCCCTTTATCAATAAAGATGTGAAAAGCATCTATAAAATACCAGCAAGAGCCAGTACTCAGGGAGGAAGAGGCAGGCGATCTCTTTTTGAGTTCAAGGCCAACCTGGTCTGTGAAGTGAGTCTAGGACAGTCAAAGCTACCCAGAGAAAGCCAGGGTGGGGTGGGGGGCATGGACCAACAGCAAGAGGGGCTGTATAGTCCACCAAATGTTACTCACTCCAGGAATAAGGAATTGACTCAACATGTGAAAATCAATAATATACCAAATTAATAAAAAAAATTAAAACCTGTATAAACATCTCAATAGATGCTAAGAAAACCCTGGAAATAAATTCAATAGTTGAGGGCTAGAGATACAGCTTAAGGGCACAAAGCTTTCCAGGAGAGATAGATATATACAAGGCCTTAAATTCAATCCCCAATACCACCTAAAAATGGTAATTTCAGAATGACTTTTCTGAAGAATGAAGGATTTGTTCCTTTCCTGTAATATGCAAGGAGCTTGAGGCAATCATGGTGGACATTGGATTCCCCCCATTTATGCCACTACTTTAAACATGGTCAACATAGGCACAACTTGAAGAACTTTTTAAAAAATTATTTGTACTTTATGTACATCGCTGTTTTGCCTGCATGCATGCCTGTGTGAGGGTGTCAGACCCTCTGGAACAGGAGTTGCAAAGAGTTATGAGCTGCCATGGGGTGCTGGGAATTGAACCCAGTTCCTCTGAAGAGCAGCCAAGCCATCTCTCTGCAGCACCAACTTTAAGGACTTTTGCCTTTTTTTCATTTTTCCAGGCAAGGTTTCTCTGTGTAGCCTTGGCTGTTCTGGATTCACTTTGTAGACCAGGCTGGCCTTCAACTCAGATCCACCTGCCCCTGCCTCCTAAGTAGTGAGATTACAGGCGCTCATCATTGTACCCAGCTGATTTTTTTTTTTAAGGCAGTCTTTGTAGTTCTGGCTGGCCTGGAATTTGTTACTGGTATGTAAATCAGCTTAGCCTCTAAGACAGATTCACCCCGTCTGTCTCAGGATTAAAGGCATGAACTGCCACAGAAAGCTTTAAAAGGACTTCTAAAGAAACATGGCAAGAATCAGCCCGACTGAGCCGCATTAAATGTGTACCGCTCTGTGGTTTTGTTATTAATACTGATGGAGTAGTGGCATGACTTTATTGATCATTAAGTCCATTTTGTCCCTTTCTCACTTTCAATTATTCTTTAAATATCATTTTTTTTTTCCAACTCAAAACAGTGAGACAAACCTCTATTAGTCTGAAAGGCTGACATCTCCAAATCCTAGGCTCAGTATGAGGGTACAGGAGCACAGTGCAGAGACTGAGAATCAGATTTTGCAGTCCAGTAGTGCTGACGGTGGTGGTACTGAGCAAGGTGCATGGCTAGCCCAGAAACTGCTTTTTGGGGAAACTGGTTTTCCAAACTACAAGGTTGAGGCCAGTTGCCCATTTTTGCAAACTTGAGGCTCCAGATTGGGTGCTGGCTGCTTTCTGGAATTCCATGGGCAGATTTGGGGCCCTGTTTCAGGGTAGGGGGCTTCCTTTATATAACAGTAGAAGGTGTCATTTCTGTCTTGCCCTTTAAGTATCTTGAGACTATATATATCCTATTATCTAGATGAAAGGCAGATGAATTTTCATTCAGGTTTTAGGCTTTCTCTGCTCATATATGCCCAAAGCTATACTACTTCCTCTTACATGTCTTGGTATTCTGCAGTGTGTGCTCTTTCAGTTTACAGTCTATTATCCTGGCTGAAGGGTAAGTCTCCAGACTTTTAAATATAGATACATGCTTATGTGTAACGCCTGGAAAGTACAATAGTGTGTTATTCTTCAACGTGCTTTTCTTCATTCAACAACATATGAAAGCAAACTCAAGAAGGGTAAAAACCCAAACAAACCACAATACTGGCTGAAACAAGATGACGACAACAGGACACTGTACTGAGCTTCAGAATCTGTATGTTAATATGGGTAGGCATTGGGGTTTGTAGAGACAGTTTGGCTGCTAACAGCACTGGCTGCTCTTCTGGGGGACCTGGGTTCATTTCCCAGCACCAGAAGACAGGTAGCAGTGTAAGATGGTACAGTTATCTCAACAAAGGCCAAAGAGTAAGCAGTGAGAGCAAACAAGAGCCAAGCATGCCAATTCTGAGAAAAAAACTTAAAATATATCACCGATCCTTAGGACAGACTAATGCAAGCAAGGTACCGTGGTGTCCATGTGTGCCACAAATCCAGTTTTTCTTTTTTTGAGCCAAGTTTTCTGTGTAGCTTTGGCTATCCTGGAATTGCTTTGGAGACCAGGCTGGCCTCAAACTCAGATCCACCTGCCTCTGCTTCCCCAAGTGTTGGGATTACAAGTGTACACCACCTTGAGAAGCCATAACCCATTTCTTAAGGATCCCCCCCCCCTTTTTTTGCTCCTAGTAGCATCACTAATGCCTACAACTTGATTTCTCCATAAACATTTCTTCTTTGTAGTGGCAAACGCCTCGTGTTTACTCCAGCTGGAAATTTCAAGGCATATGGTTCAAAGAGGCGGGGAAAGCCTGATGAATAGGACTCTTCAGTTCATGGTGGCAGGAACCTGTGACACAACCTGTTTACATATTGGCAGGTAAGGAAGCAAGGTGCATGGCATGAGAAGTAGGGACAGTCTACCAGGAAGGGCCTACTTCCAGACAGGCCCCCTAAGCAGTGCTACCAACTAGAGGCCAAGTGTTTAATTAAACAAATGAATCTATGTAGCCATTTCAGTCTTAAGCCATAACTCATACAGTCTATACCTAAATACTGACAATCAGTTTCTTGGGGGTTTGTTTGTTTTCTCTTGAGTTTTATGAGTCTAGGAGTTGACTCTTGTTTTTACTTTGCTAAAGCAAAGCCTTTTGTTTCTCTGGTAGATGGCCCACAAGCTCCTCCCAAGCTGTTCAGTTCTCCTGTCTCCATCTCCACCTTCTCTCTACACAGGGGTGCTGGGATTTCACATTTATGCTCTGGGGTTCAAACATGGGTCACTGGGTTTTCAGGGTTAGCATCCTTCCCCTCCAAGCCACCTTCCTAGTTCTGCCTTACCAATCAATAAACATGCTTTGTAAGCAAGGAGTAAGAGAGTAGAGGGCTGAGGAGTGGGGGCCATGCCTTTAATCCTAGCACTCAGGAGGCAGAGGCCAGCCTGCTCTATAGAATGAGTTCCAGGAAAGAAATCCAGGGCCACAGAGAAACCCTGTCTCAGCAAACAAAGGTCTTACTTTACTGCTTTGCGTCAGACCAAGTTGGCACAAAACTTGAGCTCCTCCTTCATCCTACTACCAAAACTCTGGGTTACAGCTGTTTATCATCTCACCTAGCTATTACTTTTAAGACAGTAAAATATAGAAATGTCCTAAAACAAAAGGAGGTTTGAGTTGTTCCTATAAAAAAATTTAGTCAAACTTAGGTATACAGTTGCATAAATTAAACAACTCATTAAAAAAAAATATCTTGAGATAAAAAGTACAGCACACTACTGTGGCCAGGGATAACAGGCAAAGGCCTAATCTGTGTCCAATCCCCGGAACCTACGTACAAGGTCAAAGAGGCGAGCTTGAACTCTCTTCAAAAGTTGTCCTCCAATCTCCAGATGTGCAATGTGGCAAGTCTCCCCACACACATACAATCTATTGATTGAAAGCAACACTCTACAGGAATTGAGGTACAGGAACAGCAACAAAAGCAACCCTTTTGATAGGTACCAAATAAACAAGTTTATTCCCTACTCTGTGCTAGGAATTGAACCCAAGACTCAATAGGTAATTGACAATGATCTCCCACCCTACAAGCAGATCTTTAAACTACAGTTCAGGAGACCATAAACACACACCATTCCATTACTCTGACTCTCCCTGTACTCTTCTGGATCTTGCCATCTGAACCCCCTCCAGCATCCTGTCTAAATACTCTGGTATCTCTACTAAAAATGTCAATGTTTCCCTTACAAGTATCATAAAGAAAATGCAGGTTTTTGAGTTCATGTCTCAAAGAAATGCCTTGAATATAATCAATCACCAACAGAAAGCAATTTTTACACAAGTAAAATGCCCTCAATGCTCAAGAGTCAGAATAAAGGACACTATCATAGACATCTAGCTTTTTAGGTAGGACTCAGGACGACAAATTTCTACATCCAACAGTTTACTCTACGTCCAAGTAAGCTTCCATTCCATAAAGATCATCAATATATAATGTACCAAGCTTTTGATAACACAGCCACCACACAATCTCTTGAAATTTAAAGAAATTTATTGAAGATCTGAAAAACAACTCCTACAAGATTGACTTTTCCATAAAACGGTAGCTACAGGATGCAGTGCGTCTGTCATGTTAAAACGTGCATGAGACACAAGTACGAAACCATGGAAACAAGCCACCATTCTTCAACAGCTAAGATAAAATGCCTAAGGACAGCATGGATGACTTGCAAAGGACGGGCTCTTTAAGCACCATCAAAAAAAAGAGCACAGATGGATGAGTGTTCAGTTATATACACTGAAGTGAACCTTTGGCACTAGGAATCAGAGCATTTTGTCATAGAGCATTAACACATATTATAAAAGTGCGTAGTGTCAAAGGAACAGAACCACCAGCATTCAAAAGCAGCTTTGTCAACTAGGCAATAAAACACTCTACAGCATGTCTCTGTTGTCCATCACTGAGTACACTGGTAGAAACTTTGAAATGAAAAAAAAAAAAAAAAAAAAGAAAAAAAGAAAAAAGGAGCAGTGACTCCTTTTATTTTCTCTGTTTAAATTCAAACAGAAAACAAACAGCAACTCTGTTATACACTAACGGTCTTCAAAGTATATCATTTGTACAAGAGAAGGACTAACAACCAAACTGTGTACAGAGATCCAAGCACAGGAGAAAGCCAGCACACCCCTCACACGGCTTTCCGGTGGTACTCGGGAGGAGCCACTTCATAATCACTGGCACTGAACAAAGTTGCAGAATTCTTTGCCAGGTACCTAAAAAGAAAATTGTTAATTCATTATAAAAATGTTAAGGCATACTGATATTAACCATAGATCACTGCCTCCCAAAAACCCCACATCATTATAATCCAAACCAGTTGATTATAGACAAAAATACATAGTGTCTTTTTTTTTTTTTTAGTTGTTTTGTTTTTCAAGACAGGATTTCTCTGTGTAGCCTTGGCTGTCCTGGACTTGCTTTGTAGATCATGCTGGCCTGAACTCAGAGATCTGCCTGCTTCTGCCTGCCTGCCTCTACTAGGTTTAAAGAGGTGTACCACCACACCCAGCAAGTCTTTTTTAAACAAAGAACAGCTGTCTTCAACCTGAGGGAATTTGCAAACAGCTATCCTACCATACTACAGCACTACCCTAAAACAATATTCATCTTCTTTAGCTTTTTCAATTAAGTACAAGGTAGTCAACAAACACCCTTCAAGTTCAAACCTGAAATAAAGGGATGTGAAATGTGAAGTAGTGCATTTCTGTATTATCAAAGAAATTGAAGTCTGGAGAAAATATTTACTATTGTTAGAAAAAGGGCCATAAATAATCAAAATATTCCAACCCTCTTCAATACCAGGCCCAAAATGTAATAATCCACAGTAACTATATTCCATATTCTGGAAATCCTAGTCCTTTTCAAACTGAAATGTTTCTCTCCAAACAAGAATCAGAATACTGCCTGCCACTACAGTTTATTTCTTCTTTAATTCATTAGTAAATAGTATCCTTGTTAGTATATTTAGAGCATTTTATCATCTCCAAAAGCTGCTTGGCTTAAAGTTCTTCCCTACTATAAAAATGCCCTCCAACATGATGTAGAACTGCTTTTCTTTAATCTTTTAAACTCAACTAAGTTATATTTGCATTATTATATCCTTGGGCATTATTTTTCAGATAGGGCTCAGAGCCTGACCTCAAAAATCCTGCTTTAATTTTGACAGGGGTGAGTCATTGGCCCAACTAAGACATTACTGCTATTTCTCTAAGTCTCCTACGTCCTTTTAATGTACCCCCCATCACCAGTTTATAGCTTATCTTCTTACTCTCTACCGCTGTAAATCTACAAAATCAACCTATGTTTTCATTGTCTTAACAGCTTGGAGATTTAGTCACATTATCATTTCCCATACAGCACCTACATGTTTATTCTCCACTGTCTGTGAGATTCCCATATTTATACTGTTCTACTGCCTTACTGGCATCTGCACCAATACATTATTTATTTTAGTAATTATGATAATCTCTCCTTTCACACATTAATGTTAAGTAACCACCCCAATTGTTCATGATTTCAATTAAACTTACTTGAGGAAATCGTGTAGATAGTTCAGTAATAAAGCAAGGCTTTTTTCATCTAGAGGTGTATAGGCCAACATCGCTCCAATTCGCACTATTTAACAAAGAATTATGTTAAAGTTATATCCAAGGCAGCACTATAACCATACACAGTAACTATGTAGGAAATAATTGAGCTGTATCTGATTTCATAAAACTAAATGATTTTATGTGTATATGCAGATGAGTGTATGTGTGTTGTCTGGCAAGCTAAAAGACAAATTTAGTATCTTTCCACCTTAAAAAAAAAACGAAACAAAACAAAAAAAAAAAACCAAGTCCGCATCTCACTGGATTGGGGCTCACAGGTCAGGGCAGCCAGTGAAAACCTAGGATGCTTACCTGTGCTGCCCCAGCGCTGGGTCACAAATGTGTACCACTACACCCAGCTTTTTATGTGGGAGGGAAATCATCACACTTGGATTCTTTGGAGTGAACTATCTCCCCAATCTTAATGACTTTTCAAATTCTTTTTTTAAAAAAAAACTTGCTATTTAAATCTTCTAAGCAAATTTTAAATAAATATTCAAACTGACAGAGTCATGCTTTAGAAAATTATTCTATCTCTCAAATTTAGTAACAACAACAACAACAACAACAAAAATCAGCTATTATAAAGGCTCAATTTCTTAAGTCGTATTACCAAATAATCTCAGTAAATGTGGCGCTCCATACACCTGGGACATGGGTGCATCGGGGTGATCCGCGAGAATTTCAGCATACTGTGGTCTCTCAAATTTGTAGAGCAGCTGAGTGCCCAGCATCACATTGAAGTACTCCTTTATCCCTGCCACAACCTCATTAACAGCATACTCCCTGATGAAGAACAAAAACATTACTTTCAAAAATATATCCTATCTGGAAAGGCTGTAAAGGTAAGGAACTACAGCTAAGATTTTTTTTTTTTTAAAGTAAAATCAATTTCAAAATCATATTAAAGGAGGATTTGGAAAATTACAGCCCTGTCAAAATAAGGTATGTATGCCTTCAAAAGTTGTAAAAAACAATTTGGGGGGTGGGGGACTGTCAAGACAGGGTTTCCTTGTTTGTAGCCTTGGCTGTTCTAGAACTCACTCTGTAGGCCAGACTGGCCTCAGAGATCCTTCAGCCTCTGATGCCCAAGGGGTGGGGGGTTAAAGAATGTGTGAGTCACCAACCACCACCAGGCCCCAAAAGTTGTGCCTAAAATAGTACTTAAGTACTTTGTATATATTCAAAAGGGTATATTCTTACTTATTATCTGTATTTCCTCGAGATTTCTTGTAATTTGCATAATCCTCCAAAATGGAATCCACGTTCTTCTTGGCAGGAAGATAAAAAAGCTATGGAAAAAAAATGAACACAAATGCTTATAAAGAAAAAACACATTCCTTCCAACAAAGTAGATGAAGCACAGAAAGCCTGCTAAACGTGTTCAAGATTACAAACACTATGCAAGGAGATACAACTGCACAATCCAACCAAGTACCTTCAACCAAATCCCAACTATGTCTATGGAATCTCAATTCTCGTGAATCCTTATTATTCTCATGACCTACTGCATCTACCATTTGTCAATTTAATAGTTGGTCTGGACGGAGTTCCTAAATCTGGACTTAGATAAACCAACTCTTATTGTTCCAAGTTTTTCTGGATTCCTGTATTTCTATGTTGTGAAAGCAGTTTCTTTGGATTTTGAACATGTCCCGTCAGGAGGGAGAAAAGAGGCTCCTAAAGACTAAGTAAACAAACAAAATCCTCAGAAAACTGACACTTGAAAGATCCACAGGATCCTTCCTAGTATCGAAGATGAAGCTCCAGGGAAATGCTCACATGCATCTTGTCTAAGTCATGGTTTATTTAGGGGTGGGCTTTTCAGTGGTACGCCTACTTCTGGACTGTTCCCATTTCTCCCTAAAACCTCACTGGATTGAGGTTCTTCTGTTGGCATCCATTCTGTCTTAGGGAAAGATCAGGTTGTCTGCATCTGGGGTGTGGGGGAATGGATGCATTTTTTTTTTTAAACAACATTATGCAAGTAAATAAACCTAGGACCTTAATTATTCAGGATTGCTTGCAGGCAATGTTATATGCTTTCTACTATACTCCTTATCAGGACATATGTAAATGCTCTACTGTAGGCAACATTAAGATGCAAAACATGTGTTTCCTTGCCTATTAGTGTTCGGAAGAGTTCTGCTCTAGCAACCTCCATCTTTCTTAATCATAAAGAAAACTTTAAGGGATTAGATAGACTGCTCAAGAATTAAGAGCCACTAGGACTCAGCTTCAATTCCCAGCATTCCACATGGTGGCTAACAACCAGTTCCAGGAAACCCAATGCCCTCCACAGGCACCACAAAGGCCATGCCATGCAGACATATATGCAGGCACACACACACAAAAGAAATAAAATTAACTACAACCTGTGTCATCCTAAATTACCTGTTTTTGTCTGGTGATCAAGTCCCAGTCATCCACAAGCCATGGTTTCAGCTCTTCAGGAATCTTTACTTTAACTTCAACTCTGTTCATGAATGTCTCTTCCTACATCGCAAAAGCAAAGGTATTGCAAACCTTTCTTAATAGTAACTTCTCTTTTGACCTTTAAATCAGCATGTATACACTAATTCCTTGAAGGAGCCACTTATAACAAAGGATTAGCCATTAAAAAAACAAAACAAAAAACCAAACAAACAAACAAAACAAAACAAAAAAACCATGAAATCATACAGTCAGGAAAAATATGGTCTTGAGTCATAATGGCCCTTAGTGCATTTTCTCCATTTCTGGAAATGGAATATTCAGAATTACTGTTGATACCCAAATGGTTATCCCAAACACGATTTTCTTGCTTTTTTGACATGGTCTTACTATGTAGCTCAGGATATCCTAGAATTCACTACATAGAACAGGTTGGCCTAGAACTCATGATCTGCCTTTCTCTGTCTCCTGAGTGCTGGAATTAAAAGCATGCAACACCATGCAGACCTAACATGGCTATCTTTGAACTCTGGTAGCATGTGTCAGTAACCCTAGCATTTGGAAAACTGAGGCATAAGGCTCAAGGCAAAGCTAGCCTAAACCATATAGCAAGGTGCTGTCTTACACACAAATAGTAGGACGGACAGGAGTGGGGAAGTAAAGATGACTGTTTTAGGCCAGGCTAACAGAGAAAAAGATAACTCACATTTTCAACTGTAGGATCTACCCGGGCTCTCTTCTTCCTAGGAGGCTGAGGCGTCTCACTGGTGCTGCCACCATCTCCATTTCCAGGTGCTACAAAATATGTGTGGAAGGTGGGGGCAGTGTTGGTGAACTAACAAATAATGTATGGTGAAGTGCCTTAAGTTCTCATTTCCCCATTACAGATGTTTAATAAATCCAACTTAAAGAATCATATTTCTAAAAAAGAGCATACTTAATAATTCATTTAGGAAATATTTGATAATATCATATATTTAAAACACCATCTTCCTAAGAGAATTATTAAGACTTAAAGCAGGTAGGTGAAAACAACTACATTTTCTAGGAGGTAAAAGATCAAAGCTTCCTTATCTACACACAACACTGCTTTGAGACCTAGACTCCAGGTCAATAAACCACATACTTATTTTTTTTTAACATTTTATTTAATTTTAATCTATGTGCATTGGTGTGAGGATGTCAGATCTTGGAGTTACAAACAGTTGTGAGCTGCCATGTGGGTGCTGGGAATTGAACCCGGGTCCTTTGGAAGAGCAGGCAGTGCTCTTAACCACTGAGCCATCTCTCCAGCCCCCACATACTTATTAAATGTCATCTTAATGTAGAGAATTCACAACCTAAGTGGTATAAGGAATAGTTCAATTTTCAAAAAGTTTATACACTTACTTTTCTGCTTGTTCTTTTTTGTTTTCCTGAAAAGAAAACAAAAATTACTACTAGAAAAACAATGGTAAATTAAAGGAAAAAATGACTAGCCTGCCTCTGTGGGACCATGATACTTGTGAATACATAGCCACACATAAAATTCAAAATTATAAAAAACAATTTCACAGCCAAGCACAGTGGAACACATCTATAATCCCAGCACTACTCCTTGAGGCAGACAAATATCTGTGAGTTCAAGGCCAGCCTGGTCTATAAAGTGAGTCCAGGACAGCCAAGACTACACGGAGAAACCTGTCTTGAAAATCCAGTAATAACAAGTTATCATCATCATTAACGACAAAAGGCTGGGTGTGGTGGTGCAAACCTTCAACCCAACCACTGGGGAAGTAGAGGCAGGCAAAGCTCATCTTTTAAAAAATAATCTGAAGCCGGGCGTGGTGGCGCATGCCTTTAATCCCAGCACTCGGGAGGCAGAGGCAGGCGGATTGCTGTGAGTTCGAGGCCAGCCTGGTCTACAGAGTGAGTCCAGGATAGCCAAGGCTACACAGAGAAATCCTGTCTCAAAAATTAAAAAAAAAAAAAATCTGGCCAAGCTGGGCATGGTGATGCACACCTTTCTTCCCAGCACTTGGGGAGGCAGAGGCAGGCAGTTGCTGTGAGTTTAAGGCCAGCCTGGTCTACAAAGTGATTCCAGGACAACCAAAATTACACAGAGAAACCCTATCTTGAAAAGCCAAAATCTAGCCAATCATAAGTTTCCCTTTACTCAATAAGGTTAAAGTTTATAGCAGGAAAGATCTGACGACATTATTCCCAAGTCCAATTAAACCACTTGTACACACATGCTAATGATTCGTGGAAATCAAAAGAGACCAGTTCTTTTTGTTTGTTTGTTTTTCGAGATAGGGTTTCTCTGTGTAGCTGTCTTGGGCTCACATGTAGACCAGGCTGGCCTCGAACTCACAAAGATCCACCTGCCTCTGCCTCCAAGTGCTGGGTTAAAGGCATGTGCCACCTCGCCCAGCTCAAAAAACCAGTTTTTTTTTTTTTAATTTTTTAATTTATGTGCATTGGTGTGAGGGTGTCAGATTTTAGAGTCACAGACAGTTGTGAGCTGTCATGTGGGTGCTGGGAATTGAACCCAGGTCCTTTGCAAGATCAGGCAGTGCTGTGAACCACTCCACTGAGACATCTCTCCAACCCTAAGAGACCAGTTCTTAAGTGTACAGGATTCATACAATAATTGCTAGTGTTCTGCCTGTATTCTTATTCTAAAACTTATGACAACAAATAGTCAAAATATAAACTATTAGAAATTATATTTTAGGGGACTGGAGAGATGATTCAATCATTAAGAACATTGGCTGCTTCCAGAAGACTTGGGTTCTGTACCCAGTACCCACATGGCAGCTAATATGTCTGTCAACTCCCAACTCTAAAGAATCCCTTCTGGGCTTTATGTGCACAGGTATACAGAAAGAGACAAGAGAGGAGAGAGAGGAGAGAGAGGAGAGAGAGGAGAGAGAGAGAGAGAGAGAGAGAGAGAGAGAGAGAGAACAAAAAACAGAAAACCCCAAGAAATACAAATGGGTGTTTTTTGCAGAAATATTGCCGTGGTACAATAATGGCGACTGTTAGAGAGGTGATCAACTACTGATTGGGTTTTGTTTTGTTTTTTAGAGACAGGGTTTCTCTGTGTAGCTCTGGCTGTCCTAGACTCGTTTTGTAGACCAGGCTGGCCTCAAACTCACAGAAATCCACCTGTCTCTGCTGGAATTAAAGATGTGCGCCACCATGCCCGGCTCTGATTGGATTCTGAAGCCTGCTCAATAGCAGGGAATCCATGCCTGGTTACTGTAAACCTGGTCAAAAGCCTATGCATAGCTGAGGAGGTCATAGGTTCTACAGGGAAATGTATTGTTTTGATAAATGGTTGTTGTCTAACTACCTTGTAGATATTTGTTTATATTCAAAATATTAGCACTGCTCTCAGCCTTGGCCAGAGAAGCTTCTTCTACAGACTTGTTTTGTTTGTTTGTTTGTTTGTTTTTTTGGTTTTTCGAGACAGGGTTTCTCTGTGTAGCCTTGGCTGTCCTGGACCCGCTTTGTAGACCACGCTGGCCTCGAACTCACAGCGATCCACCTGCCTCTGCCTCCCGAGTGCTGGGATTATAGGTGTGCGCCACCACGCCCGGCTGAAAATTTCACATTTTAAAAAGCTCCCATTAGAGACAAAGAATGTATCATAAGCAATCATAAACTTAAATTACACTTATAAAACAGTGTGTAATATTTAAACAAAGAGCATCTTACACTTCAACATTTTTCTGTTGCAGACCAGATGTCTTCTTTCCTGGAGCAGCCCCTCTCATCTTGCCCTCTGCATACTGTTCCCTTCAAAAATAATGTCAAAAAGTCATCATAAAGCAGTTATTTAAGTAAGAAAAAGCAAATTGTGCCTGCAGTTCTCAGCCAAGTATGGTGGCACACACCTTTAAACCTAGCACTTTGGAGGCAAAGCAAAGCAGATGGATCTGTGTAAGGTCAAGACAAGCCAAGGCATGTACAGGCTCTAATCTCAGAAAAAAATTTAAAATAAGTGGACTTCTATAACGTTCCAAATTGAGACCAGCCTGGTTTACAAAAAGAATCTAGGACAGCTAAGACTATACATAGAAATCAGTCTCAAAAACCTATGAATAAATAAACAAATATATAAAATAAAGACTTTAAAGTAAGTAACACCCACAGAAAGTCTGAAATTGGAGCTGGAAGGATGGCCTAGCAGTTAACACACTGGTTATGAATTCAGTTCCAAATACATACATGGCTGCTCACAACTACATGACTATAGTCCCATAAGATCTGATGCCATCTTCTAGTGTGCAGGCATGCAGATAACAAAAAAATCAAAATAAAATACAAAAGGCTTGAAATTTTTCTGCCTAGAACCAAGAACAAGAATTAAAAGTTCCATATTAAAAGTTGAGGCCCTCATGCCTGCATATAAATAAGCATTGAGAGAAATTTCACAGAAATCAGGCCTGGGAAGATGGCTTGGAGATTACAACACTCCTTGCTCTTGCACAAGGTATGAGTTTTATTCCCAGCACTCACATGGATGCCCACAACCATCTGTCGCTCCAAGGGACATTACTCATTCTTCTGCCATGTATGTGATACCCACATACACATAATGGCAAAACACTGGTGTATATATAAACAAACCCAAAAATAATTTTTTAAAAAAGGTCTACAGAAACCAAACAAAAGATCCAAGAAGTCAAGGATGAAGCCAGAGGGCTGGCCTAAGAGGTCAAAGTGCAACCACTCACACTGACCTGAGTTCAATTCCTGAACTTATATGAAAGGAAAAAAAAAAAAAAAAAAAAAAACAAATGACTCCAACCTCCACAACCTCATCATGGCAAACCCATGCCCACATACAAAATAAATAAATGAATGGGGGGGGGGGAGGGCAGAGGGAGAGGGAGAGGAAGAAGGCTTTTGTTACTAAAATAAAAAGTCAGTCGTACAACACAAATTGACGGATATATAGTCTCAGAAACTATAAATTCCAGTGCTATGCCTAGTTAGGTATTTACTAAGAGTCCCACTGTTTTCTTTTATTTGATTCCATGTTATAACTTTAGTTTTGTAAATACTATAAAATTCAAATGTAGTAACTATCCTATAATTTTTATGGGTCTTATCCTCTTGGTATATTTTCAAAGATGAATATTAACGGGAACGTCTCTTCCTTTGTTTCCTCAAAGTTAGCAGCCTCCACAGCCCCCAAGAAGTAGTTAACAAGGTATTAATGGGTTTGCACCTCCAATTTCTAAAACTCCAAGATCTAAAGACAGACTCAGAAATGACAGGATATTTCTTTTACCTAGAAAATATGTAATTACTTGCAATCAAGCTTTAACACTGGAACTAACAAGTACCAAGAATTATTTTACCAAGAGAGGGAGGCACCAACATAATCCTATTTTGTTCATTCTGTGTCCAAAAAAAAATATCTCAAAACAAACTTACTGATTGGCCTTCTGAAGTTCTCGCTGTTTCTGCAAGTTGGTGTCCACATATTTGAGCACTCTGCTTTCTGGGACCCACTCATCCCAACTGAAAAGACAAGTTATAACAGCACTGAAGAACATCTTAATGCAGCTTAGGTTCTCTTCCATTTAACATTTAAAGATCTAAGAGTTAAAACGTAGGAATTCCCTGAAATAATGTGTTTTAATTTTGTACTTTTAACATCTATTAATCTGTATGTATGTACAAGAGTATGTACAGTATGTGTGTAGAAACCAGAGAACAACTTCTCCGAGTTGCTTCTTTCACCATGTCGGTCCTGAAGGTCCAGGTCTTCACCCTTGGCAAGTACTTTAACCCACTGAGCCATCTTGTCAACCCTCATTTTTGGACAATTCTTTAAAATAAATTCCAACTTGGCCTTGAATTCACTGTAATCCTGCCTCAGTATCCCAAATTCTGTAATTACAGAAATGCACAAACCACGCCTATCTTTTTCTGAAATAATTTGATAAGCTGGCAGTGCAAATACATTTTCATCTAAAAGAAAAATCTAACAAAGTGTTCTAGTAAGAAGTAGCATTCCAAATATAAAGTATGTATGTAGATTATTCAAATCACTTTTAAATGGTTTAATAAATCACTAAAGTCTCTAAGCCATTATTAGCCTTTCAGAATTACAGTACTGCCGTAAGTTACACAGGTCACATATGCTGTAGGTGCATCAGAAACACATCAGATACTCCATTGCTCACTTTCTTCTACTCAAAGTGAGTACTGCAATTTCTAAGGAAGACTAGAGGCTTTCTAAAAACTAAGGTAGCTATCTGGCTTATCACAAAACAAGCTTTTTGCTGATGTGTATGGGAAAACAAAACTTTCTTGTGGAATGTTGAACTTTTTAAGCAAACTAACTTTTGAGCAAAATTAGTCTTTTCTCCTGCTGATGGAGCTCCATTAGTGACACAATCAGGTGTATTATTGAGGCAATCTTTTACTTAATGAGTCCCACCTCTGACCTCTTATAGAGTATAGCCAAAAGGAAAATTAATAAATAAGACATTCCTCAACATGATTTCCTACAGAAAACTTTAAAACATGCATTTACCTAGAGGTCAGGAGGGGGTGGTGTACTGAGGGAGCTCCTTCAGGAACAGGAAAAAGGGCTACAATATCCTCACGTGTCTTCAAAGATTTTTCAGAGCGCCTGGGCCTCACAGCACTTCTGATACAGACAGCATAGTACAAAGTAATCTCAGTAACTACGTGCAAATTTTAGCGTAAGTTTTATCAAGATTCATTTACAAATGGAATATTTTAATGTCTGTGTCAACAAATTCCAGTAAGGTTTTTATTATCTTAGTATCTACTGTGATTTTTAAAGTGTATTTATACTAATGTTCAAAAATTCCAATTTGAAATAGGAATTTTGCTATACAGTGTATTTCAAAGGTGTCCTGCAGCAGGGCATAATGGTATATATACATACACCTTTGGTCTCAGCACTCTACAGAGGTAGAGACAGGTAAGTCTGAGTTCCAGGCCAGCCTGGTCTACACACCAAGCTCCAGATCAGCCAGGGCTACATATTAAGACACTATTTCTAAATAAATAAAGGTATCCCCTGTAAACTGTCCTTTTCTTTCTTTTTGGGGGGGATGGGGTCAAGTGAAGGGGGGCAAGATACTGGAGATTGAGCCCAGGGCTCCAAGCAAGAAAGAGCTCTACCACTGAACTATATCCCCATCCATGAGGGTCTTTTTAAAAAAAAAGTGTATCCCTATTCTCAAATTAAAGGACACAAACTTTTAACTGCTTTGAAACTGTAGAAACTCTTTCCCCATGAGATATAAACCACATCTAAACAAGCACTTTGACCAATAGCCAATTACCAAGACACTCCAAGAGCTTGTAAGCTGAGAGTTAAAAATCCTTGCTAAAACTGAAAATAGCAAAATGGCCAGCTACCTGCATTCTGAGAATGTCTACTACGAATATCTGAGAGTCACTCAAAATCTTAAATATAGATCAAGCATGTGACTTTCAGCATTTTCTAAAGTAGCTGTGACTAATCCAAAAGTCAAATGCACAGGCAAAATTAAATACACACATAACGTACTTGACAGGCATTTAAGGGATACGCATCTGAAATGGTTTTTAAAGTTCTCTAGAGCTAGATGTAGTGGTACAAGCCATAATCTCAGCATTCAGGAGGCAGAAAGATTACTGCAAGTTTCAGGACAGCCAAAGCCACAAAGCAATACCCAGTCTCAAACAAGGAAAATGAAAAAATCATTTCTAAATAACCCCCAAGGTTAAAACAGCGTGTTTAGCAAGTCAACGATGAAAGTGTCAACACCTATGATACCTTAATTTCCCTCAATACACTCCAACAGTCATATAATGCCTACTATGGCTATTTCGCCTTTTCTTTTCCCAGGAAAACATGATCTAAGTAAATAAAACTGTCACCTATTTCTGTCTGGAACCGCAATCCAAGAAAGGAAAAATGCCTTTTGAAAAAGGAAAAGTAGAAAACCAGAGGCTTTAGTTTTCATAATTGATGGCAATCAACAAAAACCGCAACCTAACATATATTGACCTATACATGTCCACGTGTGTGATGTTACACAAAATACAAGAATGAAGCATAAAAAGTATATTCACAGCTATTAAAACAAAACTCTAAAGTGCGTAGGGAAAGGGAAAGGCCCACACCATGAATGTGCTGTGTTCCCTTTCCTAGTTTACACAGACTTTTAACTTTCCCATCCCTCATACTCAAGAAGAGCATCCAAAAGAGTATCGCACATTTTATCTGGACATTAGCAAAGTGACATGTACAATATAACCCTCACGAATTATTAGAGATAGAAATTCAGTTTTTAATTCACTTTTAAAATATGGAGATATACTCTGGAAGTCGTAACATTAAAAAGTCCATTTCCTAGATATAGATTATTACAACCAACCTAAAATAAAAATGTATTTTTTTTCTTTTGGTGGGGGCAAGGTCTTACTATGTAGTTCTGGTAGCCTGGAACTCAAGAGATCAGCCTGCCTGTGCCTCTGCCTCCTGAATGCTGGGATTAAAGGCATGCACCAGCATACTCAGCTCCTAATTTCTTAACAGAAGAGTGGCATTGTTCTGAAATACTGACATTATCTACTGATCATTATTAGAAATACTTTATTCACAAATTATCAGAATGTGTTTTCATGTGTTCTGAATTGTGACCTTTCTACAATTATATTTATGATGTAAGTTTGATGTTCCTCACCTAAAAGCAGGTTGGTCATTCAGATAAAGAACTATATTAAATGAGACAAAGCAGCATTAAGCATTCCGAGTTATCAGAAAGTAATTCCTGAATGGCTAGTTCCTTTCAATGTAATCCCTGAAGTACAAAATATCAATAATAAAAATGATTTAAAATCTCCCCTAATAAAAATAAGCCACTCAATTCCAGACAAACGGCCTGGATAATTTATTAAGTGCTATTATTAATTTTGGGTCCCAAAAAGAACATACTGAGAAAGAGCTCCAATGGTCATTGAAAAGTTAAATTCTAGCCGGGCGGTGGTGGCGCACGCCTTTAATCCCAGCACTTGGGAGGCAGTGGCAGGCGGATTGCTGTGAGTTCGAGGCCAGCCTCATCTACAGAGTCCTGGACAGCTACACAGAGAAACTCTGTCTCGAAAAACAAAAAGCAAATAAATAAGTGGATATTCCTGAGAAAATCAAGTACATATAAAATGGCTGAGTTTTGCCTGATATAGTTTCATCATAATGAAAATGGCTCATCCTTGCTTCAAAATATGTTACATTACAACAGAGGACAAAATGCTTTTCAAGGTCTAATACTCACTTTTTATTCCAACCACTGTAATGGATAAAGTATTTCACTTGTTTGTCCTTTATGGCAACCTTTACACACTGAAATAAAAAAGAAAAGGTCTTTAGTATACACATAAGAAATCTTATCATTCTTAATCAAAAAGCAAATTTGCATAATAACAGATGTGCTCTTTTTAATAAGAAGAATTACATCTTGAATAATTTGATGCTGCAAAAACTTTTAGAGCACTTTCAAGGTCTGAGAGTGAACCAATTGGATCTTATAATCCTAGTGCTGGGAACATTTTTCTAAAAATTACAAAACTGGCACTTAGAAATAAACACAAAGCTGATAGACAGCATTCATTAATAAGCTGTCTCTAGCCAGACAGTGGTGCACATCTTTAATCCCAGCAGGCGGATCCTGAGTTTGAGGCTAGCCTGGTTTACAGAGTGAGCTCCAGGACAGCCAGGCTACAGAGAAACCCTGTCTCAAAAAACCAAAATAAATAAATAAATAGATAAATATGCTGTCTCTATAAATCAACATGCTACATCTGCTATGCAAACTCAAGAAATGAAAGCTGCCAGGTGGCACACATCTGTAATCCCAGCATTAAAGGAGGCAGAGGCAAGTTGATCTGTGAGTTCAAGGCCAGCCTGGTCTACAACGTGAGTCCAGAACAGCCAAGGCTACACAGAGAAACTGTCTTGAAGGACAAAAAAAAAAAAAAAAAGTAGCCAAACGAACAAATTATTAAAGGAAAGTCACTAGGACAAGTGATGATTATCTGACTTTGGATTTAAGGGTATTCACTATAGGCAAACCAAACAATAGTTTCCTCAAATCACCACTTAAAAATTGCTCACCAAAGTATTTTGCTGCCAAAAGTACAAATTAACAATGAAAAACATACAAGATCATCAAAAGGACTACAGTTATAAACACATGCACATTTAAAACATGGTAAGTGAACATCACTTTTAGTCAGAACTGCCTGGTACTGTATGCTAAGAATATTTTCATACAAATATAAACTTGCTAAAAATTTACACAGAAATTGCTTTTAAGCATTATGCTTATATACTTACATGTATACATGTAAAGTGTGTGTGTGTGGTGGGTGTTGCTAGCTAGATTTTGTGGTTGAACCAGTGCCTCAACCATGGCAAGTGCTTTTTACCACTGAATTTTGTCTCCTGCCTGCTTACTACTTTGTGAGAAAGGGGTCTCACTAAGCTACCAAGGCCAATCTTGAACTCTGTATCCCAAATAATCTTTCTGTCTCAACTCCTAAAGTAGCCTGGTCATAGGCCTGTGCCAGCACTGTTTACATGGGCGGGGTATTTTTTTTTTTTTTTTTTTTTTTTTTACAGCCTGAGGGGTGGTGGCTGTGGCAGTAGTATTGAGGATTGAGCTCAGGTTATCAATCAAGATAGGCAAGTATTCTACCTTGTAATTAGCCAGCAGCCTTTTTGAGACGGGGCTTCTCTGTGTAGCCTTGATTGTCCTGGACTCCCTTTGTAGATCAGGCTGGCCTAGAACTCAAGAGATCCACCTGCCTCTGCCTCAGGGAAGTGCAAGCATGTGCCACAACTCTTTGTCACAACCCATGGCTTGTGCTCGAGTCTCAAAATGCCTGCACAAGCACACCTTTAAAATTAACCCCAACCCTGAGGAGTTACAGGCAGTCATTCTGTAATTACAGTTCAAGATCATCCTGGTCTAAAGAGTAAGTTTCTAGCCAGCTAGGGCTACAAACAGAAACGGCATCTCAAAATAATGTTTTTAAAGATAAGAAATGCCTGTCGTCCCAATGCTCAGGCAGTTAGGAGTAAGATACAGTCTAGAGTAGCTGTGGAATGAAGTTAAGGACACTCAGTGCTATAGGAAGACCCTGTCTCAAAAAGCAAACAGGGAGGGAAACTTCATTTTCTGTGCTCGGGTTCGCTCAGTAATCGAGAACATGTGTGGAGTTCTTTAAACCCCTGGGTTCAAGCATCAGAATGGCACCCCAACCTAAACTCTACCAAAAAAATCACCAGAAGTAAAATAGTGAAAGATTTTATACTGTTACGTTTATGTGTACCATATGTTCCTCCACAGAGATCAGAAGAGCGTGCTGGATCCTCTAGAACTGGAGTATAGATGGTTGTGTGCCACCATGTGGGTACTGGGAACGGAACCCAGGTTCTCGGGAAGAGTAGCCAGAACTCTTAACTGCTGAGCCATTACCAGAGCCCTAATTTTAAACTGTAAAATACACTGTACAGGGCACAGGCATGTAACTGCAGTGGTAGCTCTCTCTCAAGTATATGCAAAGCTCTGGGTTTAATTCAGAAAACTGCAAACATTTTTCACTAAAATAAAAATAAATGCATTATACTGTTATCTCTGGCCCTTTTTTCTCTTTGGTTTTCTGAGACAGGGTTTCTCTGTGTAGCCCTATCTGTCCTCAAACTCAAGAGATCTGCCTGCCTCGTGCTGGGATTAAAGCATGTGCCGCCACCACCATCAGGCACCTACGGCTAATCATTAAGTAAATTATTACATAAGATGAGCACATGAAGAAACAGAGAAAAGCCTTACTCAGGACGCAAACTTTACCATCCAAATGAACACACAGAAGTTAAACGTATAGGACAAGCGTGGTGGTTCACATCTGTGAGACCTCAGCATGAGAGGGTGAGGCAGGAAGATTAGTGTTAGTTCAAGGCCAGCTTGACTGCCAGACCCAAAGAGAAAGATACATGCATAAACACTTGAGTGTGCAGACAGAAGTTAAATATCAACCGTTAAAGCTGAGTTAATGGAGCTGGGCATGGAGGTGCACGCCTTTAGTCCCAGCACTTGGGAGGCAGAGGTAGGCAGATCACTCAGAGTTCAAGTTTAGCCTGGTCTACAAAGTAAGAAGTGAGTCCAGGATAGCCAAGGCTACATAAAGAAATCCTGTCTCAAAAAAACCAAAAAAGGAAAAAAAAAAAAAAAAGCTGAGTTAATGGCTAGGTGGCTAACAGTGCTTGCCATGTAAGCAGAATTCACATGATCTCCAAACCCATATGATCCTGCTGCTCCAACACTGAGATAGAAGTTGGAGAAAAGAATCCCGGGAAATCTGATAGACTTGTATAAGGACAAGGAGACAGGAAGAAGAAACTGGCACTTGAGGTTTCCTCTGACCTCCAACCTCATGAGGTGACACACACCTACCTGCACAAGCGCTTGCACACATGCACAGCAGTTTTCTGTTGAGTTATTGTCTATAAAATGCCATTTGTTACAGCCAACCAACCTTCACCTATCACTTAAATGCTATTTCCAACCAATAGGCTAGTTTAGAAGTCAGAAAAGTAGCAATGTCTGAACTTTCTCCATCCACCACCAAGCATGCAGTGACACTCAATATGGGATGGGAAGATTACCAACACTTTTGAACACCTTCTCAAAAGAAAGCAGGTTCCATACCTTTGCTTCATAAAGAAGAGGCCCATGAAAGCACAGCACTCGCTCCCCTGAAAAAGGGGGGGGGGGGGGTTAATTGTGAGTCCTTTGCCATATAGAAAGATGTGACTCCAAGAGTCACTATACCTGATTATAATAGTACCGGCCAAAAGTAGGAAAACGGGTAAGCCTATAACATGAATGCTTCAGAACAAACTTTACACAGTGCCAAGTACCCAAGGTCAACAACAACCAACTTAAGTTTATATTTATATTTAAATAATCTGCTCACTTAATAAAATCTACTGTGCTTACAGTAGTACAGAGGTTTTTCCCCTCTAGGACAGGGCTTCTCTGTGTAGCTTTTGCTGTCCTGGACTTGTAGACCAGGCTAACCTCAAACTCATAGAGACCCACCTGCCTCTGCCTCCCGAGCACTGGGATTAAAGGCATGCACCTGTAAGCAATTATGTCCAGATTCGAAACAGAATTTATTAAATGGTCTTCTCCAGTGTCTAAAAGTTTAGTCACTTGACTGACCTTTGCTTCCTTTTACTGACTATTCTCTCTACATATTTAAAATGTGTGATCACATACATGGGAGATGGAATGGTTAGGGTTTTGTGTGTTTTTTTTTTTTCTTCCTGAGACAGGGTTTGTCTGTGTAGCCTTCGCTATCCTGGACTCTTTGTGGACCAAGCTGGCCTCGAACTCAGAGATTGCCTGCCTCTGCCTCCTGAGTGCTGGGGTTAAAGGTATGTGTCACCACACCCAGAGGAATGGTTAGTTTAAGCTATCCTACCTGTGTTTCTCAGTATTCTAGAAGCTAGGCTGTTCAATGAGCAACAGACACACACAATCCTAACACTAAGAACTTACTTACACCCAAAGTTGAGTCTATCATCAGCACTTGGCAAATCCAAATAAAATCTGGCTAGAGCTGAGACTTGAAGCCACCTGTATTTTATCAAACAAATTGGGCAGGTGATTTCTGAACTCTGATTCCTAAAGTTTAGCTCACACATTCCTTTCAGTTCACTTGCTTTCAGCACACTGCAAGGCAACTGAGGTATCCAACAGGGTCAGCTATGTGGCTATAAAGTTTACTCTACCAATCTTATACTGAAAACTATTAAAATAATTATGAAAATATGTTATGGGTCTGGTATGGTGGCACATACCTTTAATCCCAGCACTTGGGAAGCAGAGGCTGGCAGATCTCTTGAATTCAAAGCCAGTATGTTCCACATAGGTCAGCCAAGGCTACATGGTGAGACCCTTTCTCTCTCTTTTTTAAAAAAAAGATTTATTTATTTATTTATTTATTATGTATACAGTGCTCTGCTTGCATGCACTCCTGCAAACCAGAAGAGGGCGCCATATCACATTACAGATGGTCATGAGCCACCACGTGGTTGCTAGAAATTGAACTCAGGACCTTTGGAAGAACAGGCGGCGCTCTTAACCACTGAGCCATCTCTCCAGCCCCGACCCTTTCTCTCTTAAATGTGACCTTTAAAGCATCTATTTGCCAGTTTTGTTGTGTGTCAAACATTTTAATTCATAATGAACACACAGACAAGCAAATGCGTTTGTATCCTTTCCTGGACTTATCCTGTACTTTTCTTCCTATTAAGCAGTAAAGACAGCCAGTTACTTGGGAGGGTTCACAAAGAAAGGAGGGTCCAGACAGCAGAAACAAGCGTGCAACAGTGTAGTAGTGTCTATATAGTTCACCACCTGTGGAACATAGAATGAACATGTAAAAGCAGAAGAGAAACAGATGTTCATTCTGTCTGCTTGGGATTACAGGCCGCCACTTTGGGGGAACCCAGGGCTTTGTGCAGGCTATGGGAACACTCTTCCAACTGAGCTACACACATCCTTAGCCACTGCAATGGTTTTTGAAACTCCTCCCCGCCCCCAAACTTCCAGATTAGGGTCCAGTAACCTTAAAAGCAAGGTTCACCATAAAATCTGTATGGCTCAAATGATGAAAGCATTACTAAAGCTATGTCCACCTTGAATAAAGTTGAAAAATTGCCTAGACTTTCTTTTCAAACAGTTAAGGGGTAAGAGCCACATAAATGGGTAAAACATTCTGCTACTAAACAGAAGCACTAAAATCACACCTGTGATTAACTGATTTCACTCCAGGTGCCTTTTGTTTTGTTTTCAAGGTTTCTCTGGTAGCCTTGGCTGCTTTGGATTCACTTTACAGACCAGGTTGGTGCCAAATTCACAGTGATGCCCTGCCTCTGCCACCCAGAGTGCTGGGATTACAGGCTGGCGTCACCTGGCCCAGCTAGCTTGTAATTATTTAAGAACACCCCTCCAGGGGACAAAGAAACAGTTCCATTCTCAGCACCCACACAGAGGCTTATAACTCCAGGTCCTGAAATCCAATGCCTTCTTCTGGCTTCCAAGAGCACCAGAGCCATACATGGCACACAAGCATACACATAAAATAATGCAACACACACACCGAATATTCACCACCTTTCACTATCACAATTCCATCAAGATTACAAAACAATCCCATTAACACTAACTATTTTTCCTTTCCAGATGTTCTCTGAGGTTTTACTGTGGGAAGGGGGGTAAGTGCACACATACATGCCACTCACTGTACATTATGTGGAGGTCAGAGACAACTTGTGGGAAGCAGTTCTTTACCTCCATCATGTGGGGTGTAGGAATCAGTTAAGACAGGGACCGAACATCATTTATCATCTTTTTAAAAGATGGCCACCTAAACATATGTACCCAATGGGCATCTTGGTCTTTATGTGGGTCCCCTAGTAAAAGGAGTGGGTGCTGTCTCTGACAACTCTGTTGCATGCTTTTTGATCACTTCCCCTTGGCAGAGCTGTCTTGCCTGGCCACCAAGGAAAAGGATGATGCCCTCGGTCCTGATGTAACTTGATATGCTGGAGTGAGTTGGGGGGGACTCCCCTTTTATGAGAGGTAGGGGAATAGGGAGGAGGGGAGGGCTGGGAGGAAAGAAGGCTACAATTAGGATGTAAAGCGAATAAATAAATGTTTTAAAAGATGACTATATATTTTGCTTTTTTTTTTTTTTTTGGTTTGCTTTGGTTTTCTGAGACAGGGTCACTATGTAGCCCCTGGCTGGTTAACCTCCTGCCTCTGCTTCTCTAATACTGGATGGAATTTTAAGTGTGTCACACCCAGATACACCTAGAAACTACAGTTGAAAAGAATCTGTAAGGGCAAGGATTTACAAAGCTCTCATAAGCTAGCCTTTGTTCCCACTCTTCTCCAATTACACCAACTCTCCCTTTTTCGGGTTTGCTCTCAGCAATCTCACTTTGTAAACATCTCCTTTAGAAAGAAAGCGCTTCCTTCAAACAGCCACTCTTGATTTCTAGTTCCTAACATCAACCGAGGATTAAGTTTTGTGCTCTGACAACCTGGAGAAGAAGCCTGAGCCTCTTAGCATGTCTTAATACATGAAACACAAACATCACCAAGGAAACCACCTGTTATAAGTTAGCAAAACCACAGTGTACAGCATCGTTCTACGTGTGAAGACGAACCAGCTCAGTGTCTTCCACAGTAGCTAACTCCTCACACTATTTGTTGTTGTTTTGAGACAGGGTTTCTCTGTGTAGCCTTGGCTGTCCTGGACTCCCTTTGTAGACCAGGCTGGCTTCGAACTCACAGCGATCCGCCTGCCTCTGCTTCCCGAGTGCTGGGATTAAAGGAGTGCGCCACCACCGCCAGGCTCCTCACACTATTTTTTGAGATGGTTTCTCACTGTAGCTATATAGCTCACTGATCAGTAGGCTGGCTGGCCAATGAGCTACAGAGTTTATTCCCCTGCTCCAGTCCCCACCCACCACTGAAGGATAAACAACACGCACGCACGCACGCACGCACGCACGCACACACACTTTCTCTGTGTAGCACTGGATGTCCATGATGGTCTGGAATCCAGAGGTTCACCTGCCTCTGCCTCCTGAGTGCTAGGATTTAGAGTGTGCAACACCACCCCCAGAGATAAAAAGGCTTTTAAAAATGCTTGCAGCGGATCCAAGCTCGGCCCTCATGCTTGCCTCTGGAAGCACTTGATCGGTCCATGCCCTCAAAAACTATTTTAAGTGTCATTACAATTCTAAAGTATTTAGGGAACTTCTAAGACATAGTTAACAGACTTAGCTGTTGCACTCTTATGACTGAGGCAGGAAAATCAGTATAGTAGCCAAGGGTACAAAGCCAAAACAAAAAACTTTCTCAAAAACACCTACCAAAATAATGAATGGCCTCAATTTCTCAAAGCTGAAAAAAAGTATTGAGTCAACACCAAAATACCCCCGGAATACCCTTAAGAACATTATATAGTTGAAAATGTTTAGGTTTGGGGGCCTAAGACTTTTTTTTAATGTCTAACACGTTAACGGTTAAACATCCCTAAAACAAGAGCTAGGCAGGCATCTGGACTCAGCATGTATGATAACAAGCTAGCATAGCAATAAAAGTTTTAAAGTGTTCCTCTTTATGATTTTAGATTAATTTACTTCCTTTTGTGTATTGGTAAACCCACTTCGACAGATGAGTTGTGAGAACTGAGTATGCTTTCCACCTCAAGTACCGATCATCAGCAAACACTGTTCTCAAAGCCAACTAATAAACACCAGCTTTCAAATCGCCAATAACCGACTACGACAGTAACCAGCCGGGCAACTACTGTACTTAACAATGACAAGGCCAAGGACCTCTAAACGGGAACGCCCTAAGGTGGGACGCAAATTGTGTTCTCGAGCAACGGCTCTCCAGGAGAGCACACCGTACCAAAAGACCCGGGCGCTCCGCTCCAAAGACAACAAAACGATGCCTGCAGGCAACAGCGAGCCTAGGAACTGGCTAGGGCGGCCCACGGCTTTTCCTGTCCCCACCCATCACTCAAGAGGCAAGAGGAGGCACTCGTTCTGTCCGCGCGTGATCTCGGTGCCCAGGGGGCGCTGCGTCTGGCCCGAAGCTGCGGGAGGGCCGGCAGCCATGATGGCGCGGCCATCTTGCCGCGGCCATCTTACAACGCAGTTCTCCCGCCGCGGGGCGCGCAGCCCACCCCACCCCCCCATCCCCCCCATCCTCCAGCACTAGGACTCCACAGAACGTGGCTGAGATAGACCCCTCCCCCACCACCATGTTGCCAAAGCAGCCTCGAACCCTCCAGCTCACGGTCGCCCACGCGGCCCCGGGGGGCAGTGCGCGTCAGCGCGGGGGATGGGCTGCCGCGGCTCCCCTCCCCCACGCCACATCACTTCCTAACCGACGCCATCGCTCGCTCGCCCGCCCGCCCCACAATAAGACTTTTCCCCTCCGCTCTCAGAAAAACAAAACAGGCGCCTTGGCTTGGCCAACACGCACCGAGGCACGCTTTCGCGCCACGAAGCACTGTCGCCAGATGACGCACCCAGATTGCTACCCTCCGCAATGCGCCTTCCCACCCCCCACTCCCCACAAAGCTCTGCCCGCAGTTCCCCGAGGCCGCGAGCCACGCCGACCCCCGCCCCCCCCCCCAAAACCTCAAGCGCCCTGACTCAACCTCCCTCCCCTCCGCCGTTAGGTGCCTTTTCCCCAAAGCTGCACACTCACCCTCCTGGAATTTAGGCTTCGGGTCCTGCTTGGGCGCCATTTATAAGTGATTCGGCCGCCTCCTCCTTCTCCCACCACCCCCGACTACCGCCCCCTACTCTCTACCCCACCCAACTTAGCGTCAGACGCGCCGTCGGGCACAGCCAGCTCTACATCCTAGGCGCGATTTGCCAGCGCCGCCTGACCTCACAGCACCGCGACCCGCGCAGCCGCCGCCTCAGCCAACGGCTGCCCGCCGCGCACGAGAGCCTGCGCCCGTGCCGCCCCGAGGCACGCCGGGATTGGTAGTTCCGCCCTCCGCCCACGAGAAGCCGGGTGGGGGAGGGGGAGCGGGAGACGCCCCTCCTCCCTTCCCCGCATCCCCATCCCCACCCCCACCCCTAGCCCCCACCGCGCCCGTCTCAATCCCCTAGGGTATCCAGACCCCAAAGGCTTGTTAAAATCCGGATCTGATTTTCTGTAGGTGACAAGGAGGAAGAAATAAGTAGATCACTGGCTGGCGATAAAAGGATGGAAAAGGCTCAGGGGGCTGATGGCTGGTGTACAAGATAAGGCCGCGGTAACGTGGGGTGTTGAAGTGGCCTGAGGGCAGGATTGTCTCAGCAGCCTCTGTTCTTCTGCAGCGTCAGCACTCTGCCTCTGAGAGCTTTGGAAGGCAGAAATGAAGCTAGAAGCGAGCAAGAAGGGGGTCCGCTCCAGAAGCTTCTGTGTCTCGAAAGCCATGCCCTGTATGGAGGTCGGTTCCCATGACTGTTTGTAGAACGCAGTGACATATTTAGTCGCACAGAAGGAGGCAAACCTTGGTTGACGCCAAAGTCAGGGTTCCATACTTCGCCTCTCTGTACTCTTTTTTGTCATCTTATTTCTTTGATTTAATACTGGATGTATACTCAACAAACAAACAAACCTTTCGGGCTAGAAAGATGGCTCCGCGCTTAAGAGCACTAGCTGCTCTTTCAGAGGACCCCAGTTCAATTCCCAGCACCACATGGCAGCTCACAATTGTAACAACAGTTTCAGAGGACAGTGTACTCTCTCAGAGATGTGCATTGAGACAAAATAAAATAAAAACCAATGGACCTAAAAATAAATAAGTCTTAAAACTAAAACCTTTCTTCACGTTGTTTTTCTGTTCAAAAACTCCTTGGTGTACTCTGTGATGAAATAACGCTGTACCCACATGAATTGCGTGCAAAGGCCTAAGGCGCTGCTGACTAGGAGGTCCAAAAATCGTCATTCTGATATGTGAAACCCTTCCATAGTTTGCAGCTACCTAACTATCCTAGGTAAACCTTTGGGACTTTTCTTTTTAGATAGTCTCACTATAGCCCTGGCTGGCCGGGAACTGGCCATGTAACCTGGGCTGGCCTTGAACACACAGAGATCCACTTGATTTTACCTCCTGAGACTCTGTCTCTAATTTTTTTTTTTTTTTTTTTTGAGACATGGTTCCTCTGCATAGCCCTGGCTTCCTGAAATTAGTTCTGCGGAACAGGCTGGCCTCAAACTCATAGATTTACCTGCCTCTGCCTCCCGAGTGCTGGAATTAGAGGCATGCGCCACCAAACTCAGATTCCGGTGTATTTTAAACAACGTCATGAAAGGCTTCCTTGAGTTATAGTTTAAGAAAATACTTGTTTTCCCCCACATCCTTGCCACACGTGATATTTGCACTCTCTGAGTTCATTTATTTATTTTTTTGAGAGGTATAGGTAAAATTTATTACTGACACACCAGAAGTCCCAATTGTTGATGTGTCAGGGTCTCTCAGCACTCGGGAGGCAAAGGACCCACTCTCTGATTTTAAATCAACAGAAATGTGTTGTGCAAAAGAAGCAAGGTGAAAGAGTGAACGTTTTCATCAGTGACTTAGAGATCAGGACAGTGTTTAACTGGATGTCCAGGGTGGGTGGAAGAGGATAAATACAAATGAGGTACTAAGGAATCTTGAGATGCTTGCAACGTCCTATATCTTGATTTTCAGATCTTGTATGATTATGATTATGTGATTTTTTTTTTAGGCATTTCAAATGTACACATATGAGCAATGCATCCTATCTATATTATGCCTTAGTAACCAATTTATTTACTATGTATGGTGCAAGTGTTGGAGGTCAGAAGACAACTAGCAGAAGTCAGTTCTCTCCTACCATCAGGACTCTGTGTATAAAATTCAGGTCATCAACCTTAGCATCTGGTTTCTTTTCCACAGAACCACATACTGGCTCAACAAAAAAATATGTTTATAACCATTTTGAAAGATTTTATTATGAGGACTAAAGAGATAGCTCATCAGTTAAGAGTACTTGTTGGAGAACCTGGGTTCAATCCCTATCACTCACATGGCAGCTTGTGGACACTCCAGTCCCAGCTGTGCACGCTCCTCCCTCTTTTTTATTTATTTTTATTTTGGGGGGGGAAGTGGGGTTTGAGACAGGGTTTCTCTGTGTAGCCTTGGCTGTCCTGGACTCCCTTTGTAGACCAAGCTAGCCTTTAACTCACAGAGATCCACCTGCCTCTGCCTCCCTGAGTCCTGGGATTACAGGAGTGTGCCACCACAACTGGCTCATTGAACCATTTTAAAAATTAGATCAGAAGGCTTAATCTAGAAGCCCATGGGCACAATTCAAAGGAGGTAGAGGTAGGGATTTTTTTTTTCTTTTTAAGTGCTGGCAGTCAAACCCAGGACCTTGCACATACTAGGCAAACACACACCATCACTGAACTCCATCAGCTCAAGGGTCCATGAATTTGCATGGGCCACAAAAAAAGACATCACGGTTTTCTCCAAACTCAAGCTGAAATTTAGTGTTTATTTCTTGTCTTTACACATGGAGATAGTGGGGCTGGAGAGATGCGCAGGAATTAAAAGAGCTAGATGCTGTTGTAGAGGATCAGGGTCCAGTTCCCAGGACCCCCATGACAGCTCGCAGCTACCTGTGACTCCAGCACCGGGGGCTCCTCTGCCCTCTTCTGGCCTCCATGGGCACCAGGAACACATGTTGGGCACCAACATTCATGCAGGCAAAACATGCATACACACAGTTATAAACAAACAAACAAAGACAAGGACAGTGAGATGGTTGAGAGAGTAGTAGCCTTGCCACCAAGCCTGATGACCTGAGTTCTAGTTTCAGGTTCTGCATGGTGGAAGGGAAGAAGTGGCTCTTATTAACTAATATACTAATACACACACACAAACACACACACACATACACACACATACACAACACACATACTCACATACACACACATACACAACACACATACTCACATACACATACTCAC